>OY728147.1:1564730458-1565947529 GCA_963277665.1 Viscum album
GTAAATAAAATATTTACCGCAGTAATTATTCAAAATGTCTAAAAATTAAAGATACCTATTTACACAATTTGAACATCCTGATTCCAAATATGGAATCCATTTTTCTAAATTCAAAACACAGAAGTGGTAGAAATTAATTTAAAATTAATTCCCGCTGTCAAAACAAAAAGCGTGTTTTTAAGAGATAATAACTATCAAAAGATTGACATTTGTTTATGTTCGGTTTAATTGTAAAATTATGTCCAATGACCAAAATTATATTAAATGGTAAAAATATATTCTAAATATACTTTAAAACCACTCAAATTCATAATTTATCACTATTAATTATTTTGATTAAAAAAGTTGTTTTTAATTAAAATTTAGTAATTTTTACTATTCATCAAAATATGAAAGTTATCCGAAAAGTACCAAAATTTCACCTTAGGCTAAATTTGATATTCCGAATCCAAAAATGAAGTCCATTTTGAAATATAAAATATATATAATTTCAAAAAATTAAGTATTACTATTCATAACGGCTAGTTTGATCGGTTGTGGTGTGTGTTAAATCTCGAAGTTGCGTACAACACACGCTACTGTTTTATTCAAAGGAAAGCGTACCGTGGAAGCTTGGGATGTTTTATTTTAAATTTTTTGATGTCCCCATTTAGTCAAAAAGTTTAAAATATTTTTTTTTAAAAGGGTTCACTATTAAAAGTTGGTAAAACTACAATACTGAAGATGAATTTGTTCTTACATTATGTCTAAGAAACTCATAATATGGATTCTAAAATTATAAGGATTATATAAAGTTTAAAATTTAGTTAATAATATTCATAACCTTTTTTTAACGGCTTGTTTGGTAAGTCATGGTGCGCTTGAACTCGGTGTTGCGTGTAGTGCATGTTATTGAATTATTTTGAAGAAATAACACACTATGAAATCTTGGGGTGTTACATTCTCCCTCCTTCAATAAATTGCGTCCTCGCAATTTGAAATTGTTCTTTGAAAATAAAAGGTTGAAAATAGAAAATATATTTGTGGGAAAAACCACATCGGAAATTGGTTTACTAAAATTTAGTCTTAATATGAGGAAAAGAGAAATGAAAGGGTCACCACCAAATTATGATCTCGATTAGGAGAACATTGGTGGAAATTAGAGACATATAATTGGAGGAAAAATGTAAATATTTATAGGTAGTGGTTGAGGTCATCAATCACAAACAAGTATAAAATTGAGGTCCTTAAACTCGTCAATCTATGATGATTTGAAGTACCATCGGTTCAACAAAATATAGGGTATTGGGATCACACATTTTTGACATTTCAAAATATCTTAGTTGAAATCCCACATCGAAAAATGAATTAATGAGGCCTCTATTTAAAATAAAGAGTGGAAAGTATGAAGATTACCGAAAATAACACATACTAGGGTTCCATGTAGGAAAATATGGATATGGAGGAGAAATCTAACCATCAATTATCTGATGGAGAGTGGTAGAGAACATGGCTATGAAAAGGCCAACAATCCCAAAGCCATAAATTAGTGATGATTTAAGGTACCATCTAGGACAACATTTTTTTTTAAAGTTACATTACATAAGGAAGAGGAATTCATTTATGATATTGACTAAGAATATTATAAGATATACTTAAATTTTAAGTAGATTTTCATTCTTTAATAAATTTCCACCACTAACTCAATTTTTTTTAAACGATGAGTATTCAAGAAGACTTGGTCACACTGGAAGAGATAGAATAAACTTCTATAGAATCACATGATCCATGCAGGATAAACCATATATTTACATTGTCTTTGAAGATTAATCAAAACCAAAATGGTTAGTCAATGATCTAATGATCCCCCAAAAGGATATTCATTTAGATAAATATGCACTAATCTTAATTTCTAAAATTAAACCAACAATACCCCAAAGTTAAATAGATACCATTCAATAACCAATTGTCCTTAAAATCCTTTAATATAATCCAAACTAATATTGAAACCCAAAACATAGAAGAATTTGATTATGTAGTCTCCCATGTTACATTGTATCTCCAAATGACATCAAATACTCTTAAAGTCACATACTTAAAAGTAATTAACATCATCACATATACTCTGTTATAGGTTAATCATTTCCATAAATAACCCAAATCACTATAAATCAACAATAAAAATGTAGATAAAAATCCACCATTACTCTACAAATGAAACCTCATTGTATTCTATTTTCCCTGGGCATATAGTGTTTCTAACAAAACGAACATCTTCCAAAATAACATTTATCACTTAATCACCAAATCATTTTCCTATACAAAGGGTATTCATTTGATAAGACATAAGAACCCAAATCATCTTATTATTGATCAATAAAATCATTTAACAAAAAAAAATAGTCATACTAACCAGGGACTTCACGTAGTCCAGTGGTAGGCGATAAATCCCAATCGCACTTTGGTTGTGGGTTCGATTCCCACAGCTTTGTCCGACGCGACGGGTTGTCACACGGTCTACGTGTTGTCCTTTTTCAAAAACTATATTCTATAATATTACCAAAATGAGATAAATTTTTCAAAATAACATAATTTAACCACAAATGTTATATCATACTTTGCATTTTCATCCCAAATTATAATAACTTATCATTTTCTCAAACCCCAATGATCATATCAAACCAAATGGTTATTTATACGTATATCCACAAGAGAAGAGAAAATTATTCCTCAAATATCATTCTCACATGGAAAACTGAGGGGTTACAAATACAAGAGAAAATTATTCCAAAGTAAACCCATCAACAAGGAGTGCTAATACTTTTTAAATTTTTCTCCAACCATTTATTTCCGCATAGCTTCTTCTTTGAGCAAGAAAATATCCTATAAAATAGGACATTCACTCGGGTAATGGCCAGGTCCCCTACATTTACGGAAAATGACTGTAAATGGACTCTTGGGACCATTTTTATCTTCTTCCATAGTACTCTTCATTTTTCTTCGTCAATTCTTCACTTTATGTCCTTCCTTCCCGCACGTAAAACATTTCTTTGTCCCATTGAGACACTTTCCTGGGTGTCTCTTTCCACATTTCCTGCATGATGAAAATTTAGGTTTCATTTCTCCATGGTCTCCATTGCTGGAGATCTTATCATTTATCACCTTTCTCTTCCTTGTTGAGTCTGGGAGTTGGTTAATATATATGTTGTTGATCATATTTTTGGAAAACTGATTTGGCATAAAGACGATATCTTTTACGCCTATCAACATTCCATTTTGTTGCTCATTTCCACCACCGTTCCAACCTTGTACATCATTCTCAAAGTCACTATGACTTCCTTGGAATCCATCCATTGACTAAAACCAGAAAGCATTGTGTGAGTAATAGTAGTCGTAAAATCATTTAGAGATTAAAATGTCACCATATTCTCAATTTGAAACATATTAGGATTAACCAAGGTCATTTACTCTCATCTTACTTATATATTACTTAAATCGGTTTGTAAAGAAAATGTAAATTATCCTAAGCATATCCCCCGGGAGTGTCGTAACCAAGAGTGCAGCAAGGCCCGTTGTCGTGCACCAGTTCCCGTTCGAGTCTAGCTTAAAGCGGTGTTTTCGGGTTTTACCCCTAGGTACATCTGTGCCAGAGCCGCCTCTACCTGCTCGTATCCAGACAGGGATGTATTGCTCGGAAAACTCACAAAATCTCTACAATACCAAAATTCTAGGAAGTTCTTTTATACTAATCCTCAAAGTTCATCTTAGGTCTACGTGCTCTAATCAGAGTTTATCTAAATCTAGCTACCAAGGTTTGTACTAAACTTCCTCTGATACCAACTGTAACGCCCCAACCCTAGTTACCCAGAGTCGGTGCATTATTACATAACATTGGCATGATCATGAAAAAGATCAAGTCTCGAAAGACCGATTAGTTTAGTAGCCTTGGAATAACTAGATACATCCATAAATTTTTACATTACATCATAAAAAAAACATCTTGTCTTCATATTCCCTCATACTATCCCTGCAGGTCATTCATAAATTACTTCTTCATAATCCTGGAAAAAAAAATAAAACATTGAAAGTGGTGAGCTCGGATGCTCAGTAAGGATAACATTATAGCAGAAGCTTTCATAAATAAGCATAAACACTTAAGGCAATTTATAACTAAAACAAAAGCCTTTGAAACATGAACTTCAGCATAAAATGGCAAAGGTAAAATGAAAAATGCCATTTACTTACTCACATGGATATTCTACTAGTCGAATGATCACATGCATTATCAATAACCACTTTCATAATGATGGAATGCATAATGCCAGACTATCATAACCACATAGCCAAGGCCTCGTGCCAAGACTACAAATAAGATTTTGCCAAGGCCTTGTGCCAAGACACTAGTTTGTCTCATGAGACCTACCGATGCATCGAGGAGCTATAGCGGGCTCCACCCGTCACTTATTAAGTCCAATGCATTCCTCATATGAATGGGTTTAAGCATAAAATAAACATTCGTATTAAAACTAGCATACGAAATGTCAATACTTTAACCACAAACCATTAATGGTATAAAAATAGAACATCCACAGTCAAATATAACTCATTTGATACAATATGGAAGATTGTATTGTATCACATTAACCTCAATCATGAATAATGAAGGATGTTGACATAGATGAAAATAATCATCAAAACTATTTGAGAGAAATATCCCCCTTTTCTTGAAAACATTTAAAAGTCACACTATTTGTCAAGAAGCCATTTAAAAATAGATTTTTGAATCAAAGTGTCCCATACCACTTTGAAACCTTTTAAAAGGATTTTTAATTTCTAAACTTTAATGTCCATATAAATAAATCCTTAAAACCATTTTTAAAACATGGACATTAATGAGAAATATTTAGATGAATAAGTCTTTAAAACATTTTAAAATGGTATTTTGGTTAGAGTTTCTAACCAAAAGAGAGACACTTGAATACAAATAATTGAGGTAATCAAAACATTGTAATATCATGAGAATAAAGGAATTCATGATATACTATGACAAAGTACATTATATACACCACATAAAAGTGATTCGGTGTATATCATCAAAGAAGTCTCAGTAGAATGTAAATTGAGATGAAATCTCTCATAAAGGTTGTATCCTTAGGTTAAGGATAAATCAACGACATAATTATGTGTGACAAATATAAATACACTAAATATGATTGGATATTCAGTGTAAATCAATCAAAGGATATTCACACATATTCTTGTAAAAACAATACCAACGAATTGGATGTTTAACTCCACAAATGGAGAATGAGTTAAAATTACTCTTATCAAATTCATATCAATGAATTGAGAATTATCAATGGAGTGATTATGTGTATCAAACTTATATCCACAGGAAGGGGAGTGGTAATTATGACATAATCAAATGAATAGTGATTCCACACATAATCTTGGGGTAATATAATCAATGAAATATTCGTAAAGCCAAATGAGTGGAAATTGAAATCTCAAATTCCCTTATTGATTAGGTAACTTAAGAAACAAACACCCATGAAATAAAGATCATATCATGATGATGTAAATACCAATAAAATAAATTATATTACACAATGAATACAATCATGGGTAGTACACATACACCACATGCAATAATTAAGTGGTGATCAATGGAATTCTCACGGAATTAAAAGTGAGACAAGAAACCCCTTACCACGTTAATCAACTGAGTCGCATGGCCAAAAGTTAATAACCACCGAATGATTTACAGAATAACATGAATATAAAGTGAATCATGATAATATATATCAAATGGAAGTACACAATACACCACTTTCAATAATTTAGTAGCGAACAATGGAAATGTCACGGAATTGAAAGTGAGATAAGAGAATACCTTACTTTGTACTTTTTCCTTGGTCGATGGTAGGTTTACCTCCTGTATAATGGTGAAATAATTGTTATTGAATAATAAAAGAATCAGTTACTTTAATATGATATCATATATGATCTTTTAACATTGATTTGTTAATAATATCTTAGAATTATCGTCATTTCAGGTGTTAACGGGTTCATTTTACTTTATATTCTTTGTTATGTGAGCCATATTCGTTATTAATGGGATGTATATAATTCATATCCAGAATGGTATAAAGTCCTTAAACATCATTTTTAAATCATCAAATGATAATTATACTTGAATGGATACGATGGAGAATGAATCTTATCGCGTTCGTGGAGACGGTAGTCCGTACGTACGCACGAATGCTACTTCCATTTAATTTTTATTTTAAAAGAATAGAATCCAAATGATACATAGGTATATTACTATTCCAGTAAAATATAATATTTTATATATGTTACTTAAGTTCATTAACACCATCCTTTATACGTTCCATGTGTGGTATGAACGAGTCATATCATTTTAAGGGGGCGGTAGTCCACACTTCTCAAATGAAATTATCGTATGTATATACAACATGAAACGTATAATTGTATGAAATAAAATGGAATTACAGAAGATTATATATAAAATATATATCATTAATATCATATTTAATTATAGTGCCATCCTAATGGCCACCATGAGAGGCGGTAAGATGTATTTGAACAATCATCGTTTCGTGAGGCGTTAGTTTTCCATCCATAGAAACATTATGTTAATCATCCATTAGATGGAGTTGTGTGAATGTGTAGTTTGAATCCTTATTATAACAACATCCTAGTATATTTTGGATACTGGTGTTGTTACAAAAGAAAGGAAATAAAAAGATTTTGGGGGTTGGAGAAGAAAAATAATTGAAAATAATTTAAGAGAAAATTTTACCTTTAATTTAGGTAACTCACTTTGGTTGGAACCAAAGGACTTCTTGAAATGCTTTCTGCCTAAGGGGAAGCTTCAGGGAGGAGGAAAGGGATGTGGGGAGCTTAGTTGGGAAGAGTTTGGACGAGCCAAGTGGCTTGAGAGGTGTGAGGAATGAGTAGAAGTGGTCTCCTTTTATAAGGGAGAGGAGGGGCTCTTTAGGAAAGAGTGAAAGTATTACTTTATAATATAATTATGTTCGGTTTCCAATGGTCCAAAAATCATTGAGGTCGAAGATAAGATGACTCATATTCCAAATAACATCAACCAATAATAATTGGACAGGTTTTAGATAATATTTTAATCATTATAATCTTATTTATTTAAATGATTTATTAATGAGGTAAACATTGCATCATTATTGTGTCATTAATAATTTAAATTATCTGATGTCTAAAAATTATAAATAAAATATCATTATGTAGGAAATCTTTTTATCTTTCTAATGAATATTTATAATCGAAAATCCAACATGTATAATCCTATGTAAAAAATTGTTCTTTTAAAAGATGTAAGCTTATGCCATTTTTGTATTCATTTTAACTTAATTAAAATAAAGTGTCATTATCACTTACAAGTGGATCAATGGGGTCCCAAAATTGACCCAAAGATGCCCATGGTCGACCATGTATCAACCAATAGGGTTAAGACACGTTTTAGGGTAATTTAGTATTATTATAATATTATTTTTTAACCCTTATTTACCGGATTTACCCTTAACCATGGTAAATAAAATATTTACTGCAGTAATTATTCAAAATGTCTAAAAATAAAAGTTACCTATTTACACAATTTGAAAATCCTGATTCTAAATATGGAATTCATTTTTCTAAATTCAAAACACAGAAGTGGCAGAAATTAATTTAAAATTAATTCCCGATGTCAAAACAAAAAGGGTGTTTTTAAGAGATAATAACTATCAAAAGATTGACATTTGTTTATGTTCGGTTTAATTGTAAAATTATGTCCAATGACAAAAATTATATTAAATGGTAAAAATATATTCTAAATATACTTTAAAACCACTCAAATTCATAATTTATCACTATTAATTATTTTGATTAAAAAAGTTGTTTTTAATTAAAATTTAGTAATTTTTACTATTCATCAAAATATGAAAGTTATCCGAAAAGTACCGAAAATTTCACCTTAGGCTAAATTTGATATTCCGAATCCAAAAATGAAGTCCGTTTTGAAATATAAAATATATATAATTTCAAAAAATTATGTATTACTATTCATAACGGCTAGTTTGATCGGTTGTGGTGTGTGTTAAAACTCGAAGTTGCGTACAACACACGCTACTGTTTTATTCAAAGGAAAGCGTACCGTGGAAGCTTCGTATGTATTATTTTAAATTTTTTGATGTCCCCATTTAGTCAAAAAGTTTAAAATATTTTTTTTAAAAAGGGTTCACTATTAAAAGTTGGTAAAACTACAATACTGAAGATGAATTTGTTCTTACATTATGTCTAAGAAACTCATAATATGGATTCTAAAATTATAAGGATTATATAAAGTTTAAAATTTAGTTAATAATATTCATAACCTTTTTTTAACGGCTTGTTTGGTAAGTCATGGTGCGCTTGAACTTGGTGTTGCGTGTAGTGCAAGTTATTTAATTATTTTGAAGAAATAACACACTATGAAATCTTGGGGTGTTACAGTAAGGATCTTAAAGAGGACGTTGTAATGTTCATCCTAGAATAGGATTCTATTTGTTGGGTTTCATCAGTATCTATGTTATCATAGTGAGGTGGAATGTTGCAAGGCTCTATGACTATATATGTGTTAGGTTCTCATGGATTCCTACCATTCATAGCTAAGGATTAATGTGACACCTTGTTTCTTGATTTTGACTAGGATTGATCTATTCATTGGTGTGGTTTTTCATTTTTTGTTCCCTATAGTGTTTTTATATAAGAAGCCTGGGAACCCATTGTGAGCTCACTAATGTCAGAGTCCCTGTGGAGTGCTCGAAATTTAACATTTTTCCTAGTATTTTTTATTTCATGGAAACAAAGAATTAATATTGCGAGGTTTTAGTGACATTGAATTTTATTAGTAAGATTTTTTAATACTTCTAGGAATATTTATGAAGCCATCCACCGAGTCGGGGTAGGAATCTATAGTTGGAGAGACTCGGTGTGGTGAAACTAAAACTAGAAAATATATTGCATCCCACATATGATGTTTCATTGTAATTGTGGAATAACACACAAGTGGAGTATGAGATTAGAATTATGATAATGTGGTTGAGAATCTAACATGGTGTTCTCCATTGGTAAAACATAAATGTTTTAAACACCATGAGTTCGGTTGATGAAGTGTTGGTGGGTGAATTTATGATATTAGTTTATTGAAAATAAACAAATATCCTCTCTTTTACCATTATACCACACTAAAAAGGGCGAGTAGGACATTCTCCCATGGTGAAGGATGGACCCAAGGCCAAATCTAGGATAGGAGGTGTCTTTGAGCTCTGTTTTTGGCACTGATCATCAATAGACCATGTTGAAGTTTCTCTCAAGGGTCGTTTCAAACCCAAATCTTCAATGTTTCACAATGAGATATGATGAATTTTAATGTCATGATCTCCAATTATGTACATTTTATCATGTTTATATATCCCTATTATTAATAATAATGATCATTTGGGGGGGGAGGTAAATATATGGGCTTCAGTGGAAATTGTGGGGAATCTTGTGGCTCGGAGGGAATTACCATTCAAAATTCCGGACCACACAATGTGTATTATTGGGTAACATGTTGTGTGTTCTTCTCATTTAGGTAAAATTAATTTTAGGTACTACGTATAATTTAATGGGGTTAATCATCATGTAGTGACCCTATGTTACATGTTGAAGGACTTGGCTATGGTAGTCATGTCGAGTGAAATGGAAATGTGAGAGTACATGGCTAGAGTACATAGATATGTGGTTCCAGACATGGGATTGATCAAAAGTAATGTCCAATGGGACATTTAACAAGGACATAATGTGTACCAATGGTTCATTCCATTTATAATTCACAGTTAGCCAAGCTATGTAGGGAAAGACACAATCCAGTGACCATCTGAGGTAAAACACACCATCTACAACATATACACACCTTGTGAACTCAAATATCCAACCTAGCCTTAAAACAAGGATACAACCAAGTGTTCATCTGAGATCACACACTATGTGGACCCTATAAACACTATTATTTCATTTTATGGAACGTTATTTGGGCATATCTTTTTCACAGAGACTTGAATGCAGGCTTATGAGTATATTATTCTGAGGTGTTTTCCATGTAGAGTGGGATGGTGTCCAAGATTTGGGCCATTGAGATAGGATGCAAGGTGATGCTGTGGGTCTATTGGATTAGAGATTTTTTTTCCACTAGCAGTCCAGTGATTACCTTAGTGTTTTCCTATGAAGTTATATTGTGGGATTAGATCCTTAGTACATTATTATAATCCCCATGATGGGAAGTTCTTGGGTAGATTCTTTAGGTCACTTCCAGGTTGTTGGGGAAATATATCCAATCAATTCATTTTCCCTAGTTCAGATTCATAGTATCTTCAGGACCCAAACTACATAGTTGGTGGTCCAATATCTATTAGGATATCCCATTAGGGTTTTTGGAATCATTGGCTATATGATACCCTATGTCGAAAATTTTTTATCAGGGATTGTTACATTGTCAGATATGTGATCTCATACATCATGAGTTCTACCAGTTGGGGGTTCTGAAAAATTTGTGACCAATACTCCCCGAGTAGTGATCCACTATCTTAGAGATATTATATCTAGGATTTTATATTAGTTTTATGGTGTCCCCATTGGTTGTGGGTGTAATCCCTTTTCTATGAGATCATTGGGTTACCATATCGGGATTGTGGTGTCCCCCAGCAGTCCTAAGAGTTATCCATTATCTGAGGAGTAGTGGTATTCAAAGTTCCATCCTAGGTTTATAGTGTCCCCCAGTGACACGTGTTTTGGTCCCCTTTCTGAGTTATAAATCATATTGTTGTTATAGTATTTTTAGTTGTATCCCCCATCTGAGGTGTGTGATATTCAGTATCTGCATATCAAGATTCACTATATTTTGGTGTAAAACATTTCATGGAAAGATCTAATTAGCGTGTTCTTTTATAAATATTACATTTAAGAGGGAAGTTATGTGACATCAGCCATGTTATACCATATGTAGTGTATATGTTGGATGTTTCATTATAGATGGAAGTGTTTTTTCTGATGGATTATATCTTTCAAATGATTTACATTTTGGATGGAAAAGTTAGCGGAGTGTGTTCTCTTAGATGAGTGATACCATTTATCATCAAGTAAAACCTTTTACCTGGATGTGAGGTCTGAACCTCTTGATACATGGTCTATGGGAATTGTAAATCAAGGTGATTATGGGATCCCATGTGGTGTTTTCACAGGACTTGGTTGGCACCTCATATGTACTATGACAACTAGTTGTGTCTAGCTATGGTTGTTTGGTATTTATTTTCTCTCTCATTTACATTCTCTCTAGCTAGGATGAGCAAAATATTTCCTTTTAGTTTCTCCCTTTTCTTCTTGGAATTTGAGGTGCCTATTGGGTATTATCATAATCACCCATGAATAAGTTTTCTCCATATATTTTGTATCCTATGCGGATAATTTTCCTTTAGATTAAGTACCATGAGGACCTAATGATAGTAGATCTTAATGAGATAAACTGAGGATTATTCCAGTGATTAGACAAGGGGATTTAAAATTTTAATTTGAATGTGATTCCCACATTCTGAGCATGTTAGATTCCTTTAATGTTTTTACTAGTATTTTATTTTCACCTTTAATGATTTGAATGAAACTATTTTTCTCTAGGAGTGGGATAGATGAATGCTTGAATTTCATTTCTGTTTCTATTATCTCTGTATAGTTATAGGGATATGTTTTATTGTTCATGAATACATATACAATAGTATATTTCCCCCAATATGTGTGAAATGCCAAAATTTCACCAAACGCTATCCCCTAACTTATTTGAGTCATGCTTGGTGTAGTTGTGGCTTGATCCCCATTAGGTCATGTCATAACAATATAAATGTTCTTATGAAATACACATTTGGGGTTATTGAATTTTTCTATGTCTTCTAAATAAAATATTCATCTCAAATTTTGTAATACTAATTGTGGATGTTATGAAACCAATTTTAATACCCATGGGTTATTTAGGATATAATGAATAATTCATTTTTGTATAATCAATTTGTATAGATGATTGAAGGTAGGGATTATATATTGACCTCTAATTCACTGGTTAAGATTTCATATCACATGAGATGATGAAATTTTGTGTGATCATGATCAGACTAGAATTATCCACATATTTGTTTTGTGAATAAGATACAGAAATAATTCATCACATGTTTTTTTTGTGAATGTTATGTTGGAAGAATTATTAATAATTGTTTTCTATGAAATTGATATTGGATGTTTATTTCAATGGTTTTTTTGTGAGAATGTAATATAATAAGATTCAATCACATGTTTTTTGGGTGAATGTGATACGGAAAGGATTGATCACACCATTTTTGATTCTTATATTTATTCTAATGTTTCTAATTATTTTATTTATAAAGTAAATATTTAATATACATACCATATGATTATGATTATTTTCTCCAAATCATGATTATTATATATTGATTTCATTATCTTTTTCTATTTTATATGTTTGTTTTATTGATTTTAAATATACTTACTTCTTTATTTATGATATACTAATATTGATTCATATTATTATTAATAATAAATTTCTCTATGCTCATATTTTATCATATTCTTATTATCTAATCCATGATTACATGTTGATGAGGTTTTACTTTACTGGGTGTTTGAGCTCACCCCTTACTCTTTTCCCCCATTCCCCAATGAATATTTTGGGGAATTTATTTAGAAGATATTTCAATAGAGATTTGATTTATTGGGGATGATTAATATATTTAAAAAATATTAGTATAGTGGAACAAACTTTCTTTCTAGATATGAAATACAGGGTAAAAATATTAAAAGGCCGAAATCTTTCTATTATTGTGATTTTTTAGATGTAAAAATATCATATGTAAATAAATTAAAATGTTGATATTCTTATCATGATAAACCTATGTTACTATAAAAAATGGATTATGTAATTTCTGAGGATTAGTTGCGTTATTTTATAGATTAGGATAAGTAAATGTCTGTGAAAACCATAGGTATAGGAATCGAGGAAATATTTAATTATATGATAACATTAAGAAATAATGGTGATGTTTTGAGTACATGGATTTTCTAAAAATCACATTCCATTATTGATATTATAAATTTGATGTTTTGGTGGAGAATTTGAACATAAGGGTAATCACAAAAGAAAAAACTTATCGGGTATGTACTCAACATTTATATTGGGGTAGGACGATTCAGCATATGACTTCACACCTAGAAAGATACTCCAAGTGGATATTATTGGGTAAATCACATTCTGTTTACAAACAAATATGAATGATTTAAATTTATTATAATTCGATGTTGGGTTAGATTAGTGAAAAAATAAGAAAATGAAAATAAAAAACTATGTAAAATTAATGTAGTGACTGGTTGATCAAATCATTTCATAGTTGAACTGAAATTAGTATACATTGACATGAAGGTATCATTAGAGAATAGATTTTATGATAATATTTTCACATTACTATACTCATTTCATCTGTTTTGATTGTTCATTATCATAATTTATTTTGAATATGGTTACAAATAGGATTATAGAAATGAGATTGTGAATGGTCTGTCCATAAGAACTCTGAAAGAAGCATATTTGGGATAAATAGTATCCTCTTCTTATAAAAGATATTAATGTTGATATCTAATTAGAAGAAATGTAATATGTTTTATATGGATCCAATAAAAACATTCATTAGTGATAAATAATTATAATTATGTGGGAATAATTTATTTAAGGGTTATAATTTATCTCCATAAGGTTTTGAAAGATATATATGTGTGTGTGTGTATACTTATATATCACTTTTTATGTAAATAATATTATGTTCGATAGCTTTCTCCACACAAAACACCATACTAAAACAAGGTATAATATATTTTTTATTTAGAAAAATTTGGAATAATAAAACCTCTAGTAAATAATATATTTTTTAATCAACTAAAAATGAAATCTTAATATGATTAAAAATAAATAATTTTTTGAAAATTAATTTTTCAATAAAATAAATTTTCATTATATAAAATAAATTTTAATTTAAAAGAAAAAATAAAAAAAATTATTTTATTTCTACCAAATTAATATTAATTTTCAATCCTATATATAAAAATTAACATATAGTTAATTTATAAAATTTCATTATAATTATTTATTTTTAGTAGAATAGTAAATCAATATCGATTTTGATATACCATCACTTTTATGACATTATATTAATGAAATAGTAATATAAAATATTTTGAATCAATTTTTCTATGAAATTATACATTAATAAATAAATTTAAATCATTTAATTTTTTTATATTGAATTTATAATACATATTTTAATCTTTTTAGAAACATAACTTATACTTTTCTCTGAACTCATTTTTTATCTTCACAAATGATATAATAGTTTTCAGAACATCTAAAAAGTAAATATAAAAAATGTATATCATGTTCTAGATAAATATTTTCATAATTTTTAATTAACTGAAAATAATTTATATGTATAAATTTATGAATAATAATATTAGTATAAATGGTTGTGATAATGATGAAACTATTATTTTCAAGGGATTATTTATTTTTATTTTGTATTTTTATCTTATAACATAAATAAATATCTACTAAAACGGTATTAAATATACTTTTTAAACCCATATTTATATATTATCACTTATTCAATTTGTAATAAATCCTAAATAACATTAGTAACTCTTAATAATGAAAACAACATTTATTTACAACATAAATTATTTATATATATACATAAATTATATTTTTACTTTTAAAAATTAATTTCATATTTTTAAAATTTTAATTTTATTATTTGACAATTAAATTTTGAATTAATCACACCCAAATTTGGAATGATGTGTTAATTTTTAATTTTTTAAAACACAAAATACTTAGGTAAAAATAGGATTCCAAAGTAAAAAACCAAAATGCTAAATTATAAAAATCAGGTTGTAAATAGCTTGTAACATGTTTAAACAAGGATTTAAAATTTATGGTAATGTAATTAATGGACTTATATCACACCAAATCCCATTAATGAGTGATTTTAAGGCCATTTATATTTGAATGGTGTCATTTATTTTTTGAAAAATAACGGGTATTCACAAAAAATGTACTTTTTATAATTTATAATCGGGTAATGGTTACAACCAGTCAATACACAGATATCCTTAAAATTTTAGTACTAAAATTTTACATTTTTACCCCTCCTAGAATCCTCTCACATTTTCATAATCCTCTATTATAAATTTGTAATCCCAATGCCTTCATTTCTAAGTAAATATTAAATATAATATTCAAGGTCCTAACATGAGTATTACATAATCCATTAGTTTTTTTAAAAAAATATTTACCTCAAAACCTATTTTAAAATTATTAAAATAGTTAAAAAATTATATTTTTTATAATTAAGTGTTATTATATTTATTAATAAACCATTATTCCTTTATTTCTATCCATAAAAACAATAAAACATCAATCGTGTGTTTGTGTGCAATGTAGATACAATGAAATGACCTTGTTCATTTTTCATCATGGCCATTCATCATTTGAAATAATTAATTTTTTATGAATAAATTTTATTAATATTTTACAATTATGATTCTTTAATAATAAATTATCATAGACTTTCTATTTATACCTTTTGACGATCAATGGAATCATTAATTGTGTTTACGTGCAAACAACCACCTCCTTGAATGACAAATATTTTTAACATCACCACCAATCATGGATTATTTTAAAAATTAATTAGAAGAATATTTATGACATTTATGACATTTTTAATCCTCTATAAATGTTATATTATCATTATATAATATTATATCCTTACTCATAAAATCACAATATCACTCTCTCATTTGGGTCAGTTTTACCAATTCATTGAACAATGGTAAAATATTTATATCATTAACAATTAAGAAATGTTAAATAATTTTAATATCAGGTGTTAATAATTTATTTTATATGTATTATTTATTCATTAATTATGGTATCTAACATTAAATTATTTATTTATATATCAATTTTTGACCTTTAAACAAGATGAAACAATATTATCACAACTTACAATTTCACGAATCATAACACTATCTGTTAATAAATGAAAAAGGAATATTAATGGATGGACAAAATCTTTCTATTTCATTTCTCAAACCCCTAGAACACCCTTGAATCTTCTCATACATGTAATAAACATTCCATTTACCAATATAAAGAGATTTTAACCAATATTTATGCTAGTAAAAACCTCCAAAAAGGTAGTTATATTACAACCTCTCCACCTTATAATATCTTTTCCTCAAGACACGCTTCCAAGAAACACTGAACTTATGCATAAAGGATATTGGGCCACTAAACCCACATATTTGACCCCATTTCCCATATTTCTTAATGAAAATTGACATTTGTCTATAAAACCTGAACCAAGGGCATAGTCTTTCCCAGTAAGTCTTTTTCACTACAATCCACACTATAAACCAAATGATCCTCAAAGGATGCATCAGTATAAATATTAACATCCTACAAATAAATTATCTTGGATAGCCCAAGGTTTCACTTTTGAAGTTGAGACACATGGAAAACATTATTCATTCTATTATACCATTGTATAAGATCTATTCAGTGGTCCACCTTCCTGATCCTCTCTACAGTCTCAACTGGACCCATGTACATGGGCACCAACTTACACAGTTTCTGTTACTGTTGGGGACCCAAATTTGTAAAATCCCAAAGAAACACATGATCACCCATCAAAAACTCAAGTGGTAAATGATTCCAATCTGTATATAAATTTTTTCTACATTTATCTACTTTTATATGTTTCTGAATCAAATGATCGATTTATGATGTATCTTGTATGATAGTTAGTCCTATTTTTTCTCCAACCTCTAACCGACATAATAGTGGTCAACACAACCTACCATAGAGCATCTCATATAGTTCCATCTGAATGATATCTTGGTAACTATTGTTGGAGGAAAACTCCACCAGTTCTAGATTCATTTCACAAAATCCACCAAAATCTTGTACACAATATCACAACATGTCCACTAGTACCTTAATAGTACATTCCGATTTCTTATCCATCTGTAGGTAACAATCAATAATCCAAAACACCATGGTACCACGAAACTTCTATAATCCCTTTCAAAATTTCAATGTGAATTTCATATCATGATAGGAAACTATTGTATGGGGTTCCCCATAAAACCCTACAATCTTTAGAACATAAAACACTCCCCAATGCTCCATAGTAAAAGATCCTCTAATAAACAAGAAATGTGCCTCCATAAACTACTGATCAACAAAAATGAATATTTCATCAATAATCCATGACATCATTGGGATACCCACCACAAAATACATTATTATGTCTTCTTATGTTCATTATGGAATGGGAAATGCCTGTAACAAACCAACTATATTCATATGCATAGCGTTCACCTAATGGAAGGTATGGAATCTTGGCACAATACTTTCAAATTATTTCTTCGACCATAGACAACAATACTTCCTATTATGATCATGATATATATTGGCCAAAAAAGGTGCACTTCTCACTTCAATTAATGAATCTTTTTATTAGATTGTTATCACAAATACATTGGCACAACAATATATCCATGAGTATAAATGATCCCATTATCTCCAATGGTCCAACAAGAGGTTGAAACAATACCTTCAAGACCTTCCCTCGAACCCAGGAACTTTGAATCGTCACACTACTTATCCTTGATCTGGTATAGAATAATGTACTCAACTACCAATGTTTAAAGGGGCATCAATCCTTGTCCACCACGCACCGAATGATGTCTCTCATTGACAAATTTCATTACCCTCCACTCTAAACTTGGTTCTCAAATCACATAGTTTTGAGTATTCTAACTAAAATCATATGCAACACTGTTTCCCTTTTCGTGTGTGTTTATACACTCAATGGTAAAAGACTGCATGTATTCAACCCATCTTTGCTACCAATGATTCAGGTCACGATGTGAGAATATATAATTAAGTATTTTCTGATTGGTATACAATGTAAATCTTTCTCCCATCATGTAATGTCGCCAACACATCAATGTTTACACCACATGTGGCAAATCAACGTCATGTATAGGGTAATTTCATTCACAATGCCTAAACATTATTCATCAATATGAAAAATAACCAGTTATCCTATATAAAAATTTCCCCATTTCCATCATTGAATGCATCAAAAAACAAGGTATACTTCTTACCATGCTCAGATAAGATCAAAATCGTTGTGGTTGTAAACTGCTTCTTCAACTCTTGGAAAGCATCCTCACATGACTAAAACTACTAAAACGTTATTCCCTTCTTGTTCAACCCTAAAACTGGTTATTCTAAATAATAATATTCTTTAATGAACCTTTGGTAGTATCCAGATAAACCCAGAAAACTTTATATATCAAAAACATTCTTACACTACTCCCAAGATACAACTAAATGAACCATCTCTTGGTCTATAAAAACACCTTCCACTGAGTTGATGTAACCCATGAAATTCACCATATCAATCCAAAATTTTTATTTGGATTGCACGATGTATAGTCTATTCTCTCTAAGAATACTCCATATGATGTTAAGATTTTCGGCATGATCATCATGATTCTTAGAGTACACCATGATGTTGTTAATAAAGGCAACTAAAACCCAATTTTAGTAAGGATTAATGATTTAGTTTATTAGGGCCATAAACACGATCAGTGAATTGGAAAACGTGAATAAAACAAAAAAAAACTCAAACAACCCATACATACTATTGAAGATAGTATGCAGTATATCAAAAGGTCTCACCCCAGCTAATGAAACTATTATCTCATATCAATCATTGAAAACACTAAATCCCCCCTTACCTTATCGAAGAAATCATCAATTCTCAAAAGAAGGTATTGGTTTATAACTTCCATCTGATTTATCTTTCTATAATCAATGTAAAACTGCAAAAATCCATCAGATTTATTATAAATCAGCACTAGAGATCCCCAATGTGACATACTAGGTTGAATAAACCATTCACTCTCCAATTCCACCAACTGAGTTTTTTGTTCATGGATTTATTCTGGTTCTATTCTATATGGAGGAATGGAAAAAAGTTATTTTCCAGGAAAAAACTAAATTTTCAACCCTATATATTTATTGGGTTGTATCCCAGATAATTCCTTAGGAAACACATCATAGAATAAATCAATCATAGTGGGAAATTTAATATTCTATCATCCTTCATTGTTAATCATGAGACAAGACACAAGGGCTATGAGTTCACCAAACTACTGAAAAACTCACCCAAAAAAACCTTCCTGAACATAATATTCACCGCGATGGACATAAGTGTCTCCCACAGGAGACATTATCCTCACCCTATGATAGTGATAGTTAATATGGTCTTCGTACAACACTAGCCATTCCATACCCGAAATCAGATGAAATCATGATATATCAAGCATAAACAAGTCACATCAGAAACGACACCCACCAACTTCAAGGGAACACCCCTTATAATACATGATATTTTCCTCCCATGCACCTAGTGGTGTATAAACTGACATAACCCCTAACATATGTACCACCAATATAACAAACAAAATCACAAAATTGGAAGAGTAAAAATACTTTGAGGAATATTTATATAATAAAACACTATAGAGTGTGGAAGAAACAATAATCTTACCTCCAACAGTTGATGGACAAGACTCACCACCACTTAGTACCAACAGAACCATGTGAAACTAACTTATCCCTTTTTCCTGGGACCTGGTATATGTTCTTGGAACTGCACTACTCTACTAATATGGGTTCTCTCACCCTAGAGTACCATATCCTCCAACATGATTGGTACAACTAGGTGATCTCTAGCTACATCCATGATATAGGTTAACCAACCCCCTATATGAACTCATCATTTTCCACTGTATTCCATCAATTACCTGCAATCAAGGGTTCCTACAAAACCTTTTCACATTCCATATTCTTCCACATTCTCAGCACTCAACTAGTGGTTAGGGAAACTGACCACAAATATATTCTAGTCTTCAAAACTAATAACAAAAAAGATGTTCACTACCCTAAGTGACTAGTTTCTTTTTCTAAGAACACTTTGCACCATTTCCCATGTGGAGAATCTGAAAAAATAATTCCATTCCATCATAAGTAGCACCACTAAATTGATTGACTGATACTGCATGTTCACCATATAAAGCCTCATTGGGATTTTCCTCTAAGATAAGGGCACAATCAATCTCTTCTACAATCCTCAATAAGTAGAAGATATATACCTGGGACTTGATCTCTTGTCTAAGACCAACCTAGAAATGTCTCACCATAGCTGCCCCATCCACTACAAATTCTAGAAAAAAAACATTGCAATTTGGGGAAATAACTTGCATACTTAATCACTAACATAGATCATGGGGTCAACCTCCTGAAATCATTATCTTTATCCTATCTCAAGATCTCTGAATAAAAATATTTCATCAAATTTTCTTGGATATCCTTCCATTCCATACCATAATCATGCTATGTATAGACCAAAAAATCACCCGAGCACTTTTCATGGCCCCAAAACATGTAATTTTCATGCTTGAATCTCTTCTCCATAGGAGTATCTATGTTATCAAGAATTGTTTTTATGGAAAATTCAGTTGCATTAGGTCCACCATCTCTAATAAATGACTGATTTTGTCTCAAATGAAACTCCCTAACTAGGTCATACATACTTGGCACAACCCACCCTGGGTCCATTTCAATCTTATGCATGAAATGAGTTAATTTATTAGGAAATTTATATTCTCCCCTATTACCTTGAATCACCAAGTTCCCTTTCTCCACCTCTAGATGATCATTCTTAGAGACATCCTCCAATATCACAACTGGAAGATGACTTTGTGGAAGAATATTCATACAATTACAAGCACATTTCTGAGAACAAATAAATAAGGATATCACAATTTTTAAAAAATAATTCTCTATACAAGACATAAACAAGTCATTTTGTATACACTATTCCGAAGGATATCACCACACCCCTTTAAACCAATACCCAAATTGCAACACAAATTGTTCCCCCTTAGTGACATTCCCCATTTCACAACTTGTTACAACCAACATTCTAACGCACTTACACCCTTTCTTTATAAAAAGTTCATTAACGTGTCATTAACATTATCTTCATTTAACCACATGAATCATCTTTATTAGACATTATTTTCTAAAAAATTTCAAGGAATTGAAATGCATACTACTCTTTACGCCCCACATCCATCTCATCTATTCTTACCATGATGCATGGAACCAATATCACTAGGTGCCTAAAATGATGTATTAATGCACAACCTCATGACATTCAATACATAATCCAAATATTATAAAATTTTCCCATCACACAACAAGTCTATCAACCAATGGTGAAATATCAATCAACCGTAACAACACATATCAAGAACAATAATTCCCACCCTGGTAACTTGGGTATTTCCTCAAACATAGGTTATTTAATCCAATGAATGATCTCATTTCCAAGACCCTGACACATGATAATATCTTATCTACTATTCCAAAATAGCATGTCATCGAAAAAAATGTTTGTAATACCACATTTTAATGTCCCCAACATGGAATCCACTAAATCAGTGCTCCGTGTCGGGTCACCACCAGACCTCAAGCACTCCTTCCCGAGAACATGAGGTTTTTACTAGAATTGATGGTCAAATGGATCATGTGAGAAGACTATGCTCTCTCTACTCAAGTGTAATAAAAAATATAACATATTCAATGAACAAAATAATTAATAATAAACTAGAACATGCACTACCAACCATTTTCCAAATAGATTACAAGCCATAAATAAACAAGTAAATATGTTATGTCATGAAAATATTATCATCTAGATAAAACCCCAAAAATAAAAAAAATCATATGAACTCCCTAATGGTTCCTAAATCCATGTATATATCTTAATTCTGTAGCATTATAAATTTTCCCTTTTCCTAACCTGCAATAATGATATCTTTCGAGTACCCTACGGTAACCCGAGCAAGGTGTGGATACAAATCTGTAGGCCATCACAAAAGGTTTTTAGAAAATATCCAGTATAAATAGATAGTTCAAGAAAGTGCTAATGAAATTAAATGATAGAAACTTTAACTCGGATGTTGTTAGGTAACAATATTTACTGTAGTTGATTTCATCATTTTATTAATTGGTTTGGTATTTACATAATTTACAACAACAGCCCATGCCAATCAATTGAAAAGAATATGGAATAATTCTTGTTCTCTATCTCACTAGGGAGAGCTATTTCACAATCATTTACATCACATATTCCTCATAGCATCATTTCATGTGGTTTCATTCAATACAATCATTAAAGGCTAGAGAATTAGTCTGGCACCATAACTCATGCATTCTAGGGGTGAATTAAAACATCACTCCACCCATACCCATATGAGGAGCCTCAGTCATTTTTCCCACACCACCAAACCATTTGAAAATTATTTTTCATATATTTAACAGATATAACATAACAAAATCTATACCAAAATCAATAAATATAACATACACATTTCACATTTCATTTGGAATATAAATCATCTTTATGAGTTAACCCATTAACACATTAACCTTTTCCCTTTTCATAGCCCATTAAACATATTCATAAATTCCCATTCATTTTCGTATATAATTCATTCATCAAATATAATTACTTTATCCATTTATGCATTACCATTACACATTCATTTTTCAATTATCACATTCACCTTAATCTAGTTAACCAGTTTCACATTATGACAAAATAATCTATTATTCTTTGCCAAAGACTTGACCCAACAAACCTTAGTAAGTCTTAACAACTCAAACTATCATGTAATAATATATATCATCAGATATTTTTCAATAAAATCAACTCTATTCCAAGCATCATCATTTACCATGTTTAGAAATTTCATCACACCTCAATGGTGGACCTATTTTGGTCAAAAAAACATAAAAAGTCCCATGGGGATCTTATGGGGTTCAACTCATAACATTACACAAAAATTTTACCAAAACTAACTAAATGAAATAAATGAAACAAAATCCCAAAGAAAACACTTGTCTATGAATGATAAAGTCAACATCAATACTATGGTATATAATGTTAAACCGCCTACCAAAAATCCAATTATGAATGTATGCTTGACCTTAGCCTTAGATCCTGGTTTAATCCCCCATTAAAGTCCAAATGTAGGATACCAAATAAATGAGGGCTTTAGGGCTTCATATGAATAATAAAGGTACCACAATACCTAATGTAGAAAAGGGAAGATTGAGGAGTGTTATACATACCTAAATCATTGATCCACAACCAACATCGCTCCAAATGACCTAGAATCAAAGGAGTTCCACCCTTGGGACGATTTGGGAGCTTGAGTTCATCAATAGGACTATAAGAGGAATAATGTTGGGAGAAAATTGGATGAGATACTTAAAATTCAAAGTGTTAGATCAGTAATTTCGTACATTTATCGAGGGATCATGGTTTGGCCTCATGGCTTAACAAACTGTATAAAACCTTGAACCTGGATGAATCAAGGGGTTTAAGTCACCCAAATACCTTGGAAGTCCTATATAGTTTTAGAAAACATGCACCAACTATTCGGAATGCCTAGGTGTAGGGTTTGATAGTTTGGATCTCCCCCCTCTCATTGTATTTCATAACAATTAACCCCTCAACTAGGCTTGAACGGTTTGGGTTCACATTTTTCTCTATTTGTCTGACAACCGAGAAACATACACTAGATGGACAAAATCCTTTTTCATTCATGTATAAAATCCCCAAAACACCCTCAAACCACAACATATATCCAGTAATCCTTCCATTAAAAAAATTATGAAATTTAAACCAAAATTTATGTAAGGTCATACCTCCATAATATCTGAGATCTTAAAAAGAATATATCAAATTTAAGGTAAGATGTTATCTGTGTGAAAAATAAGGGCATAGAGTGAAAAATTTTCAGGTAGTTTAATGTATTATGTGTGGGAAACGTGGGTATTATCCCACAAAATTCCCTAACTGAATAATTAAATTCAATAACAGGGAAGGTCTTATTCAATTAATGTGGAATGATATAATAATTTATGTATTGTTATTCAAGGATTATATTTGTAGAATTATTTTCCCAACTTTATTTGTGTTGTAAGAATCATGACTCTTCTGAGGATCATGTTATTTGGAGTCATATATATCTCCATGTAATATAAATTTAAAATTTATATATTTTATCATGGGGTTTTATGTTTTAGGTTCGTCATACGTTCAATGTCTTAAACACCCCTCATGAGTTTTTACATGGTGATATATAATCAATATTATTGATATTTTAAGATACTTCATTGTTCTCATGCCCCATACCCCAAGGCATGTGTCGTGATTACCCCAATCCTGCTTCCATAGGACAGGGGATGGAAATTAGCACCAAGGGTGTAATTCCATAAAACTGGGATGGCATTGCCTTTATAACCTGTAATTGCACAAAACAGAGCACACAGCTGGATACAAAACACTATGAAAATTTTATAACAAAGGAGTGCTGAAAGTAAAGGGGCTGGAAATACAAGCCCAACTGTAAAGTACAAGGAACAAGAGAATGTTCAAACAACTGTTGGGTCATCCCCTGGGATTCCTACTTGAAGGGTAATTATAGATAGCCTCCACAACACCCCACGTTTGGTTGTCTCCTCCGGGCATCGTCACATTGTGTGGTCCACCTCCTGCTATCGTTCAGTCCGGGTACTCTCAGCCTCAGTCAGTGTTGCCCGTCATCTTCATCCAACCCAACGAGGTGTGGGCATAGACCATATAGGGTTGAGTATAACAATACATAGTAGAGACCCCAAGACACACAGGGTCTCACAAAATCCAACAAAGATAAACCAAAAAGTAGGAAATCAAAAGATATCCCCACATAGGTATATGTCCATACATGTACATAAGTAATCAAGAAATCCAACTCAATCATGAAGAAAAATAAATGGTACTGACTTAGCTCACACATACATACAACTTATGTAAAGATTTATAGATGATTAGATGTAGAAACTACACCATCTATTTGGTCGAACCCATGTATGATCTAGGAATAGTAGTCTGAGCTGTCGAACCCACACAGGATCCATGAACAACAATCAGAGCTGTCGAACCCATGTAGGATTCAGGAAATGTAGTCAGAGCTGTTGAACCCTCACAGGATCCAGGAACAGTAGTCAGAGCGGTCGAATCCACACAAGATCTAGGAACAATAGTCAAAGTTTTCGAACCCACAAAGGATCCAGGAACAGAACTCAAAGTTGTCGAACCCACATAGGATCCATGAACAGTAGTCAGAGTGCAACCATCCAGAGGGTTCTGCACAAAGCATGCTTGATTCCGAGAGGGTCTGCTCCTCAAGCCAAGTGTCTAAACATCAACTTCCATGATGTCCCATGTTTATGTATCCAAATGATCTATCTTTCCAAAATAAACTCAACTCGACAAACAGTGATTCAATCGGATACCTGGTTTGAGAGTCATTGGAATTTTAGTTTCGACGGCCCGGTTGGATTTACGTTTGATCCAACCTGGCCGTACCCCAATGGTGTCCAAACCAACAACTGGGGTATACCAAAATAACCATCTCCCTCCAAGGGTTCTATCATCGTATACAGTTCTTCTAATGGATGCTCGTAGGACATGTTATGGAAAAAATAGTGGAAATAAGTGAAGCAGATTCGGGTCTAGTCTAGCCCGTTCAGACCAACCCCACCCGACCCCGCCTGACCTGGTTCCAAACTGTGGTATGACACGGTCCGTGTGTCCACCCTGGTCCATGGGTCTGACCTAGCCAATGGGGGCGGCCCGACCCGTGTTTGGTCCGGCCCACGGTGGGCTAGGCCCGCGCGAGGCCCGCGGCTAGTGAAACGTGAGGTCCACCCTTCCCACCTCCAGGGGGGGAGGCTGCACCCACTAGAATCCTGAACGTATTTGCCGTTCAGGGGGGTTTCAAAACCATTTCCATGTGGCGCCAGTCCATGTCACATGGGACCCACACGGCGGGGTCCCCTGTTCTTGGTTGGTGGAGCAGCCATCGGCCTCCCACGTCACGCGGTTGCACTGTGCCTCCTCTGAAGATGGGCAGAGCCAGCCGCCCATCCCACGACGCCACGGACCCTTGGCCCACCGTGCGGGTCGCGATGCACCGCACCTACCTAGGAAACCCTTCGGCTCAGTCAGCCGGTTCATATCATGGTCGACCTTGCGCCGACCACCACTACAGCTCCACAGCCCATTGGTCGTGACCTACTTCTATGGCGGTGCTGTTGTGTCGTTGCTGACCACGCGACTGACTGGAGTGCCGACAACACATCCCTTCGTCCCACCATTGTATTTCGATGGTTCTGAACGCCAACGAAACTTTCATGGATCACCGGACCTATTCTGGTGGCCTGATTATCATTCCGGAAGTAGCCGCGCACTCCTCGGGGCTTCTCCTTCGATCTGCAACCATTTTGGATGAAAATTTCTCATTCCAGACACATGCTGCATTTAACATCAAATTCCACAATGTTAGGCAGAGGGTTTGGGCCATGTTCGTTTTTTCCGAACCATCCGCGTTAGAGTGATAACATGTGGCTTTGATTCTTAATCCTTGAATGGCCCACACCCCTTTACTTCACCCCAATCTCAAACCCGCGACCTCCCCCCCTTTTGCGGCTACACCATTACCACTAATCCATTTTGTTTTTTCCCTATTTAATGATATATCAGTTTATATATATATATAGTAATATTTATTTGTATATTAATATAAATATATTTATTCATATATCTGTATATATATATATTCACTCATATATTAATATATATTAATATTTATTAATATATATCATTTTAGTTATAATTTTTTATCCGTACATTTATTTTATAATATATATTTATATGATTAGTTTAAAATAAATTTATGAAATATGTTTTTTATGTGTGTTTATAAATAAATAAATAGATACATACATATATATATATATACAACATAGACACACATACACAAAGACACACACACACACCCACCCACACTCAGACACATATATATTTAAAAATAAATACATATATATACATATATATATATATGTATTTGAAAATCCATAAAATGTTAAACCAACCATAACATATAATCTAGAAGCCTGTTTCAGCTCCACAATCAGTAAAATCCATGAAAATAAAACAATATTCGATATGATATGTAGTACATGCCTAACAAACATTCAGCTCAAAAGTTATACTTTTTTTAATGTTAACAAATCAGCGTATCCTGACTAAACATTCAGTTTTGAAAGCCATATGGTCCATATTTCGCCTCAAAAATGTCACAAAAGATTTTAGATGAATTTTTGCATATAGATCTTGTCATAGGCTTCGATTTGATAAGTTTTAGAGCTCAAACGGACACTCGGATCACAAGTTATAACTGTTTGAAGATTGAGTTACATTTTAAACTTATTTTAGATCTTTTATTAAATTTTGGGATGTTTTGTGCCTTAAAATTGCAATTAAATGATTTTTAATCAACAATAATTAGAAAATTATTAATTAATAATATTTTTTAAAATACTTTAAAGATATTTTTACTATATTTTTTATATATTAAATGTTTTAGTCTATTTATACTTATCTAAAACATATTTAAAAATATATATTATATTTATATAAATATAAATATACTTATATAACAATATTTTAATATGGTTTTATTGAAACATAAAATTTATCAGTGGTAAGAAAATTTGCTGATAAATCCCCTCATTATCAGGGCTACTAATACTAGCACTGATAAAGGGATTCCCCTTATCACCCCTAAAAAAAGCACTGAAAAAGGCCCCCCTTTATCAGCGCTTTTTTTAGCGCTGAAAAAAGTGAAGTGCTTCCATTACCAATTTTTGTACTAGTTACCTACATTATTCTATGGGGTGTATATAATTCCCATTTATCATGTTTATTATTAATATACTTATTCTAATCATATTTAATGTTTCATTTGATTATATAATTTCATGAGGCTTATTATTTAAAATTTAACATTTGCAAAGGAATTATGTTGTAATCTCTTTTCTTTTCAAGATTGTTTATGATCAAGGTTCTTATTAAGAGGTAATCACATGCTATTACTTTATTGAACCACATATATT
Organism: Viscum album; assembly: GCA_963277665.1. Lineage (NCBI taxonomy): Eukaryota > Viridiplantae > Streptophyta > Magnoliopsida > Santalales > Viscaceae > Viscum > Viscum album. Next base: position 1,564,758,756 of record OY728147.1, read on the forward strand.
TATTTCTCCAATGGTTGTGAATGTATTTTATATTTTTAATTTTCATTTATTCCATTATTAATTAAATAAATGTCAGGATAGTTTTTTACTAGTGATACTGATCTGATACCATCTTTTAGATCAGAAATTATTTTCCTCTATATCCATATTTTAAAAATATTTACATTATTTTTTTCTAAAATAAAATTATTTACTAAATCTACTTTACATGGTATTTGACATTATCATAAATGGCAACAAATAGAAATTTGTTAAATTTTTTTTCCAAATGGACACTTTTGACTCCCTTTAATTTTTTTGAAAGGAATGTTTATTTTTAACATTTACATCATGAATGGTTTTTCCCATTTTCATCAACAAAATTTTATTTGAATACTCCTTAATAATTTTTTATGGTTATTTAAAAAAATAGTTTCATAATATTTTTTGGATGTTTTTAATTGTAAAGGATATTTTAAAAGTGAAAATTTTATTTTCCTCGGGATTGTATTTAATAGTATTCTATTGGTATTTCCATCTATCAGTATCACGAAACCATTATCTTATTTATAATACATTGGGAATAATGTGTGATGATACTATCTTCATTCATTATCTGGATAGATTGTTAGGGTTTTAAAGTGATTTTCATCAAACCCATTCCATTTCCATGGGTTAATCACGTTATGAATGTAATATTGATTACTTTATGATTTTTATTAAATAATGCAAGCTCTATATACATTATTCATGTTTTGGGTCTTAAAAATTACTTATATAATGAGTTGATCCCCATTATATATCAAGTATGATCTTAATAAAGCTTATATAATTTTTTATCCTAAATAGATCTAAAATTCATTGTGTATGGAAGTCAACAATATGGTAATTCCATTTTAATGGTTTCTATAAGGGTTCTATAAGAATCTATAAAGATCATGTACCAAGATACACAAATGTTTTATTTGTGATTTTTATGGGTTTTAATAATTCAGTAAATCACGATTGATATCATAAGTCACATGATTTTTGAATCCTATTACTCGTATTTTTTAAAACATTATTCCATTATTCAAGATTTATTATTTAGGTATTTATGGCTATTAATTCTCTTATATTATTCACTTTTATAATTTCTTCATAGCATTAATCTCATCTTAATTGACTAATGACATTAAATTCATAAGGATTATGTTTATCCTTACAGATCATTTTTCACCGCCCATTTTATGTAGTATTTTCCCAGTTTTATGAATAATTATCTAAAATGATTTCGGTTTATAAAGGTTTAATATGTTAATAATTATGTAGGAGGTGTTAAAGAAATAATATGGAATATGAAAATATGTGTATAGTGAAAAAATAATCCCTTGATGTCCTGGTTATTGTTTTCTCTAATATTTTTTCTGATTATTTAAAACACTAAACCTAAAAGTTCCTTTGGTATGTAAGGGATATAATATTTCCTTCTTATGTTCTATGTTTTGGATGAAAAACATTTGTTCAAATTTATCGATAACAAGCGAAAAATAAAATATTGTTATTTTTAGCACCATATCAGATAGTGTTGGTTTTGGGATCTTACATTTATCATGAAAAATAACTTACAAAATACCTTCCCAAAATCCATCCTTCCTTCCCAAAGGTTCTAGAATCACCCAATTACTATCCAAGATGTTTTTATGTGTATGCCAATGGTGGTCTTCTAAATAAGAGGTAATTGTATTTACTAATCTTTCCCATTTTACTTATTGTTCAACTTAAATTAAATATTCCTAAACCATGCTGAAATAATAACAAAAATAGCTCCACATTACAATAATTATACTATGGTAATGTTAAAACCCCTTTTCATCTTTTATTACATCCAATGGGAGTGAAAATAAATTCATCTGTATGTTTGGATTACCACCTCCATGTAGCTGAATGTTTTTCCCAACAATGTATCTCATATTTTATTATTAAAATATATTTAATATATTTATGTGTGTCTATTATTCATGAAATAATTATAATTCATCGAAGATAAGATATTGGCTATTTTCAGACCTTTTCATCCATTGAAAAATTATAATGTCATTTGTGTGTAACAGTGGAATACCACCTCCCAGAAGCAATGTCATTAATATATAAATTTCACCTTATAAGAATGTTTTTATTTATTTATATAACAGATTATTATGACATTTATAACATATTTATCATTTATTAAATATATTATAATATTTATTTCATTTTTTTATCTAAAAAAATTAAAATCATTTCCCATATGTAGGTGAGTACTACAACCTCGTAAGCCGAAGTATATTGTTATTCACAACTTATTTTCAATGATTAATATGAGATTTTATTTATCATATAAAAATGATAAATATTTCAATGTTATTATTGTCAGAAGAAGTAACTATAACCCATTTGATTATGGTCTACCTACAAAAGTCATTGAGCAATTATGTACTAAACTACCTAAAAACACCCGACATGATATTAACTAATTAAGTGATTAAATATGACATTAAAATAAATGAAATAAATCCATTAATGATAATTTAATGAACTGGATAATGGTTCTTAAACAAGTAAATAGTTAATATATGTTTATTATACAATAGTTAAAGGAGATACATTTCAAGTATCGACTCAAGGTTTGGTGTTTCATAACTCAATTTCCAATCACCAGGTTATAAATATATATCATTCTTTATGTTATCCCATGATTATGATTGATGTTACCTATGATTTTATTGTGTAGAATTTCAAATTTTTTGTTTTTTTACAAATTGTCAGATAATCAATTCATTTATTAATACTAACATCAATACCACGATTTTTGTAATGCTTTTCCATCTAAATATTATATCATATAGTCATGTCTTATATTATGAACCTATTTCATTTAATAAGTCATATATACTAACTTTATATATTTTATACCATAAATAAATCATTGATAATGATATTTAATGTCCTCTTAAATTCCTCCCTTTCATGAAATGTTGACTCAAATATTATAAATATTGAAATGGTTTTTATGGTCTCAATTTCAATTCCTTATTACAAAATTCATGTTATTCAATATTTTTTACATGGTATACTTACTTCCCCATGAACATGAATTCACATATTATTTCATGGATTTTTTTTTATAAAAAATCATGTCATGTTTCTTCATTAAATGGTGTTCTCATTCAAGAACTACTCATGTTGCAATGGTTCTTCATCCTAAACATTCTCTATAAAGAAATATTGATTAATGAACCAATATTAAATTATATGGTGTATTCACTAAAACATGAAATAAAATATCATGAATCTTTATATAATCGTTATATTTTATATTCCTTATTATGTTATTTCATTAAATTTTGTTTTCTATTTTAAAAGGTTTTAAAATGGATTTTAATTAAAAAATATATTTTTAGATTCATTAAATGATTTTAAACCAAATCATCCTCCATATTCATTATCTTATATAAATAATGGTCTTTTATAAACATAAATTACTATCTAATGTTATTTTCCATGATCTTTGACTTTATTTTAAAAGGGATTAAAAGGTAATTTTTTATCATTTTCCATATGGGTTGCTTTTCACTCTCTTTAAAAAATCATGAACAAAATTGTTATTTTTATCATTTAAGATATAAAAATATTTTCGCACCCATATAACTATTATCTTTATGAATCATTCGTTTAAAGTTTCTATTTTTATTTTAAAATTTAATACTTTTTTTAATAATTTATAATTAATTATTTTTAAAAAATAAAAAAAGAAAAGGGTGTTTTTACCTATTTTCAAATAAATTGTTTTAATGAAATTTTAATGGTAATTTTATCTATTTCTAAATCCTTTAATGATTCATATTAATCAATAATAATATAATGTTATGATACTATATATATTCTCTGACTGTATAGATTATGATGATTGTTTTAAAAAGATTATCATAAATCATGTTTATTCTCTGTGGGTAAATCAACTTATAATGAAATGAACTGTGTTGTCATAAGATTTATTCTGAAAATGAATGTTGTAATATATTTATTGTTAAAGAAATTTTTTTTGATATAGTATAATGAAAACCATTCCAAGTTTAAATTAACCTCAAAATATGATTATTTTAATATGATCGTTATAAAACAGCTATTGAATTTGTAGGTATGAATAAGATTTAGGAAATTATGATATATATATATATATACAATAAAACTACTCAATAAATGTGTTTTGATAATTTTTTGTAGTAAATAATAACTCATTTTATAGTAGTTATTTTATTCTCTAAAATAATTTTTCATCAAAAATAATTTTGATTTATTTTTATTAAGGAATATTATAATTAATTTCAATAACATTTATAAATTGTATTTGATAAAATTTATTTAATTTTTATGTCCAAATATAAAAATTATCTTATTATAAATTTTTTTATATTCCCTAAAATATTGAATTTTCTATGAAGACAAAAATACATATATTTTTTTTTAAATTTTAGTTTCTCATCTTTTTGACATCCCATTCTTCCCGAAATTTGATCCAAAAGATAAAAAATTATTAATTATCTATATTTTATATAATTAATTATATTTGAAACTAATTTATACATGATTTTGGTATAACTATATTTTTCAGCTCAAAAAACTTTTTTCTACAAAATGTATTTCTTTACATTTTTTGTTTTACTATTCAATTAGTCTTTTCCATTTCTATAAATTATGTTAAAATAAATTGATTCCATATTTGGAATTGGGATGTTAATAATTATTAAATAGTTTCTCGTTATTATATTATCTTGATGATTAATTGTAGGAAATATTTATTAACCTATTAAGTGTAAAATGGGTAAATTTAGAGTAAACCCATAAAATAATGCCTTAAAATAAATCCAAAACATGAAATAATTCTATTGAATTTGATAGAGTTGAATATTTCCTTCCCAAATTTTAAAATAGGTAATTTGGGGTCCATTTAAACTTCATAATGAAAATTACATTATTTTAAGTAAATAAAATTACAACAATTCACACTCTTTATTTCCAAAAAATATATATATATTATGACAAAGATTAGAAGAACTTATATTAGGTTATAATTTTTTTTAAACTATAAATAAATTTTTATGGGTTTTTTAAAGACCCAATGATTAATGTACATGGAAATTACATTACTTTGCGGGATACATAAAACATAACAAACACAGACCGCCAATGACCATATTAGTTTATAGTCTTTGGAAACACGAAACAAAAACTTCTAATCATGGTGAATGATCTTCAACATCTCCCATATAAATATTACCCATTTTTTTCTTACCTAAAATATTTCATTGTATCTTAGGAATAGAAAACATAGAATAGGATGAACTCAAATTCTCAGTAATGGTAAACATAGAGTGCATAAAACAAATAATAAACATTTAAACGTAAAAACATAAACATGACATAAATCTTAGCAGTACAAAAAGAATAGATCATAAAGGAACATTAATCATGATAAAATTCAATGGTAAAAAAACATGGAATTGTTCTTTACCAAAAAGAAGATGATATGATTTCCATAGTACCCAAGGCATTGCTGCCAATACCATCATACTTGACAATGTCTATTACTGAACTTGGTTTACCAGCCGTTCTAGTGCTGTATTACTGAATAAGATTTTACTTACCATTCCATCAATGTCTATCTCATGAGATATAAATCATTTACCAATGAATTTGAGGGAGATAAAGGTCCCACTCATCTCATAATGAAATCATTCTTTCGTGTGCCACAAAATAAACATAAATCGTCCATCATAACCCAAATAATAATATTGGTTTCAAAAACATCATATCATCATAACGAAATACATATAAAATAATTGATATAATTTAATCATTAGAAAAAAAAAAAACATTTAAATAATAGAGACATTATACTTGAAACCTAAACATATTAAATAATTTAATCTTATACAGAATGTAGTTTTGATAAAACACATTAAATGAATTATTGATGAAAACATCCTTTCTTCTTAAAAATCATTTTCTTTTCAAAAAATAATATGCAATTTTAAAAAACAGGATTTCATTGAAAATAATAATGAAATATTGAAGAAGAAGATTCATGTAAATAAGGAATTATAGAATTGTAAAAATCCATTCATACCATATAAGTTAAAAAATACATTCTTCTTGTACTTTTAAAAGAAAAATAAAAAAGTACCTTGTATGGTAAACAAAAGAATGATTTTTTTATATCATGTGTTAAAGTATGAAAAGGGTACAAATGAAATTAAACATACATGGAATAACATTAAACATTTTAGGAAAACATTTTATGAAAACATTGACATGGGTAATAAACATAACCCATGTAAATAGTTATGAATAAACAATCCTGGATAACAATGAGATTAGAATAATTATCCCTTACCATTTATAATCGATGGATTCATACGTGTCATAAAATAAATATTATTACATGCATATGTAAATATCATATCCTTCATAATAAAAATCATAAATCCTTAATTGGTAGAATAAACACCATACAAAAGAAATAGGTGGTTATTAAGGCATATGTCTCACATAAATTAAAGTGAGATGAAATAATCCCTTACCATAGGTCTGATATGCATTGTATGTATCTGAACCTTCTGTATAGTAGGTTTAAACATATTATTAACTTGTAATAGATTTATGATATCATATATGATTCACTTAGGTCTTTATATTATTCGTTCATTTGTCAATCCCATGTTAATGCAACATTTTGGTTAATAATCATTTAATTTATTGTACGTGTTTGGACTTGTCGTTCTTCATATTATTACATATATCTTGTTTTTCTTAGTTACAGAATGTACAACATGATTTATATATATGTATTCATTATATATATATATAATAGATAGATAAATGAAATGAAATACACAGTTCATGGATATGGTAGGCCGTACATACGCATGAACGCTGTTTTCCTTTCCTTATTGACTTGAATGGAAGTAAGTAGATGACATATATATATATAAACATAAATAAAATAGAATTATTATGTTATATATTTCATAATTATTCATTATATATACTTTATAATCAATCTTGAAAGGTTAACATTGAGAATGAATCTCATCGTGTCGTGGAGACGGTAATCCATACATAAGCACGAGCAATGATAACATTCCAATAATTATTGAATGGAATTGTAGTAGATGATATTATATTTCAGAATTAGTATCATATTTTAAAAATAATATATAGTTATCATTTCTCCAATTTTACCGATCCATGTATGTTGGTGGTGGAAAATAGATTACACCACGACGTGGAGATGGTATTCCGTACGTACGCATGCTCAGTGATTTTTTTTAGGATGGATAGATGGTGAAATAGGGTTGTTTCATATTTAGAATGACATATCAGTATATGAGTGATACTTATGATATTACATTATAATTAAACAAATAATGAAGAGGAAGTAGAAGAAGAAATAAATTTTAAAGAATCGGTAAAGGATTTTACCTCTTCTTCAATGTGCCTCTTTTAAACCTCGTCTTAGGGCACTAAAGTTGGTATTTGAAGAATACTAGGACCTCTAGTATGTTTCAATGGAATTTGAGTAAGATAAATGGACCGGTTTTGGCTGATATTGAAATATCAAATTGTTTTGAAGTGGAGAGGGAGGAGGTGCCCTTTTATTACGGAGGAGATGGGAACTTTTAGAAACCTAAAAAAATATTAATTTTTATTAAATTAGAAACCCACATAAATACATCCAAAATGCCTAAAACTCGAACCATATATTAGATACAGTTGTGAGCTCATCAACCAATAAAATTCATACATGTTTGATGTATATTTTAACCCTTATCATTTTGATTTATACTTATTTAATTTATTTAATTTTATTTGTGGTATTAATATTCTAATTATTATATTATCATAAAGACTTACATATTTGTTCTTAATTATTAGTTATTAGATATATTATTTCATTTTAGACTATTTAATTTTTAATTTACTATTTATAAATATTTTTTTTATTTCTAAACAATTTTATAATATGTTATTATCATAAAATACCAATACTGTCAATTTTGATACAATTAAATTATTTGAATTTAACTAAAATCCACACAGATGATATGTTCGAAAGAAAATATTTAATAGATTACTAACATGTCATATTAATAGATAAAATTCATGGATCACATTAATTAGTTCATATAATATTTATTTTAATAATTTAACACTATTTATTTGATATTTATCTTAATAAAATAATTACTAAACATTTTTGTATAATTATTTAATATACATAATTTTTTAAGAAAAATTAAAAATTAAATTCTACGATTTAGATAAATCAAATATATTCAATATGAATAATTTTAGTAGAATTTACGTTCCAAAACACTCATCTTTTAAAATGTTATGTTTATTAAATTATGAAGGTGACTACTTTGACATCAATTAAAATAAAATATTATAAATGTCATAATCTGTTTTATTAGGCTCCAAATGGTCCAAAATTCTCCACTTGTATTCTTAGGGTGTAGATATAATATACCTATATGTTTTGTTCAATTTTATGGTCCTTTTAATGGGTATTATTATTTTATTGAAAACTATGTTATTGATTTTTCACTAAATAAATAGTTTCTGCATCATTAATGTATAAGATATTAAAGTAATTATATATTTCATAAAAATAAAAAATAAATTACCACAATAAAGAAAAAAAATTTATATTTCAAAATAATATTTATAATAAAATTTATATTCTGTATAACCTTCTATTAAAAATACTTCAATTATTAATGTTTTAGTGATACATATTTCACTTTCTTTAAATAAAATAAATTAAAGGTCTTTATCACATCCAAGTGGGTTCCAATAGATTAAATTTCGACCCAGGTATGATTTAGTTCGGGATATAATCATCCCATTATATTCAGACAAGTTTTTGGGAAATTTTATAATATTATATTTACCCTTAATTACCCGATTTACCTTTAACTGTGGTAAATAAAATTTACCATAGTTACTATTCATTATGTCTAAAAAAAAGTAGCCTATTAACATAATTTGGACATACTAATTCCAAATATGGAATCCATTTTTCCAAATTTATGACACAAAATTTTTATTATTTAACTTAAAATTAATCCCGCTATTGAGAAAACGAGTTTTAAAAGTTAAAACATTGAAAATGATTGAAATGTTTTTACCTATGAATTCAAATAAAATTAATGATAATGAATTTATTTATATTAAATTGTAAAAATATATTGTATTTATATTTTAAAACCATTCAATTTTATAATTTTACCATATAAACTGTCTTGATGTAAAAAGTTGTTTTTAATTAAAATTTACTGTATTTTTACTATTCATCAAAATATGAACGTTATCAAAAAATTATAAATAAAAATTATCCAATGTAAATTTTCATATATCGATTAAGAAGAAAAATTTTATTTTGTAAAATTAAACTTATAAACTTGTTAAAAATTATATTTAAAATGGATGTTCTATCAAAAGGAAGCAAAACATAATTTTTTGAAAAATACATATTTTACCTGAAAGATTTATTTTTTTCTCGTACCATGATCTAGAAAATGTGTAAGATGAATGATAATGTTGTAAAAATAAAAATATACTTAATACTATTCATAATGGCTAGTTTATAATAATATTATAAGAACACCACATTTAGTGAAACTGGGTATTGTGTACAACCCACACTATCGAGGAAGGTCCCTCTTGCATGTAATGCAAGCCAAGTCAGGGTTGCGTGTAGGGAAATCATCCTTTGGTTTGGTGTATAACATACTCAGAAAATATTTTAGTTATACTTTGATCAAAATATACACATTCTATTTTTTAAAATTAATTTTATTCAAAAGAACTTGAAATTGTGTGCATCACAAGGCCCAAATAGTGTGGTGTATAATACAAGCTAATACAGTGTTGGGTATAGAACGAGCTAATCTTAGTTAAGTGTACAACGAAAGACATAAAAGAAATTAAAAATAATAATTCTCATAAAATCTCAGGGTGTTACATTCTACCCCTCTTAAAATGAATTTCTCCCTCTAAATTCATCGGTGTTATAAATGGTTTTCTACATGAATGTTTCATTCATAGAAACCCACATCGTAAAAAGGAATAATAAAACATCATTTTTCAAAGGAATGTTAGAAACATAACAAATACCAAATGTGACTCATCACTGGGTATCCAAATAGAATAACATAGGTGAAATCATGGATATGGAAGACAAATCTAACCATCACATTCTGATGGAGAGTGGTAGAGAACATAGATATGAAAAATACAACAATCACAAAGCAATAAATTTGTGAAGATATAAGGTACCATTTGATTCATTGGATATGATAGTACTAGGAAAAAAAATTTGGGTTTCAAGATCATTTCCCTAAAGATAATGAATTTTCACATTAGGATATATACATACATGATTTCTGTGTAATATCATTATTGGTCATTCCATGAACAATTTCCACATCAGCTATTATTTAAATAAATGAAGTTGAATTTTTCATTCCTGAAGTGTAAGTATATCATGAGATAGAATGATATGTCATTCCATCTATCTCTATCACACAAAAAGGTTAACACATGTTACTAAAAATACATAAGTCCATCTATGTTGAGTTTAATCGTATATGGTTCCTAAAATTATCATATACTTCATCTATCATACTGCTTAAGAGAAAAAATTAATCTATACTAATCATGTACTTACTATAGGCCAATGGTAGGGGATAAAGGCCTGTCACACATCAGTTGTGGGTCCTATTACCATATCCTTGTTCGACGCGACGGGTTGTCGCTGATCCTGCAGGATGTCGTTTTTCTAAAACTACACTATTATAAATATCTAGAAATAATATCGAATAAAGGTTCTAGACTTGAACAAAAATAGGTTATTTCTAATAAAATACATTCCAATCTTTAGGCTTATCCAAAATACTTCAGCCCATTCTCATAGTATAATGAAAATGACTAGTAAAAAGTTCATCTACCAAGCATGTGAATACCATCATTTATTCCGCATATATCATAAGATATATCTTATTGGTCAAATTACAAATATGTAAATACCTTAATAATTTATTCTCATGAAACATGAATTTCCATAGAACCTATGTGAAAACATGAATGCTGTCAAAAGTTAACTCATTCCACATACCAAAATCCTAAAATATCTATATACTCAAACCATGATATCATTTTGTCCTTATATCAGTCTGGAGCTCATTAATAATATCAAACATATTATTTTCTCATTATCCCATCATAATGCGCATTTCATCTAGTTTCCAAAAATATTTCAATCACTTTTTAGGGTTACCGGTACCATATAATAATCAAAAACCACAATTAACCAATACATAGATATTCCAATATACCATAAAAGTTCCTTGGAAAAATTATTCATTAATACCGATACATAAAAAACTTCAATCCATCCTCTTAAATGAATTTCATGGAATATTTACTTCATTGATTTAGAAGTATCCTCTTAGGTCCGAGCATTGAGTTTGGTAATGCCCATGTTCTCCACAGATAAGACATTTAACTCAATAATAGTCTGTCACTCTTTGACCCTTCTCCCCACACAAATAACATCTTCCCCTCCATTTGATGTATTCATCAAGGTTCTTCCTCCCTTATATAGAAATATCAATCTTCCTTTCTCTAGGCTCCTAACCATGTGAACATGCATAAAATTCTATCCTCCTCATATTTGATGAATTAGGAATACCACTAATGTTCACCTTGTTAATCATATATCATGATGATTGATTCAGAACAATCAGAATATATTTCATTCTAGGCATTACACAATTTCGTTTCTCATAGTCAATAACTTTTCCATTGGATTAAATGTGGACTCAATTCCTTCTAGTTCTCTCAAATGTCTAATACGAAGTTACATGGTGTAAGAAACAGTTAAAATAACGAGGAACCGCATAATCATAAAAACTATGTCTTATCACACATTCTTTAATCCATGACACCTTAGGTTCACCATAGGTTATTCATGATCGTCATAATAATTCTAGGACTATAACCTAAAGTTATGCTAAACCTTAGGGACATCCCTATACATACCTTATAAATATCTCTAGGGATCTCACAAAAGTTTTCGAATCCTAGTTTTTAATGTTTAACTAAAACTTGACTCTAATATCAACTATAGAGACCTAAATCATAACATACATGGGAATTACATTACTTTAGCGGAATAATTAAAAAATAACAAAAAAAGATGCCTAATGACTGTATTAGTTTAGTGTATTTTCAAATTCTGAACAAAAACTTCTAATCATGGTGAATGATTTTCAACATCTCCCATAAAGATCTTCCCCTTTTTTCGTACCTAAAAAAATTCCTTATATCGTAGGAAAAGAAAACATAGAAAAGAGTGAATTGAAATTCTCAGTAATGGTAAACATGGAGAACATAAAACAATCAATAAAAATTTAAATGTAAAAACATGAACCTGACATAAATCTTAGCAGTACATAATATATAGATCATAAAGGAAAATTAATCACGATATAATGCAATGGGAATAAAACACGTAATTGTGAAAAACCATAAATCACATGATATTATTTCCATTGTATCCAAGGCATTGCAGCCAAGACCATTATAGGGGATAAGGTCCATTACTGAACAAGGTTTACCAGCCGTTCCAGAACTGTATTATTGAACTGGATTTTACTAACCCTTCCAGCCTTGTCTATCTCATGAGATATAAATCATTACCCAATGAATTTGAGGGATATATAGGTGCAACCCATATCATAATGAATTCATTCTTTCGTGTGCAACCAAATAAACATAAATCATTCATCATAAACCGAAAAATAATATGTGTTTCATCATCATCACCCCATTATAACCTAATCCATATAAAACAAATAGATATCATTTTATCATAAGAAAAATCATATCATGTAAGTGATAGTGACAATACACATGAAACATAAACATACTATATAATTTCATCTTATAATGAAAGTAGTTTTGATAAAACACTTGAAATGCATTCTTGAAGAAAATATCCTTTCTTCTTCAAAATCATTTTTATTTCACAAAATTCCATTCAATTTTAAAATAATGTGATTTTTGTTTAAAATAATAATGATATCATATAGACGAATCATCATTGAAATAAGGTGTTATGGAATTGTAAAAACTTTTCATGTCGTAGATGTTAAAAAAAATTATTCTCGTACTTTTACCGGAAAAGTCAAAAAGTACCTCGTATGGTAAACAAAAAATGATTCCTTTCATATCATGTGGTAAAATTCAAAAATTGGTAAAAATGGCATTAATGTTTCATGGAAGAATAATAATCATTTTATGAAAACAATTATAGAAAACATGGACATGGATAATAAACATAACCCCAGAAAATAGTTAGGAATAAAAAATCTCGGATAAGATTGAGATTGAAATAATTATCCATTACCATTTATAGTCGGTGGAATCATACCTGTGATAAAATAATAAAAATTACATACATTTCTAATATCATATCGTTCGTAATAAGAATCATTAATTATTCATGGGAAGCATAAAAACCATAAAAAATAAATAGGTGGTGATTAAGGAATATGTCTCACCGAAATAAAAGTGAGATGAAATAATCCATTACTGTAGGTCTGATACGCTTCGAATTTAGATGATCCTCATGTATAGTGGGTTTAAACATTATATTAACATGTAATAGAACCATAATAATATTTATGATATCATATTTGATTCACTTAGGTCTTTATATTATTCATTCATTTGTCAAACCCATGTTAAAGAAACGTTTTGGGTAATAATCATTTCATTTATCGTACGTGTTTGGACGTTTAATTTTTGATATTATTACTTATATCATGTTTTACATACACATAGAATGTAATACATGATATATATATTATGTATACCAATATATATATAATATATAGATAAATTAAATGAAATACATCGTCCATGGAGACGGTAGGCCGTACGTAAGCATGAACACTGTTTTACGTTCCTTACTGACATGAATGATAGTAGGAAGATGAAACATATATATTTATATATAATTAAATCCAATAGAATTATTATGTCATATATTTCATTATTATTCATTATATATACTTTGTAATCATTCTGGAAAGGTTAACATAGAGAATGCATCTCGTCGTGTCATGGAGACGGTAATCCGAACATACACACGAGGAATGATATCATTATCACTATTATTGAATGGAATTAGAGTGGATGATATAATATCTTAGAATTAGTATCCTGTTTTAATAATCATATATAGTTATTATTTCCACCATCATAACCATCCGTGTAAGGGGGTGGTGGAAAATAGATTATACCACGACGTGGAGACGGTATTTCGTACGTACGCAGGCGCAATGATTTTGTTTTCCATAGGATGAATAGATGGTGAAATAGGGTTGTTACATATTTATAATAACATATCAGTATAATAGTGATACTGATGTTATTACCTTATAATGAAAATAATAATTAAAAGGATGTAGAATAAGAAATAAATTTGAACGAATCAGTAATGGATATTACCTCATCTTCGACGAGCCTCTTCTAAACCTCCTCTTATGGAACTAAAGTTTGCCTTTGAAGAAGACTAGGACCACTAATATGTTTCTCTAGAAGTTTGAAAGATAAATGTATAGGGTTTTTCCGAGCATCAAATCTCCAAATGTTGTGAAGAGGAGAGGAAGGAGGTGCACTTTTATAAGGGAGGAGAGGGGCACTTTCGGGAAACCTCAAAAATATTAATTTATAATAAATTCAAATCCCACATAATTACATCCAAAATGACTCAACATATAATATTAGAAGATATAAGGTTGAAATATCATCAGTAAATAAAATTTAGACATGTTTTTATGTTTATTTGAAACCTTATCATTTTGATTTATCATTATTTAATCCAATTAATTTTATTTGTGGTAATAATATTCTAATTATTAAATTGTTATAAATACATACTAATTTGTTATTAATTATCCATACATACATACATTATTACATTTTAAACCATATAATATTCAATTTCTAATTTTTAAATATTTTTTTTATTTTTAAACAATTTTATAATATGTTATATTCATAAAATACCAATAGTATCAATTTTGACACTACTCAATTATAAGAATTTAAATAAACTCCATAGAGAAGATATGTTGGAAATAAAATTAATTTATAGATTAATAACATGTCATTTTAATCTATAAAATTCTTTTATCACATTAATTAGTTCATATAATATTTATTTTAACATTTTAAAACCATTTATTTAATATTTCTCTTAATAATATAATTAATACATCTTTTTTGTATAATTATTTAATAAAATTATTTGTTGCATAAAAATTAAAACTAAAATACTATGATGTATATATATCTAATATATTCCATTAGAATACTTTTAGTCAAATTTATCTACAAAGAATCCCAACTTTTAAAATGTTATGTTGATTAAATTCTGAAGGTGACAACATTGACGTCATTTAAAATAAAATAATATAAATGTAATAATCTGTTTTATAAGGATTTATATGGTCCAAAAGTGAACCCTTTGATGATTAGTGTATTTAGAGACTCGACCAATATGGTTTGGTCATGTTTCTGGTCCTTTTGACGGGTATTATTATTTTAATAAAAACAATATTATTTATTTTTCACTAAATAAATAATTTATGCTTCATTAATGTATAAGATAATAATGTAATTATATATTTCCTAAAAATTACAAATAAATTTCCATAAACATGAAAAAAAATTATTTAAAAGGATTATTTATAATCGTATTTATATTCTGTATAACCTTATATTAAAAATACATTAATTATTAATGTTTGAGTGATATATATTTCACTTTCTTTAAATAAATTAAATTAAAGGTCTTAATCACATCCATGTGGGTTCCAATAGATTCAATTTCTACCCATGAATGATTTAGGTCGATATATCATCATTAAATTATATTAATTCAATTGTTAGGGTGATTTTATAAAATTATATTTAACCTTAATTACCCGATTTAGGATTACCTGTGTCAAATAAAATTTACCGTAGTTACTAATCATAATGTCTAAAAAATTTAATCTATTAACATAATTTGGACAAACTAATTCCAAATATGTAATACATTTTTCCAAATTCAAGACACAAAATTTGCAGTATTTAACTTAAAATTAATCCTGCTGTTGAGAAAACGGGTTTTAAAAGTTAAAACATTGCAAAAGATTGAAATGTTTTTACCCATGAATTAAATGTAAAATTAATGATAATGGCTAGAATTATATTAAAATTTTAAAATATATTATATTTATACATTAAAACCATTCAATATTATAATTTATCCATATAAATTGTCTTGATTAAAAAAGTTGTTTTTAATTAAAATTTAGAGTGTTTTTACTATTCATAAAAATATTAACATTATCAGAAAAATATAAAAACATTATCCAATGTAACTTTTAATATCCTGATTCACAAGAATAAGTTTGTTTTATCAAATTTAACTTATACACTTGTTTAAAATTAGACTTAAAATCGGTTCACCATCAAATGGCGGCAAAACTACATTTTTTGAAAATTACTTATTTTACCTGGAACATTTATTTTGTTCTCGTACCATGATCTGGAAAATGTGTAGGATTAATGATAATGTTATAAAATTCAAAATATAGTTAATACTGTTCTTAATAGCTAGGATATAATAATATTATAATAATATCTCATTTTGTGAAACTCGGTATTGTGTACAACACACGCTATCGATGAAGGTCGCTCTTGTATGTAATACAAGCCAAGTTAGGGTTGCATATAGGGTAAGCTTACTTTTGTGTTGTGTATAACATTTCTGAAAATATAGTTCAATTATACATTAATAAAAATCTATACTTGGTGTTGTGTAAAATGAATTTTATTCGAAAGAACATGAAATTGTGTGCATCACAAGCCAAGAATAGTGTGTGTATACTACAAGCTAATACTATGTTTCGTATAGCGCAAGATAATCTTTGTGAAGCGTACAACAAAAGAAATCATAGAAATTAAAAATAATAATTCTCATAAAATCTCAGGGTGTTACAGGTTTTTAATTCTATATTTCTGTGATGATATAATTACTTTAATTTCCTAGGCAATATCGACAAATTTCATTGTATGTTGTTGAAAAATAATGTTAATAATTTTAAAAGTTATAAAAGACATATTTTTTGGGAGATTTAAAGTGTCCCAAAAAATCTGAAGGTAAATATAACATATTAGAGATGTATGAAAGGTTTAAATTTGAATTAAATTTATTTTATGTTGTTTTCATAGGCAAATTATGTGAATAGTTCTTAAAATTACATCAATAGTATTTTATGTTGTGTAGTAATTTTTTTAAACTAATTAATAAATCATGTAATAGGACTCTAAGGATGAGAAATTGAAAATATTACCATTCTTTTTCCATTTTTTGTGAATATTAAAACCTTATTAGTAAACATATAACCCTTAAATATCGAAAATGTCGTTACTATGGCTAAATACAAAATTGGTTATGGAAGGAGTTAAAAAACGTTAAGGTTTAAAATGATATCAAAACCTATAAAAAGTTAATTGGGTATTTATAAAAAGACCATACCATGCTTATCTTATTTTCCATGTCATTTTGGAATTACTTTATTTGATTTAAACACATAATATCCTTGAATCCATGAAATTTGGTTCTTGTCGCAAATTTTTAATTGCCTTTCACTGGGTTTAAGGATTGGTGATAAAAATGATGTAGCCCAGTTGAAATACTTCATGATTTTTAATGAAATAAAAACATGTTTCATGTTACATTTTTTTGTTGAAAAAATTGATATAGTGTGGAAATATCCACTTGAAAGAGTCTTTACCAATTCTATAAATGTCTAAAACTCAATGTTAATTAGGTATATCTTCTCCTATATTTTCTATGATGTATTATGTTTTTTATAAAAAAAATTAGGTCAAATTTAGATGTATAAATTAATTAAGTGTATTGGTTTTTTATTTTTCCTCAGATACGGGAGTATGAGTTTTATGTTTATTATAGTTTTTATTATATTAGATTTAAACTAAAATTAGGGAAATGGATTTATTCATCAGAGTTTAACTTCAGTGTTGTTGATACCATCATTTGTGTATATTGTTAATGTTGTTCAATAGTTCAAAGGAATAGATCAAAATATTCATTTTTTAAGTGAAGGAAGTCTAAAATGATTAAGGGTATTTTGGGGGATATTTATATTAATATAAACCTTGCGTTTAGTATGGGTTTTAGTGAAAAAGTTATTTGAGCGAGAATGTATTTACATTTTTCAAACATAAGTTCAATGGTATTTAAGTAATTTAGGGTTCATATTATATTTTATGTTGAGGTAATTATGGGTCATTAATATTTGGGAATATATGTTTTACTGACAATCATGGGATTGAATCGTGATTTGGTGAATAAGTGATAAATTTTATTTCAAATGATGTTCAATATTCTGGGAACCATATATGATTAATGTAAACATACTATTTTGGGATTTTATTTATGTATTAAAGCATTATTTATCTTGTAATAGAATATATGATCTTAATGTGGATTTATGGTGATTTAGTTTATTCATGGATATTATTATCATATTTTGGAAATTATATAAATTCAAAATATATATTTTTTATTATATGTCTTCATGAGTTACAAATTTTAATTGTTGATACATATTTAATTAATCATGAATGATTATGTGTTTAAATCCATCTGACTTTATGGTTTCAAACATGGTTCGTAATATTTTAAATAATCTTTTGGTTAGATAATTATAAAATGAACTAATATGAATATTGAGTGTTATTATTGAAGATTTTTAGATTAAAGTATTATTTAATCATATGACTATATATTTATTTGAGGAATTGTATTTGAATTTTTTAAACGGTTAATGTATTTCAAAAGGTGAAATAGATTGTTTCTTTTTTAGATTATGTGGTCCATTAGAAGTTTATTTTAGTTCATCAAGAATGAAAAATTCTCCTTGAATAACCATCATTTGAATAAATGATGATATTGTGGTGGAAATTATTTAATAGATGAAAATGTAAATATCATGTAAGAATATTTAGTTTTTATATTATTCTAGATGGGAAAATTACTCCTCAACTATAGAAAAGGTATCTTGATAAAAAAATGTTATCCTATTACCTTCTTATCTATTGAATCAATTTCCATTCTTACATCTCTTTGGATTATGGTTTTCTAATCGTTAAATTTCATGTGGTCATTCATCTTGTTATGATCAATAATCATTTTCACTCTCCATTATTTGTTAGACATTAAATTTTTAATCTATGACTATATTTTCACTTCCCACTATTGTTATCCTATTTAAAAACCTATTTATCTATTATTCCTGATGACCATCAATTCTCTTTTCCATCTTTTTACGATGCAGTTTTATTAATCCTTTTTATGATGTTGGTTTTAAAAAAAAGTTTTCTTTCAAATTTAAGGCCCTTTATTATTGAGTTCAAGTACAAATTTGGAGGAAGAATTATATAAATGTAGGTGTATAATATCCAGATATTTTATAAAAAAATACTATGTTTGATAGCATACATGGTATGAAACACCATGCTTAAATGAACCATGTAATCTTAAAATTTAAATATTATAATTATAACATATCCATTAAATTATAATTTATGAATAGGATTGATCACATTCTGATATTTATATACATATATATATATTAATGGCCTAGACCCCCCCCCCAACCAGGTCCATTACATTGCCAAATTCTGGTGCTTGGGTGTCATGGATTCCATCAGCGAGCCAGGAGGGCGTTGGTGTCGGTGGTGGGGTATCACCGTGGATTCCCAGTAGGGAATAGTGGTGGACCCATCAGAGGTCGATGCGGTTGTTCCTTTGGTTGCAACCAAGAATGTGGCAGAGAATCACAGTTTCATCGGACTGGAAGGTTACTAGTGAATGTTCTACCCGACTACTCTGGAGTTCCAGCGCCTTTAATGGATTTGACTAGAAACGATCAGGCATTTATATGGAGTGAGCAGTGCCAGAAAACATTTAGTTATATGAAAGGGATGTTGGTAAGTTCCCTAGTGATGAGGTTTCCAGAGGAAGGGGTAATGTTTAATGTGTTATGTGATTCTTTAGATCTAGGCTTGGAGTGTGTGATGATTCAGTAGTGAGGAGTGATTTATTATGGGTCTAGTTTGTTACCTCCTTGGAAATGAAACTATGACACCCTGCCCTGGATCTTGTAGAGGTTATTTTCGCACTGAAATTTTGGTGGAATTACCACATCGGGGTTTGCTTCTTGGTCTTCACACATAACAAGAGATTGTGGTGTGTCATCTCCCAGCGACACCTGAACAAGTGGTAGTGAAGGTGGATGAAGTTTCTTCAGGACTATGAATTTGAGATCTCATAAACCTCAGGTAATAGGAACATGGTTGTTGATTTCATGAGGTGAAATTCATAGAAGGATGTGGTTTTGGAGTTAGTAGATGCTTGGATGGAAATGGGAGAGTTGGCTTCTTTATATCTGGGCATGAGAGTGGAATATAGTAGAGGATGTCTGTTTGAGATGACAGTTCAGTCTACCATGGTACGGAAGGAGGAGGCGTCTCAATGGGTAGACACATAGGCTTAAGTGATGGATGGTCATGTTATCTAGTGCAGTGCTCCGGAAGGATGGTAAGAGGATAGTCATAATCAGGTGTCATTTCGTGTAATGTTGTTTTTCCTGGTAGCAATGCATGTGGGATTTATTAGTGAGTTTCATAAATCACCCCGTGAGGTAAAAATTGGAATTTATAAGATTTATCGAGGTTTTAGCGGTTAGTTTTGGTGGCTTAGTGTGAAGTGGGCAGTGGTGAATTTCATGGAAAAGTGCCTAATGTGTCAGTAAGTGAAGGATAAACACCATGTTCCCGGTGGTCTGTTGTTGCCCAAAGACACTCCCAAGTAGAAGTGGTATGATTTCTTGATGGATATAAACACATGACTACCCAAGGATGATAGATACTATGATTCCATGTGGGTAGTGGTGGACAGATTGATGAAATCAGCTCACTTCTTAATGATTAAGGAGTCGAGCGCAGAGGATGCCATAACACAGAAGTACATGGGTGAAGTTGTACTACTGCACAGAGTTCTTAGAACCATCATTTTAGATAGGGATACATGCTTTAATTCAAGAGTCCTTATGGGATTACAACTATTTTTTATCACACAACGATTCCTTAGATCTTATTTCTACACTTGGACAGAAGGGAAAACAGAGAGGACCATGCAGATGTTGGACGATATCTAGTGAGCGTGTGTTCTAGACTATAGATGATCATGGATACAACACTTGCCTCTATTATATTTTGGCAACAACAACATCTATCAATCTACCATTGTAATGGATTTATTTCTAGCCTTGTATATGAGACTTTTTAGTTAACCTGTTTGATGGACATTATTTGGGGAGGCAGGTGTCCTTGTCTCAAAGGTTGGGCAGTTCACGATGTAGAGGGTTCATCATGTGTGTGAAAGGATGTAGGTGGCCCGAGAAAGGTAGAAGTCAGTTTTCTATCATAGGAGTGGACCCTTGAAGTTATAGGTTGTGGACTACGTGTTTTTAATGGTCTCCTTCGACATGGAAAACAATGGTTTTGTAGGGGGAGTAAGCTTTCTCCCAGGTTCATCAAACCCTTCGAGGTATTACGAAGAGTCATCGTGGGGGCATAATAGTTGGTGTTACCAATACTACTGGAGAGGATCCAAAACATCATCCATGTATCTCATCACTATCATTATTTTCATGATGTCTCCCAAGTCCTCAACTGGGGAGAGTGGGATATCAAGGACGATACGATGTTCATTGAATACCAGTGTGAATCAATGATCGTAAGGAGATGTTTCTTCATGGATGAACCATTCCCTTGGTTATTGTGTTATTGAGGAATGGTGGCCATAAATAGATTACCTGGGAATGAGGGGAATGAATGTGTGACCAGTACCTAGAATTTTTTAATATTTTGATCTTGTTTATTCCTTGCACTTTGTTCATAGTGGGTGTTTGACCTCGTTTTACTATGGGATATGTTTTTTCCATGTCCTCTGAATGTTTTTAAATATTCCTTACTATGGGGAGGGGATAAAATATTCTATAATCAAGAATAATTACTGTGGATGTGATTAAACCCGTGTAGGTGAGTTAGGGACGCCCAATGCACCTTGTGTCTTGACCTGGAGGAAGGAACACCCTAATCTATATGTATGTATTGTGTAACTTCTGTGATTGTATCATTGTTTAGTGTTTCTATAGTTGAGAAGGAGATATATTAGATAGGTGTTCCTAGATGTTGAGGTCTTGTAACATCTTATAAACAAATTAATGGTGGGTTTTCCATGAGGGGTATCTTTTAAGGTGGTTGTTCAGACCACTGTTATTCCTTCGGGGTTACTCTTGAATTATCGAGGGTGAGAATAGTGTCAGTGGTATCTGATGTAATGGCTCATACCCCCCTTTGTCCATTACATTTCCAAATTCTGGTGTTTGGGGTATCCTGGACACCATCAATGAGTCTGGACAGTGTCGATGTCTGTGGTGGGGTGTCACTGTGGTGTTACCCTGGTGTCACCAATCAGTGCCGTACACGATAAGTTCCACATTGGCTTTTCAGGGATCTTTCCCCAATTTATCCATAACGTATCTTTTAATATTTATTACCCCTTTTATAGTGGTTTCAGTCGATTTCAATGCCCATAAATGATATCAATAATCTCTTATGTTTAGCTAAACCCTGGAATTTCCAAAACATGTGGCCTATAAATCAGTATTCACCCCCTTCTCGTGTTTCCTTGTTTCACCAATGTTATGTGTTTTCTCCATTGAAAGAAAATATATCAACTCACAGTCATTCTCTAGTCTATCCTCTTTATATCTGAAGAGAATTATTAAATGTAAATTAATTCCAATGTGTGGAACCACCAACCCATGTGGTTAAACCATGATCTTATTTTTAAGCACTTCACGATTGCATATCCCATAAAACCTGGATCAGGCCTTTTAACACACATAGATTTTTTTTCTTCATTGGTCTCTTTCTTTTCCTTGGTTCCCTTAGAGTCCTAATGATCCGTGACTATGTTAGAGCACTCATGTTTTTTTCTTCTTTGAGTTTCACACTACTTCATCCCATATTCTTGGCGCAATGAGAAATCATTGATCCTTGATCATCCATGATAGGGTTTTCCTTTTCTATGATAACATTGCATCTTGAGGGGTGGGTATGATGATAATCCTTTAGGACGTAGATGAAACCAATATTTAAAAAAGATAAATAACAGACATTTAAATGATGAAGGGGTTGAAATTTTGATGATGTTGTTGTGTTATATCTTTTTTTTGTAAATTTTAGAGACTTATTTTGACTGAAAATCATGGATGTTGGTGGTCCTTTATTGTGCAATAATGAAAATCTGTTTCTTTGATAATCATGTGATTGAATGGATGTGACATGAAAAGTGGTTAATCATGTAAAACTATTTTATGAAATAGATTCCTGATGTATAAGAATAATTGTGTTATTTCCAAATTTAACCAAATATAAAGAAGGAACTTAATGACTGATGTTGGGTAAATCTAAAATCTTCTTTGCTCTATTTTAATGATATGCATGGTTGTTCTGTTCTATGCTTTATGGTGTGACATAGATGGGAATTAGATCTCTGGTTAGGAGGTTGTTATTTTTTGAAGCTGAAGCCGTGTGGATATGGTATGTTGGGGATTGGTGTGGTTCCAGAACTTCGAGGGATCTCACATATCCCTTTGGACTTTGTTACATATGAGAGAACCGAGAGTGAATTCTTAAATTATTACCAGTCTATTTTTACTTCAGTTGTTGTATTGGCTTGTGGTTATGCCAGTTAGCTTCTTGGTAGTGGAGGAATGTTTCACATTAACAAGATAAAAAGAATGAGTATAGTGGATAATTGTATTCCAAAAATGAGTTTTTCTCTGGTGGTAGATATTGTGTATTGGTGCATGTAGGGATAGTAGTGAGACTGGTTGTCTAAGGAATGGTTGTCTATTTCAGAACCCTTTGGTTCAGATGTGTGTTTTATTACCTATATGTATTAAATTTAGTTCTTATGTTACTTCTACACATCTCACCCTTGTTGATCACTTATGTTGAACACCACCATTTCATGGTGTACGATGTTTTTCCAACATTCATAGGAGCGTATGGTTGTTATCTCCTTTCTACTCCCACTCCTAGGTATCCCATGACTTTTCTGGCAGGAAGTGATGGCATGAGGTCTATTATAACCCATGAATCTTCAGGAAGGGTGTTATCTGGTAGGTTAGATTATGTATGTGTGGGAATTTTTGTTCCCAAATGGTATTTGGGATGAGGCCCGAGTGTCTTTTGTTATGGTAGCGGATGTTGTGTCACTAGTGTCTTGTGAATTGGTGGTTGTTGTTGTGGCCCAGGTGTATGTGGGAGTTATTTTGAGTGGTTGTGGTAGACTAGGTTTCTGTGGGTGGGGTGTGTGGTTGTGGTATCCCAGGTGTGTACGGGCAAGGTATAGCACTGGGACTGTATTGGAAATCGTTGGGGTTCTGATGCATAGGATATCCTAAATAACAAATGATAAAGTGGTATAGGGTACCCAAATATCGATGTTCTATTACTATTACGTTACCAGACATTCGTTATTTGGGGAGTGTGGCTTGGGGAGGCTGGGTTGAAAGTTTCTTTCTTGGTGTTTTGGTTATCTCTATCTTTCACATGGCATTAGAATGACTTCCCACTTGTGTATGAGAAATTTTGGTTTTCCCAACATAGTATACCTGTATACGTACCATACATATATAAAATAGATTTCAAGATTCCATGAGGATTTTGAGGACCTTGTTTGGCCTTACAATCTCGGTCTTCAAGAGTTATCGCTGTAGATTTTCATTCTTTGGGTACTTTTCATCAATTATATTATTGTACCTTGTATCAGTAGATTCTGAACAAGCATATAAGAAAGAATTTTTGGATTTACTTCTACTTTCAGTTTTTGTATTTGTTTGGGATTTATCATCTTATCTCTTGATCATGTTTTATAAAAATGATAATACCTTCTATATTACATGTTATTATATACACTTGGGTATATTCACCACTCTAGGGATAATTGAAGGAGGGACTCATTGGTCGTTATCTCTCCCTAAACATTAAAAAGGAAGATTTTTCCAGTATGTTGTCCCCTCCCTCATATTGGTGAAGGTGGGCCGTGAAAGAATTATATCAGAGGTAAGGGATGAGAGATATGATAGAGTTCAGGGTTAGGAACAATGAGGTTTTTATGGGATGGTATGAAAATAGTGTTAGGAAATCTTGGCTTGTGAAATAGCACATGGAAGATTGGCTAGGATATAGGATTTTAGGGCCCCCCATTATCACATGGAAGGAATCTAGACCAACCAAAAGACCGAGTGAGGCTAGACAGATTTCTAGGTAGAGTCCTGGGGAAAGGTACAAAAATCATACTATCTTTTGTTATTTTGAATCATTTGTGTTTTGGGGGTTTCAAATAAATAAAAAGTTTATGAAAAATTTAAAGGGTATCTTTACAGTACTCAAGCTTCAGAATTACTTTTTTAACTTTTAGATATGACACTGAGATGTGGGTGATATAGTCCTAGTAGGATGATTTGGTTAATCCTCGGAGGGAAGATAGTGAGGGGGAGGATGACCAGTGGAAGAAGAAACTTCCTTCCATTCAGCGACAGTCCCTTAGGAAGTACAAGGTAAGCATCTCAGACATTGAGATAGAGTGTTAGAACAAGGAGATGGTGATATGTGTCAGCTTTATATGAGATTCGAAAGAGTGATGGGTTCCTCTGGATATGATCCAGATGAGGGGATCAGTTGTTCAGTGGTGTATGATCTATCTTATGGAGAATAATGAAGTTGAGGTTTCATGGACTGACTTCGAGATGGTGTTCAGGGAGGAATTTCTTTCTTCCAAGATGAAGGACGAAAAGAGGTAGGATATTCTCTCCCTTCATCAAGGTAGTATGATGGTAATGGTGTTGGGGATCATGTTAAAGGATAACCTTCATTTCACTCTATACCTCTTCCTGGCTGAGGAGTTGTGGGAAAGGCACAAGGAAGAGGCCCTCTGACCTTCTCTTCAGTATGTAGTTACTCCCTTCACTCTACCAATGTACATAGAGGTTTAGAAGAAGGATGTTGTAGTAGAGTTGGTAGGTGTCCTATGAGAGGGGATCTATCTAATATCATAGAAAGAGAAGGAAATCAGCAGCATGCCTGTGGCATTGGGGCCTTCTAGGTTTCGGCCAACAGGGAGCAGACCTCAGCAGTTTCAGTTCCGGTCTCTTGATCCTCCTTATGTCTTTATTTTCCATGGACTATGGTGCATTATCTGTGGGTTCTATGGGAATCATTGAAATCAATCGCCTGACTGATTATAGTATGATGGGGGTGGGTAGGTGTAGTGCCCATCTCATCAACAACAGTTTCCAGACAGACATTTTCTGCAGACGCGACTAGGGAAGTGAGCTCTCGCTCCACCGAGAGCAGATGGTGTCAGAGGAGGCTGACCTTAGGGTTCTCCACAAGGACCTCGAATAGGGAATGTTTGGGGAGGAGACCAATAGTTGAGGGGTAGGGGAGCTAGGTGTGGTAAGTTTCACACTAAAAAGGAAGCAGTTCCAGTAGGGCCAGAGGTCATTCAAGGTATGATCAATTCTTTTTTCACTCTTCCATGTACCTTATTTGATTCTATATATTCTTTCTCCTTTGTTGCACTCAGTATATAACATTACTCGTGTCTATAAATAGAATGAATCTATATTCCCCGACTGTTGAGAATGCCTATTGGAGGTCAGACCAGCCTATTTTATGTTTTTCCAGGATGCATGGTGATTGTGGGGCCGCATCAGTCTAGTGGGGATCTCTTTCTTCTACAAATGCATCCATACAATGTCACCATGGGAATCAACTGGCTATTTTCTATGCATTCTGTTATTGACTGCTTCCAGAGAAGGGTCATGTTATCACATATGGGTATCCAGCATCAATCTTTCATTAGCGAGTGAGGTTTCTAGGAGGAATGTCGGATAGAGATGCCCTTTCATTCCTTTTCAGCTGAGCTGTCAACGGAGTCAGTAGACTCAGAGATAGTTGATGTTCTAAGGATTGTCAGTGATTTCTTTGATGTCTTCCTTAAAGAGGTTGTGACTCTACCCCCATGATGTGATGTTAATTTTGGGATAGACCTACAACCTAGTGTCTATCCGATTTCGATGTCTCTCTTTGAAATAGTGCTTTCTGAGTTGTGGGAGTTTTGGATTAAAGTTGATGACCTGACGAAGAAGGGTATTATGCAACATACGATGTCGCCAATGGGTGCTCCATTCATTTTACCAATGAAGGAAGACAGTGGTCTCAGGATGTTCATGGACTACCGAAGACTTAATCAGGTGATGGTCAAGAACCTCTACCCCCTCCTTAGGATTGATGAACTTTTTTAAAAGCTTAAGGGAACATTTTGGTTCTATAATATCAACAAGCGGTTTGGATATCACTATATGAGGGTAAAGGAGGATGATATCTCAAAGTCTTCTTTCAGGTGTATATATGAGAACTTTGAGACCGTGGTCTTGTTGTTTGACATTACGAATGCACCATTCTTGTTTATGGGGACCTTGAACACTATTTTCCATGAGTATCTAAACCGGTTCGTAATAATGTTAATTGAAGACAACCTAATCTCCTCGCGGATGGAGGAGGACCACTCCGAGCATGTAATGACAATTTTGGAGGTCCTCTAACACCACAAGATCTATGGGATGTTTCCCATGTGCATGTTTTGGACACAATAATTTCACTTCCATGGACACATGGTGTCCCATTAAGGAATAGTTGTGGACCCTTCAATGGTTGAAGAGGTTTATTATTTGGTAGAACCCTAGAACATTATATAGACTCATAGTTTCCAAGAACGGGTAGGTTACTACCTATGGTTCTTACCTGACATCTCTCGAGTTGTAGCGACTTTGATGTCATTGACCAGAAAATACTAGGCCTTCTTATGAAGTGAGAATTCCCAAACAACTATCAATTATTTGAACGGGATGCTGGTCAGTGCCTTAGTGTTGAGGTTTCTAGAGGAAGGGGTTACATTTGAACTATTTTGTGATGCTTCGGGTCCAGGCTTGGGGGGGTGTTGATGCAGCAGAGTGGAGAGATTTCATCTGGGTCTTGGTAATTATGTTATCATGAACATAACTATTTCACCTAGGTCCTAGAGCATACAGTGGTTGTGATCGCACCAAAATTGAGGTGGCATTACTTCATCGGGGAATGCTTCATGGTCTTTGAAAATCACAAGATCTTGAGGTATGTCTTCTCCCAATGAGACTTGAACTTGCAGCAGTAGAGGTGGATAGAGATTATTCAGGACTATGAATGTTAGATCTCCTACAACATAGAATAGGGGAATGTGGTGGTAGATTCCTTCAGTTGAAAGTCGTAGAAGGATGTGGATCAAGAGTCAGTAGATTCTTGGATGGAAATGGAAGAGTTGGCTACTTTATGTATGGGCATGAGAGTGGAGGATGGTAGAGGCTGTCTATTTCAGATGAAAGTCCATTATACCTTTGTATGGAAGGTTGTGCAGTCTCAATGGGGTGACACAGAGGCTAATGTTTTTCATCATTGTGTTACTAGGGCGATGCTCATGAAGGATGGTGAGAGGATAGTCAGAATCAAATATTGTTCTATGGAAATCTATTTTTCCCGGCAGCGATGCACGAGAGAGTTCACAATGAGGTCAATAACTCTCCCATTTCAGTACACCATAAAATTTCTATGATGTATCAGGGTTTGAGAGTTATGTTTTGGTGGCCCAGTGTTAATAAGATAGTGGCGATGTTTGTGGAAAAGTGCCTATTGTGTCAATAAGTGAAGGCCGAATGTTGTGTTCCCGAGAGTCTATTGCATCACCTAGAAATTCCTGAGTGGAAGTTGGATGATGTATCAATGGATTTCATAATATGACTACCCCGGGAAATGGGAGGCTATGATCCAATCTTGGTAGTGGGGGAACGATTGACAAAATCAGCTCACTTCTTAGCGATTAAGGAGTCAAGCGCAATGTATTCCTTAGCAGATAAGTACATGGTTGAATTTGTTTGGCTGCACATACATCCCATAACCATTGTCTTAGATGGGGATACATGATTTAATTCACAATTTTTGAAGGTATTACAAAATTCTTTTGGCACACATCTATGCCATAGTGCTAGTTTCCACCCTCAAATGGATGGGAAGATAGAGAAGACTATCCATATGCTGGAGGATATGTTGCGAGCATGTGTTCTAGACTTTGGATAATCGTGGATACGACACTTTCCATTCGTAGAGTTGGCCTACAACAATAGCTATCACACTAATGTTGGAATGGATCTATTCAAATTTTTATTTGGGAGATGGTGTTGTTCACCTGTGTACTAGACTGAGGTTTGGGAGGTAGTTTTTCTTGGTCAAAAGGTGGTGGAGAGAATAATGGAGAAGGATCAACTTGTGGTGAAAGAATAAAGGTGGCTCAGGACTAGCAGATGTCGTATGCTAATAATAAGAGGAGACCCTTGGAAGTTCTGGTTGGGGACTACGTTTTCTTTAAGGTATCGCATCAGCTTAGAAAAAAGTGGTTTGGTAGGGGGAGTAAGATTTCTACAAGGTTTATAGGACCCTTTCAGGTGTTGAGACAAGTTGATAAGGTAGCATATCAGCTGGCATTACCACCATGTCTATAAAGGATCTACAATATCTTCCATGAATCTTTGCTCCATTGGTATCTACATGATGACTCCCACATCCTTGACTGGGGAGAGTTGGATATTAAAGATGATACAATGTTTGTGGAGTAAATAGTGATAATTGAGGATTGTATGTAGAAGGCGTTTCATGGATGAACCATTCCTTTGGATTGTTTGTTGTGGAGTCATGGTGGCCACAAGGAGAGTACCTGGGAATGGGAAGCACATACGTGTAACTTTTACCCTGAGATGTTATGAGTTTTTATCTTGTGTTTTTTCTTGCACTTTGTTCATAGTTGGTTCTTGGCCTTATTTGTCTATGGGATAAGTTTTTCTCCTAGTTCCCTAAATGTGTTTCAAATGTCCTGAATATGGGAAGGTGGAGAACCACATCCCTTATCAATATGCCTTAATGTGGATGTGATTAAACTCTTGTGGGTGAGTTAGTCCTACCTATAGAGGAGAGTATATTGACATGGAGGAAAGATATATCTAATCCATATGTCGGGATGGTGTGAATTTGGGTTTGTATGATATCCTAGTGTTTCTACATGTGTTGAAATGATAGATGAGGGAGATGTTATAGGAAGATGTGATTTTATTCCATCTTTTGAACAAATCTAGTTTGGTTTGTCCCTAAGAGGTATCTTCTGAGATGGTTGTTTGTACCCATCACTTTCCCTCTGGTTTACTCATGAATTATTGAGGGAAAGAATAGTTTGATAGGTATCTGATGTATTGAACCAGACCACCCACTAATCCCTTAGTTTTCCAAAGTCTCGTGTTTGGGGTGTCTTGGACACCATCGGTGAGTCAGGAGGGCGTCGATGTTAGTGGCGGGGTTTCACTATGGTGTCACCCACCTATTCTACGAAACAATTCCATATTGGTGTGTCGGGGTTCATTCCCCAATTTTACTGTAACGTCTGTTTTAAAACTTATTTCCTCTTTTAATGTGGTTTTATTATATTTTAAAGCCCATAAATGATATTTTAATCCTCTAAGAGTGGGGTGACCCTTGACTTACCAAAATGTGTGGCCTTTTGATCAGTATTTTCACCCATCTTGTGTTTCCCAATTTCTCTCATGTTGTGTGTTTTCTCCATTTAAAGCAAATATATGAACTCACAGTTATCCATTTGTCTATCTTCACCATATATAGAGAGAATTAATAAATCTAAATTAATCTCAATGTGTGGAACCACCAAGCCATGTGGTTAAACCATTATCTGATTGTTAAGAACATAGATATTTCACATCCTGTAACTCTTGGATCAAAACTTTTAAAAGGCTGATATCTTCTTCTTCCTTGGTCTCTTAATTTTTCACGGTGCCCTAGGAGTTCTGATGAGTCATGACTTTATGAGATCCTTACTATTTAGTTCTTCAAGGATTTTCCTATAACGTCATCACTAGTTCCTTTCCAAATGAGAAAACATCAATCCTTGATCATCCATGTAGGGTTTTCCTTGGTCACTATCTACTGTGCATCATGATGGGTTGGTATGAAGAGGATCATTCAATACATAGAAGAAAAAAATATTTAACAAAGATAATGAAATGAATTTAAAGGGATTAAGGGGTGGGAAATTTGATGATGTTGTTTTGTTATATATTCGCATTTTATGTTGTTAATTGAATGGTCTTATGTCCAATAAAAATTATGGTCATTGGTTGTACTTTCGTGTGAACTAATGAAACTCAGTTTTCTAGATAATCTTGTGATTGAATGGTTGTGACATACAAACTGGTTAATGACATAAACTTGGTTGATTAAATGGATGACAGATGGATAATTTTCATTGTGCGATCACCCTAGTTAACTAAATGGAATGAAGGAACTCAATGAATGATGTTGGATAAATCTGAAAACATACTTTCTCTATTCTTAAAATATGAATGGTTGTTTGGTTTGATGCTTTTGGGGTGTTATAGAGGTGAATGGAATATATAGTTGAGAAGTTGATAGTTTTTGAATCTGAGGATGGATGGACCCAGTAATTTGGGCCTTGGTTTGCTTCCAGAACATTGAAGAATCTTACAGACCTATTTTGATGGTTTTACTTATGAGTGAACAAGGAGAGAATGCCTAAACCCTTTCTTGGATGTTTTTCCTTCAGTTATTTTCTTGGCTTGTGGTTATTCCTGTTACATTCCCTATAGTGGAAGAATGTTTTGAATGGAATCACTTGAACATGATAATAGGAATGGGTACTGTGGATAATTTTTTTCCATAAATGGGGTGTTCTCTGGTTGTGGCTATTGTGTACTGGGGTATGTAGGGATTATAGTGAGACTATTTTTGTACTAGATGGATGTGTTTTTAAGAACCCTTAGGTTCGGATGATTTCATGATTACAAATATTTATAAAAGTTATTTCTTATGTTTATTATATGCACCCCATCCATGTTGAGCACTTCATGTAGAACACCCCTATTTCATAGGAGAGGGTGTTTTTTCCAACATTGTTATGAGTGGATGGTTATTATCTATTTTTTCACTCACTCTCAGGTAGCCCAAGACTCTTCCGGAAGGCTGTGATGGCCTGAGGTCCATTATAGACCAGGACTCTTCAGTTAGTGTGTGATGCAGTGAGTCTTCTTCAGTTTGTGTAAGGAGATTTCTTTCCCTAGTGTCATCAGGATTAGCCCAGGTGTCTTCATGTGTGGTAGCTGATGTTGTGTCCTAGGTGACTTCGATCATAGTTGTGGTTGTTCTAGCACAACTATCTACGAGCATGGTTATGTGGGGTTGTGGTGGCCCAGGAGTCTGCGGGCAGAATGTGTGGTTGTGGTAGCCCAGGTGTGTTCAGGCTAGGTATAGCAGTGGGACTGTAGTGTAAATGATGGGGGTGGTCTGATGTGTAGGATGTATTAAATATCAAGAGGGAAAGAGGTGCGACATACCCAAATATCGATGTGCTATTACTTTTACTTTACCTAAATTGCATTATTTGGGGAGTGTTCCTTGGTGAGGGTGGGTGGATAGTTCCCTTTCTAGGTGTTTTGGTTATCTCTATTTCTCATGAAGCATTAGAATTCCTCCACACATATCCATGAGAGATTTTGGTTTTCACTACTATGTATACCTGTATACTCACCCTACCTATATAAAACTTCTTTCTGGTTTGTATGAGGACATTGAAGACAATGCCAGACTTTAATTGCTCAGGCTTCAAGAGATGTCAGTGCTTCTTTTCTTTATTTTGGTACTTTTCATTAGAGTTTTTCTTGTACCATGTATCTGTTTATTTTGAATATGCATGTGGGAATAGATTTTTTTATTTACTTTTACTTTCAGTTTTAAGAGTTTTTTGAGATTTACCATTTTATCTCATTATCTTGTTCTATAAAAAGGCTAATACCTTTTATATTACATGTGATTATATACCCTTGGTGCTAGTCGCTACTTGGGGGCCTATTTATGGCGAGACTCATGGGTCATTATCTCACCTTCAATTTGAAGAAGGAAGTGTCTAGAAGTTTTGATGTCCCTTCCCTCATCTTGGTGATGGTGGGTTTTAATATACATACATACATACATACATATATATGTATATTTATATTTATATTTATATATGCTTCATAATCAATAAAATACTTTGGATAAATTATTTCTAAATAATCAATAAATTTATAATAAAGAAATATTATGCTTAAAAAACATTTTCATCAGAAATTTTATTTATTTATTTTTATAAGTGGATATTATAATTAGTTTCAAAAAAAATAAAAATTAATTGAATATTTTTTATCATTTATTAATGAATCATATACAAATTATTATTGGATGAATATTTTGGATATTTCAAAAAAGATTGACTTTTCTATGAATAGTACAAAAATAAATATTTTTTTAAATTTTTATTTTTACTTATTTAAATGTCCCATTATGATTTTAATTATTTCTCAATGTAAATAAAATATCATTTAATTATAAATAATATAACTAATTAAATTTGAATCATTTTAATACCATGTTTTGGTGTTAGAAATATTTTGAGCATAAAAACACATTTTTATAAAAATTATTTTTCATTGTGTCTTACATTTTAGTCGAAAATTGATATCTTCAACTTATATAATTAAAATCACGAATATTTTATTACTTATTTAGAATCAATAGTCTTTGAATTTGTTAATAGGTCCCTTTTATTTTTTTATAATTATGAATAGTATCTGTGGTAAATATTTGTCACCTTATTAATGGTAAAATGGATAAATTAGGGTTAAAACCATGAAATAAGGTCTCAAAATTTACCAAAAACATTCCATAATTCCATTGGAAGGGATAAATTTACCACAAACATAAAAAATTCTAATATATATCATTTTAATCCTATTATCCTTAAATAATGACATTTGAATTATTTTTAGTAAAGAAAATTCCAAAGTGTCACCCTCTTGCTTTGAATATCAATAAAATATTTTACAGGGTTAAAACCCACATAGGTTCACTTATAAATCTTTATTTCAATGATAAATTATTTTTTATAACTGTGATAAATAATTACAAATTTTTAATGATGATAAAATTACTATATGCATATGCAACACCAATACAATACTTGTGGAAGTAGTAAATAAATTAAGTAATTGTTATGAAAAACTATAAAATAAATTTTTTTGGATCAGTTAAGGTTTCAATATAATTTTTATATAAATATATTATATTATCAATTTTTGAGAGGGTTTATAATCTAATTACATTGTATTCATGGTGTTTTTATAGTCAAATTAAGTGAATAGTTCATAAAATAACATTAAAAGTATTTCAAATTAAATAATATTTATTTTAATATAATTGAATATCATAAAAATATTTAAAGAAGACTATAAAATGATAAATCATCAAAATACAATTAATTTTTAATTTCTAAGACAATAGTCAACTTATATGTAAAATTATAACCATTTAATATTGAAAAATATGTACCACAGGTAAAGATAAAATATGTTAACAATGGGGTTAATCTAATAGATATAGTTTAAAGTGATATAAAAACCTAAAAAGTTTTGATTGAATAATTATATTAATACCATATCCTTTTTGTCTTAAAATATTTGTAATTTTGTAACCTTTTGACATGAGATAGGATTATATAATGTTATAATATTTCATGAATTCCAAAAAATAACATTACTGATAATTTATAATAGAAACAATTTCATTGTTTGATTTAAAATTTATAAAATATACAACATAGTCCAAGATCATATAATATGGTTGAAAATATGACCATGGTCAATTTATGGATGACATGACTTTCTATAATATCTTTTTTCAACAAAAAATTTAAAAACAATGATATTATTGTATTTACCAAAAGGTTTAACAAGGTTAAAAATAATGAGATACATGTGAAAAAATAATCTAATTATGAATAAATTTTAATTTTTCTGGTCATTTAAATCTATACATATCATAAATTATAATTATTTATATTTTGAGCCACATTAACAAGAAAAATAATTTAACACTTTATGAATTCCATGAACTCCCCTCTCATCTCTACTAAATGTTCATATCCTATCCTCTCTTTAGTGCACCATTGAGACATATGTCTCAAACAAGACATGTCACACTATTTTTCCTAGAATCCTATCCCATTTCGTCGAGGTCTTACATTGGGAAGAACACAAATCATAGAATGATTAAGGTGTAAAGTAATGAGTTTGTTCGAATAAGAGGTATAAAATTTCCCAAAATGTTCTGTTTTACTTCGTATTTTATCTCCATAAAATATTCTTCAACCATGATGAAATAATAACATAAATATATTTTTTACACTAAGTTGTTTTTATTTTAAAGGAAGAACCTATATTTATATCTAATGTGACCATTAATTTGAGTAATTTCCAATGACTTTTTGAGTGTATTTCTTGAGATCCTAATCTTAATGTAGACATTAATAGGTTAATAATAATATAATTCTTTTTTATAGTGTAATTAACAATTAATGAAAATTATGATATATTTTTTGTTTTAGGATTAAATTATCCCATTCTAATTCTCGTAATTACTCATTTAATTGATTTCACATTTTTAAATGTATTTTTAATTCCAATTTATTATTTTTTGAGTTCTTTATATTAAATAAATTTTTCTTTTATTTTGAATCTATTAAATAATTAATTGGTATTTAATTTTAAAATCATACTTTAAAATATTTTTTTTATTTTATTTTTTACCTTCATATTTCTTGGTTGTTACGATTATCAAGGGTTTCATATTTTTATTTTCATCATTGAAGAGTCAGATCTATTGTACGCCTGAAGCTAACGAACCACACTGATGATGTGGAAGCTAGCCTCTATTGACCGAGTAAAGATCACAAAGTTGAGAATCCCCAAATACATGCCACCACTTAACCACCTTGATAAAACTAGAAATTTAAGCTCGGTCTATCAATTAAAAATATATTTAGTGTCGATTCATACAAGATTGGAAAAATAACCTATGATATGGTGCCACGATCAATGAATGATCCAATCAATGGTGGTTTTTTTATGATTGAAGAACCATATGAGACGCACCATGTCACCATAACTCCGTTTGTTAAAAATATGTTATGAACTAAGAATCCGTATTTGTGACTCTATAACCTAAGACAATAGAAGATAATACAATGATGCTCAAAGGCTGAAGAAGATTGCCATAAGGGAGATAATGAAGTTGAAGGGATTCGATGCCGTGTTGTTTGATTATATACAGATAACCGAAGATGATCTCATGATCTATGGATTTCATTCGATGTTGTTGACCTAAAGAAGAGTATGTATTATAGTGAAATCACAATGAAGATGGTGGATCTTGGTTTCAATATAGATTTGATGGGAATATGGGACTTCAAATTCCACATCACTGTGACTTTAGGTTTGTGTGAGGATTCATATTATGTGCATGATGAATTATTGTAGAAGAAATATTGAGGATAAAACCAATTTAAGGTATCCAAATCTTCAATCA
This sequence comes from Viscum album, assembly GCA_963277665.1. Classification (NCBI taxonomy): domain Eukaryota; kingdom Viridiplantae; phylum Streptophyta; class Magnoliopsida; order Santalales; family Viscaceae; genus Viscum; species Viscum album. Next base: position 1,564,795,617 of record OY728147.1, read on the forward strand.
TTGGCCGAATCTGATGCTCAAATGTAGCCACCTCAGATAGGAAGCGACGAGAAAATAGGATGAAGCTATTTGAAGATGATTGAGTTCGACTAAAATTGAAACTCATGTTTTTTCTCTATTTCCATTTTCAAAATCTATATTTTTTTCTTTAGTAATTTAATTGATTGTTAATCTTTATACGAACTCAAGTTATATTTCCTTGAAATTATTTTTGTTTATTGTGGATTATTTTTAAACATTATAATCTTTCGATAAGATGGGTTTTATATTATTTTCATCATTCTTTTATGTAATTTAATGAATCTTGTATTGGGAATAAATATTCGATCTAAAGGTTAAAATCTTGGTAATGTAAGTTGACTTACATATTTTTTGGATGTTCATGTAGTTAATATTCCATGGACGAATAAAAAAGTTTAAAAAAATTGTTCAACACCCTATATCACATTCTCATATATCTAGTGCTATCTTTCATAAAAACTTTTTGCACTATTTCTTTTCCCACACTTTTCCGAATAATCATAATTTTACCCATTGTTTAAAAAAGAATGGGATTAAATAATCCCTTATATTATCTCAGCGTCATTCAATTAGGTTCATCCATACTTTCTGTTGGTCGGAGTGGATACTCAAGATGGGGTGAATTGAGTTCCAATTAAAATTTATGTTAAAATATTATCTCTTTAAAATCCCCCAATTTATAAAACAAGTTAAACTGTAGTGAATTTATACAGATTGTGAAGGTTCACTTATCTTCTCAAAGATTGATTAGGTCTCAGTTAATTTAACCATAAGATCAAAATAAATTTTGAAACTAACCTACTGATTTACAATGAGTGTAAACACTTGCTAATATAACTATCAAAGTAGCTTTAAAAATAGTTTTTTATTTCATAGTAATAACAGCAGAGTATGAAATATATATGTAGTATACTTTGAACTTAAACTAAATATGCACAATAGATGTAACTAGAGGTTTAGTCTCAAGCTGAGACTTAGTCCTCTGATATTTATATAAATTTGATCCACACCCTGGATCGGGGTTAACAACAGTTTACACAAATGTCTAGGCCACGCAGGGACCTCTACCACTATTCTTCGTGGGAAGAAAAACAAGATCAGGCCACACAAGGACCTCATCCACAGTTTACATGGGTAAACAAGAGTTAAGAGTTTTAGAGTGAGGATTTTGATATCCTCTAGTTCAGTGCATGAGAAAGTTTGTGTGTGAGATATACAGAGTACACCGCACTGCTCAAAAGTTAATAAACAAAACAATTAGAGAGAATAGATAAGAGTTTAGAAAGATCTAGTGGTTATCAATGCAGCTCTGGACTCATTGGATTTAGCATAATTGCTTCTTAGTCCTTCTATGGTTTTTTTGTTGAAAAAAAGTGTGTCGTAGTTTAGCTTCTGTTCTACAGGAGTGAAAATAATCTCTTGATTCATCGTGTTTTCTTCAGTGGTGTTGGATTTCACTCATGAGAGTTCATGGAAATTCTTGCAATCTCCTTCTTGATCAGGATTTTTATTTTTGTTCAGCACTGTGCACTTGGGTATTTGTAAGTTCTTCTTTTTGTATCGTCATACTTGTGAACCACTGCATACACTTGATACATGTACTACATCTCAATATTCCTTATATTCCACTCCTTATGGCAGTAGGAATAATTAACTTTTCATAGGTTCAAGATATTATTTCCTGACATGACAACAACTATCATTAAATAACATTAATTGCATTAAAAACATCAAATATGACCATTATAATTATTTTAATAATATTGAAAAAAAGTAAAGAAATGGTGTCATGGTGATTATGTAAATGGTGTCTTCTTCATGGTATAGTCTTCACGTTATGTGGTTCACAGTGTCTCCATGTCACGGTGTGTAGCTCACGGTGTCTGGGTCACGGTGAGTCCTTCACGGTGTCTGGGTCACGGTGTGTCAATACTTACACAAATATCTATATTTATACTTAAACAGTAATATGCAGAATATGGATTATGCTTAATCATTCGAGAGTAAGATAAGTTGAAACATAAATATAAAGGCGTGATAATATAAGTGAGATTTGGGATCATGCATAAGACTTTTAAATAATAAAGAGAGTAATTAAGATCAATAAGATTTTTTATCATTAAAACACGATGTGTAGTTATTATTGAGACTGAAGAGCATTATCAAGATGTGCAATTATGATTGAGATTAATTACAAGGAATATGATTTGTGATCATTAAAACATGATTAATACATGAGGAGTCCACCACTTTCCATAAAACTATAGTGAAGTATGAGAAATAAATTTTAATTTCAAAAACAATTCAACAATTGTGTCATTATTAATCTCTTCTTCCATCAAATGAAAATTGGAAGTGTCATTCATATGTAAGGCGAACTACCTCCTTCTGAATCGATGTAATTTATTTTTTATCACCTCATATCCCATAAGGTTATAATAAAAGATTTAATGTTTATATATGATATTATTGAAAAAAATATCATTCTAAAAATCTAACATGTCATCTATTTTCATACTTTTTCATTCATTGAAAATTGATAATATTGTTAGTCTGTATATATAGATTATCGCATCCATGAAGCGATGTGATATTTTTTTAATCACCCCATAATACAAATAATATATATAAGTTTATTTAAATAGTTAATAAGATATTTATGATATAAATATCATTATGGGAAGATAAAATAACACTTAACTTCTTTCATCATAATCGTTGAAAAATGGAATCGTTACTCATATGTATGTTCGACCTATTGACAAAATTATTGTAAAGTAGTCTATTTATCATAAAAATCATTCATGGTTTGTTTTGAAGTTATAATTGTTGTATAAAAATAACAATTATGTAATTATTATTATTTTGGAGATGATAAAATAATATCAATATTGACCATAGTCAACCTACCAATGTCATTATGGACATTTGAGCTAAATACCATCAAAACACCCAACATGTACGTAATTTCTTATGAAATTTTGTATAACATGTTAATAAATGAAATAAAATGAGTAAAAAATTGAAAATATATTCATAACCTACTAAATAATTATAATAATTTTATTATTTTAAAAGATTAGGAATGTGTGTGATGAGCTGGACATGATGATAGATACTTTTTAGCTTAAAAACATATTTTAAATGTTTTAATGGTTTATTTTCTATAAATTTTTATTTCATGCCCATATGAATAAAATCCTATTTATATGTATTCATATTTTTATAATTGAATTATAAAGTACATTTTATGTATCTTTTAAGTTTCGTTAAATATTTTTTAAAGAGGAATTAGTTATTTATTATATATAGAATGTTTTGACATTCTTTACGAAAAGGAAAAATAAATGATTAATATTATCATATAAAACATCAGAAACCTCCCATGTTTATGTAACTATTAATTTTTTGTCTTTTATTTCTATAACACCCCAATATTTCATAGTATGTTATTTCCTTTAATTCAATATCTTGTGTTACATGCAACCCCGAGTTCGAGCGCACCACGACTTACCAAACTAGTTGTTCAAAAGCATTTATTAGTAGTATTAATTATATTTTGAATTATATATACTCTATATAATTTTAGAATCCATATTATGTGTTTATTATACATAATATAAGAACAAATTCATTTGTTTTAGATAAAAGAATTATTTTTCAAAAAAATAAAAATTTACCATCTTTTAATGGAAACCCCATTTAAAAACCCATATTTGACAGTTTCATATATTCAATTTAATGAAATTAAATTCATCTTTGGAATTGGTACATAAAAATTTATTTTGGATAACATTTTGGTACTTTTCTAATAAATTTTTTATTTTGATGATTACTTAAAAATACTAAATTTTAATTGAAAATAACATTTTAATCGAAATAATTTATAATCATAAATTATATATTTTAATGGTTTCAAAGTATTATTAGATTATATTTTTATCATTTAATACAACATAGGTTATTATAAGTAATTTCACATTAAAAGTTTATATAAAAACATGTCAATCTTTTGGTAGTTTTGACTTTTTAAAAAACCTGCTTTTCGGTTTTGACAAAGGGAATTAATTTTAAATTAATTAATGAATATTCTATGTTTCAAATTTGGTGAAATAGAATTAATTTTTGAATTCATAATATCATAATTATCTTAGGGTAAATGTTTTGAATTTTTCTGAAAACATTCAATTTTTGATGAATAGTAAAAAACATTGCGTTATAGTTTAAAACCGCCTTTTTATTTAAATAATTATTTTTCTTATTTGAATTTATATTAAGTTAAAATAGATATATAATTCCTATATAAGATCAATATTATTCATTGGAGTCGTTTTATAATAAAATTAGATGTATAAAATTTTATTAAACATTTTACTGTCTTTTTCCCACCTCATAGAAGCATTTGCAAATTTACATAAAACATAACTTTTCTGCTTATGTGAGTTGAATTTAAAAAATCCGAGAGACACAGTTGATATCATTAAGTTAAAAGTTGTACAATATGATAAAAATAATTTTAGGTGAATAGAAACGTTTTACTTTTATTTACCACGGAAAAAATTAAATAGGTAATTAATGGTAAATATGATATTATTATTACCTTAACATATCATCTAATTCTATTGGATAAGTACAATTCGACCAAAAAAAACCTTAGGAAAAAAATATGATCCTTTAGGACCACTTGGATTAGATTAGGACATTTATTATTATTTAATTCAATGGAGATTTAAAAGTCCTTAATTCAATGTTTAATAACTAAACCATTTTTAACATAAGGTTACACATAAGATAAGTTCGACTATAAATAATCATTAATAATCTAAAAATATTTCCTACATAATGTTATTTTATTTATGTTTTTTATAAGTTAAATTATTGAATTTATTTATGACATAATGATGATGCAATAATTACCTAATTAAAGAAATATTAAAATAATTGATATTATAAATATCTTAATAAATGTAATTTGAGACATTTTATGAATTAAACTAATTTTATAGGTTAATATTAAATGTTAGGGTTGATTAGATGAATTTTTTTTGAAGTAATAATGGTGTTATGAATTTAGCGAAAAAAACCAAATAGTGTAAAAATTGAAAAAAAAAGAGTTTTTGAAACAAATATTATATTTTAAATTGATATTATATTCCTAAAAATCTAATAATTGGACAAAATACTTATATAATGATAGGAGTATCATTAATTAACTACATGGGGTTATCTTTGAAGTATATACTATGTCTACTAACCTTATAATATAAAAATAAAAAGACACATGGTAAATTTCAAACTATTTCAATAAGAGTTAAATATAAAAGATAAGGTTAATATAGTGACCCAAACCTATCTAAAACATATTGGTTGAGAGTTTTTTGACCCATCACCGACATATCCTTTTAATAATTCATTTTTATGAAATTATTAACAGATAATGCTTTTATTATAAAATTGTATTTCTAACTTTTCTAAAGGTTCCCCTCACCCCTCTCATAAAAGGGTACTCACCATTATCTCTAATTCACACCTTCAAACCCAATTTTATTAGCCAAAACCTGCCCAAATATCCTCCATTAATACTAGTGGCCTTATGTTAATCATAAAACCAACATAAGGATCTTTTTTGATCAAATCAAACGGAAGAACCCGAAGAAGATGTAAATATTTAATCACATCTTTCAAAGTCCTTTCATCTTTCACTTCTTCTTTCTTTTCTATTTCCATTAAAAAATAATAACTCTAGTGTATTATATATACTATGATATTATTATAAATATGGTACAACCATATTCATTATTCTATACATCCTTTGAATGACATGTCACCATACGTTCGTACGTACTGCTTACCGTCTCCAAGTCATTGTGTAGTTGTTATTCAATATATTATTATTTGGATGGGTATAATAATGATGTATAATTTGGGTAAATGATAAATATAGCATTATAATTATTCTATATATAATATATACCATCGAATTATATATGATTTTAATATCAAAAGAATGATATTGTCGCTCGTGCGTACGTATGGATTACCGTCTCCACAAACACGATGAGATTCACTCCCCATCTTATCCATTCAAGAATAATTTTCATTTTATGATTAAAAATAATGTTTGAAGACATAATATCATTTTTAATATTAATATGATACATCCCATCCATAAAAAAATGGCTTACGTAACCAAACATATAAAGGAGAACGAATCAGTTAACACCCGAAACCACGATAATACTAAAATATCAATATTAAAAGATCATATATTATATAATATTAATGTATATGGTTATTGTATAATTTAGTAAAATGGATTTCACCATTATATAATATATTAACGTACACTATACCAAGGAAAAGTAAAAGGTAAGGTGTTTTCATCTCACTTTTATTCCCTTGATATTTATGCTATATTTTCCACTGCTACATTTTTTGTGGTGTATGTACTACCCATGATTGTATTGTTTATGTGATATACTTTAGTTTATGGGTATTTACATCATAATTTTATGATTCTCCTTTCATTGGGTGTATGTTTCGTAAGTTACCAAATCAATAAGGGGATTTCAAATTTTAATTTCCGCTCATTCTGTTTTATGCATACTTCATTGATTACATTTCCCAAATATTATTTGTAAAATAACTATTTATTTACTTATGTATTAATTTAATCTCCCCATTCCAAGAATATAATTTTGATATACATAATCACTCCATTTATAAATTTTCAGGTCATCGATATAAACTTGATATGAGTAATTTTAACTCAATTTCTATTCATTGAGTTAAACCTCCAAGTCATTGGTGATGTTTTTACAAGAACATGGGTGACTGTCCCTTGATTGATTTATAATAAATATCCAATAATATTGAGTGGACTTATATTTTTCACACATAATTATTTCATGGACTTATCCTTAACCTAAGGATACAATATTTATTAAGGAATTCATCACATCTTATATTCCCTTGAAACTTCTTTGTTGTTATGCACCAATCCACTTTTATTTAGTATATATAATGTACTTTGACATAGTATATCATGAATCCTTTTATTCTAATGATATTATAATGTTTTTATTACCTCAATTATTTTTATTCAAGCGTCTCTCATTTGGATAAGAACTCTAACTAAAATTTAATTTTAAATGTTTTAAAAATTTATTTTTCTAAATCATTATCAATAATGTCCATGTTTTAAAAATGGTATTATGTTTTTATTTATATGTACATGATTTTATTTAAATTAAAATTCATTTTAAATGTTTCATATTTGTTTGGGACACTTTAATTCAAAAATCTATTTTATATAGCTTCTTGATAAATAGTGAGACTTTTAAATGTTTTAATGAGGGGGGTGTTATTTCTCTCAAATAATTTTGATGATTAACTTATTCAATATCAATATTATTCGTTGTTCTTGATTGAATTTGATTTATTATAATACAATCATACATATTGTTATTGAATGATTTATGTTTGACTATGGATGTGTTATTTTTATACCATTCATGGTTTATGGATAAAGTGTTGACATTCTGTATGCTAGTTTTAATATGAATGTTTCTGTTCTGTTTAAAAATTTTAATACGAGGAATGCATGGATTATTAAGGATTAGGTGGAGCCCTCTATAGCTACTCGATGCATCAGTAGGTCTCATGAGAAAAATTAGTGTCTTGGAAGAAGGCCTAGACAAAATATTTTTGTAATCTTGGAACAAGGCCTTGACAATGTGGATATGAAGTTAGGAGTTATGGATTCCAGCATAATGAAAGTGGCTATTGATATTTCATGTTATTATTAGGCTATTAGAATGTCCATGTGAATAAATAAATGACATTATTTGATTTTATCATTTTTATATTATGCTGCTGTTCAAGTTTAAAAGGATTTTCTTTTAGTCTTATACATGGCCTTAAAGGTTTATGCTTATTTATGAAGGTTTCAACTGTATTGTTATCCTTAATGAGAATATTAGCTCACCCCTTTATATGTTTTATTTTCCCTAGGATTAGAAGATGTATATTATGACTAACCTACAAGGATAGCTTATGGGATCTCATTGTTGTCTACAGAAACAATGCTGTTTTAGTTTTCAATTTTATGATGTAATGTAATCCTTATGAATGTATCTATTACTTCCAAGGCTTATAAAAAAATATGTCATTCGAGACATGAACTTTTGTGTTAATGCTATTGATACATAATAATAAACTAACTATGGGCTTCTGGGTTCGGGGTGTTATAGTTGGTATCATAGGAAGTTTAGTACAATATTTGGAATCAAGATTTAGATAAACTCTGATAAGAGCACATTATCGTAAGATAGAATTTGAGGATTAGTATAGAAGAACTTATTATAATTTTGGTATTATAGATATTATGTGGGTTTTCTAAACAATTAATCTCTGTCTGGAAACGAGCAGGTATAGGCGGCTCTAGCACAAATATACATAGGAGTGAAAACTCCAATAAGGAGTTTCGGGCTTAACCCGGGGTATCTTAGTACATGACAATTGTAATTACTACACTCTCAGTTATGACACTCCCATGTCATATGCTTAAAATAATTCACATTTTCCTTATAAACCAATTTGATGGATTTTAATATAATATGCGTATAAATAACTTTCATTAATCCAACGGTGTTTTAGATTGCAAATAAGGTGTTATGATATTCTATAAATGATTTTATGACTCACACTATTCTTTCTTGTTTTAGTTAATGGATGGATTTCAAGGAATTCATAGTAACATTGAACATGATCAACAAGGTGTGCATGGAAAATGAAATGAGAAACGAAATGGAATTTTTATAGGTGTAAAATATATCATGTACATTTCAATTTAGTTTTCAAAAAATATGATAAAAAAATATATTACCAACTCTCTGACTCAATAAAGAATTGAATGACAGTGATTTATAAGAGCTCCAGTAGCGGAGACCTTGGTGAAAGAAATATCAATTTCAATCATGCAGTAAATGTGGAAGGAGACAACTAGGGAAGTGTCTTAATGGAATAAAGAAATGCTTCATGTGTGGGAAAGAAGGAAATAATGTAAATAATTTCTAAGGAAAAAAGAAGAGTACCACGGAAGATAATAAAAATGATCCCAAGAATCCATTTATAGTGATTTTATATAAATGAGGGACCTAGAAATTACCTGAGTGAATGCCCCATTCTATAGGATATCCCCTTGGTCAAGGAAGAAAATATGTGTAAAGAAATGGATTTTCAAATGTTTAAAAGTATTAGTGCTCGTTGTTGATGGGATTACATTAGAATAATTTTCTCTTATGTGAAACCCTAGAGTTTATTATTTGAAAATGTTATTTTAGGAAGAATTTTATTTTCTATTATTGTTATATTTATAAATAATCATTTGGGTTAAAAGGTCCTTGAATTTTAGGCAATTATATGTTATTAAATTTGGGTTGAAAATTCAAGGTATGAGATAACTTTTATGTTGAAATTATTCTATAGATATTTTGATGAATTTATCTCATTTTGGAATCATTATAAATATAGTTTTTTGAAAATGGAAAACACGCAGACCATGTGACAACCCATCATGTCAGACGAAGCATTAGGAAACGAACATACAACCATAGTGTGATTGGGATTTATCGCCTTCCACTAGACAATGTGAAGTCCTTGGTTAGTGTAACTAATGGTTTTTAGTTAAATGATTTTATTGGTAAATAATAAGTTGATTTGAGATCTTATTTCCTATCAAATGGATATCCTTAATATAGCAAAATGATTTGGGTATTAAGTGATAAATGTTATTTTGGATGATGTTTTCTCTGGTAAGAATAATATATGCCTAAAAAAATAGAATACTATGGGATTTCATTTGAGGAGTAATAGTGAATTTTTATATATGTTTTTATTGTGTATTTATAGCAATTTGGGTTATTTATGGAAATGATTAACATATCATAGAGAATATGTGATTAGGTTAATTACATTTATGTATGTGACTATAAAAGTCACCGAGACTATTTTGAAATACAATTTAATGTGGAAGACTGAGTAATCATATTCTTCTATGTTTTGGGTTTCAATATTATTTGGATTATATTGATGGATTTTAAGGACAATTGTTTGTCGAACGATATTTAATCTACTTTAGGTATTGTAGGTTTAATTTTATAAATTATGATTGGTATTTATTTCTCTAAAAGGTTATCCTTTTTCGGGATCATATGACCGTGTATTAACCATTTTTTTTTTGGTTAATCTCTAAAGATGAGGTAGATATAAATATTTTATACTATGTTGATTTTGAGACTCTCTAGAATTTGATTCTAGTGCGTAAGGTGTGGCGAAGTCATCGTGAATACTCATTGTTTGAAAAAAAATGTTGACTTAGTTGTAGAAATTTATTAACGGATTATAATCTACTTAAAAATTAATTATATCTCTTTATGTTCTAATTAAACCTCATAAATAAATTCCTGAACTTTATGAAATGGAACTTAATACAAAAAACGTGATCCTCTTAATTTTGATACTTGGAAACTAATGAATGTTTATCTCATAAGAAGTTTGTGATTTTCATTGTGTTAATATTCTCTTAATCATGTTTTCTATCACTCCCCACTAGAACATGACACTTATTTTATCTTCCATAACCATGTTTTCCTACATGGAATCCTAATGTGGTTTATCTTGGGTGACCTTTGTACTTCTCATTCTTTCTTTTAAAGAGGTAGTTTTATTGACACTTTTACCAATGTGATATATTCAATGATGTTCCCAAGCCCAATATTATAATTTCAAGGACGCAATTTCCAAAAGAGAGTAAGAATTTAACACAACAATATTTCATAGTAAGTTATTTTCTATAATTCAATAGCTTGAGCTACATGCAACATTGATATTGAGCTCACCACGACTTACCAAACAAGCAATTTAAAAGTAGTTATGGATAGTATTAACTGAATTTTAAATTTTAGATACTCCATATAATTTTATAATCTATATTATGTGTTTCTTAGTCATAATATAAGAACTAATTCATTTTTTCAGATAAAAGAAGAAATTTTTAAAAAAATGCAATTTTACCACATTTTAATGGAAACCCATTTTTAAAATGAATATTTGACACTTTTATATATTCAATTTAATGAAATTAAATTCTTATATATAATCGAAACATAAAATTTTATTTTGGATACATTTTTTTACTTTTCTAATAACTTTTATATTTTGATGAATACTGAAAAATACTTTATATTAATTGAAAAAAAAAATTAATCAAAATAATATTTTGTTTTAAATGTTGTATTTGAATTGTTTGTGAGTATAATTAGATTATATTTTTATAATTTAATACAATTTAGGTTATTAATAGTAATTTCACATTAAAATTTGACATAAACACATGTCAATCTTTTGATAGTTTTTACTTTTAATAAAAACCCGCTTTTCGATTTTGACAATGTGAATTAATTTTAAATTATTTATTAAAACTTATATTTTTATAATTTGGTAAAATTGAATTAATTTTTGAATTCAGAATATCAAAATAAGATTAGGGTAAATCTTTTGTAATTTTGTGAAAACATTCAATTTTTGATGAATAGTGAAAAACACTACGTTATAGTTTAAAACATTCTTTTTATTTAAATATTTAATTGTTTTATTTAAATTTATTTTAAGTAAAAGTATATATATAATACCTATATAAGTTTAATATAATTCATTTGAGTCATTTTATAATAATATTAGATGTATAAAATTTTATTGAAATTTTTACCATCTTTTACCCACCTCATAAGAGCATTTGGAAATTTAAATAAAACCAAATTTTACCACTTCTGTGAGTTGAATTTCAAAAATACAAGTGAAAAGGTTGAAATTATTATGTAAAATGTGTTTGAATAAGAGGAAAATATATTTTTTTGAATAGTAACTTTTTACTTTTATTCTCCATGGTTAAAATTAAATACGGTATTTAAGGGTAAAAATGATATTGTTATGACCCTAACACATGTAATAATTCTATTGGATAAGTGTAATTCGACAAAAAAACAACCTTAGGAATAAAATATTATCCTTTATGTCTACATAGATTAGATTCAGTCATTTATTATTATTTAATTCAAAGGAGAGTTAAAAGTGCTAAATTCAATGTTTAATAAATAAACCATTTTTAATATAGGGTTAGACATAAGATAAATTCGAATATAATTTTTCATTATAAAGATAAAAATATTTCCTATATAATAGTATTATATATATATATTTGAGACATTAAATAATTTAATTTATTTATGACACAATGATGATGAAATAATTACCTAATTAATGAAATATTAAAATAATTTATATTATAAATATCCAAATAATTGTAATTTGAGACATTTTATGAATTCCACTAATTTTCTAGTTTAATATGACTTGTTAGGGTTGGTTATATAAGTTTTTTTTTAAGTAATAATAAAGCTATGAATTTAGAAAAAACAAAATATGAAATAGTGTCAAAATTGACAAAAAAGAGTTTTTAAAACAAATATTAAATTATTAAATGATATTCTTTTTCTAAAAATTTAATGTTCTTACAAAAGACATATATAGTGACATGTGTATCATTAAAGAACCAAATGGGGTTACCCGATATGTATATAGTATTTTTGTTAACCATATAATATAAAAATAGAATGAGACAAGTTAAATGTCAAACTATTTAACTAAGAGTTAAATATAAAAGATAATGTTAATATATAAAAACAAACCTGTCTAAAACCTATTGGTTGAGTGGTTTTATACCCATACCCACCATATAATTTAAATAATTTATTTTGGAGCCATTAGAAACCGAAACATATTTTATTAAAACATAGTATTTCTTGCTTTTCCTAAGGTTCCCCTCACAGCTCTTTTAAAGGGGCACTCCCCTTTCTCTCTAATTCACACCTTCAATGCCATTTGGATAGGCCAAACCCTGACCAAATATCCTCCCATCTCTCATAACTTAATATTATATCCCTTTTTTTAGTCAAAAGGCTAGCCTATGGAGACCTTTTGATCAAAACAAAAGGAAGAACCCAAAGAATTGGTAAATATTTCATCACCTCTTTCAAGTTCCTTTCATCTTCCACTTCCTCTTTCGTTATTGTTTCCATTATAAAATAATAACTCCAGTATATTCTATATACTATGATTTTATTATAAATATTGTATAATCATATTCATTATTCTATCTATCCTTTGAATGACATGTCACCATATGTGCGTGTGTACGGCTTACCGTCTATACGTCGTGGTGTAGTTGCTTTTCAATACATTATTATTTGGATGGGTATAATAATGATGTATAATTGGCGTAAATAATAAATATCATGATAATGATTCTATATATATGATATAACATACAATTATATATGATTTTAATATCAAAATAATGATATTGTCGCAGGTGCATACGTATGGATTCCCGTCTCCACGAACGCGATGAGATTCATTCCCCATCGTATCCATTCAAGAATTAAATTCATTTATGATTAAAAATAGTTTTTAAAGACATAATATCATTCTTAGTATTAATAAGTTAAATCCCATCCATAATAGACATGGCTTATTTAACCAAGCATATAAAGGAGAACGAATTAGTTAACACCCGAAACGATGATAATACTAATATATTAAAATTATAAGATCATATAAGATATCATATTAATGTATATGGTTAATTAATAATTTAATAACATTTATTTCACCATTTTATAGGAGATTAATTCATCCTCAACCAAGTAAAAGTACAAGGTAAGGGGTTTTCATCTCACTTTTATTAATGTGAGATTAATGCAATATTTTCTACTACTATCGTTCGTGTTGTGTATGTACTACCCCTGATTATATTGTCTATGTAATATAAATTAATTTATGGGTATTTCAATCATCATTGTATTATCCTTATTCCATGGTATGTATGTTTCATATGTTACCTAATCAAAAAGGGAATTTCAAATTTCAATTTCCACTCATTCAGTTTTACGCAAACTTCATTGATTATTTTACCCCAAGATTATGTGTGAAATCACTATTTATTTACTTATATTGTAATTTCAACTCCCAGTTTCGTGTATATACTTTGTAAACAAATAATAAATCCATTTATTAATTCTCAAGTCGTAGATATAAACATTATAAGAGTAATTTAAACTAAATTTCTATTCACTGAGTTAAAAATCCAAGTCATTGGTGTTGTTTTTACAATAATATGTCTGAATTCCCTCAAATTGATTTACACTGAATATCCAATCATATTGTGTGTATTTATATTTTTCACACTTAATTATTTCATTTACTTATTCTTAACCCAAGGATACGGTCATTATAATGGAATTCCTCACATCTTACATTCAATTAAGACTTTTTTTGTTATGTGCCAATCCACTTTTATTTGGTGTATATACAATACTTTGAAATATTATATCATGAAACCCTTTATTCTCATGATATTGTAATGTTTTTATTAACATAATTGTTTTTATTCAAGCATCTCTAATTTGTTTTGGAACTCTAACTAAAATATCATTTTAAATGTTTTAAAATTTTATTCTTCTAAATCATTCTCATTAATGTCGATGTTTTAATAATTATTTTAAGGTTTTATTTATATAGACATTAATGTTTTATAAATAAAATTATTTTTAAATCTTACAAAGTGGTATGATAAAATTTTATTTAAAAAACTATTTTAAATATTTTTTTGATAAATAATGAGAGTTTAAAAAGTTTTAAATCAAAAGGGTGATATTTCCCTCAAATTGGTTTAATGATTAACTTAATCTATGTAAATATCCTTAATTACTCTTGATTGAGGTTGATTTATTATAATACAATCTTTTATGTTGAGTTGAATGATTTATGTTTGACTATGCATGAGTTATTTTTATACCATTCATGGTTTATCGATAATGTATTGACATTTTGTATGCATGTTTTAATACAAATGTTTATGTTATGTTTAATCCTTTTCATATGAGTAATGCATTAGAATTAGTAAGTGACGAGTGGAGCCCACTATATCTCCTCTTATATTCTGTAGGTATCATGAGACAAACTAGTGTCTTTGGCACAAGGCCTTGACAATATCTTATTTGTAGTCTTGGCAGAAGGCCTTGACTATGATGAAAGGAAGTCTGACATTATGCATTCCATCATTATGAAAGTGTCTATTTATATTGCATGTGATTATTCAACTAGTATAATATACATGTGAATAAGTAAATGGAATCATTTGATTTTATATTTTTCATATTATACCGATGTTCATGTTTAAAAGGCTTTTGTTTTAGTCTTATTCATTTCCTTAAATATTTATGATTGTTTATAAAATTTTTCGCTTTATTGATATCCTTACTTAGCATATGAGCTCACCCTTTTCTATGTTTTATTTTTCCTAGGATGGAAAATGTTTATTATGACTGACCAGCCGGAATAGCCTATGGGATCTCAATGTTGTCTATGAAAACAATGTTGCTTTTGTTTTCCATTTTATGACGTAATGTAATCCTTATGAATATATCTAGTACTTACATGACTACTAAACTAATCGGTTTTTCCAGACTTGATCTTTTGTGATCATGCCAATGATACGAAACAATGCACCGACTCTTGTCTTCTGTGGTCGGGGCATTACACTTTTTATATTCTATGTTTTATTCAATAGAAATCCTTCTTTACCTTTAGTTTGGGTATTTTAGTTCTCAAAATTAGTTTATAAATGGAAAGAGTACTTCAATATTAGAAAATGTTATGCATATGGGTTCAAAAAATTATTTCAATGTTATTATGTTAAAATTTTGAATGAATTATGTTTTTCTTCATGATATTGTACTTGAGCAGTATAAAAGATTATAGTTGAGCCTGATACATATTATATAATGGGTGAACAAGATACATATTATGCGATGTGTGAGCTTCATTATAGATCTCTAGTGGAATTTTTAATATTCCTTCACATTAATGTAAATGATAGAGTTAACAATGTGGGTTTATCTTATGGATTTAACTAGGGTTGAGTTATTTCTGAAACAAGCTTAACATAATCATTTATTATGATTCTATAAGATTCATAAAATGGAATCTACATTCTATGTATGGGTGTTAATGGTTTTTGTTGAATAAAATTTCTGTGTTATTGATTTAATGCACTCAATTTATATTCTGATTAAGGTAAACAATTTATATATTTTTATTATTTTCACCAGACTAATGGATTTCCTTGTTTTATGCACCTTATTTGACTTTTTGTGTTCATACAATGTTTTTAAATGTTATTCATATGGATTATGAATGGGTAATAATAATGAATATGACTTTCTGAATTCCAGGATGTTTTATTATGAAATACAACATATTTTATGTTAAAAGTTTTATATTGTTGTAAAATGGTTAATTTGTTGAAATTTTCTCTTGAAATGAGTTTTATTTATTCTCTAAAACACTAAACCTACAAGATAACTTCGTGTGTAATATATAAAATATTTTTTAATCACGATTTATGTTTGGGATGAAAATAATTGATTCAATTTTATCATTATTAATTCCTGATGTGTAAATATATCATTTTTTCATTAGATCTGAGTGTGCGGGGTTCGATGTTATTACAAATGATTCTGTGTGATATATTCATTTATGGTACATGGACATTATTGATGATGATGAGTGTGATAATATATCTAATGATGAAGAGTGTGCCCGATAACGATTATATGATTGGTAACCGCGATATATCACTCCAATGCATTGGGTAATGTACCTTGTATTTAAAAGAAAAAAAGAGGGAGTTAACATGAAATGTGTATCCTATATATTTAACTAAGATTGAGTTATTTATACATGAAAAAACATGAGTGATAATGATAATTTTATTAGATACCATCACTTTTTCTCTACACTTTCTATGAGTTATTAATTCTACCATTGATTAATATTGAAATCACATGGCTCATTTTTATCAATTCATTCATCTATTTCCTTTGTTAATGTTTTATTCCGTGTAATATTTTTAATGAAATGTTTTTTTGATGCATATAAATTATATAATTTAGATATCATGCACTTTGAATATTTTCTCATACCCTTATATTTATATTCATCTCACTAAAGATAATTATATGTTAATTACTATGTTTACCATTACTAAGCATTTGAGTTCTCCCTTCTTATGATTCTTTTCCCATGGTTGAAAATGTATATCTAAAGTAATATTTTTCTTGAATGGTTTCCTATGGGTGATGATGAATAATAATTGTGGAAGAAGAAATCATTGGTATATTGGAAATTGGTCACATAAGGGAAATGGTTATGGTATGTATGTGTTTTTATAAATTTTATAAAATTATACACATAAAATTTTATTTTATGTTCAAGTGATCTAGTTTTTCAGTTCGATATTGTATGTTTTGGATGGATAAATTGGTTCATGTTTCTCAATATCAACTCTAGAAATTTAGAGACTTAATTTTTAGCACTGGATATAGATGATTTGGATTTGGGTTATTATAAATATTACTTGTGTACGGATCATTTAACCCTATATTGTGAATTTATATGTATGATATTATGTTTTGGAATGTTCATCTCAGTAAGTGTAAGGATCTTTTCATTTAAAAAATTGGTAATAATCATGAATTTTTTTCTATGACAAAAATAAGAATAAATAATTTTTTTATTGTGATAATTAAATTGGATGATAATAATAATAACATTCTTTATTAAATTAAATACCAATAAGATTTTTCTATTCTAGATAATATTAAGGATGATACACTTGAATGTTAATCTTGATGAATTATGTTCATGATTCCAACAGAATGTCCCATGCCACAATGAAGTTTTAAATATACTTGTGGATGACAATTTCAAAGGAATTTAACCTATGTATATTGTAGTGATAAAGCTGATGTGTTATTGAAATACTGCTTGAAGGGAAATGAAACCACTCTTATTTTAACAAAGACTTGAATAAAGACATTGTCTAGGATTGAATGATTCTCAAATAGATATTTCCACCTTCCACCTTAGATAATATAGTTTCATTAAATATTATGAAAAAAAATTAGAGCATTATTCATTATAATTTTATCAAAATATAAGGAGAGTTGATGAATGAAAATGTGTATGAGAACCTATTATTGGTGTAATCTTGAATATCATCTATGTATCAATGGTGAAGTTGAATGAAACAATGATATAATTGTGCATCATATAAAAAGTGGAAGGATATTATGGTATCTTCATATCGTAAAAGAAAAATAATATTACTAGGGACTAATTTTTCTCTTGGTTCTTATCCATAATGTTCATACTCAAATAGATTAAAGAGCTTCTATAATTGCTATCACAACATGCTTGAGAAAAATTAGAAAAAATATAATAGAAATTATTTGATCATATATTCATGGTTTATGACCTATCTGTTGGTTTAATACAATTCCCATGAATACTAGTGATTCTTGTATAAATTTAACCACCCAAATATTTATAGAATAATTTTTATTATTATTCTATATTTAAATATTAATTCATAAAATAAAGAATTTATTATTTGGTTATTTAATTTATAGCATTAATTTATCAATTGTTGAATCCCTATCTGAAAAAAATAATTTCTTTTTTGAATTTAGGATGTTCAAATTATCTATCTATGAATTTCTTAGAATTTTCTGAAAAAGATTAATTTTTGGTGAATAGTAAAAAATAAATTTTGTATATGGTATTTTTTTGTGATAACATGAGTACATAATTGTCATATAAATTTTTTTAAATTTATGTAATATATAAGTAATGATATTATAAGAGTAATATTGAAAAAAAAATTAACTTAGAACATGATATCTATATTCTATTCATGATAAGCATAAAAAGTATTTTCAGCACTGAGGCAGCGCTTGCGCTGTATTGACAATTTTAAATTTGGTTCATTTAAAAACAATAATTGAGTGATAATATTTATTTTCAAGACTCATTTATTAATTAATATGGATTATTGTTTTTTTTTGGTGGTTAATTTATAATTTTATAGTTGTCGGACGTTAATCTTAACCAAATATATGTGGCATTCATTCACAGGGAAAGAAAAGACAAAATAAAAAATATAAGATGTTATCTTGAAATGCATATGACTGAATTTAAATAATGAATGGATATATAATTTTATTTTGAACTTAATTAGATTTTTTATGGAAGTAATTGTTTTTAATTTTTATATATGAAATTATTAACATTAATATTTGTGAAATGCTTATGCAGTGCTTGTACAAATAAAAAAATAGTTAATTTTATTATTAAAATTATAAGTATTATTAAATGATTTAAAATGTGGCTAAAACATTTTATGTAAGAAAATTTTGGCAATTATCATATTTTCATTCATATTTTGGACATTTTGGACCCACAATGATCATATTAGTCCTTTTATATTATTTTATTAAAAATAAAGACAATGTGTTCACAATATAATATTCAATAAGTATAATGTTTTAATATCTGCTCTCCTAGAAGTGTTTTTAAACAAGAATAGAAGTTAGAAATCTAATATTTATATTATTTTCTTATAATTTTTTTTTAAATTTTTTTGTAATAAATAATTTATTTAATTTATTTCACAATTAACATGAAGTATATTTTTAATTAATGAATGCATAAAAATAATGATTTTAAAAATAGTATAGTAAATTTAAAATGAAGTTTTAATGTTAATTAAAGATTTATATAGGAAATTATAATATATATATAATATAATAAAAAAAAAATTCTTAATTGTGACGTTTTTTTCATGTGTTTAAAGTCAGGATGATGAATAATTTTAAATTTATCAAAATTATTTTTTCATGGAAAAAATATTTTATTAAATTTTTTAATAAAAAAATAATGTACGAGGCTTAAAATGATATGATTCATTTATAAATGGTATATCCTATATTTTTGGGACATTTGAATGTCTTAAATCCTATAATAAATCTATTATATTATATTAATTTGAGAAATTCCTGTGTTACAACTCGCTTTAATTATAAAAGAAGTTTTCTCCTTCAGAAATATTTTTCACCATAAGACTTATTTCAAAGTTAACCTTTTCCAAATTATATCCTCTTCATCCCTAGCCACATTATTGAATTTCTAGTATAAAAAACACCACTTCCAAAATACATAAGAAAGTTATCAATGAGAAATTTTCAAAAAGTAAAATTCATTTTTATTCACATTTAAATTATTTTTCATTGCTACCTCATCTCCACGCCCTATAAAATGAATGATTCATGAAAAAACCAGTATCAAATATATATTGTAATGTTGTTTTGTGTATGGAATATGCCTCATAAAATCTTTTATCTTCTCCTTTTACTACATAACCTAAATCATTATCATTTTTATTCAAGGGAAAGAGATTTAAATTATGTAGGGAGGGAAAGGCCTAAAATAATGTTATTCAAGGGAATCCCCTCATATCAAATTGACCCCCTTAGGTTTGAAGAGATAAATGTTGGATAATCATGGGAAATTGGATCCTTGATCTGCCATAGAATCCATGTGTTCTGTTACTTTCTTCCCCTCATTCCAGGTGTCGGTAACCTTTCCATTACTTTTGACAAGTGCTTTAAATTTCTTGATGGTATAAGAAATTGACCACAAAGTTAAGACTCTTACATGAAAGGATTCATTTATGATCAATGAATCCATTTCCACGTGGGTTAGGTGGATATTAAATTGACTTTAAAGATTAAGACTTGTTAAAACAACTTTGGCCTCTTCCTGTATGGATTTACCAATGTTGTAGTGTGCTTTAAAGGATCGAATCACACCCCCCTATAAACCCAAGTAATACTTCCACCATTCAAGTGCCCCGAGATGAACGATCCATAATTATTAATCTTGAATCTCATTGATAGAGGGATCGACCGCACCCCACGTCCATGTATCCTGGAGGTGGTGGGTTGAACCATTGGGTGGAAACATGCAGTGAATGAAGAGAGAGATCTTCTTTCTAGTTATTGATCAAAGTTACCATGTCAACCAATAGACTTCTTTTTCTCAAACTGATAGACCTCTCTATCTAAAGACGCCCCTCGTATCATGCCCGATTTCTAGATTTCCATAAGCACCATCACCCAAAACGTAGATCCATAGATCATGTTGTTTTCTCTAGGCTCGTGTCATCTGTTCCCTTAAATAACTATTTCAAGAAAGGAACGTCCTATAGGACCTAAGAGGAGTACACAATAAACTCACCTAAGGCACTCCACAGGTCATAAGCATATTCACCTTCAAAGAATATGTGGTTTTTTCTCTCCTTCCACCTATTCATGCAACAATATTAGCTAGAAATCATTATTATGCCCATGTTTTTAACATTAGCATCCGATGATATTAGTTGGTTTCTGATTCTCTGTGTGAGAGAATTTTATTTCATTGGAATCATATTTCACCAGACTATTCCATTTTAACTATCATGTTGGGATAATGTGTGGGAAGACCTTCAAAAATACTTTGAATTGAGCATCCCCGAGTTAGAAAATGTGAATACACATCTATCTGGACACAAATTAATGGAGATTAAATCAGACACCTCTTGTTGGTTCTTGTCTTGTACTGACATGATGAACAAAGGATGAAGACTCACATCAATAAAAGGGATGGTTGGATTAGGGAATCCTAGATAACTAATAATATTTCCTTCCCAGTTATGGTTCCATAAAACAATATTACCCTCCCCAAATATCCATTGAGAGTTATGTTTGAGTTTCGGGATGAGGGAGTGTATCTTGAACCCAATGGTAGATTAGTACACACTAATAGTGTCCATAAATACACCATAGTAGTAAGTCATGGTCTTCCCTGACAGTGTAGGATCTTTGATAGTTTACCTAACAAGTATTGTGTGCATGTGGTGAATGTTGTTGTCTAAGAACTTGACATTAATCCCCCATGTCATTGACGAGGCTTTCCATTTTGTAATATTAAATTGAGTGTATTTCCCCTCTGATAGTGTGTCACATATGAACCCTTCCATAACTTTATCAAGGGTTTTGATGACAATTTTTGGCATGATAGTGGAGCCTAATTCATGGGAATATATAGTTCAAAGGGAACTATTTAAAAAACCCATTATCCCCCCGATGGATAAGTAGTTTTTTTTTCAATTAAGGATGTGGCCCGTGATCTTTCTTACAACATGATCCAAGTTGCGGATAGAGATTCTGCATGACGAGATAAGGGTGCCAAGATACTTTATTAAAAAGGTGCCTCAATGCATTCCCAAACTGTTACTTAGATACGTAACCCAATATAAATCACATATATTCAGTGTATAGAAATTACTCTAATCATTATTAATAACATGGACACTTCAATAGATATACTCTTCATGAATCATATTGATTCCACAAAGAGATATCCTACAAGAATTTGATAATATTATTGTGTCATTTGTGAACATTAAATGTGAAATGGAGGGGCTTTTCAATTAGATTTGATAAGAATGATTATCATGACTGACCATCACTATGTTGATCCTACGACTGAGAGTTTCATGCATCATGAAAAAATGCCTGGGGATATTGCGTCACCATTCCGTAGCCATCTAGTCGCCTTGAAGAAACCACAAGTTCTCCTCATAAATGAAACTTCCAACCATGAGGAACTGAAGCATTTGATAATGTTGTTGCATGCCCAGAAATAGAAACTTATTCTATTAATCACCCATTTGATGAAGTCGCATTCAATTCTATTCATTTCCTTATTCATGTCCAACATTATGGATATATTTGATCTATGTGTCTTGGTATTTGAATCTCTCAACATTTCCATAAACAACACAATTTTTCCTTAGATTGAGAAACCCTTGATCATTCTGTGCTATTTGAGGGAGATCCACTGGGGAATATCCACACACATCCTCAAATTAATAATACAAGACAAGAACATGTAGGGAAAATTTCACATGCTCACAAGTCTATAATGGAGGAAGGAGGAGGGGTCATTGATCATCAGGATGAGTACCGGGGTCATAACACATGTAACCCAAGGTAATATTCCTCTGCAAATCAATTCATGTTTCATTGAAATTATATCACACTAGAACCCTGCCCAGGATTCCCGGTAGAACGATCATGGGAAGCTGTCTAGACCTAATTCACTTTTGAGATTTAAATTCATCATGGTCGCATGGATCACTTCATCCTCAGGTACCTCTTCCATATGTTCATTATCTTGAAAAATAACATTACTATGAAGCTCTCTATAAACTTCCTCTCCGACTTCCAAGAAACAATTTGGAATTTTATTGTTTGGTTATACAAGAAGGTTTTTGCAGAACATGTGATCCATACCCCCAACAACCTCCATATCATCATTTTACATGCCATCTTCCAAATAAATATTTGGAATGATATGGTGTCTCTTCTCCACTATGCATACATGGAAATACATGCTGTTTTGGTCCCCTTCAGGGAGTTATTTTATCATTGTGCTCTCTAATGCCTTCTTCTTTTAGGGGAGAACCAACTCCACCAATCTATTATTTTTATCAAAGAGGCAACCAAATACCAAGTCATCCCAAGAAACACCCATATTGGTTTCCATCCACTCAATGCCTAGATTAAACTCATACATATCCCAATCTATTGGATGTAGATCCCCAGCCCACACATGAAGACCCTTCTTGAGCCACCTTATCATGATATATAGTTCCACACATGTGTGACCCTGATTCATCTCCCCCCATATATCCCTTACCAACTAATGAGATCCTGGGTCGCGTGTCCACTTGCCAACAAACATGAATCATACACTAAAGACATGTCTTGGAGACAAAGAGAGATGTAACAGAGAGTGATCATAAATACCATGAACCAAGTGGTTAACCATGGAATTTGGAAACATAGTGATGAAATAGATGTTGGCTTGGCATCAGTCGATATGGCTCCAACATCGTCTGATCCCCGTTTTATTGTTGCAAAATGTAAAATGTCCTCCAAAATACCCAATGTCCTATAAACCCTTTCCATCCATAAATTAGATGAAATCCATGCTGGCCTATCAGGGAAACAACCCTCTATATTTTTTCTTCATTGGATCTATTATGATGTTGAAGCCTCCCCATATAACCCATGGATAGTCCCATTTGTCAAAACCACTAAGTTATTTAAAAATAGTTTCTCTTCATTTTGATTCATAACTGCTGTAAATAAAGGACATGAAAATGGTGCTCATACCACTACTGAAAGTAGTCATAATATACTGATCCCCCTCATGAATCAAGTCAATCATGATTTTTGAATTCCATAATATCCATATGTTCTTATTGATTGGATTTTTATGTATAGATGCATGAATCTTTATTTTGGGCATTAAATCACTGGTTTTAGCAGGGTTCTATTTGTGTACAGGAGCTGTAGAAATCAGATCCTTTTTTTCATAGGCTCAGAGGCTATGTAATCTATTATAACCCATGCACTGATTCTGTGGGAGTTCTATACACGTTTATTTATCATTGAGAATAAAATGGACCATCTTTGGCCCTATGCTCAATTTCTCTTTCTTAAGGATGGAGGATCACTATCGAGACATAATTTGCTTCAGTTGAAATATTATTTATATACCCAGACAATTGTCGGGTTCCTAGGATGTTGCTGGGTAATGAAGAGAGAGTATTTTGGTTTTGTTTTATCTTACAACACATGGAGAGGACTGATTCATAGTGCTAGGCTTTCTAGATTGCCGATGATCTATAGGACATAGAGTTTCGTTCTGGTGGTGGGTGTCACCTCCGTGATCCGCCCACCATTAGACACGGGGGAGAGGCCTGTCTCTTGAAGATCGACCATTTGAGAATTCTTACCATTTCATTAAATAGGGATTGAATTAGGCATGGGAGTGAGTATATGTGGAGGGCCCATAAGCCTTATAGGGGGCCTTAGAAATCATTTCAATAGGGAACTATTAGAAAAACATTGTGGGGGAATGAGGAACCAATCAATGCAGTAAGAAATAATTGGGCGAGTATCATGATAGATGTAAGGTATGAGCCCCAATATTGAAGATTCGTCCAAAAGTGTGGAGGGGGTATAAGGATCCTCACATTCTAGTAGTGGGGAACCCATTTCAATGACTACAGAAGAAGAAATATAAGCTTGAGGCACCACTTGAATTGATTCAGATCTAGATCCATCTATCGAGGGAAGGGGGGTTTGTCCTTGAGGCACCTCTATGATCTTGACAATGACCATCCTATCAGCACATCCAGAAATCCTATATGGAAATAATTTTTGGAACTTGGAGTGAAAAATCTAGATCAACACATATCCGAGTCAGAAAGGATTCCTCACCACTGCGGGTGTGATTTGCAACACAGAGAAATCCACCAAGGGCATCACTAATGGCCTTTAAAAAGGCATCGTTTTTGAAGGGTAGCGAGTGGCCATACAAATTAACCCATACAACAATGTGAGTGCTATATTTCTATTTGTGAACCTTCAAATACTACTAATCCAGGTTGAAATACCAGTGACCACATCACCAGGGGGAATTGCAAAAGGCCTTGATGAAATCTAATTCTGAATCCAAAACTATACAAATCTAGTTCCTATGAATGTCAGAGAAGCGACACAAATCTCCCAAGCACTAGGAGTCTAAATATGCTTAATTTATTGGGGAGATGACTTCTTCGAGCCAAGCCATTCCATATTGATCTATTTGAGGCAAGTGAATGTATCATCAATGGTCGTAGGTGGGACATACATGGATAGGTTCAATCAATCCGACGACACTGGTGGAATGACCAAAAATATGCTTAGAAAGCAGGGCTGCTGAGAATCATGGGGAAAACCATAGAGGGCTTGCCTAAAAAGAATATCTGAGTGGAAAATTCTATAGGAGGGGCTGGGAGACCCGCTCTATGATGAGTTTTTAACGATAAGATCTACAAAACTATGTTCAATGATTGTCATAGTTGGGATCACAGCCGGAGAACGACTGTTAGGATGGTTAATGGTTGATTTTTTTTGAAAAACACTTGGCACAAGTGGAGAATTATCAAGATCAGTTGAAAAGAAATCCATCTTCTCCTTTAATTCTTAAATTATGAAATAGTCGTCCCTGGTACATCAATTCCCGCCATAGTGGGTGATGATTTTTATTAATTTTACCAAAATCATGAAATGTCTAAATTCACATGTAATTTCTTATCACAATCGAAATATATATATGTTATCACTTCTGGAGTATTATTTTTTTCATAAGGAATTCCATAATAATATGAACATGGAAACCTTGAAATTAACACATTCGATATAATGAAAATAACAAAATCTATTTAATAAATGGGTGGAAATGTTATAAGAAGATCATGAAATGTATTATAAACATGGAAAGATTTATATAATAAATTAATAACACTATTCATACTATTATAGAATACGTTTGAACCCATTTGAAGTAATTTGACCCCAATGTATGATACTCTTTCACTACTGGAAAAATACCCTATACCAACGATTTGGAACCATTGGTATAGGCCTCCAAACTGTTGGTATAGGCTATACCTATAGATTGGAGAACCGTTTCCAAGTAATCTATGAGGATAGGTCTATAACAATGGTTTTTGGAAAACCATTTGTATAGACCTATACCAACGGTTTTGTAAACCATTGGTATAAGTAGTATGAAAATCTATTCGAATGGTTCCATAAAACCGTTGGTATATGAAATTCAAAAAATAATCATCCGGTTGGTTTTGTTCCCAGCACCTATCTTTTGTGATTGAACAACATAACTAGAAATCTAAAATACTTTTGTGAGCATAATTTCATAAATATATATATGTATTATAACAATTATTTTATGTTTTGATTTTTTAATGTCAGCTATAAAAAGATTCCATTAAACATATATGTACCTATACCAATAGTTTTGAGAACCGTTGGTATATGTTATTTGATTTTGGGACCTATACCAATAATTTTGGACAAACCATTGTTATATGGGATACCTATACCAATGATTTCAGACAAACCATTGGTATAGGTCCATTATAGAGACCCTCTACTAATGATTTGGCCAAACCATTGGTATAGGTCCCCCCTATACTAACATTTTGTCCAAAACCATTTTTATAGGTACACAAAGGTGACCAATTCAGTGGTTTTGGCCAAACCATTGGTATAGGTCCAGATTACTGATCAATACCATCGGTTTGGCCAAGATCGTTGGTATAGATCATATTTTTAGTAGTGTTTAACTAAAACAGTGTTTTAAATGTTTTAAATATCTATTCTTCTAAATCATTCAATTTTATTTTTCTATCTCCATAATGGGTTTTATGAATGTTTCTATGTGTTTACTAATGTTTTATTGATTTTATGTGTTTTAAAAATGGATATTTTTTCTGTGTTATATAAGTGATGTTCCTTTTTAAATCCTTTCAAAAAGCATCTTTTACAAAATTCAGAAAAAATGTTTTTTCATACGATATGATAGGTTTATCCCATTTTCATGATTATTTATTACAATAATGATCCTTTATATGTTTTCACAATTATCACTGAATTATATAATTTCATTATAATGTGAATGGTTTTTATATTGTTTTTTAAAAATTACTTTTACCAAAAAGCGTATCTTGTGACATTAATGTGCTTTTCTCATGATTCTAAATGATTTATCAAGAGATTTATTGATGAAATGATAACTGGACATTGTTTATGTTGGTATTATCCCCATATAGATCAAGATATGACATGTTGATCCCCCTTAAAGCTCAATAAATGACGAGTTGAGCCCCATTATAGCTCAAGATATATTGGGTTGAGCCTGTTATAGCTCAAGATATAATGGGTGAGACCCATTATAACTCTCTAATGTAATAGGTAATCTAAAGCTGGAAGTTCACTGAATAGTTATTTTATGTGTAAGGGTGAATGTAAGAGTTATATGGTAACTATTTCCCAAAGCTACAACATGATTTTTCTATTTTTTCTTATGAGTTTGTAATTGGTTTTAATGTTTTCACTGGAAAAACAATTTTTCATTCTTTATATACCTTAAAAATATATTTCTACACATCCCATGTTTTTAAATGTTATTCACATGTTATAAAGATGTATTATAGAATGAAGGAAGTCATGTAAAATGTTAGGATGATTTGTCAAATAAATTGTGTTTTATTTTTAAAGAATTTATATTTTGAAAAAATGGATTTCGTTTTAGAAGCACCCGCTTCGTATGAATGTGGTTTGTTATGTATGTATTATGTATAAATTAAATAAAGATATAAACCTAAAAAGATCATAAGTTTTATTCAATGTAAATTTTGGATTAAAACTCTAGATTATGTATTATGTTAATTCAGAGTCCTTATTGTTGGAATTAGTTAATGGTTTAGATAACCTTAGTGGTTATAATGATGTTAATCGGATATCATTAATTATTTCTACATTATGGTTAATTTAATATGAAATAAAATTTGAAGATTGTCATCTTGTTTCTATTAAGGTATTTTTGTTCAGAATGGTTTGACAGAGAATAAGTAGGGAAGAAAAAGTTGGATGGAACCGATAGGCTAATATCTTTCCGAATATGTAGCCTGGAATGGTGTGAATTGGAACTGAGCATTTTGTGACAATAATGGATTATCTAACTCAGGAAATAAATAGTGGTTGTGTTCTTGCAAGAGAAGAACCTTATATATCATGATGGAATTTTTTTGGATCATTTTATAAGGCTACATCCTCCATCTTTCAGTAGGACCAAAGATATAGTGGTAGATGAAGGATGGATCAATGCCTTAGAAAAGATAATTGATGTCATGGGATTTTCAAAACATCAAAAGGTAACAATTTGTGTTTATCATTTTAATGTTAAAGATGATCCATGACGGTCTCTGATTAAGAATAAGAGTGAAAAAGATAATCTTCAAAATCTATAATGTGATGATTTTAAAATTATTTTTCAGGAAAAATATTTACCATAAATTGTTCGACATAGAATAGGGAAAAAATTCTTGGAAGTGAGGGAGAAGGATGATGAATTTGTGGTTGAGAATGAAGACAATTTTCAGAGACTAGCTATGTACTTATTGGATTTTACGTGGGATAATCATTGTAAACTTAATATATTTTACTCTGGTTTGAAATCATTTTTACCAAGAGATTCGGTTTCATGATAGTTTTAACGCAATGAGAAACTTCTTCATTGTACTGACAATATTTAGATTGATTTTGGTGACACAAGTGTGCCTAGTAATGAAAAGAATAATTATTTGTCACATTGGTTGAATTTGGGGAAGAATTCGTCAATGAAATCAGATGTCAGAAAATCAATCTTCATTCTTGTCAAAAGTATGGTAAAAAACATCTTGGGAATGCATTATAAATTCTTGGAAGAGCTACCAATGTGGATACTTTGGACACGTGTCTCATGAGTGTCAGGAAAATGATCAGAAGAATGATGAGAGTCCAATGGTAAGATACTTTAACAGTTTTAATGAATTTGGACGTTTTTCTAATTCTTGTCCAATGTTTGTCACTCTAAGAAAAAGTCAACTAGTTTGGAAGACTAAGGGTGTGAAAAAAATACTTTGAGACTACATCAACATATGTAGAGACATAAAATGATGTTTTATAAGCTAAATTTCTTATTTTTACATATTTTGTCAATGTTTTTTATGATTTGGGGTCTATACGTTTTTTTATTTCTATGATTGTTTTTCTAAATTAGAGAATTCACCTCAACAAATGAATCTAGAACTCATACTAAAAACCCCTTGAGGAAATATGTAGTCAAAGAAAAATTATAAGAATCTTTGTATCATTTTATGTTGAATGAGATTACCTAGAAACCTTGTTGTATTGACTCTAGTATAGATTGATGTTATTTTGGGTATGGACTGACTTTCTTTTTAACATGCTAAGATATATTGTAGAGAAAACGAAGTTCATTTTCAGATACTATAACTTCATAGGTAAACAAAAAATATGAAATTTTTATATTTATTAACATATATGAATTAAATTTTAATTTTACTTTAAATTGGATGAAATGCCTGATAGCGTACTAAAAACACAACAAATGGTTTATTTGAAATCTTACTTTTGACACAACATTGAGTTATACAAAAAAATATATTTTTATATTATTATATTAAATTATAATTAACGCCTAGCCGTAATATTTTCTAGAATGAACTAGACTAACTACAATAAGATTAAAAATGTTTTTAATTTTAATTTCATTTACCAAATAAATTTTATAGGCTTAGAATAAAAATTTATTTGATTTTGAGCATGAAATGCTCAAAAAAGTACTTTTACTACCTTTTGACAGAGTTCCCTTCATTAGATCTATTTTTTTCACTTTTATATATTACATTTGACCAGATAAACATATTTATTATAAGAGGAACATCAAAATTTTCTTTGGGTAAATGTTTGGATATTTTCTGAAAAAGTTCATTTTTTAATGAATAGTGAAAAATACTGCATTTTTAGTCAAAACTGTCTTTTCATCTTATTTATTTATATAGTTTGATTATCATATTAATTATTTTTTAAGTGTAATTGGATTATATTTTTACCATTTAATCCAATGTTGTTTATGTAATTTCACATTGTAATTTGACCTAAACAAATGTCAATCTTTTGATTGTTATTATTTCTTAAAAACTCGCTTTTTGGTTTTAAGAATGGGAATTAATTTTACATTTTTTTCTGGAACTTTTGTGTTTTGAATTAATAAAAATGGATTCCATATATGTAATTAGAATATCCAAATTGTTAAAATATGAAACATTAATTTTTATACGTTATGATTAGGAATTTAGAAAATATTTTATTTACCATTGTTTAAGGGTGAATATGATACATATGGGTAAAAATAAAATTATAATAATATCAAATTTTCCTAACATGTTTCATAACCCTATTAGATGATAAATTTAAGGCCATTGGAATGATTGTTTCAATTTTG
The DNA here is from genome assembly GCA_963277665.1 of Viscum album. Lineage (NCBI taxonomy): Eukaryota > Viridiplantae > Streptophyta > Magnoliopsida > Santalales > Viscaceae > Viscum > Viscum album. The sequence continues at coordinate 1,564,826,628 of OY728147.1, forward strand.
GGACCCCATCGAGTCACTATTATGTAAAAATGACATTTTATAAAAATTAATTTAATGTTAGGGAAAATTAAACATAAACATATCTGTTTTAGTAAAAAAAATTATATAAGGATATATAAGTTATATTTTTGGCTATAAATATTAATTATAGAGCTACATCTATTTCTTACATCATGGAATTTTATTTATAATTTTTATACATCATATGAATATATTTTTTTATGACACAATGATGATGTAGTGGTTTCCTTATTAATGAATGATTTAAATAACTGAGATTATAAATATTAAAATAAATTTATTTTGAATATTTTTATGTCACACATGAATTTTAGAAATAATAATGACTTTTTATCTAATGATGGTTTTTCAAAAGAATCAAGTTGTTTTTTATTTTTCTTTAAAAGTAATGATGTCAACATTATATAAATTGACATAAATGAGTTTTTCAAAAAATATTATTTTATTAATTGATATAAAAATCCTTAAAATATAATATTATTCCAAATGACTTAGTTAATGATGATAATTTCCTTAATTACCACTTTTGGTTCTATTGGCATTTTATAGTCACTATATTGACCATATAATATGAATATACCAGAATACATGGTAAGAGTTAAATTAGTTAACTAAAGTCTAATTCTAATTGATATGGTCAAATTTGAAACCATAACACGTATATAGCATATTGGTTGAGATGATTTAAAAAATATTCATCTTATCTTCGAATTTAATGTGTTTTTAACCTTTTGAAACTAGAGATAATTTTACAATAAAATAATATTTCAAAGAATTCCTAAAATGGCTATCCTCCCTCATATAAAAGGATTCCAACTCTAACCCATTAATCACACCTTTGATGCCCCGTGGCTCATTCAAAATCTGCTCCGAGAAGCTTGAAAAATTCCCCTATTCCTACTTAAAGACTAATGCATACAAGTCTTAGGGCATGGAAAAAGAAATTTAATTTTTCTAATGATCCACTATGGATGACCAGGGTCATCCCACTTGAGGGGATTTTTCAGTTCATTCACTAACAAAATATAAATCACTGTAACTACATCATTTTGGATATTTTTAATTTAATATATAAAATGAAATTAATTTATGAAAGTAAATCAGATTCAAGAAATTCAATTTATCATAATTTAACATTCTAAATAGAATAGAATTAGTGATGAAAGGAATTTCTCCTGAGAGAACATTTAGGGAGAACCTTCATTGACCAGCTTCAAATATTCCTATCGAACACACTCCATCAATTGTGTTCACAACATATTCTACTGTGGTTATGAATGAATATTCCACTTAACAATATCAAAGAACACCCCCATCCACCTCCTCAATCAAGGAAAAATTATTGTATATTAACAAGTTAAATGCTAGACAACCACACTGAGGATTACACCCACTATAAATTGTCCTTAGAAAAAACTCAAACAATATTAAAAACAAGGTCTTGGGTTAAACAACCTGATTACTCCAATGGGATATCCCTCGTATTAGTTACTCATTATCATGAGTATTATAGATCACTTTGGTAATATGAGTAGAAGAAAAGAGGATGGATGAGGGGATAATGAAATTTAAACAATTATTGATTTTATATGAAATCAAAATTACAATTGAAAATGACTAAAATAAAGAGAATAAATAAAATAAAAATAAATGTGGAAAATTTTCAGCTTTCCTACCTTGGTGGAGATCTCAACCTTGGTGCCTTTATGGAAAGGATAGAGAATGGGATGGAGAATGAGATATTTGAGAGGGTGGAGTTCCCCTCCTTTTATAGTCAGAATCTATCCCTAAAAAAATTTGACACATTGTAGCCCCATAAAATAACATATTCACATGTTTCACCCTTTTTTAATGTTGTTCATAATTTTCTTGGGTGTTTCCCCTCAAAATCTCAGTGGATTAGGACAAGTATTCCACGAATTATGCACGTTTTACTCTGACCTTTTATTCTGTCGAGTAAGACTCTCCAAATAGAAAACCTCCATATTTGGATACTTTAATGGCTCCTTAAATAGCTCATTCATGCATCCCCTACATCATAAAAGTTGTTCAAAAATTTCTTTCACATCAACCCAATGAATTTAATAGGACAACCTTGAACGAGTTATAGACACACACCAAAAATAGAAAAAAATGTTAAAAAATTATCATACTCTAATTTATTATCTTCTTTTGAGCTTCTATACAGCCAATTTAGCTTTTGGTCCAAAAGTATTAAATGATTCCCTGGTTGTGTAGAATCGGGAAAAGAAAGAAGTTTTCAATTTTGATTAGTGTGCCAATGGTTATGTTGAATATTCAGAAATAATTTAATATAGTTAAAAATCTGAAATGGGAAATTCTTACTATTCAGCTCCAAATATCACTAATATCATAAAAATGCATCAATTCATCTTTAAGTAACACTTTGGTGGATTTAAAACAATGTAATTCAATGTAATTTTAATTGATATTATTATATCTATCAATTTCCACACACTTAGGACTTGGCCTCTTGCAAAATTTAACATTAAAATAAAATCAAATAAAATTCAAAACACATACCAATGGGATCTACCAAATCTCCACTAAGAAAAATTAATGATATCATGTCTCAGAATTTTTTTTCCAATATCTCCGTTTATATTTATTTAATATATTTACTCTTCATTTCTTATCTCCTGCACAGAAAACACTGACCTCACATGAATTTTCTATAATATCCCAAATGTAAATGTTTAAAAAGGCTTTTCTCATCCAAACTCACACAAGAGTCACCATAGACTTGATAAAATCATACATCTCCTCCCGATGTGAGTAAAGGACATGTGTTTCCTATGGGGAATTTTCAGGGTTGTTTTTTTTCTTCTTGTTGGTAGGATTTAGATGTTAATAATTTTGTGGTCACAAAAGGAGGGCATGATTCTTTTTAAAGAAAAATTGCAAGATTCTAATTTTCAACCAACCATTTTATACTTCTCTTCCCCTTTGTAGCTAATCCAATCCCTCATCATGAGAACTCAATGAATTTTTACGCCATTTAGCATTTCACCAGAAAACATTTCTTCTCAATAATACATTTTATCTTGAAATATCCAAATAGGCGGAAATTTATTTCTACTTTCGAAGGTCCAGAGAGGCACATCATAATTTAACAAGAATGATCCATAAAGGAAAAACATGTTACCAAATGAAATCTTCAATAAAAACAGCAGCTCTTCAACACTTTATTTTCCAACCAAAGTATCACCAAATGGGTATTACACACAATGAAATCTTCCCACTCATTTAAGTTCAACTATATAATGAAATTATACTTCAAAAGCGGGTGGGATAAAGAAAAATGGCCTATAATGTGGCTAACCTAATAGGGTTTTCATGACTTCAAAGGGATAAAATGATTAATTTATATGGTAATCCATAATGAAAAGGATTATTTTAAAAAGTAGTCTTCAAACCAAATAAATGCGTCAATCATTTAAAACACAAATACCACAAACCCTCAAGTTTTGACCAGAATAAATCAAATTATAGTTAATGAAATCATGGTCTGGTTCCCTCAAGAATTGAATTGAATATAAATAATATGAAAACATTGGTAAATAATACTCACATGAAAGTTATTTAAAAAATAATGACAATGAGATGTGGCATGGTATTTTAAAACCATAGTACTTTTCATGAAATTCCAAAAGATATTATCTTGAAACAATGTCATTACAATATTCATTTATGCTTGGTTTCATGGAATAGATTAGTTCAATCATTGAAATGGGTTTTAAATATTGAAATGATAATCATTTCAGTTCAAATTTTTTGACAACACACTTAATTTTAATAATAAACACAGATATATTTGAATTTTTTTTAACAAAAAGTGTAAAACAAACGTCAAATGAAAATACAAAACTACTATGGTTAATACCCCCAAAAATAATTGATGTAGTGTCTTATGTAAATTCAAATGGATTTAAAATGTATGAATATTTTTATATTGATTCACAACAAACAAGTATGTATAATGGAGAGGTACAAAATGACTTATTCACAGTGCAACATTGAGTTATACTCCAAAGTGTAGCACTCTAAAAACCTACAAAACAAATAAGAAAATAAAAAATAGTATATTTATTGAAAGAAACAAAAGAATATTGAATGATAATAAAATAATATATCTTGGGATAATCCCACCATATGGGCCCTGGATATTAACTCCCTTTAGATGGGTAGATCTAATCTGTTATCCCCAATTTGATGGTGGGTTTAGATTCTTTCTCATAAACCAAAAAAAATTCTTATTTCTAGCATGAACCTCTCCCTTTTTGATGAGGATAACAAGTATATAGTTCAAAATATTCACCCTAATGAAAATTATAAATACATGAAAGGTGGGGTAGAATAATTAATGAGTCATATTCCTTCTTGGTTTCCACTTGAAAAATATATTCTTTATGCTCTGGTGGTTGTTGAAGGTAATCCACATCAATTTAAAATTCAAAGGGAATATAAGAATTAAATTTAATTTTAATAAAATTAAAGCATGAAGTGTTAATATAAAATTCATCATTTTCAATGTCTATGTATTGCGTCACTATTTACTCAGGAAAATCCATTTTGATCTCCTCTAAAACACACTCTAATAAATGTTCATCAATTTTGGGGAGCTACATATGTTCTTCTTCAGATGAATCTTCTTTTTCGTCTTCTTCTTCAATGGAAATACAGGTATTGGAAAAACCTAAAAAATTAAAACAAGGGTAGGTAATAATAAATTTATTTTCAACAAAATAAAAAGATTATCAGTTCATGGAATGATTATCTCCATGTGTTTGGTCATCTTCATTATCTTCTTCACTAGAAACCACCTCTTGGTGTTGAGTATTAGCATGTAGAAGCAGGTAGTCTGTCTCCACTACATCTTGGATCTCATTATAAAAATAACATATAACTAGGGGGTCTTCATGGACCTTGAAATCTTGGTAAAATTCTGGGAATTATTGGGAGAACTAATTTAGCTTTTGGTCCATTTCTTCAAAAAATTATTTGTTCATGTCCTATCGTAGTCCATATATGAATTCTTTTAATTTTTCCCCTCAATATTTGTTTTAAAAAATAACCTTACCTATCTAAAGAACGAATAAACATAATCTTTCATGGAAAATTATGAGTCAATAATTGGTTCATTTACCAGTGCATAATTGTACTATGAATTAATGAAACAGTAATTTAAAAACAACATGGAAAATGTTTTTTCTGTTTTTTTTAATTTTAAATGAGTCAAATATTTAAAAAAAGGTTGAGGCACTGTATCTCGAGTTAGAAATCTAGTTTTTATGCATAAATATCATAGGGCATGGCAAAAGAATTTTAATTGTTCTAGTGAATCACAGTGGCTGATAGTACCACTCATGTAAAAAATCTTTTTTTGATGCATATCTATCATAGGGCATGAAAAAAGAATTTTAATTTTTCTAGTGAAGATTAGTGGCTGACCAGGTTCATCTCACATGAAGGGGTTTTTTAGTTCATTCACTAACTCAATCTAATTCACCTTTACTATATCTTTTTGGATATTTTAATTTAATCAATGAATGGAATATAATCTTGAAAAATAAATAAAATGAAAAAATTATTTTCAAATTAATACAAAATTTTAAATGGAATGGAATTAGTGAATAAAGGATATTCTCCTGAGAGAACTTTTAGGGAGTACCTTCATTGACCAGCTTCAAATGTACTTAGTTAACACACTCTATAGTATGTGTTCATAGATTATTCTACCCTAGTTATAAATGAAGATTCAACTTAGCGATCGCCATGAACACCCTCTACCCACCTCATAAATCGAGGGAAAATGGATTTAGATTAAGAAGTTAAATTTTAGAAAACCACATTGATGATTATACCCACTATAAATTACCCTTAGAATTAACACAAAAAATATTAAAAACATGGTCTTGGGTTAAAAAACCTGATTAATATCTCAGGATATTCTTCGGATTAGTTACTAAGGATCATGAGTATTATTGTTCATGATGGTAAGATGAGAAGAATAAAATAGGGTGGATGCTTGGACACAAAAAATAATGGGGAAGATTTGCGTCTAGCCTCCCTTCGTTGTGATCTCCTTCATGGTGCCTTGAAGGAATGGATGGAGAATGGGATGGAAATGATATATTTTTAGATGTAGGAAATCCCCTACATTTATAGATAGAATATTCCCCCTAAAAGGACACGTGTTTTAGCCCATTAAATATCATCTTCTTGTGTTTCACCCTTCTTTAATGTTTTCCAGTGGATTTTGACAAGTATAATGACTGTTATGCCTGTTTTACACTAACTATTTATTCTGTCCAGTCAGTATCTCTGAATATCAATCCTCCAGATTAGGATGCTTTAATGTCCCTTTAAAAGGCTTATTCACATGTCCTATATTTTATGAATGTTTCTCCAAACTAATTTCTCATCTAGCCACCGAATTTCATATATATAAGGCCCACCATGAATTATTTATGGACCCTACCGAAAAAACAGAAATATCCATAAACAGTTTTCATTGTCCAAATTTTAAGCTTCCATATGTCTGATTTAGCTTTTGGTCCAAAAGTATTAAATGATGCCCTCGAGTTGTGGAATTTTAAGAAGAATAATTTTTTTTCAATTTTTATTATTTTACAAAATGTTATGTCCAAAAAATTCAAAGGGTTAAAAATACGAAATGAGTTATTTTTACTATTCTTCTCAGAATATCACTTACTTCGTAAAAAATATACCAATTCATTATAAAGTAAAAAATTTGTGGGTTTAAAACAATGAAATTAAAATAAAATTAAATTGAAAATATTTTTTATTTCAAATACTTACATTTGTAACAAGGAAATTCAATAAATCCTTTTGGTTTAGACCAATGTGAGTTACACTATTTAAAGGTAACATCTTCTCTCAATATCTTTTCATTTATTTCCCTTTTCCAACACCCTAAAATCTTTTTATTCCATTATTTTAAGGAAACAAAATTATCCTAAATATTCTAGAATGTTTTTATGAGAAGGATTAAAATTAAAATTCTACATGCATGCATCTAATGGATATGAACATACTATTTCTGTATATAGCGAACTACTGCCTCATAAAATGATGATTATTAAATTATCTTCTACCGCATCTCATGGTTTCCATTATAAACGAACTATATTTATATATGATATTTATGATATTTATTTTATATGTATGCTTCTATAATTATCATTTAAAACATACCTTTAATCTTTTCATGTTTTATATATACAATAATTTTATATGAGGAAGTGCAAGCTACGACCCCCTAAAATTGATATGACTTGTTCATACCATGCATGGAATTTATAAAGGATGGTATTAATGAACTTATATAATGTATATAAAATATTATATTATACTAAAATAATAATATACCTCTGTATCATTTGTATTTCATTCCATTAAAAATGAAAAAATGAAATGAACGTAGCGTTCATGCGTACGTACGCATTACAATCTCCATGAACTGTGCATTTCAATTTCATATACTCAAATTATATTGATGATTTTAAATACATATATACTAGATATTTTTGATATATATGATATATAAATCACTAATATGATTATAGAGATAATGAACTTTTAACCACTTGGACAACTTATAAATATAACAAGTTCATTTTCGACTCTTGTTTCGAACATCATCAAAATGTACGATATAAACTCAAATATTTAACTAATTGTTATATAAATCTAATATGTGATGTAAAAAGAATAGTAAAATTGAAAATGGATCTGAAGAATAATTAAATTAACAAAAGATAACTATTTAGGAATATAAAGATCGATCGAGCCAAGTCGGACATGAGGTAAGGGAACTTCTTAGCCAAATTCCCATTCCTTGGGGTAACCTTATACAAATTTGTGATGTCAAGCTATGATTATGTGTGAAATAAATTTAGATATATTATCTTGTATATATACTTTCTATACATAATAGATATTTCTTATTAATAAAATGATCTTTGTAAGTGAACCTTTCAACCTTATATTTTAGACAAAGACTTCTTTTATGTTATGTATTTGTGGTGACCCAGACCCCCCTTGGTCCCTTCTGGTGCATCGGGCCCGCCGCGTCGTTATCCGTAAAGTTCCGCACCCCCGGCCTAAACATCGATCATCTATCAACAAGTAGGGAATTTCTCCTTCGTCTCTCTCTTTTGTGTATCATGCGGGGTGGGTGTGCTTTTGATCCTGTAGAATTGGGTAAACCAGACCTAACTAAAGATAAAGAAGGAATTCTATAAAGAAAGAGAGGGGTTGTGATCGTTGATGGTGTTTTATATTTTGATGTTGTTTCTTCTATGACCATCTTGTTGAGTTGTGCTGGCTTGCGCCTCCTGAAAATCGAGGCTGTTGGTGGTCGTTGTTTGTGCACTAATAAACCCTGTTGATGTTTTAAATGGCTTGTTTGTGGTTGTAAACTCCTACTGTGAAAAGTGAATCGATTAATCACGTATGTCCAGCTGAATAATTGAAAGCACCAGGATCAACCCTTCTGTGATAACTCCCGGTTAGAACACACGGAATTTGAAATCATGGAGTGTGTTAAGTTGTTTAAATCTGAAAATCCCTAACTTGTGTTGGTAGTGGTAGTTGGTTGTTTTCCTTTCGGGCCGATTTCTGTAAATGTGGGAGGGGATGGGATCCCCTGTTCTTTTATACTCTCAGTGGTTGTGTGAATTTGGGGGATGGGATCTCCTGTTGGTATAGATTTGGTGGTTGTGAGTTTTAAATCCGAGTGGTTACTCGTTCATATCACAAATTGGGGAGAGATCCTCTGTTGAAAGAACCGGGTGTGAGTGTTTTGGTTGATCCATGCTTTTGACGCTTTACTTGGTTATTATTATGGTAGTTGCCCAGTAGTGCTTAAAATTAATTGAACATTTTAACTAAACGTGAAACAAGAATGGGACAAATGGTTTTTGTGGGCAAGGGTCGTGAACTGTGACTCGGACGCAGTGGTGTTGTGTTCTGTAGGTTGGCTAGGAAAACCTAAGCTTTGGGGGAGTGTTTGTTACCTATATCTATACTTGTAGCTTTGTGTTTCTTATTCGCGCCCCACCCAAGTTGAGCACTCAGTGCCGAACACCCCCATTTTGGGGGAAGGGTGTTTTTACCAACACTATCCTTAGTGGATGGTTATTAGCTCCTTTTCTGCTCCCTTTCCTGGATAGCCCAAGTACCTTCGGGCATGCTGTGATGGCCTGAAGTCCATTATTAGCCCAAGAACCATCGGGCGGGGTGTTGTGGTGGTTGGAAAAGTGTGTGCGGCAGGTGGATTCCCAAGTATCTTCGGGATGAGGCCCAGGTGTCTTCGGGCGTGGCAGTGGATCCTTTAGCCCAGGTGTCTTCGGGCGTGGCGGTGGTTGTTCTGGCCTAGGTGTTTGCAGGCATGGTTACATGTGACAGTTGTGGCCCAGGTGTGTGCGGGCGAGATTCAGTAGTGGGACTGCGTGCGGTTGAGGCCCAGGTGTGTGCGGGAGGGATTTCGGCAGTGGGACTGCGTGTGGTTGTGGTCCAGGTGTGTGCGGGCGGGTGTGGCAGTGGGACTGCGGTGAGAATGGCGGGATTGGTCCGATGCGCAGGATGTCTCAATAACCAGTGGGAAAGTGGCGTGGGGTACCCAAACATCGATGTGCTCTTATTATATATATTACTTGACTTGCGTTATTTGGGGAGTGATCCTTGGTGAGGCCTGGGATGGATAGTTTTCCTTGTTAGGTGTTTGGTTTACTCTTTTTCTCACGGGACTTTAGTACGTTCCCCCACTTGAGCACGAGAGTCTTGGTTTTCCCTACTGAGTGTACTTGTATACTCACCCTACGTATATAAAACTGCTTACAGGTTTCCAGAAGGACTTCGGGGATCACGTACGACCTTACTAGCTCGGAATTTTGGAGCAGTTGCAGTTGTTTTTTTCCTTTTTGGTACTTACTTTGTAGTCACCTTTTTTCACTTTATGGCTTTCACTTTTGAAACATGCATGTGGGAATGGTTTTCTTTTGGCTTTACTTTTCTTTCTACCTTGGTGTTTTTGGGTTTTCTTCTCCCTATCTTTCGATCCTATAAAATAAAGAGGGTAATTCCTTCCATTTGCGAGAATTTTCTATACCCTTGGTGCTAGTCGCCACTCCGGGACCTATTGAAGGCGGGTTTCGGGGGTCATTATCTCTCTTTCAACTTAAAGAAGGAAGGGCCTGGCAATCTGCTGACCCTCCCCTCCTTTTGGTGAAGGCGGGTCGTGACAGAATGGTATCAGAGGAAGGTTGAGAGATAGGACAGAGTCTAGAGTTAGGCACAATGAGGATTGCATGGGATGGTAAGGAAACGGTGTTGGGTGACCTTGGAGCGTGAACTAGGCCAGGGAAGACCGGCTAGGACACGGGATTTTAGGGCCCCCCGTGATCCGATGCAAGGACTCTGGACCTACCGAACGACCAAGTGAGGCCACACTGATTACAAGGTAGAGACCCTAGGAAAGGTACATGCATCATAATGACTTGTGTTCTTGTGTTACTGGGATGCCTTGGGAATTAAGAATAAATTAAATCTTAAGAAGTTTTAAAAACGATATTCTGCACTACTTGGTCTTAGGAATTCCTTTTTTACCTTGCAGCTATGGCACCTGGAAGGCGACCACGTGTGGTACAGGCGATCGAGGCCCCTGAGACTACTTTGGCCAATCGGCAGAGAGCTGATCGAGAGGAAGAGGATGACCAGTGGCAGAAGACTCTTCGAGCCTTCTAGCGACAGGCCCTCGAGAAGTATGAGGGCAGCACCTCCGATATGAAGACGGAAGGCTGGTTAGAGGAGCTAGTTATAGCCTTCGGCCTGATTCGGTCCCCGACCGAGTACTGGGTTCCTCTGGCTGTTAGCCAGATGTGAGGAGCGGCACGTCAGTGGTGGATGCTTCACCTGGGGAATAGGAAAGAGTCTGAGGTTGCTTGGGCGGATTTCAAGAAGGAGTTCCGGGCGGAGTTCCTCTCCTCGACAATGAAGGCAGAGAAGAGGCAGGAGATACTCTCCCTCCAGCAGGGGAGCATGTCCGTGAGGGAACTTGGAATCAAGTTCAAGGACCTCCTACGTTTTGCTTCGGACCACTTTCCTGATGAGGAGTCTCAGGAAAGGCGTTTGGAGGAGGTGCTCCGACCCTCCCTCCAGTATGCTGTTACCCCCTTTACCCTTCCGACATACTTAGAGGTCCAGAAGAAGGCCGAAGTGGTGGAATGGATGCATGATCTGGGCGAAGTGTCATGAGAAGGGATCCAGATGGGACCATCGAAGGGGAAGGCCGTCAGCACTAGGCCTCCAGCATCGGGACCCTCCAGGTTCCGACCCACATGGAGTAGACCGCAGCAGTTTCAGTTTCGATCCCATGGCCCATGTTCTTTACCTTCAGGCTCGGGACCACGGTGCTTCATCTGCGGGAGCCCTGGACATCTCTGGAGTCAGTGCCCCGATCAGGTGCAGTACAGGAGTGGCAGTCATCCCCAGCATCCGCCGTAGTAGCAGTTTCCAGCCAGACCCTTCCGGCAGCAGCAGCAGGGACAGCGAGCTCCCGCTCCTCCGCAGGCAGACATAGGAGGAGGAGGCCGACGTCAGGGAGCTCCCCAGGGACCTCGACCAGGGCGTGGTCGGGGAGGTGTCCGACAACCGAGGGGCAGGGGAGCTGGGCGTGGACAGCAACACGCCGCAGAGGCAACAGTTCCAACAGGTCCAGAGGTTGTTCGAGGTACGATCAATGTGTTTAGAACTCTTGCTTATGCTTTGTTCGATACCGGAGCTTCGCACTCCTTTGTTGCACCCAGTCTAGCCCGTGCCTTGGGTCTAGATGCCGAGAGACTTCCAGTGCCCCTGGTGTTGAGCACACCAGTTGGAGGTCAGACCGACTTGTTGTTCGTTTTTCGGGGATGTAGACTGATGTTAGGGATACATCAGTCCGTTAGGGATCTCCTTATGCTACATATTCAGCCGTACGATGTCATCCTAGGCATCGACTAGCTATTTTCTGTGTGCGCCGTCATCGACTGTTTCCAAAGAAGGGTGGTGTTCTCAGGTTTGGACGGCCAGCGTGTTACCTTCACCGGCGAGCGGAGCTGCCCGAAGGGAAACAGGAGGGAGGAACCTCTCCTCTCCTTGTTGACCGAGCTGACGGTAGAATCAGTAGATGCGGAAATGGTTGAAGTGCCATAGATCATCCGTGAGTTTATGGACATCTTTCCTGAGGAGGTGACGACTCTACCCCCTCAACGTGATATCGAGTTCGGGATAGACCTGCAGCCCGGCTCTCGTCCAATCTCGACGGCTCCTTACCGGATGGCACCTTCGGAGCTACGGGAGTTGCGGATACAGATTGACGTTCTGATGAAGAGGGGTTATGTTCATCCTAGTGCGTCACCGTGTGGTGCTCCGGTCTTGTTTGCAAAGAAGGCAGATGGAGGTCTTCGGTTGTGCATAGACTACAGGAGGTTGAATCAGGTGACGATCAAGAATCGCTACCCTCTCCCAAGGATAGATGATCTTTTTGACCAGCTGAAAGGGGCAGGATGGTTCTCGAAGATTGACCTGCGGTCTGGGTACCACCAGCAGAGGGTGAAAGAGAGCGACATCCGGAAGACAGCGTTCAGGTGCAGGTATGGGAACTTCGAGTTCGTGGTCATGCCCTTTGGTGTTACGAACGCCCCGGCCGTGTTCATGGGGCTTATGAACTCCATCTTTCGGGAGTACATGGATCAGTTTGTGGTGGTATTCATCGACGATATCCTGATCTATTCAAGGTCAGAAAAGGACCATGCAGAGCACCTGAGGACAGTTTTGGAAGTCCTCTGACAGCACCAGCTCTACGGGAAGTTGTCAAAGTGCAAGTTCTGGGCACGAGATGTGCACTTCCTCGGGCACGTAGTGTCTGAGCAGGGTGTAGTAGTCGACCCATCAACGTTTGAGGCAGTTGTTTCTTGGGCAGCACTCAAGAATGTGGCGGATGTCCAGAGTTTCCTCGGACTGGCAGGTTACTACCGGAGATTTGTACCCAACTTCTCCCGAGTAGCAGCCCCTTTGACGGCTTTGACCAAGAAGGACCAGGTTTTCGTGTGGAGCGAGCAATGCGAGTCGTCCTTCAGCTACCTAAAAGAAAAGCTGGTTAGTTCCCCAGTGTTGAGATTACCAGAAGAAGGGATGGCCTATGAGGTATTTTGTGATGCTTCAGGACAGGGCCTGGGATGCGTGTTGATGCAGCAACAAGGGGTGATCTCTTACGGGTCCAGGCAGCTATGCCCCCATGAGCGTAACTACGCCACCCATGACCTGGAGCTTGCAGCGGTCGTTTTTGCGCTAAAGTTATGGCGGCACTACCTCATCGGGGAATTCTTTGTGGTCTTCACAGATCACAAAAGCTTAAAATATATCTTCTCCCAGTGAGACTTGAACTTACGACAACAGAGATGGGTGGAGTTCCTCCAGGATTACGACTTTGAAATCTCTTATACTGAGGGAAAGGGAAATGTGGTGGCCGATGCCTTGAGCAGGATCACGCAGAAGGATGCGGTCCGAGAGTCGGCAAATTCCTAGAAGGCAATGGAGGAGTTGGATGCCTTACACTTGGATGCGAAGATGGATAGTGGCAGAGGCTGCCTATATCAGATGATAGTGCAGTCATCTCTATTTCGACACGTGGAGGAGTCTTAGTGGGGAGACCCCGAGTGCGAAGTGATGCGTGATCGGGTTGAGCAGGGCGATGCTCCAAGAGAATGGACAGAGGACGGTCATCACCGGATGCTTTTCTAGAAAAGGTTGTTTGTTCCAAGAGTGATGCGTGGCAAGGTTCCCAGTGAGTTCCACAACTCACCCCTAGCGGTGCACCCAGGAGTTACCAAGATGTACCAGGGGATGAAAAGGCAGTTCTGGTGGCCCGGAGTTAAGCGAGCGGTGGCAGAATTTGTGGCTAAATGCTTAGTATGTCAGCAAGTGAAGGCTGAACACCGGGTTCCAGGCGGCCTACTGCAGCCTTTAGCTATTCCCGAGTGGGAGTGGGACGACATCTCAATGGATTTCGTCATGGGACTACCCAAGGTCCAAGGAGGGTGCGACGCCATCTGGGTGGTGGTGGACAGGTTGACGAAATCGGCTCACTTTCTGGCAATCAGGGAGTCAAGTACTTTGGATGCTTTGGCACAAAAGTACGTGAATGAGGTGGTGCGGTTGCATGGATTTCCGAGGTCTATAGTCTCGGATAGGGATGTACGGTTTACCTCTTGAATCTGGAGAGGATTGCAGCATGCGTTTGGCCCCCAGTTACGCCTTAGCACTTCTTTCCATCCCCAGATAGACGGACAAATGGAGCGAACCATCCATACCTTGGAGGATATGCTACGGGCATGTGTTCTGGACTCAGGAGAGTCATGGGTGCGATACTTTCCTCTAGTAGAGTTTTCCTACAATAATAGCTACCACTCTACCATCGGTATGGCCCCGTTTGAGGCTTTGTATGGGAGGCCATGTCGTTCACCTGTGTGTTGGACCGAAGTAGGAGAGGTAGGCATCCTTGGCCCGGAGGTGGTGCAGAACACGACAGAGAAGATTCAACTCATACGGTATTGGATGAAGGAATCCCAGGACCGACAGAAGTCGTATGCTGATACCAGGAGAAGGCCCTTGGAGTTTGAGGTTGGGGACCACGTGTTCTTGAAGGTCTCCCCGCAGCGTGGGCAACGGAGGTTCGGCAAGGGGGGTAAGCTTTCCCCCAGATTCTTTGGACCCTTCGAAGTGTTACGGCGGGTCGGCGAAGTGGCTTATCATCTAGCGTTACTTCCGCCGCTGCTAAGGATACATGATGTCTTTCATGTATCCCAGCTCTGTCGTTATCTGCACGATGATTCACACCTCCTTGATTGGGGTGAACAAGACATCGAGGACGACGTAACCTTTGTGGAAAAACCAGTGATGATCGAGGATCGCAAGGAGAAGGTGCTTCGTGGTCGAGCCATTCCCTTGGTTCGTGTGTTGTGGAGACATGGCGGGCTCGAATAGAGTACGTGGGAGAGGGAAGCACCGATGCGTGCCCAATACCCTGGGTTGTTTTGAGCTTTGTTCCTTTTTGTACCTGTAGTGGTAGAACGTTTGACTTTTGTCTATGAAATGTACTAGTTTATTTCCTCTGTTGTGTGTGAAAAGCCCCGGCTAAAGGGAAGAGGGAACCTGACCCCTAATCAAGACGAATTAAGGTGGATGCAATTAAACCTGTGCGGGCAAGTCAATTCCGCCCAAAGCGGATAATATCTTGACATGGGGGAGGGAAACACCCCAAACCCACATGACCGGGCGGTTTGGCGTGGTATGATTCTTGGTTCTTGACAGGGGAGTGTTTTTAGTTAGCAGGGGTTCACTCCTAAGAGGTATCTTTCGAAATGGTTGTTCGGACCATCTCTTTCCTTCTGGTTTGTTGTGATTCTCGAGGACGAGAATCGTTTAAGAGGTATCTGATGTGATGACCCAGACCCCCCTTGGTCCCTTTGCCAAAATACGGATCCTTAAGGGGTGCCGATCGGTGCGACCGATCGGCGGAACCGGCCGACGTCACCCGGCCTTGCCAAGTTGTTCCAGTAACGCTCCATTTTCGCAAATAGGGTTTTAAACCCTATTCTGCCTCGTTTAAAAAAAATGTCTTAAAGACCCGAAACGTGCACAAAAGTTTTAATTAAATACTGAATCGACTCTTGAGTCGGTTTAAACCACCCATAACCTTTAATGATGAGTCAAGCCGCGTGGTCAACCCACGACTTCCACGTCTTACGCAGTTTCGCGTTTTCACCTCAACCGTCCCCGACTCTTATAAACTAAGGGTTATCTGTGGTTTCTCCTTTCCTCGATCGTGACTTTTCACAAACAGCTTATGGTGTATCAGGCCCGCCGCATCGTTATCCGTAAAGTTCCGCGCCCCCGGCCTAAACATCGATCATCTATCAACAAGTAGGTAATTTCTCCTTCATCTCCCTCTTTTGTGTATCATGCGGGGTGGGCATGCTTTTGATCCTGTACAATTGGGTAAACCAGACCTAACTAAAGATAAAGAACAAATTCTATAAAGAAAGAGAGGGGGGCTGTGATCGTTGATGGTGTTTTATATTTTGATGTTGTTTCTTCTATGACCATCTTGTTGAGTTGTGCTGGCTTGCACCTCCTGAAAATCGAGGCTGTTGGTGGTCGTTGTTTGTGCACTAATAAACCCTGTTGATGTTTTAAATTGCTTGTTTGTGGTTGTAAACTCCTGCTGTGAAAAGTGAATCGGTTAATCACGTATATCCGGATGAATAATTGAAAGCACCAGGATCAACCCTTCTGTGATAACTCCCGGTTAGAACACATGTAATTTGAAATCATGGAGTGTGTTAAGTTGTTTAAATCTGAAAATCCCTGACTTGTGTTGGTAGTGGTAGTTGGTTGTTTTCCTTTCGGGCCGATTGCTGGAAATGTGGGAGGGGATGGGATCCCCTGTTCTTTTGTACTCTCAGTGGTTGTGTGAATTTGGGGGATGGGATCTCCTGTTGGTATGGATTCGGTGGTTGTGAGTTTTAAATCTGAGTGGTTACTCGTTCATATCACAAATTGGGGAGAGATCCTCTGTTGACAGAACCGGGTGTGAGTGTTTTGGTTGATCCATGCTTTTGACGCTTTCCTTGGTTATGCTTATGGTAGTTGCCCAGTAGTGCTTAAAATTAATTGAACATTTTAACTGAACGTGAAACAAGAATGGGACAAATGGTTTTTGTGGGAAAGGGTCATGAACTGTGACTCGGACGCAGTGGTGTTGTGTTCTGTAGGTTGGCTAGGAAAACCTAAGCTTTGGGTGAGTGTTTGTTACCTATATCTATACTTGTATCTTTGTGTTTCTTATTCGCGCCCCACCCAAGTTGAGCACTCAGTGCCGAACACCCCCAGTTATGGGGGAAGGGTGTTTTTCCCAACACTATCCTTAGTGGCTGGTTATTAGCTCCTTTTCTGCTCCCTTTCCCGGATAGCCCAAGTACCTTCGGGCAGGCTGTGATGGCCTGAAGTCCATTATTTGCCCAAGAACCATCGGGCGGGGTGTTGTGGTGGTCGGCCAGGTGTGTGTGGCAGGTGGTTTCCCAAGTGTCTTCGGGATGAGGCCCAGGTGTCTTCGGGCGTGGCAGTGGATCCTTTAGCCCAGGTGTCTTCGGGCGTGGCGGTGGTTGTTCTGGCCTAGGTGTTTGCAGGCATGGTTACATGTGACAGTTGTGGCCCAGGTGTGTGCGGGCGGGATTCAGCAGTGGGACTGCGTGCGGTTGAGGCCCAGGTGTGTGCGGACGGGATTTCGGCAGTGGGACTGCATGTGGTTGTGGCCCAGGTGTGTGCGGGCGGGTGTGGCATTGGGACTGCGGTGAGAATGGAGGGATTGTTCCGATCCGTAGGATGTCTCAATAACCAGTGGGAAAGTGGCGCGGGGTACCCAAACATCGATGTGCGATTATTATATATATTACTTGACTTGCGTTATTTGGGGAGTGAGCCTTGGTGAGGCCTGGGATGGATAGTTTGCCTTTTTATGTGTTTGTTTTACTCTTTTTCTCACGGGACTTTAGTACGTTCCCCCACTTGTGCACGAGAGTCTTGGTTTTCCCTACTGAGTATACTTGTATACTCACCCTACGTATATAAAACTGCTTTCAGGTTTCCAGGAGGACTTCAGGGATCACGCAGGACCTTACTAGCTCAGACTTTTGGGGCAGTTGCAGTTGTTGTTTTTTTCATTTTGGTACTTACCTTATAGTCACCTTTTTGCACTTTGTGGCTTTCACTTTTGAAACAGGCATGTGGGAATGGTTTACTTTTGGCTTTACTTTTCTTTCTACCTTGGTGTTGTTGGGTTTTCTTCTCCTTATCATTAGATCCTATAAAATAAAAAGGGTAATGCCTTCCATTTGCGAGAATTTTCTATACCCTTGGTGCTAGTCGCCACTCCGGGACCTATTGAAGGCGGGTTTCAGGGGTCATCATCTCTCCTTCAACTTAAAGAAGGAAGGGCCTGACAGTCTGCTGACCCTCCCCTCCTTTTGGTGAAGGAGGGTCGTGACAGTATTTAAATATAAATTTTTAAATGATGTGATGTGTTATTTTATATCATTATTTCTATATGTTTTATGTCCAAGTTATGAGATACCATTTTCTCTCTTATCGACTTATTTTATAAATTTTTAAGTGACGTCGTTATGCTGCCAAATTTTTTTAAGGAAACTTCTTAACCCAATTACCATTCATTGGGTTAATCTTATACTTCTTGATTATGTTGTTCTATTAATATGTGTGAATGACCTCTGAGTTTTTAAAACATGATATCTTATTATATTTTGTGTAACACCCCATTCTTCCACGATATGCATCTCTTTGAATAGTACAATAGTGTGTGTTGTACGCAACTTCGAGTTCTAACGCATCATAACCAATAAAACTAGTTTTATGAATAGTAATTCCCACTTATTGAAATTTTATAAATTATTTATTTCAAAATGGGCATCATATTTGTATTCAGAATATCAAAATTAACCTTGGGTAATGTTTTTTTATTTTTCTGAAAACATTCAATTTTTGATGAATAGTGAAAAACATTGAGTTATAGTCTAAAACTGAATTTTTATTTAAATAATTATTTATATTATTTACTTTTTACTTATTAATAGATACATAGTACCTATATAATTTCAATTTAATTCATTGGAGTTAATTTTTAATAAATTTAGATATATAAAAATTTTATTGAACTGTTTACCGTCTTTTACCCACCACCTAGGAGCATTTGGAAATTTACATAAAAAATAATTTTACCACTTCTGTGAGTTAAATTTAAATAATCAAAGAGACATGGTTGATATTATTATATAAAATGTTTTTTAATTATATGAAAATAATTTTTGGGGACTAGTTACTTTTTATTTTTATTTACCACAATTAAAAGTAAATAGTGTAATTAAGGTTAAAAATGATATTATTATTACACTCAAACATGTCCTAATTCTATTAGATAAGTATAATTCGATCAAAAAAAACTTTTCTGATAAAACATGAACCCCTTCGGTTCAAATTTATTAGATTATGACATTTATTATTATTTAATTCAAAGAAGAGTTAAAAGTGTAAAATTCAAAGATTAATAACTAAACCTTTTTTAATATAGATATATAGATTAGATAAATTCGACTATAAATATTATTTATAAATATAAAAATATTCACTACATAATGGTATTTAATTTATATTTTTTAGACACTAAATAATTTTATTTATTTATGACATAATGATGATGTAGTAATTAATTGATTAATGAAATATTAAAATATTTGATATTATAAATATCCAAATAAATTTATTTTGAGATGTTTAATGAAATCCCATAATTTTCATGGTTAATATTACATGTTAGGTTTGGTTAGATGAATGTTTTTCAATTTAATAATGCTGTTATAAATTTAGTAAATACAAAATACCAAATACTGTCAAAATTGACATAAAAATGTTTTTAAAACAAATTTTATATTATTAATTGATATTCTATTCCTACAAATCTAAGGATCGACCAACGGTCATAAATAATTTTATATATGTCATTAATGAATCACTATTATGTACAATTGGATGTTTATAGTATGTTTATTAACCATATAATATAAATATACAAAGAGACATGGTAAATGTCAAACTATTTGACTAAGAGTCAAATCTAAATGATAACGTTAATATAGTGATCCAAACCTATATAAAACCTATTGGTTGAGTGTTTTAAGAACCATCCCCACCATAGCCTTTAAATAATTAATTTTTAATTCATTATGAACAGAATTTTGTTTTCTTATAAAATAATATTTCTAGCTTTTCCTATGGTGAGCCTCGCCCCTCTTATAAAATGGCACTCCCCCTTCCCTCAAATTCACACCGTCATAGCCTTTTGGCTCAGCCAAACCCTACCCAAATACCCTATAAACTATCCTACCTTCATCCTAGGGGCCTATCATTAGTCAGAAACCCATCCTAATAATCTCTTTTGATTAAATCAAAAGGAAGAACCCAATGAAGCAGTAAATATTTCATCACCTCTTTAAAGTTCCTTTCTTATACCACGTCATCTTTATTTGTTGTTTCCATAATAAAATAATAATTCTAGTATCTTATATATTCTATGATGTTATTATAAATATGGTACAACCATATTCAATTTTCTATCCATCCTTCAATTGACATGTGACCATACGTGTGTACCTACGACTTACTGTCTCAACGTCATGGTGTAATTGTTATTAAATACATTATTATTTGGATGGGTATAATAATGACGTGAAATAGATGTAAATAATAAATATAACATGATAATGATTTTGTATATATGATATATCATCCAGTTATATTTTATTTTAATATCAAAATAATGATATGGTCACTCGTGCATATGTACAGATTACAGTCTCCAAGGCCGCGATGAGATTCATTCCCCATCGTATCCATTCAAGAATAATTTTCAATAGATGATTAAATATAATTTTTAAAGATGTTATATCATTCTGAATATGAATACAATACATCCAATAAATTAAAAACATTACTTACATAACAAATTATATAAATGAAAATGAATCAGTTAACACTCGAAACGACGATAATAATAATATATTATTACCAAAGCAATGTTAAAAGATCATATATGATATCATAATAATGTATATGATTTTTTTATAATTTAATAAAAATTATTTCACCATTATAATGGTTTTTAACCTACCCTCGACCATGTAAAATTACAAAGTAAGGGTTAATTTCACAATCTCTTTATTATCTTATGTTATTTTTACATAAGTATCTACTCGGACATCTTTATCATCCACATCCATGTTTCATAAAAATGTAATTCAAAACATTCTAACTATTTTATAGAATATCAGTTAAAGTCATTCGTACCATTTTTTACATTTATAATTTGTTTATAATGGAATCTTTCTGTCATTTTCCAAACACGGTGCTTTAGGAAATTTTCAACAAAATTAAGGTACGGATTTTTTTACATATAAGGCAGGTAAGGCTATCTTCCACCGTTATAACATCGTCGAAGATTCCCTTACAAGCTTATAAGAATAGTTTCAAATATAAATATATTATTTTATAATTATGTTAGTTTTAAATGATTTCAAAATAGAATGAGATATTTCTCTAAAAAGGTTTATATTTCATCTATGTAAACGTCTTTTGATGGATTTTAAGCTTGTTTGAAGTTGATTTATTATGATACAAACATTCCATATTGTATTGAAGGTTTTGTAATATGTTTGATTGTGGATGTGTTATTTCATACCATTCATGGTTAATTTATAATGTATTTTCTTTTTGTATTCCAGTTTTAATAAGAATTTTTATGTTATTTTTAAACTACTTCATATGAGGAATGCATTGGACTTAGTAAGTGATGGGTGGAGCCTACTATAGCTCCTCGATGAATCAGTAGGTCTCTTGAGACAAACTACTGTCTTGGCACAAGACCTTGAAAAATCATATTTGTAGTCTTGGCACAAGGCCTTAACTATGTGGTTATGAACTTCTAGCATTATGCATTCCATCATTATGAAAGGGGTATTGATATTACATGAGATTCTTCGAAAAGTAGAATATTCACGTGAGTATGTAAATAAAATTATATTGATTTATATTTTTCATATTATACTAAAGTGTATGTTGAAAAGGCTTATTTTTAGATTTATACATTGCCTTAAATGTTTATTCTTATTTATGAAAGTTTCTGGTATATTGTTATCTTTACTGAGCATCTGAGATCACCTCTTTCTATGTTTTATTTTTCCCAGGATATGAAGTAGTATATAATTACTGACCTACAATGATAGTATAGGGGATCTCAGTGTTGTCTATGAAAACTATGTTGTTGTAGTTTTCCATTTTATGATTTATTGTAAACATTATGAATGTATCAGGTACTTCCATGGGTATTGAAATAATCGATCTTCTGAGACCTGATCTTTTGTGATCATTCCAATGATACGTAATAATGCACCAACTCTGGTTAAATAAGGTCACGGAGTTATAGTTGGTATCAATGAAATTTTATTACTAACATTGGGATCTAGATTTAGAGAAATGTCGATTAGAGCACATTACCCTAAGATATACATTGAGGATTACTATGGAAGAACTTCCTAGAATATTGGTATTGTAGAGATTTTGTGAGTTTTTGAAGAAATAAATCTCTGTCTGGATACGAGCAGATAGAGGAGACTCTGGAATAGATGTACCTAGGGGTAAAACCTGAGAAAATTGCTTTGAGCTAGACTCGAACAGGAACTGGTGCACAACAACGGGCCTTGCTACACTCTTGGTTACGACACTCCCGGGGATATGTTTAAGATAGTTCTCATTTTCATTAAAAACCATTATGAAGGGTTTATGAGTATATAATTTCTCAAATAATTTTTTGTTATTATTATGTATTATATCCATAAACTGTTCAATTTATGTTAAGTGTTTTACAAGTTTGGATTTATGAATTGAGGTTGATAAACTAATCTATTTTATGCCATTGTTTAGAAATGGTTCCTAGTGGAAGGAAAGGAAACGGTATCAATGCATGCACTCCATGTATGGATTTCCCTCCTACTCAAGATAATTATAGTGGACCTGGTGATTCAACTAGTGTTGATCAACTAATCACTATAATTGGGAAACTCACTCTGGTTATGAATAACAAACTTACTCATATGGAGAACCTCGATCCATAACGTGGAGGATCAATGTTAGATCACTTCATGAGGAAACAACCACAAACATTCAATGGGAGTATGAATCCATTAGTAGCTGAGCAATGGATAAATTCCATAAAGAAAATATTCCACTTCTTAGGGAGTATAGAATGAGAAAAAGATTTTATGGCAGTTTATGCATCAATGGAGTTTATATTCAATGGTGGTCATTGATTCAAAACACAACGGAAGATTTTGAAGTATCAAATGTGGTATGGGGGAGTTTAACGAAATTTTCTTAGAAAAATACATTCATCATGACCATCGAACAAATATAAAATGACAATTTCTGAGTTTTAGGGAAACGGTGGATGAGAATATCACAAAGTATGAAGAAAAATTTACAAGGACAGAGAGGCATACTACAGATTATATACATAACCCATGAGGTAAGATTTATCATTTATTTGATGAGTTAAAACCATTTCTCCATCGAGTAGTATTCTCACAACCCATCTCGTCATACGAATATATTGTCTCATGTTCTATCAAGACATAAAACAACTCTCTACGTCTTATGACTTTAATGAAATAAAAGATAAGAAGATATTTGTTGAACACTCTAGAAATGGAAATAAGGGGAAGAAGGGAAATGTTGAATATCCATCCTGCAGTAAATGTTGGAAGAACCACTATGGTACATTCCTAAAGGGAATGGGAGTCTGTAGAAAGTGTGGTGAAAACGGACACCAAGATCATGATTGAAAGGTGAAGAAATAGGTTTTAGATGTTGATTGTATAAATTTTAGAGAAAGGGGGAATTATGTGAATAAATTTCTTAAGCATCATGGGAACTTACCTCAGAAATGGTCAAGGGGTCAAGGCAATGCTTATGTTATCACTACTACTGAGGTTGAAGCCCCGAAAGACATAGTGAAATGTAATTTAATTGTTTCCTCTAGATTTTCCAATTATTTATTTGATTCTAGATCACCGCATTGTTTCATATCATTTTGTTTGATAAGAAAATTAGATATTTCCAATTTTATTTTATAAGGGAGTTGTGAGTCAAAACTCTTAAGGGATGTATTATTGCAACACGTTTTTGTGAATCAGTCCCCATTAGGGCATATAAATGTTATTTATCTGCAGATATCATTATCATAACCTTGATTGAATTTGATATAATCCTCAGTATGGATTTTCTTTCATACCATGGTGCAATAATTTATTGTAATAAATAGGATGTTACAATTTTTGATGACGATAAGGAGTACCTTATCTATAGATCAGAAATGTCACCACCTAATTATTATGTAGATCCACCCCTGGTAGCCCAACTAAATTCAATTATTGGGGAGGAAGAGAATGAAATAACTGTGGGTGAGGAAAATAAAGTTCAAATAGAAGATGTACCTATTTTGAAATAACATGTTGATATGTTTCCATATGATTTACCTGGACATCATCCAAAATGGAAAATTGAGTTTTCTATTGACTTAATTCCGGTTTCAAGGCCCATTTCGACGCCCCTTATAGAATGGACATTATGGAATTAGTGGAACTAAAAAAACAACTAGAAGAATTGATCAATAAAAGATTTATTATCCCTAGTGTTTCTCCATGGGGAGCCCCTATCCTTTTAGTTAAAAAAGAAAATGGATCTAGGAGGATGTGCATTGACTACAGAAATATCAATGCTATAACAATAAAGAACAAGTATCCCCTACCTAGTATTGATGATTTATTTGACCACATTCATGGAGCTCAATACATTTCAAAGACTGACCTTCGATCTGGATATCATCAGTTTTCTGTGATGAAGTAAGACATTCCAAAAACAGAATTTCGACCCCGGAATATGCATTACGAGTTTACCGTAATGCCTTTTGGATTTACTAATGCACCCTCTGAATTTATGGATCTAATGAATAACGTTTTCAAGGAATATCATGATGACTATGTAGTAATATTTATTGATAATATTTTTGTATACTACAAAAGATATGAAGATCCTGAAAATCACTTGCGCATTATTCAAAAGACTCTTAAAAGACATGAATTATTTGGGATGTTTAGCAATTCTATGTTCTGGATTTAGCAGATTTCTTTTCTTGGCCATAATGTCTCTAAGGATGGAATCTTTGTTGATCATTCTAAGACTAGAGAAATCCAAGAATGGCTAGCACCAATGAGTATAACTGATGTATGCAGTTTTACTAGTTTAGCAGGTTATTATCAGTGTTTCATCCCAAATTTTTCATGATTGGCTAACCCATTGACCAAGAACGCACATAAATGGGTGAAATTTGTTTGGTCAAAAGAATGAGAAAAATATTTTATAGAATTTAAGAGAATATTAGTCAATGCTCATATATTGACTCTACCATCAGTGAATGATGGGTTTGTTATTTATAGTGATGATTTAAAGAAAGGATATAGTTTTTTCCTTATGCAGAATGATAGGATTGTTTCTTATGCATCGTGAAAACGAGAAATTCATGAGAAAAACTATCTTACTATGGATCTTGAGTTTTAATCTATAATATTTTTTTCGATGATATGGAGGAATTGTATCTATGGTAAAAAATGTTATATTTAAACTGATCATAAGAGTTTGAAGTATATTTTCTCCCAGAAAGAACTCAACATGAGGAAAACGAGATGGATTGAACTACTCAAGGATTATTATTGCACGATACACTAACACCCATGGAAGGAAAATAAGGTGGTAGATGGTTTGATCAGAAAATATCAATGAGATTTGAACTAGATGAGAGTTGAAAGGGATCCTATTTTTATGGATCTAATAATATATCGATATAGGAATAACCACGAATGTTGAAACGTCAATTCTTTTTCAAATGGTTGAAAAGACATCTCTACTAGAAAGGATAAAAAGTTCATAGCTTTATATTGAGGATTTTCAAAATAATATTAATGTTGTGAATGATGGGATATTGAGTGACTTCATATATGAAGATGGATTTTTTAAATTTAGGATGAGACTTTGTGTTCTCGATATACCTGATCTAAAAAGTGAATTGTTGGATGATGCTCATATCTCCAATTTCTCTATAAACCCTTGGAGCACCAAAATGTATAGATATTTAAAGAATGATTTTTGGTGGGACAAAATGAAGAGGGAGATTTTTTATTTTGTTTCCTGATGTATGGTTTGTCAACAAGTGAAATCTGGACGGCAACAGCCTGAAGGAGTCATAGAACCACTTCCCATACTTGAGTGAAAATGGGATGATATCACGATGGACTTTGTGATTGGGAGACCAAAGGCTCCTAGAAGGAACAATTAAATATGGGTAATTGTTGATTGTCTTACCAAGTCAGCATATTTTCTTGATATATGTGATGATTTACCACTTCAACGTTTAGGAATACTATATATTAATTAAGTTATAAGACCTCATAGAGTACCACTATCGATTGTTTTTGATCGTGATCCTCGTTTTACATCATGTTTCTGGAAATTTCTTCAGAAATCCCTAGATAATGAACTTCATTTGAGCACTACCTACCACCCCCAATATGAGGGAAAACCAGAATGGATTATTAAAACCATAGAAGACATGTTGAGATCTTTATCACTTGAATTTTAAGGTATGTGGGGTCAATATTTACCTCTAGTAGATTTTTTCCTATAACAATGTCTTCCATTTAGGTATTCACATGGCACCATATGAAGCGTAATATGGAAAAAGATGTCTTACAACAACTTGTTCGGATAATTTTTCTGAAAAAAACTAATAGGCCCAATACTTTTTGAAGAAATGATGGAAAATGTGAAGGTAATACAAACCCACATCAAAGAAGATAAAAAAATGCAGAAAATCTATGCCGATAACTGAAGGAAGGATTTGAAATTTCATATAGTAGATCATAATTTTGTGAAGGTATCTCCAATGAAGAGTGTTATAAATTTTGGTAAGAATGTTAAATTGAGTCCCAGGTATATTGGAACTTTCTAAATCCTATAATGAATTGGGGTTGTAGATTACCATTTCAAAATGTCATGAATTATCTCCAAAGTTCGCGATGTATTAAACGTATCATTGTTGAGAAAATACAAGCCTGACCCAACCCATGTACTCGCCTATGAGGAATTATAATTAGAACATGATATATCTTATTGATAAGATCTTGTAAAGATTATTGATACAAGTGAACAAGTGCTAAGAAACTGGGCGACTCGTTTGGTAAAAGATCTATGGAGAAACCATAAGATGGAAGACCCAACGTAGGAACCTGAGGAAGTTATGATGAAGAAGAATATGAATCATTTATGTAGTAATATTATATAAATTTTGAGGATGAAATAATTTGAAGGAATGAAGAATGTAACACTCCATCCTTCCATGGTATGCTTCTCTTTGAATAATATAATAGTCTGTGTTGTATGAAACATTGAGTTCTAACATACCACAACCAATCAAACTAGCCATTATGAATAGTAATACCCACTTCATGAAATTTTATAATTTTTTTCATTCAAAATTTACTTCATTTTTTTATTTCAAATATCAAAATTAGTTTATTGTAAATTTTTTGTATTTTTCTCAGAAGTTTCAATTTTTCATGAATAGTGAAAAACATTATGTCATAGATCAAAAGAGATTTTTTTTAAATAATTATTTATATTATTTAAATTTATTTTAGTTCAATAATAGATACATTATACCAATATAAGTTCAATGTAATTCATTGGAGTCAGTTTATAATAATTTTAGATATATAAAAATTTTATTAAACTTTTCACCCTCTTTTACCCACCTCCTAGGAGCATTTGTAAATTTACATAAAACATAATTTTACTGTTTCTATGAGTTGAATTTAAATAATCCAAGAGAAATGGTTGATATCAGTAAGCAACGTGTGGTTCAATTAGATGAAAATAAATTTTGGGGAGTAGTAACTTTTTTGCTTTTATTTACAATAGTTAAAAGTAAATAAGGTAATTAATGATAAAAATGGTATTATTATTACCCTAACACATGTACAAATTCTATTTGATAAGTATAATTAGAATAAAAATAACGTTAGGAATATAATATGAACCCCTTTGGTCCACTTTTATTTATATTAGGACATTAATTATTATTTATTTAAAAGAAGAGTTAAAAGTGTTAAATTCAATGATTAATAACTAAACTATTTTTAATATAGGGTTACACATAAGATAAATTCAACTATAAATATTCATTAGAAATATAAAATTATTGCCTACATAATGGTAACTTATTTATATTTTTTAGACATTAAATAATTTTATTTATTAATGACACAATGATGAGGCATTATTTACCTAATTAATGAAATATTAAAATAATTGATATTATAAATATCCAAATATTTGTAATTTGAGAATTTTTATCGATTACACTAATTTTATAGGTTAATATGACATGTTAGGGTTGGTTTGTAGAATAGGTTTTGAGGTAGTAATGCTATTATGAATTTAGAAAATTCAAAATACCAAATAGTGTCAAAATTGACAGAAAAGAGTATTTAAAATAAATATTATATTATTAATTGATATTTTATTCATAAAAATATATCTTTTGGACAAAGGTCTTAAATAATATTATATATGTCATTAATTACCCACTTGATATTCGATTGGAAGTTTGAAGTAACTTTATTTACCATATAATATAAAAATACAAAGAGACATTGTAAATGTCAAACTATTTAAATAAGAGTTAAATCTAAAAGATAATGATAATATATTGACCCAAACCTATCTAAAACCTATTGGTTGAGTGTTTTTAGACCCATATCCACCTTATCCTTTAAATAATTAGTTTTTGAGAAATTATAAAACGAAAATGTTTTTATTATAAACTAATATTTCTACCTTTTCCTAAGGTGCCCCTCACCCCTCTTATAAAAGGGCACTCCCCCTTCCCCCAAATTCACACCTTCAATGTCTTTTCAATCAGCCAAAACCTGCCCAATTACCCTCTCAACTATCCTCCCTTCATCCTATAGGCCTTCCTTTAGTCATAGAGCCAACCTTAAGATCCCTTTTGATCAAATCAAATGGAAGAACCTGAAGAAGAGATAAATATTTCATCACATCTTTCGAGTTCCTTTCTTATTCCACTTAATCATTATTTGTTGTTTCCATTAAAATATAAAAACTCCAGTATATTCTATGTCCTGTGATGTTATTAAAAATATATTATTCTATCCATTCTTTGAATGACATGTCACCATGTGTGCGTACGTATGGCTTACCGTCTCCATGTCGTGGTGTAATTGTTATTCAATACATTATTATATGGATGGGTATAATAATTATGTGTAATTGATTTAAATAATAAATATAACATGATGATTATTGTGTATATCTGATATATCATCCAATTTTATTTTATTTTAATATCAAAAGAATTTTATTTTTACTCGTGCGTATGTTTAGATTACCGTCTCCACGAACGCGATGAGATTAATTTCCCATCGTATCCATTCAAGAGTAATATTAATTATATGATTAAAAATAATGTTTAAAGACTTAATATCACTATGAATATGAATAAGATACATCCTATCCATAACAAACATTACTATTTTAATAAATCAATTAAAGGAAAACGAATCAGTTATCACCTGAAATGACGATAATACTAAGATATTATTAACAAAGAAGTGATAAAAGATAATATATGATATCATATTATGCCAATATAATGATTTGATATATTTTTGTTACAATATTGATGTTTTACCATTACTTTAGGCTTTTTTAAGTGTTATGTTTATGTTATGGATCTTGGGAAATGTTTATGTATACAGGTGGTTCCATGATCAACTTAGGGCGGGTGAGCCCTAGATTGTTATCCAATGCATTGGGTAACATGATGGAGGTAAAAATTAATGATTCTAAAAATAGATTTAGGGAATATATAATAATGTATATTCTAAATTTAACTCCCAATGTAGCTATGAAAGCTAAAATTTATGTGTGTTATGGATTCCACAACTTTTTTATTCTTTATTATTTCTATTTTTTATTCATAAATCTTATGATTTTCTGAGGTACGTTAAAGAGATTATGTTTTATGATTGAAAAGTATGATTTCATTGATTATATGTATTAATAGACAGGTGTTTTCTTTCATTATTTTATGACTCATACCAAGCTGTTTATGCACATCCCATGTTTCTGAAATGTTTTTCACATGGTAGAAAAAGGGTAAGATGAAGGAATAATTCAAGAAGATTTATATCAAGAAAAAAATCCAGTTTTTTTAGAGTTTATTGTTTTTGAAAAAAAAGATATTGACTAGAAGTTTCTATATGTAATATTTAAGATGAATTGTAATATTTATGACCTAATTCTCTAAATCTAAAAACTTGTATAGGTCCTTAATGCGAATTATTAAATTAATTAAATATTATGTGATGTTTATGGATGTGGACTTACAGTTGGCATCCAAGGTCAGTTTATATAACATTGGAGGTTAGGGTGTTATTTAATAATATGTAAAATAACTATAATGGATAGTATATTTGATAGAGTCATAGTTATTTTAGATACATTGAATGAGTATAAGATAACATGAATAAGTATATCATAATGTTTACCCTCCTCATAAGATATTATATGATGATTTTTATGATATACTCATATTGGCATTTTTGGTTTTCGTAAATGTCTAGATCAAGTAGAAACCAAAGTAAAAATGGTTGTGTGGAAAACTATTATGGTTTTCTATATGAGAAACTAAATGAAATAGAATCTGCAATACGAACACTTTTGGTTATTCAAAACCAACTATCTGGATTCATGATTGACCACCTAAACCTTGGTTATTTTTTAAGGCGTCATATATGTGAGAAAAAAATCCCTACAGATGTTTGGGTTATAATCATTAAGGTAAATATATTCAAAAATATATGGGTCAAGGGTGGAGAAATAAACACCTAGGAAAATGCTTCAAAGGGAAAAAGTATATTATAGATGTGGTAATTATTGTTATAAATCAATAACCTTCCATGGAAAAAGGGAGAATACAGTTTACTCCATGATTGGGAAGGAGGTTCCTTCTAAGGGATAAATTGAATAATTTAAATGTGGTGTGCAAGGTCATTAAATAAATAGATGTCCTACAAAGAAGGTTTAGGAATAAGACTAACAGGATCGTAAAAATATATGTTTACCAATACATAATTCAATTCCAATTGAGGATGAGGAAACTCATAATGATGAATGAAAGATATGGATTATTTCATAGCTAATTATTTGACATTATTGAATCCTAGGATATGATTCATGATTTTTTTTGTAGGAAAGATGTATTTGGAAATAAGATGGAAAGTATTGGTTAATGGATCATTGAGAATGTTGAATTAGTAAGATTTATACACATATTGGATTCAAGTGTTATGTTAGATTTTAGTAAGATGAAAATATTAAAATTATTAATGCTCTTTTGATGATGGGATTCATATTGAATACTTTTTATAGTATGTGTAACCCTAATGATTGATATGCGAAATGTTTATTCAAGGAAGAATTGTCTTTTATTTTTTGGATATAGTTATAGATAACTATTTGGGTTTATATGATACATTATTTTGATGAAATTATAGTTTATTACATTTTGGGACAAAATTGAAAAGTATGAGATAACATCTGTGGTTGAAATATGTTATGGTTAATTTTGAGGGATTTATCTCATTTTTTTGGAATGCTATAAAATTATATAATTTTGGAAAAAGGACAACACCATGATCATGTGACAACCCATCACGTTGGACAAATCGTTGGGAATCAAACCCACAACCAATGTGTTGGTGGCATTAATTGCCTACCATTAGACAATGTGAAGTCCATGGTTAGTATGAATTAGCTGTTTTTAGTTAAATGATTTTATGGATCAAGAATAATATGATTTTGGGATCTTATGTATTATCAAATGGGAATCCTTATTATAGGAAAATTATTTGTTCATTATGTGATATAATTAATTTTGGAATACATTCTCTTTTTTGGGAACACTATATGCTTAAGGAAAATTAAATACTATGGGCTCTCATTTATAGAGTAATGGATTAATTTATTTTTTTGGAATTCATGTTTTTATTATGGACATGCTATTATTTTGGTTATTTATGGAATTTATTAACCTATCATAAGGAATATTTTATTTCATTAATTACTTTTTAGTATGAGATTGTAAGTGTATTCGATGTTATTTGGAGATAAATGTTTTGATTTTTGTGGAAGACTACGTGATAAAATCATTCTAAATATTGGGTTTCAAACATAGTTGGAATTTTTTTGAATAATTTTAAAGGAAATTGTGTATTGAATGGTCATTGTTGAGATTTGGTTATTATTTGTAAAATTATCCAGATTAACTATAGTATTTAGTTTTTTAAAGGATTATCCTTTTGGGGGATTTTATGAACATTTACTAACCATTTTGGTTTTGGTTAATTCATAATGACAATGGAAATATATAGTTCCTATTTTGTGGACTATGTGATTCTCAAGAAGTTTATTCTAGTTATCTTAGTTTGACCAAGTCATTTTGAATACTAATCATTTGAAAAAATATCAGTTTTTTTGTAGAAATATGATTCAAGAATGAAACACTAAATTTCATGAATGTAAATTTATTTATGATCTTAGTTTAGGTAGTAATATAATTTTTCAACTCTATGAAAAGGATCATGAAGAAAAAATGTTATACGCTTTTTTTTAACATCAGACTTTTACCCAGCCACAAATTTATGGTATTCATCTAGATAACATTCTATTATAATAAAATAATATTTCAAAACCTTCCTATAGTGTCCCTCCTCCCTATTATAAAAGGTCACTACCTCTATCCCATTACTCACAACTATCAAGCCCATTTTCTTATCTAATATTTGATCTAATAAGATCAAAAAGCCCCCTATTCAACCTAGAAATATTACTTTTAGAAGAAGTAATTTCAATAAATCAATTTGGTTCAAACCAACAAGAGTTACCCGATTTAAAAGTAACATCTTCTCTCAACTTTTTTTCATTTATTTTCCTTTTATAACCCTCTAAACATTATTTATTCCATTACATTATAGTAAAATAAATATCATTAATATAATATAAGGGTTTTATTATAATTATTCTAACTACACTTCCA
Source organism: Viscum album (assembly GCA_963277665.1). Lineage (NCBI taxonomy): Eukaryota > Viridiplantae > Streptophyta > Magnoliopsida > Santalales > Viscaceae > Viscum > Viscum album. The sequence goes on from OY728147.1 coordinate 1,564,859,587, forward strand.
CACACCTCCATCTAATCGATACGAACATATTGTTTCTGTGGAGGAAAAACTACTTCCTCAAAAACGACGATTATACAATCATCTCCTATTATCTCTCATAGTGGCCAGTATGATTGAACTATAAATATATATGATAATTATTATGTATCTTTTATCTTTATTCTTCTATAATTATCATTTATAACACATCTTTATGATTTTAATGTCGTATATATATATGATAATTTCATTAGAGTAAGTACAGACTACCACCAATTCAAAGTGATATGACTCGTTCATACCACAATGGAACATATAAAGGGTGTTGTTAAAGAACATATATAACATATATAAAATATTATATTATAATAGAATAATAATATTCCAATTCATCATTTGGATTTCATTCTCTTAAAAATTAAAAAATCGAATGAAAGTAGAGTTCATGCATAAGTACGGCTTATCGTCTCCAAGAATGGTGCATTTAATTTTCATATATCCAAATGACATGGACTATTAAAAATACATATATACTGGATATATATGATATATAAATAATTTATTATAAAGATAATTTACTTTTTACCACATGGAAATTTTTTAATTATAACAAGTTTCTTTATGACTCATGTTTTGAACATCAACAAAATGATTGAATATGAACTCAAATAATTAACTTAGTGTTATTGAATGGTAATAAGTGATATAAACGTAATAATAAACTTCATAAATGTTATGAAAAAAGTAGAAATTAACTTATGTTAATTATTCATGAAATTATAGAATGAACGAGTAAAGTTGGACACGAGGTAAGATAACTTCTTAATCCAATTCCCATTCGTTGTGTTAATATTATACTTTTTGATTATGTCATGATATGATTATGTGGGAAATAAATTTTTGTATCATATATTGTTTTTAAAATTTCTAGGCATAATCGATATATTTTATTAACAAAATGATATTTATAAGGGAACCTTTAACCCTTCTCTTTTAGTCAATGACTTCTTTTATGTTATGTCTTCAAAATTTCAAATTTCAAATGTTTGGATATGTTATTTTAAACCATTATTGTTGTAAATTTTTTTTCAAAGTTATGACAGACCATTTTATATCTTATCTACTAATCTACCAAATTTTTATGTGACACCGTTAGGATATCAAATATTTGTAAGGGAACTTCTTAACCCAATTTCTATTCTTGGGGTAAATATTCTACTTGTTGATTATGTCATGCTATGAATATATGTGAATGACCTATGGTTGTTTTACACTTAATATATACTTATATTGGGTGTATTTATATTTTTGACACATAATTACTTCATTGGATTATCCTTAATGTAATAATACTATCTTTGTAATGAAACCTTTCACCCCCCCCCCCTCTTTTAGAAAAAATACTTCTTTAATTTTATGTATTTTAATTTCAATATCCTATGTCGGGATATTTTATTATAAACCCTTATTTTGTAAATTTTATGTACATTTGATCAGAGAACATTTTATCATTAATCGAATCATTTTTGGAATTTTAACATGACGTTATTAGGCTGCCAAATTTTCACTAGGGAATACGTCTCAATCTGCATTCCTTGAGGTATATCTGGATATTTTCCACCTTTATTATCCTATAAGGTGTATATAAATCCTTTTGAAAAATTATACCATTAATATTGTTATTATTATGATATTTTATGTTTTGTTTAATTTTATTATTTAATTATATGTAGTCATGTTATTTCTTAATTGGAACCAGACTCTTTAACTGAAACAATGATTTAAATGTTTTAGAGGTATAATTTTTTAAAATATATCCCATTAATGTCCCTGTTTGAAGAATATTTTTAATGATTTATTTATAGAGACATTAATTTCATAATACTATAATTGTTAATAATTTTTTGATGTGGAATGGGACAATTTTATTCAAAAATATTCTATTTAGTTGTTTTAAATGTGTTTTTTTAATAAATGGATTACGTCAATATCCTGAACTAATATCTTGTTATTGAAATAGTGAAATGTTATCTTTCCTTTATGCTTGTTTTATTTTTTATTTTTATGTTTAAATAATGGGAATTGTCTACATATACCTGTGATTCCTTGATAAACCTAGGGAGGGTGAGCCCATGATAGTGCTCCAATGCACAGGGTAACGTGAAAGAGGTAAACATAAATGTTTCTTCTATGAGATTTAGTGAATATACTATGATGGGAATTTCAAGTGTAACTCCCTATGTATCTATGAATGATAAAATGTATGTATGTTAAGGATTCCACATGTTACCTTTATGATATATAATTTATATGTGTTATTCATAAATCATATGAATTTTTGAGGTATGGTAAAAGGCTTATGTTTTATGATTGAAAAGTATGATTTCATTGATTATATGTATTGATGGGCTAATGTTTTCTTTCATTATATGATAAAACCTACTAAGCCTTTCATGATAATCCCATGTTTTTGAAAAGTGTTTCAAAAGGTATAAGGAAGTGTAAGAGAAATAAAGAAGTCACAAATATTTATATCAAGAAATGAATTCTAGTTTTCTTTTAAGAGTTTTTATATTATGAAAAAATGGATTCTGAGAAGATGTGTCTACATTTAATATTAGTGAATAAATGTAATAGTTTTTTCCTAATTTACTAAAACTCTAAAATAGAAAATATCCTGAATGTGAATTATTAACTAAATTCAATATTATGTTACGTTTAAGGTTGAGGGCCTTACAGTGGGTATCAAATGATGTTTTAGATTACTTTAGAGGATAGGGTGATATTTAATAATAAGTAAAATAACAATAATGGTTTACATATTAAAAAGTGTCATAGTTATTTTAGATATTATTAATGAGTTTAAAATAACATGAATACGTATATATTAATGTTTACCCACCTCATAATATATTATATGATTATTTTTCAGATATAATCATACTTCAATTATTGGTTCTACTAAATGGATGAATCAAATAGGCCCCAATATACCAATGGATGTGAATTAAACTGTGACGGTTTTCAAAATGAGTAGTCGAAAGAACTGGGAGCTAAATAAGAACTCTTGTTGTCATTCTCTACAAACTATCTTGAGTCAGGATTAACCAACTGATCATTGGTAGTTTTTATAAGGAATTGTATATGTGAGATACAAATACCTACAGATGTTTAGGTAACAATCAAAAAGGTATGTAAATTCAAAAACCTATGTGTTTAGGATGTTGAAATAAACACCTAGAAAAATTATTGAAGAGGATGAAGGATTTTAAATATTTGGTAATGTTGGTCATAAATCAGTAACCTCTCATGGAAAAAAGAAGCATCCAATTGACTCTATGTATGGGAAAGAAGATCTCTCTGGGGATCAATTGAATGTTTTAAATGTGGTGTGGAATGTCATTACACAAATAGATGTACAAAGAAGATGTTTCAGGTATGGGATCGGTAGGAATATAGAAATATATGTTTACCCATAACTAATTCCATTCCAATTGTGGATGAGGAAAGTGACAATGACCAATAAAATGTGTGGATTATTTCATAGTTGATGTTTTGAAATTATTGAATCTTTGGATATGATTCATGTTTTTTTTATAAAAGATGTATTATGAAATATGTTGAAAAATAATGGTTAATAGATCATGATAAAAAGTTTAATGAGTAAGATGTATACATATAATGGATTCAAGAGTTATGTTAGATTTTAGGATGATGAAATGATTGGATCTTTTGATGTTTGGATTACTTTGGAAAACTTTTTCTCATATGTGCTACTTTGAAGTTTGATATGTGAAAATTCTATTCATGGTATAATTATATATTCTTTTGTGGATGTAGTTATATATAACCATTTGGGTTTATATGATGCCTGAATTTGAGTCAATTATATTTTATCACGTTTTTGGATGAAAATTAGAAGTATGAGATGACATTTGTGGTTAAAATATGTTATGATTATTTTTGAAGAATTTGTATCATTTTTTTGGGAATTTTATAAAATTATATAATTTTTGTAAAAGAACAACACGAAAACCGTGTGAAAACCCATTGCTTCAGAAAAAGAAATAGAAATCAAACCCACAACCAAAGTGCGATTGGGATTTATCACCTATCACTAAACTAGGTGATGTCCCTTGTTAGCATGCCTTATTCGTTTTTTAGTTAAATGATTTGACAGATCCAGAATAAGTTGATTTGGGATAATTTTTCTATCAAATTGAAATCCTTAGTATAAGAAAATTATTTTTTGATTAAATGATAAATTTTATTTTTCAAGTTGTTCTCTCTTTTGGGAACACTATATGCTTAAAAAATACTATGGGATCTCATTAATGGAGTAATGGTTGAAATTTTATTTTCAATGAATTTATTTTTTTATTGTGGACATGTGGCGATTTTGGTTGTTTTTGGAAATGATTAACCTATCATCGAAAATTTTTGATTAGGATAACTACTTTTAGGTATGAGACTTTAAAAATGTATGATGTTATTTGAAGAAAAATTTTATGAATTTTGTTGAAGATGATGTGATCAAATCATTCATAATTTTGTGTTTCTAACATAGTCATATTATTTTGAATAATTTACAGTAAAATTGTATATTGAATGGAATTTTTTGGGCTTTGGGTATTATTTGTTCAAATTTGCAGATTAAGAGTCGTATTTCATTTTATAATGGATTTTCCATTTTTGGGATCCTCTAATCATGTACTAACCATATTGGATTTGGAAAATGTATAAATAAAATGAAATATATAGTTCATCTTTTGTTGACTATGTGACTCTATATAAGTTTATTCTAGCACTTCAGGTGTGACCAAGTCATCCTGAATACTCATTATTTGGTGAAAAAGTTGTGTTTGTGGTAGAAAATTGATTAAAGGATAAAAACTAATTTTCATGTATGATTATTTCCTTATGATATTATTCTAGTTAGTATTAAAAATTTTCAACTCTATTATAATGATCTTCAATCAAAAAATTTATATGATTTATTTTATTATCATAATTTTACCCAACCACAAATTTATGGTATTGTGGTGCTTAACTTTTCATGATCATGTTCTCTATCACTCTATATTAATCTATTAGAGTTAATTTCTCATCCATATAAATGTTTTCCTACTTGGAATACTTGTATGGGTTTCCTTGGGTGACAATTTTACTTCCCTTTATTTCTTATAAAGTGATAGCCTTTTTGACTATTTTCCTGATGTGGGAATTTTAATGAAGTTTTAGAGTATAATTTTAAAATTGCAACAACGCAATTCCCAAAACATGGAAAGGATGTAACATCACAGGTAAATTAAAAATATATAATTTTCATATATATTAATATTTGTAAATTTAATATAATTTTTACATTAAAGGTTATGCACTATCTGATTGCGTACTCAACATGAAACAATGAGTTTTTTTTTTGAAATCCTACGTTGCACACAAAATTTAGTTATACCAAAAAAATAATATAATAATATTATTATTTTAAATGGTAGTTAAGGAATAGCAGTTATATTGGATTTAATGAACATAACTAACGAAATTATGATTACACAAGTTTGTAAAATGTTATTACATTTATCAAATAAATTTTAGAGGCTTAAAATAGTAATGAATCTAAATTTAATCATGAAATATTCTAAAAGGTTGTTTTACTTCTTTTTGATGGAGAACCAAATTTAAATCTATCTTTTAAAACTTTTATATGTTCCATTTTATCAATTAAATATTTTCATTATAACAGGTCATCAAAATTTACATTGGGTAAATTTTTTGGTAATTTTCTTATAAAATTAATTTTTAATGAATAGTGAAAAATAATGCATTTTAGGTCGATATTCTCCTTTCATCAGATTTATTTATATAGTTAGACTATCATTATAATTGGTTTTAAAGTGTAATTGTATTATATTTATTCCATGTAATACAATGTTTTTCATTGAAAGTAATTTCACATTGAAATTGGATAAAAAAAATGCCAATCTTTTGAAAGATATTATTTCTTAGAAACACACTTTTGGTTTGACAACATGAATTAATTTTAAATTAATTTCTTCAACATCAGTTTTTTGAATTTGAAAAAAATAAATTCATTATTTGGAGTTATGAGGTCCGAATTTTGTTAATATGTAACTATTATTTTTAGGAATTATAAACAATAACTTCATTGAATATTTTATTTCCCATAATTATAGGGTAAATCTGTTAAATAAGGGTAAAAATAATATTATAAAAATATTAAATTAACCTAACACATGTCTAAATCCTATTTAATGATATATTTCTGACCATTTTCATCCTTTGGACAATTTGGAGACTGCATGGTGCCACATGTAAGTGAAAATTACATTTTATAAAAATTAATTTAATGTTAAGGAAAATGAAACATAAACATATATAAATTAGTAAAACAATTTTCATATGGGGTTATATAAGTGATAGTTTCGACTATTAATATTCATTTGATATATAAATAGATTTCCTATATCATGGTAGTTTATTTTTTATTTTTAAAAATCATAAAAATAAATTTATTTAATACAAAATGGTGATGTAGTGATTACCTTATTAATGAAATATTTAAATAAATGAGATTATAAATATTAATATAAATTCTAGTTTAAAATTTTTATTCCATCCAAGAATTATAGATATTATTATGACTTTATATATTTGAATTAGTGAATGTTTTTCTAATGTATTATTGTTTTATGGATTTTTTAAAAAAGTTCTGATATAAATATTATATGAATTGACATAAATGAGAATTTGAAACAAATATTATTTTATTAATTGATATAATAATCCTAAAAATATAATATTTGGCCATATGAAATAGATAAGGTTTATAATTTCTTTAATGAACCACTTGTGGTTCAATTGGCATATTATAGTACCTATATTAACCATATTGTATTAATATACAAGAAGACATGGTACGATAAAATTTAGTAAATTAAGGGTTAAAGCTAAATGATATGGTTAAATATGAAACCAAAACTTGTCTAGACCATATTTGTTGAATGTATTTCGAATAGTATTCATCTTATATTTGAATTTAATATTTTTTTAACTTTTAAAATAGATCATATGTTTTATAATAAAATAGTATTTTAATGCTATCCTAAAGTGCCTCTCCCCCCTCTTATAGAAGGACACCACCACTAACCCATTACTCACACCTCTCAATTCCATTTCCTTATCCAAAATATATTTTAATAAGCTCTATAAGTAACTATTTCTCACTTAGATGCCTTAATTTTAAATAATTCAATTAAATAATGCCTTTTTGTTAAAACCCAAGGGAGTTACCCTATTTAAAGGTAACTTCTTCTCTCGAGTTCTTTTCTTTTATTTTCCTTCTCCATCCCCCTAAACTGTATTTATTACATTATTTTATAAAATAAATAGTATACTAAATATAAAAGGATGTTTTTATTATATTAATTAGAACTAAACATCCACACTCCTCCATGTAATGGATGCGAAGATTCTTTTTCGATGGATGGTAAACTACTGCCTCACGAAACGATGATTGTTTAATTATCTCTTACACCCTATCATGGTTTCCATTAAAAACATATGTTTATATCAGTTGTGGGATCACTGTTCAATGACTATATTGTAAATTGTAATGATACATAATTTTCATTTAAAACTAATTAAAAAAATTGATCATGTGGTTTCTGTATCCATAAGACATTAAATGAAATGTAATTTTATTCATAAAAAATTATTTCGTTAAAATTGTTTCTCATATTAGATTTTCCATATGTCATATATTAAATGTAAGATTAATTATTTAGTTTCAAATTCATTAAATAAAATATTCATTATGAATTTAGTTTCAATGATTGATGATTTTTAACTAAACATGAACAACCTATTGGTGTGCCTAGATCATATTCCCATTACCAATAATTTGTATAGACAATAAAATGACCATTTTTATTATTTTTTTAAATGATATTATTCTCATATGTTGCACAATATATAATCACTATTATGGTGTGTGTGATCATCCCTCATGAAATAGATTATTAAATTGATTTAATTAAATTTTGCTATGGAATTATTATGAACATAAACTTCTTTATTAATAAAAACTTGAGTGAATGTAATGATCATGATGGATCATGTCTTATAAATGATTTCTCACATGGAAAATATTATATCATTTTACATTCATGGTAATAACTATTAGATTCTCATGTAGGACTTCATTGGATAGGAAAATCTGTCAAATAACAATTACACAATGTGTTGAGAGATAATGAGATATACTTTATAAAAAACCTTAGTTAAGGGATCATATGGTATATGAGATTATCTTATTGAAGGATATTAATGATAGTCCTTTGGCATGGTTGTTGGATATGACGTCTTATATCACCATGGTTTATAATATTGGATGTGGAACATCACATCTTTTTGGGTTTTGGGAAATGATGCTTTTTGACCGATGATTATGATGTTAGATATGATGTTTCACATAATTAATTTTGGTGTTCGAGCATGGCACCACATATCCCATGTTAAAATTCTTGGGATAAGGAACATTATTTTAATTGAGACTCTTAATATATAATTGTTATTATTATAAATGGCTTTCTTAGTTTTACACATCAGTTCCTAACTCATTCATTTATATCTCTAAATATATATATATATATATATGGATAAATATATGTATATGAATAAATTATATAATATCCTTATATATCCCAATAGAGGTAAAAAAATGTTTTTTATGCTGGGTTTCTTTTGAGGAAACTATACCTAAATCATTTATAGTTATTTATTCATTGTATGCATTATTATATATCTGATTTGATATATTTTATATTCATGGAATATATTTCATTATACACATTTGTTGGTGGCCTATAGGGTTATTATCACTCCTTCTTTATATCTACATTTAGTACATAGATTGAAATCATGGTTGTAATATCATGATTCTCGATAGTCTTTTTTACTGTTGTATTATCTATACTAGGAATTCGCATGGGAGTAGCGGTTGTTCATGTCCATAGGCTTAATTTATAGATATATTATGACATGAATTTATTATTTTATTATAATATACTAGTTTATGTATAACATATTGTATGTCCACTTCCATGTATATTGAATCATCACATGGAAAGGGATGGATTCATATTGAGCAATGGAAATTTTATCTACTATTATTATATTCTACTTATTTTCATTTATTATTCTTATACCATGTCTGGTACTAGTCTGGTTTCTATACTCTCTCCACCATATCAACATAAGACCCTAGATGCTATTTTTCATCCTCTATAATACATTGAGGAGATAATGAGGAAATGGAATGAACCAGCTTACGGAACCATTTATGTAGTGTCCAAGTCGAGAGATTACATCTGGTATTAGAGACTTATTTTCCATTTTCAAAATATTTTGGGCAGGTACTAAAGAGACTATAGATGTACTAGAAATTTCTACTTAGACTATGCTTCAGAGTGATAAACCCATACATGGGGGAGAGAATATGTTTCTTGGTATGGAAATATAATTCATTCCATTCATTATTAAAAAAATTATTATTTTAACTCAAGTTTTTGATGTACATTGTGTTTCTTACTTGTTTATGGGATTTATAATATTTAAAAAATTTATAATATAGTAAGAAAGTATTGTTACATGAATCATTATATACAAATATAAATTCACATGAAAAACAGATACCATGTCATTCAGATTTCATTGATTGAATATATGACACATGTCAGATGTTCTTTGAGTTATTTAGCAGTGGTCTTATCTTTTTACCATGTTTAGGTTGTTATTTTCACATTCTTATCTGTATAAAAAGATGTGTGATATATTTACATGTCCGTATGTATTTAACACAATTTAATATAATGAAGATGTATTAATATGATATATGGCTAGTGAAATAAAAATTGTGCATTAACATAAATAGTGATTCCCACATGGCTTGATCATGACATTTTATTTAACTAACATATTGAGACATATTTATCCATGGGCCATTGGTTAAATGGGATGATACTTTGGTGGTTGTAATTAATTGTGTACCAATATGATATTTATAATGAATATGGGCCTATATAATTTTGGTAATGGTGACCCATACAATAAAATAATTATAAATGGACAATTTATATTATGTTTCTGAAGGTGATATCCTAGTTTTAGTTACATGGATGGAAATTGTCACTTATAAATGAAAATAAATCTATAAATTGGAAATGTTAATTCATCAAACCGCACTATGATATATATATATGTACATATTAAATGGATGAATTAAAATTTCATTGTAATTGAGAAGATTTAATTAAAATCAAACTATTGCCTACAGAGTTCTCTTAAATGGATGTTATATATATCTTATAAAGATTCTACATTCCTAAATTGGAAATGATAACCCATATAAATGAAACATTATATTATGTACTCATCACATATAGGCTATTTTATCAATGTTATTATTATATGAAACCCCCTTAATGGTGTGATATATATTTATTTAATCAACTAATAATGGGTTATGTTTATATGGACCATTGTTTGAACGAAAGGAAACTCTCATGTCACCATTATTTTGATATTCCTTTTTACTTAATATCATGGTGGTATACTCATGTTATAAAATAATTTTTATTTAATTTGTCAAAAGTCACTTATATAGTGTTACATATAAATGTATGGTAGAAGCATAAAAATATAATGCCTTTAAAATGACATACAACATGTGGTCTGATTTGGCACCATATTTTTACATGAAACTATAGTCAAATGAAATGCCAATCACAACCTAAAGGGTGTTTTCCACAATAGTATATAATTATCTCTATTATGAACAAATCACAAATGTTATAAATTTATGGTTGAATAAATCGTTTAAATTAAATTATGATGTAATATTCTTATCATGTTCAATGGAGTAATGTAATATTAGTTCCATTTATAATTTATTTCTTAACCGGTGTGTGAGTTTAATATTTTATGAGTCTCTTTGATATTCAAAATAAATGTGAATAAATTAATATTGTTGAAATGAAACCATAATGAAATATTTTTATATTCAATCCACGTATGAGGCTGGTCTAAATATTTTCTTCATTGTTTCCTTAAATACTAACATGGATATTACCTACATATATTTTCTGACATTGTTTTATAGTCAATGCCTATTGGAGAGGGTTATCATGTATTATTAGTGCCTAAAAATTACTAATAATAATTGAATTCCTATATGAGTTAAAGGGAATAGTATGTTTTTTTATACTGTTCATAATAATATAGGATTATTATTATAAAAACATCACTATGTTTGGATATATGATAGTGTGTTCAATGGGTCCTAATTAGGTATGTCAGAATCACATAATTAATTAGTTTAAAGGGTTATAAATTCTAAGGGCATGTTGAGATACTCCATTGTTTTTATAAATCTTATTTTTAACTTATGGAGGGATAAATATGTAATCATCTAGGTTAACAGCAGTTTGAGATAAATTTACTCACTCGTTTAAATATTTAGTATGGGTCATTTCATAATATGATACGTATGGTGGATAATCGTATAACTATATTAATGGGTGTCTCGTGACTTTGATGAAAAATAATTTATCATACACATAGACATAGGTAGTACTTGTCTTGTCATAAGGTGGTGTAGTGAACTGTATGAGTTCAGTTGGATTGTTTATGCTATGAGTTGTTACAATACGGTCTTGATAATATTATACATTATAATGATAAGGATTTATAGAGATGTTTGAGTTTTCCTATTGTTGGGGGATTGCATTACAAAATGGTCAGGTGTTGTAACACTAACAATTGATTTATGTTTGGATAATATGTGAAATACAAATTATGTGTGTGAGAACAGAAAGAGAGAGAATCAGACATATGTATAGATTAAATATAATCTAAATCACATTCATGTGACTGTATTTCCGAAAATTTCCATTGGTACATGGTAGATGCATATTGGGAATATTTATAACCACTTTTTAGTGGTGTATAGACGTTGTTTTGTTGGATGAGTTACAATTCTCTGTAGAAGTTCACTAGGAAATTTCTATGGTGGGTAGCATTGAATCAAACAAGTTTTAGCATGTCCTTTAAAATAGAGGGATCCAGTAAAAAAATAATTTTAAACATGTTCAAAATAGATTTTGTAATATTGTGTTGTAGGAAATCATTTTTCCATATTCCCAGAATTGATACTCAATATATAACTATGTTAATGGTTCGGATCGAGTCTAAACACAATTTTCTTACTCGGGGTGCTTAAAGCACCCATGAAGTAATGATTCTATTGTTTTTTAGTGGTTTAAAAAAATTATGAGGATAAAATGGTTATATATTAATGAAATATTTGAGGAGACCATGATTTAATGTTTGAATAAAGTGGCTATTTTTATAAACATTCTTTGAATTCCTCGAAATTGGGTGATTCATGTTCGGTTAATGATGAAACATATATAAGTGAAGCTTAGATTTTCAAAGGAAGTCAACCAAAGGTATTTTGATAGTTCATTTATATGCATAGTTGGATACGGTTTGTGGTAAAAATGATAGGGCCATAATATTTAATATAAAATGATTATAACATTTCTAATTTTTTTAATGATGATATTCTCTTAGTATGCTCTTAGCTTAGTGACTATCATTCCCGTTATCATGAATTAATATAAGGAATAAGGAGAGAGAATCGATAATATGATAAGGAAATGATTTAAATTAGACATGTTTGTCGAATTTTAAATAGATACTTTTAGAGTTACGATCAATGATTATGGAAAATCATATTGGTGTAGAAAAGAATGAGTGATACTGTGATTCCAATGTAGGAAACTCGTGGATAAACTGTTTAACACATGGTTGTTCTTTACTCGACCGAATAGAGAATTAATTATTATGAAATAAATCAGTATTTTCTATTATATAGATTTTTATTCTATGTACCAGCACCTCACATAAAAATTAAATGTTATAGATCATCTTTGATGAGATCCTGTGACTCTTGTAGTTGATTCTGAGGTTACACTTGACATGTCGTTGGGCATAGTTGATGTAAATTATTTTGGATGAACCAAGGAGGTCAGATCATATTTACACCAGTGATAATTATATGATGAGAAAACAAGAATGTGTTGTTTTATAGGGTTGATGATGAACCATATCATTCTTGTCATGGGATTAAACTGGTGCATTCATAATGTTTTCCACTACTTGTCATGGAAAATTTGGCATTACCTGTCTATGCTATATTGGATTAATTTAAACCTATTTGATAATGGAGGGGAACAAAGGTATATTAAATGAATAGGATTGGGTGTATCATATTATTAATGGTTCTAGGATAATCATTAGATCGCTAACTAGTGGTCAGTTTTGGAGATTCTGATTCTGGGAAGTACTATGAATTATATTTTGATGTTCAAGCTAGAATCTATAGTTGGAGCACCATGGGCTGGTTAGTGAAAGTGATGATGGTGTGAGCTTGACTTAGGTTAAATTAGAATTGTAAGAATCATCATGATATATTTTTTTCAAATATGACTATTTGGTCATGTTTTTAATATTTAGGTATTGTGTGTTATAAGTGATGCTTTTAGGTGAATTGGGTATTTAAAATGCAACATGTCAGTTTCTATAGAAATTTTTAGTTATGGGTAAGTTGAGAGATATTATAATTGTTCCAAAATAATTCATAGAGATGGGAATATTTATAATGGTGATGTTTTGATTTCAGGTATTCTGTATTGGTTAAAATTTTCAACGGATTTTTGAATTTTTCATTTGGGGGATGGGCCAGACATTAATCCAAGCATCAGGACATACTTCCATGAATTTGAACACTTATCTTTTTAGATTGTTATTAATGAATTAGAGGGTTCTTGTGATTTAATATGAGTATTGGGATTGACAGATATAATAATCCGATATTTTGACTGGGTAAAGGTTGGTACATGGTTTGTACAAGGTTAGTTTTAACCATTCACCATGTATCCCTATAAGGGTGAAACACAGTTAATTAAACCATGAATAGAAGTCCACACAACTGTACTATATGTATGTAAAAACTATATATGGGATAAACATGGGATTATCATCATTTATCTAACCATTCACATAACTGAAGGAGGGGGTTTTCCCATGGATAATGACAACATACAGGTTGCACATTTGTTATCAAACCATGCACCCAGATGTGTGAGATTGGATCCACAATCGGTAGATCAATTAGACAATTAGTACACACATTGGATAAATATGAATACAAAGAAGTAGCCTCATTTAAATTATTTAACAAATCATGGTTCCCCTATTTTCTATTAAACATCACACATTCTTTATCCCCCACCCCAAATTTGCACAAAATCCCCCTCCCACGCTGGGTGATTTCTACTCCTCCATGGATTTATTGGTTCTTCATCATCTAGAAATATAATTTAATTTAGTTGGTAATGTTTGATAACACTATGTATTTATATAATTCCTCCTTCCTCCATCCTCATCTGTACATTCCTTGTAGATTGTTTTTTAAATGCGATCTCATAAGCCCTATTTTAATGGAGTTTGTCTATTATTTGAATTTATCTTATTCCAACTCAAATAAAATCTACATAATGGGTTACTGAAGTGTACTAAAAAGTAGTTATTTGATATGTGAATTTTTACTTAATGTACAACATGTTTATAAGATGCATCATTATTCCATGCTGTATATTTTTAGTGTGTCATGTTTAAAATGTAAAATTAATTATTTATATTCTAATTCTAAAAATAAAATATTCATTGTGTATTTAAATTCATTTTTAGAGGTTTTACACCTCAAATAAAACTATCAATTTGGGTGTTTAAATTATATTCCCTTCACATATTCTTCCTCTAGTCAATTAAATCACCCTTTTTTTTATTATTTAATATAAATTTATTGCAGTGTTTGAATTAAACTATAGTCAAAATTATTATTTATTGGATCATTCCCCATGTAACAAATGATAAAAAGGATTTAATTATAATGTGATATGGAATTATTATAGACATTGAATTCTCTATTACATATATTTAAAATTAATTGAATGATCATGATGGTTTGTATTTCAACATGGATTTTTCTCAACGACTAGAATTAAACAGTTTAAATGTATAGTAACAGCTTTATGTGGATAGTTCAGATTCCCCCTATTACTCATTATTTATTATTAGATTGTAAATTAGTATAAAAGTTTTCATATCCCACATGTAATATTAAAATTTAATCTTCTTAAAATCTTAATTTTGTTTCCATGATCGAACCACGAGTTCCCAATCTTGGTAGGACCCAAATAGGTGATGGGTAAAATTAAATTAATCAATTACTTGAGAGATACTGGGTTCCCCATTATAGAATGACTTATGTAAGGGGAAATATGGAAACTGGTATTTTCTAATACATGGTCATAACTAAGAATCTATGTTTAGGGTTTTTGGACATTACGTTTCACACACCCTTGGTCAATGATGTTAGAAATGCAATTTCACATCATTTTAGGATCATGGACATGATGCTTCATGCCTCAGGATTAGGATGATGGGCATGAAGTTTTCAATCAATAATTCAGTTGTTTATGAACAACGCCCTATATCATATATTCAAATTATTTTTCTCATGACCATTATTTACAAAAATAATTTAAAAATATTATTGTAACTAGTATAAGTGGTTTCCTTAAATATTCCACATGGGTCCTAATTTTTGAAAAAAAACACAAACACACATATGTTTACATATATTCCTATATATACATGATTCTATATTCAAAAATATCACATCTTAGGTTGAAATAGGTATAATTGGTTGTGATTATTTTTAAGATCATGATCCCAACTCATTTTTATTTATTATATAATTAATTAATTATTATACATATACTCTTATTTATAATATATTATAAAACTATACTAACTTATATAACACTGGTTGTGGCCTAATAATTTTATCTCACATCTTTTTTAGTCCATCATTTCAAACCCCAATAGACATCATTTTTTGTGTTATTCCTAAATCCTTATGTCATGATTCATGATTTATGATCCATGATTTATTGTTCATGATTTCTAAAAGTTATGTTTGTATACAATTGTTATTTTCTTATATAAACATATTCATCATATTCTCACTTATTTTAGTTAATTGAAAACTATTATTTTCATTTCAAATTGATCAAATTATTTTAATATTGGTGTAATTCCATTCCCAATGAAATGGGGAAGAGTATTTTGTATGATATGTTTATAAGGGTATTATGTGTGAAGATTATATATGGGACACAATGATGTATAATTGTAAAATCAAACATTTATAAATCTAATATCCAAAGTCACTAAAACTTAAGGGTTTATGATAAGATTTATTTTGATATGTTATAAATATTCAAGAAATTGATGTAATATGTATATATACCAGGCTTTTTAGTATCAATTATGCATTTATTTTTTAGATGTATTTTAGATTATTCAAGAGAGTATAATAGCCCTAATGTACCATCATTAGTCCTTCACTATCTTTAGGTCTCCTCTGACATATGTGGGGGTCTGTATGAGTCTAGGAGATGGACTGGCTAGAATAACCATTTTAGTGGATTCCTGTTTAGAAAATTACATATTATTTTTTGAGGATATAATCTAATGATACAATAAAAAAATTATCTTGTAGATGTGTTCTGAACATATCTGTTAAAAATTTTCAGGAAATTCATTTCATTATGAACTGTTAATTAAGTTATAATGGAATTATAAATTTCTTTTCATGTTCTTATAGAAAAATAATCTTGGTTTTTCTGAATGTGATTTGTGGTATTTGAATTATTTTTTACTATAAAGAATTTGTTAAATGTTTCTATCTCATGAGATGACATATAAGGAAATGGGGAGTAAACACAATCCCAAATTTTTATGGGAATGGGGAGTGAAAAAATCCACTATTTCATGGGAATCATTCTACAAGGTGATGATTTTATTATCATGAATCCATTGAATATAAATTGAATTTCAAATCATAATTTTTTCCACAGTTAATTTTTATGAATCATTATTATGTTTTATTTCTATAAAATATGATACTTATTTCATTGTTCTGCATTATTATCTTTCATTGGTTGTGTTATTCCTAAATACTTATGGCATGATTCATGATTTGTGATCCATGTTTAATTGGTCATGGTTTATAAAAGTTATGTTTCTATAAAATTGTTATATTCTTATACACACATATTCATAATATGATCACTTATTATAGTTAATTGATTTCTATTATTTTCATTTTAAATTGATCAAATGAGTTAAATATTGGTATAATTCCATTCCCATTGAAATGGGGAAGAGTATTTTGTATGATATGTTTATAAGGGTATTATGTGTGAAGATTATCAATGGGATGCATTGATGTATAATTGTAAAATCAAACATTTATATATTTAATATCCAAATTCACTAAAACTAATGGTTTTTTGCTAAGATTGATTTTGATTTGTTATAAATATTCAAGAAAATGATGTAATATGTAAATATACCAGTCATTTTTATTCTCAATTATGCATTTATTCTTCTTAGATTCTTGGGTAATGAAAGTTAGTATATATGGAGTGAAGACTCAGAACCTCTCAAATGTGATTTTATTCTTTCTAAAACACTAAAAAAGTGTGGTTTCATCAGTATATTAGTATATTAAATACAATAATGAGAGATTTTAGCTTTAGGGATATGAGGATGCTAAGGGGTTCTAGAGTCACAATTTGGGATGTGTGACATAATGATATATCTAAGATATGGTAGCTATCTTATATACTTCTCCATGTAATTACAAATTATTATAGATTTAATGAGATGATTCATTATGATTTTATATGTTCTTAATATCAATTAATGATATGTATGACTTTTTTTGGACAAAAAACGTTTTTATACAGGGAAATTTTTTTAAAAGAAAGGTGATTGTTTTCCATGTGTATGGGTGTTATCCTGAAATTTGATATAATGAAATTGAAATTTTTATGGACCCTTAGTCTCATTTATTTTTCTATGAATGAGGCCAGATTTATATTTTTTTATTTTTATAGTTTTGGATGATTTTTATTAGTAGTAGATTGTAAATTAGTCTTAGTAAAATCTAATTTTTGTTTGGTTACCATATTAGTCATAATAATATGACATGGTGGAAACTCCAACATTGGAAATTTGGCCTTATCCGTAATGATAAGGTGCCGATTATAGTTATTTAACCCAATCATGTGTAGGTGATAACCAAAATTTTAAGGATTAAGCATGTTCTGTGTGTAAATTTTCTTTTGGTTGTTACTATGGTATGAGGTGTTTGTTTGATATGTGGTGATGCTGTTTCATAGTATTAGTTTTAATTTTAGCTTATTTATTGTTGTTTTTGTGCATGTACATTAATGTTTTAAAATTCTATTTCCTATAAAAGTATCTAAGTTGTATAAGAAACTTCGATTCAAAATTATAATTTTTAAATGTTTTAAATGTGTTTTTTGAAATGAATTGATTATGTCAATATCATGATTTGATATATTGTTGTTATAATGTGGATGTGTTACCATTCACTTAGGCTTTTTTATGTGTTATGTTTAAGTTATGGCGCTTGGGCATTGTTTATGTATACAGGTGGTTCCACGATAAACCTAGGGCGGGTGAGCCCTAGATAGCCTTCCAATGCATTGGGTAACTAATGGAGGAAAAAATTTATGATTCTCCAAAGAGATTTAGGGAATATAAAAGGATGTATTTTCATAATTTGACTCCTTATGTAGCTATGAAAGCTAAAATTTATGTATGTTATGGATGCCAAAACATTTTTAAGGATTTATTATTTATATTTTTTATTCATAAATCTTATGATTTTGTGAGGTATGTTAAAGAGATTATGTTTTTTGACTGAAATGTATGATTTCATTGATTATATGTATTAATAGACTAGTGTTATCTTTAATATTTTATGAATATTACTAATATTTTGATGCACATACCATGTTTATCAAAAAAATTCACATGGTAGAAAGATGGAAAGATGAAGGAATAATTCAAGAATATTTATATAAAACAAATCATGTTTTCTTTTTAGAGTTTTTTGTTTTTGAGGAAAAAAGTTATTGACTAGAAGTGTCTATATGTAATATTTGAGATGAAATGTAATAGTTATGGCCTAATTCTCTAAAACTCTAAACCTGAATAGATCCTTAATGTGAATTATTAAATTAATTCAATATTATGTGATATTTATAGATGTGGCCTTACAATTGGTATCCAAGGTCGGTATAGATAACATTACAGGATAGGGTGTTATTTAAGAATAAGTAAAATAAATATAATTTTTGGAATATTTGAAAGAGTCGTAGTTATTTTTGATAAATTGAAGTAGTATAAGATAACATGAATAAGTATATCATACTGTTTACCCCCCTCATAAGATATTATATGATGATTTTTATGATAAAATTATACTGGCCTTTTCTGTTTTCATAAATGGCTAGGTCAAGTTGGAACTAAAGTAAAACACGGTTGTGCAAAAAACTAGTATGGTTTCCAAAATGAGATACCGAATGAAATAAAAGCTTCAACAAGAACACTTTTGGTTATTCAAATCCATCTATCTGGATTCATGAATGACCACCTAAACCTTAGTGATTTTTTAAGGCATCATATATGTGAGAAAAAAATCTCTACAGATGTTCGGGTTATAATCATAATGGTAAATATATTCAATAACATATGGGTCAAGGGTGGAGAAATAAACACCTTGGAAAATGCTTCCAAGTGAAAAAGGATTTTATAGATGTGTTAAATATTGTCATAAATTAAAAACCTTCCATGGAAAAAAGGGGGCATCCAGTTTACTCCATGAAAGGGAAAGATTTTCTTTCTAAGGGATCAATTGAATATTTTAAATGTGGTTTGCAAGGTCATTAGAATAATAGATATGCTACAAAGAAGGTTTAGGAATGGGACTAGTAGGACCTTAAAAATATATGTTTACCAATACCTAATTCAATTCCAATTGAGGATAAGGAAACTGATAATAATTAATGAAAGCTATGGATTATTTCATAGGTAATTTATTTACATTGTTAAATATTAGGATATGATTCATGATTTTTTTTGTAGGAATTAAGTATTAAGAAATAGGATGAAAAATATTAGTTAATGGATTATGAAGAACATTGAATGAGTAATATGAATACATATATTGGATTCATGTTTTATGTTAGAATTTAGAAAGATGAATTTTTTAGAAGTATTAAGGCTCTTTTGAAGATGGGATTCATTTTAAACACTTTTTCTAGTATGTGTAACCCTGAATATTGATATGTTAAATGGTTATTCAAGGAAGAATTATCTGTTCTTTTTTGGAAATAGTTATAGAGAACAATTTGGGTTTATATGATACTTGAGTATGAGGAAATTACATGTTATTACATTTTGGGATGAAAATGAAAATAATGAGATAACATTTTTGGTTAAAATATTTTATGGTTAATTTTGAGGAATTTATCTCATTTTTTGGGAATTTTATAAAATTATATAATTTTGGAAAAAGGACAACACCCAGATCATGTGACAACCCATCGCGTTGGATAAAGCTTCAGGAATCGAACCCACAACCAAAGTGTTGTTGGCATTTATCTCCTACCATTATAAAATGTGAAGTCCATGGTTAGTATGAATTATTCTATTTTTAGTTAAATGATTTTATGGAACAAGAATAATTTGATTTTGGGATCTTATGTTTTTATCATATAAACATCCTAAGTATAGGAAAATTATTTGTTCATTAAGTGATATAATTAATTTTGGAATGCATTCCCTTTTTTGGGAATACTATATGCTTAAGGATAATAAAATAATTTGGGCTCTCATTTATAGAGTAATTGATTACATTTTATTTTGTCAGAATTTATGTTTTTATTTTGGACATATTGTTATTTGGGTTATTTATGGAAATGATTAACTTATCATAAGGAATATTTAATTTGGATAATTACTTTTTAGTATGAGAGTGTAAGAGTAGTTGATCTTATTTGGAGATAAATGTAATGATTTTTGTGGAAAACTATGTGATCAAATCATTCTAAATATTGGGTTTGAAACAATGTTTTGAATTATTTTGAATTATTTTATGTAAAATTGTGTATTGAATTATCTTTTTTATGATTTGGGTATTATTTGTAAAATATTATAGATTAAGTATAGTATTACTTTTTTTAAAGGATTATGCTTTTAGGGGATTATATGATATTTTACTAAACATTTTGGTTCTGGTTAATTCTTAAAGACAATGGAAATATATAGTTTATATTTTGGGGACTATGTGATTCTCTAGAAGATTGTTCTCTTTCTTTTAGTGTGACCAAGTCATCATGAATACTAATAATTTTAAAAAAGATGAGTTTGTTGTAGAAATTTGATTAAATGATGAAACACTACATTTCATGTAAGTAAATTTATTTTTGATCATAGTCAAGGTAGTAATATAAATTTTCAACTCTATTAAAAGGATCTTGAAGAAAAAATGTTATCTACTTTTTTTAACATCATACTTTTACCCAACCACAAATTTATTGTACTCAGCTGGATAAAATTCTATTATCAAGTTCTCTATCACTCTCTATGAATATATGAGAGTTTGTTTCTCTTCCATATCAATTTTTCCTACACAATATCATTGTATGCGTTTTCTTGGGTGACCATTTTTACATCTGTTTCATTCTATTAAAGTAATTGTTTTACTGACTCTATTTCTGATGTTGGACTTTTATTGATGTTTCGGAGCCCAAATTTAAAATTTTAAGGATGAAATTCCCAAAAGGGGGAAGGATGTAACATCCCAGGTAAATAAATATATGAAATTTTAATATTTATTAATATTTGGTAATTAAATATTAATTTTACATAGAATAGTATGCACTGTCTGATAGCATACTCAACATGCAACAATGGGTTTCTTTGAAATCTTACGTAGCACACAATGTTGAGTTATACAAAAACATAATATAATAATATTATTATTTTAAATTTTTGTTAATGCATAATGGTTATATTAATTAGAATGAATATAACTAACTAAAATATGATTACACATGTTTGTAATTTTCTTTTACATTTGTCCAAAAATTTTAGAGGCTTAAAATAAGAATGAATCTGATTGTAATCATGAAATACTCTAAAATGTCATTTTACAGCATTCTGTTAGGGAACTATTTTTAAATCTATTTTTTCACTTTTAGATGTTAAATTTGACAATATTAAATTATTAAATATATTTGGACATCGAAATTTAATTTGGGTAATTTTTAGGTACTTTTCTAACAATGTTCATTTTTTAATGAATAGTGAATGGTACTGCATTTTGTGTCAAAACAATTTTTTCAAAAGCATTGTTTATATAGTAATATTGTCCTTTTAATTGGTTTTAAAGTTTAATTGAATTATATTTTTACTATTTAATCATATTTTGGTCATTTTATGTAATTTTAATTTTAAATTTGATATAAAAAATGTCAATCTCTTGATTGTCATTATTTTGTAAAAACACGCATTTTGGTTTTGACAATGGGAATTGATTTTAAATTTTTTTCTACAACATCTGTGTTTTGAATTTGGAAAAAAGGATTCCTTATATGGACTCATGACTTCCAAATTGTGTAAATAGATAACATTTATTTTTATACATTATGGATAGTAACATTAGTAAATATTTTAATTACCATGGTTAAAGGATAAATCTGGTAGATAAGGGAAAAAATAATATTATAATAATATTAAATTACCCTAACACGTGTCCTAACCCTATTGGATGATACATTTCCAACCATGGGAATTCTTGGGTCAATTTTGGAACCCCATGGAGACACATGTAAGTGAAAATGCAATTTTATAAAAATTAATTTAAAGTTAATGAAATTGAAACATAAACATATATATTTTAGTAAAACTAATTTCATATAAGGTTATATATGTGATAATTTCAACTATTAAAATTCATTAGAATGTTCAAAATATTTCTTACATCCTGGTAGTTTATTTATAATTTTTAGAAATCATATAAATAAATATATTACGGACACAATGGTGACGCAATGATTATCTTATTAATGTGTGATATAAATAAATGAGATTATAAATATTAAAATGAATTTATTTTGAAACTTTTTATGCCATACAGAAAGTTTATATATAATTATGACTTGTTATATTTGTATTTATGAAGTGTTTTTGAATTAATCAAGTTTTTTAGATTTTTTTAAATGTCATGATATGAATAGTATATTAATTGACATAAAGGAGTTTATTTAAAAAAAATATTTTAATTTAGATATTAATCATAAAAATATAAGATTCAGAAAAGTGACATAGATAAATTTGATAATATCTTTAATGAATCACTTGTGGTTCTATTGACATTTTATTGATACTATATTAACCATATAGTATGAAAATACAAGAAGACAAGGTAAAAGTTAAATTATTTAACTAAGTGTTAAAGCTAAATGATAAGGTTACATATGAATCCAAAACATGTCTAAAACCTATTGGTTGAGATTATTTATAAAAATATTCACCTTATATGTAAATTTAATGAGTTTTGGACCTTTTAAAACCAAAGATATTTTTATAGTAAAATAATATTTCAAAACCTTCTTAATGTGTCCCTCCTCCCTCTTATAAAAGGACACCAACTCTAACCCATTACTCACAACAATCAAGCCAATATTCTTGCCTAACATCTGCTCTAATAAGATCAAAAATCACCCAATACAACCTAAAAATCATAGTTTCTGCAGAAGGAAATTCAATAAATCGTTTTGGTTCAAACCAAAAGGAGTTACCTGATTTAAAAGTGACGTCTTCTCTCAAATTCTTTTCTTTTATTTTCCATCGCTAACCCCCTAAACATTCATTATTAAATTGCATTATAATAAAATAATTATCATTATTTTAATATAAGGTTTTTTTAGAATTATTTAAACTTAACTTCCACACACCTCAATCTAATCGATACAAACATATTGTTTCTATGGAGGGCAAACTACTGCCTCGTGAAGTGATGATTGCTCAATTATCTCCTACCGCCTCTCATGGTGGCCATTATGATAGAACTATAAATATATATGATATTTATTTTATTTATTTTATCTTTATTCTTATTTAATTATTATTTATAACATAACATTATCATTTTAATGTTGTATATATATATATGCTAATTTCATTAGAGTAAGTGCAAACTACCACCACTTCAAAGTGATATGACTCGATCATTCCATACATGGATAATATAAAGGGTGGTGTAAAAGAACATATATAATGTATATAAAATATTATATTATAACAGTATAATAATATACCTATGCATCATTTAGAATTTCATTCATTTAAAAATAAAAAAAATGAAATGAAAGTAGCGTTCATTCATAGGTATGGCTTATCGTCTCCAAAAATGGTGCATTTCATTTTCATATATCCAAATGATATGAACTGTTAAAAATAAATATATATTGGATATATATGATATATATGATATATAAATCATTTATTATGGAGATAATGGACTTTTTACCACATTGAATGTTTTATTTATAACAAGTTTATTTATGACTCAAGTTCGAAATATCAACAAAATGATTGATATGAACTCAAATAATTAACTAAGGGTTATTGGAAGGTAAAAAGTGATATTAAATTAATTAAAAACCTGATAAAGGTTATGAATAAAGTATAAATTAACTTACGTTTATTATTCTGGATATTATATAATGAACGAGTCAAGTTGGACATGAGCTAAGAGTACTTCTTAACCCAATTCCCATTCTTTGGGTAAATCTTATACTTTTTTATTATGTCATGATATGATTATGTGGGAAATAAATTATGATATCATATATTGTTTTTAAACTTTCTAGACATAATTGATCTATTTTATTAACGAAATGATCTTTGTAAGGGAACCTTTCACCCTTCTCTTTTAATCAAAGACTTCTTTTATGTTATATCTTTAAATTTCAAATTTCAAATTTTTGGATATGTTATTTTAAATCATTATTATTGTAAATATTATTTCAAAGTTATGAGAGACCATTTTTTATCGTATCTAATCATCTTCCAAATTTTTATGTGACACTATTGGGATACAATTTTTTTTGTAAGGGAACTTCTTAACACAATTTCCATTCTTGGGTAAATATTATACTTATTGATTATGCCATGCTATGAATATATGTGAATAACCTATGATTTTTTTCCACTTAATATCTACTTATATTGGTTTTATTTATATTTTTCACAAATAAATATTTCATTGGATTATACATAATGTAATGATACTATCTTTGTAATGGAACCTTTCACCCCCTGTTTTAGTAAAAGACTTCTTTAATGTTATGTATTTTAAATTCAATTTCCTATGTTGGGATATGTTATTATATATAATTATTGTTGTAAATTTTTTTTTCATTTGATGATAGAACCTTTTATCATTAATCAAATAATTTTATGATTTTTAACATGACATTGTTAGGCTGCCAAATTTTCATAAGGGAATACATCTCAATCTGCATTCATTAAGGCATATCTGGATATTGTGCACCTTTATTATCCTATATGGTATATATAAATTCTTTTGAGAAATTATATCATCAATATTGTCATTATTATGATATTATATGTTTTTTCAATGTTATTATATAATTATATGTCGTCATGTTTTTTCTCAATTGGTACCATACTCTTTAACTGAAACAATGATTTAAATGTTTTTGAGATATAATTTTTCAAAATATTTCCAATTAATTTCCTTGTTTTAAAAACGTTTTTTAGGATATATTTTTAGAGACATTAATTTGATAAAATTATAATTCTTATAAATTTTTTTTGGAATGGGACACTTTGATTAAAAAATATTATTTTTAAATGTTTTAAATGTGTTTTTTTAAATGAATGGATTATGTCAATATCCTGAACTGATATCTTGTTATTGTAATAGTGAAATGTTATAATTCCTTTATGCTTGTTTTATGTGTTATTTTTATGTTATAAATCATGGGAAATATTTATGTATATGGGTGATTCCATGTTAAAACTAGGGAGGGAGATCCCAAGATAGCTCTTCAATGAACATGGTAACGTGAAAGAGGTAGTCATTAATGTTTCTTATAAGAGATTTAGGGAATATACTATTATGGGAATTCCAAGTGTAACTCCATATATAGATATTAAAGATAAAATGTATGTCTGTTAAGGATTACACATGTTACCTTTCTAATTTATGATTTCTATGTGTTATTTATAAATATTATGACATTGTGTGGTATGTTAAAGAGATTATGTTTTATGATTGAAAAGTATGATTTCATTGATTATATGTACTAATGGACTAATGCTATATTTCATTATTTGGTAACACCAACTAATCTTTTCATGCTAATCCCATGTTTTTTAAATGATTTTCACAAGGTATAAAGAAGGGTAAGAGAAAGGAAGAATTCACTAATATTTATATTAGGAAATGAATTATAGTTTTCTTTTAAGAGTTTTTATTTTATAAAAAAATGTATTCTATGTAGAAGTGTCTACATGTAATATTAGAGGACAAATGTAATAGTTTTTTCCTAATTCACTAAAACTCTAAAACTGAAAATATCATCAATGTTAATTATTAAATAATTTCAATATTATGTTACGTTTAAGGCTGAGGGCCTTATAGTGGGTATCAAATGTTGGTTTAGATAAATTTAGATGTTATGGTGATATTTAAGAATAAGTAAAATAACAATAATGGTTAGCATATTAGAATGTATAATAGTTATTTTAGATATTTTTAATGAGTTTAAGATAACATGAATAAGTATATCTTTGTGTTTACCCTACTCATAAAATATTACATGATTAATTTTATTATATACTCATAAAATTTTTTTTTTCTACTAAATGGATGGATCAAATAGGCCCCAATGTACCAATGGATGTGAAGTAAACTGTGACGGTTTTTTGAATGTGCAGTCAAATGAACTGGGAAATGCAATACGAACTCTTGTTGTTATTCTCTACCAACTATCTGGTTCCATGATT
This sequence comes from Viscum album, assembly GCA_963277665.1. NCBI lineage: Eukaryota > Viridiplantae > Streptophyta > Magnoliopsida > Santalales > Viscaceae > Viscum > Viscum album. The sequence goes on from OY728147.1 coordinate 1,564,886,701, forward strand.
GACCAACTAAACCTTGGTAATTTTTATAAGGCATTGTATATGTAAGATAGAAATACCTACAGATGTTTATGTAATAATCAGAAAGGTAAGTATTTTCAAAAACCTATGTGTCGAGGATGTAGAAATAAACACCTAAAAAATGATTCAAGAGGATGAAGTATTATATAGATGTGGTAATCAAGGTCATAAATCAATAACCTCTCATGGAAAAAGGAAGCGTCGAATTGACTCCATGAAAGGGAAAAAATATATCTCTAGGGGATCAATTGGATGTATTAAATGTTGTGTGTAATTCATTACACAAATAAATGTCTAATGAAGATGTTTCGGGTATGAGATCAGCTGGAATATAAAAATATATGTTTACCCATACCTAATTCCATTCTAATTGAGGATGAGGATAGTGACAATGGCCAATGAATTGTGTGGATTATTTCATAGCTGATGTTTTGACATTATTTAATCTCCGGATATTATTCATGATTTTTTTTATAAAATATTTATTACGAAATATGTTGAAAAATAATGGTTAATAGATCATGAAGAAAATTTAATGAGTAATATTTATAAATATAATGTATTCATGATTTATGTTAGATTTTTGGATGATGAAATGATAGGCTCTTTTGATTGTGGGATTACTTTGGAAAACTTTTTCTCTTATGTTTAACTTTGAAGTTTGATATGTTAAAATGATATTAATGGATGAATTATATTTTCTTTTGTGGATGCAGTTATAGATAACCATTTAGGATTATATAATGCCTGAATTTGAGTTAATTATAGTATATCATGTTTTGGGATGAAAATGAGATGTATGAGATAACATTTGTGGTTAAAATATGTTATGGTTATTTTTGACGAATTTTTATAATTTTTTTTTGAATTTTATAAAATTATATAATTTTTTAAAAAGAGCAACATGAAAACTGTGTTAAGTCCCATTGCATCGGACTAAGCTATGGTAATCAAACCCACCACCAAAGTGGGATTGTGATTTTTCACCTACCACTAGATTACGTGAAGTCCCTGGTTAGTATTCCTTATTTTCTTTTTAGATAAATGATTTTATGGATCAAGAATAAGTTGATTTGGGATCATTTTTTATCAAATTTACATCCTTAGTATAAGAAAAATATTTTTTTATTAAATGCTAAATGTTATATTGGAAGACGTTCTCTCATTTGGGAACACTATATGCTTAGAAAAAAAATACTATGGGATCTCAGTTTTGGAGTAATTGTTGAAATTATTTTTTTGAAGAATTTATTTTTTTTCTTGTAGATATGTGGTGATTTGGGTTATTTTTGGAAATTATTAACCTATCATAGAAAATTTGTGATTAGGTTAACTACTTTTCAGTATGTGTTTTTAAAAATGTCTGATTCCATTTAGAGAAAAATGTTATGAATTTTGTCAAAGATTATGTGATCAAATCATTCATAATTTTGTGTTTCTAACATAGTCTCATTATTTTAAATAATTTTAATTAAAATTGTATATTGAATGGACTTTTTTGAGCTTTGGGTATTATATGTTCAATTTTTTAGATTAAGAGTAGTATTTCTTTTTATAAATGATTATCCTTTTTTGGGATTATCTAATCATGTACTAACCATATTGGATTTGGATAATGTATAAAGACAAGGGAAATATATAGTTCATCTTTTGTTGACTGTGTGACTCTATAGAAGTTTATTCTAGAACTTCATGTCAGACCAAGTCATCCTGAATACTCATTATTTGGTGAAAAAGATGTGTTTGTGGTAGAAATTTTATTAAAGGATAAAAACTACTTTTCAAGTATGTGTATTTCCTTATGATATTTTTTTAGATAATATTAAAAAATTTCTACTCTGTGAAAATGATCCTGAAGCCAAAATGTTATACGCTTTCTTTTATTATCATAATTTTACCCAACCACAAATTTTTGGTAGTATGGTTCTTAACTTTTCCTGATCATGTTCTCTATCACTCTCCATTGATCTATTAGAGTTATTTTCTCTTACATATTAATGTTTTTTACATTGATTCATAGTATGGGTTATCCTAGGTTACCTTATACTTCTCTTTATTTTTTATTAAGTGAATGTTTTTTTTACTATTTTTCCGATGTGGGAATTTTAATGAAGTTTCCAAGCATAATTTTAAAATTGCAACGGCAGAATTCCGAAAACATGGGAAGGATGTAACATCACATGTAAATTAAAAATATAAAATTTTCATATATATTAATATTTGTGAATTAATTATTATTATTACATTAATGTTTATGCAATATCTAATTGCGTACTCAACATGCAACAATGAGTTTCTTTGAAATGTTATGCTACACACAAAATTTACTTATACTGAAAAATAATATAATAATATTATTATTTTAAATGGTAGTTAATGCATAGATGTTATATTGGATGTAATGAATAGAACTAACTAAATTATGATTACACAAGTTTGTAAAATGTTTTTCATTTATCAAATAAATTTTAGAAGCCTAAAATAATAATGATTCTAAATTTAAGCATGAAATATTCTAAAAGGTTGATTTACTGCATTTTGATGGAGAATCCAATTTAAATATACCTTTTCACACTTTTACATGTTCCATTTGATCATTTAAAGGTGTCCATTATAGGAGGGAGTTCATATTTTACTTTGGGTAAATTTTTTGGTAATTTTCTTATAAAATTCATTTTAATGAATAGTGAAAAATAATGCATTTTTCATCAAAATTGTCCTTTCATCGGATTTATTTATATAGTTAGACTGTCATTTTAATTGATTTTAAAGTGTAATTGGATTATATTTTTTCCATGTAATACAGTTTTTTTCATTGGAAGTAATTTCCCTTTGAAATTGGATATAAAAAATGTCAATCTTTTGATAGTTACTATTTCTTAGAAACATGCTTTTGGTTTGACAGCATTGATTAATTTTAAATTAATTTCTTCAACATCAGTTTTTCGAATTTGAAATAATAAATTCATTATTTGGAGTTAGGATGTCCAAACTTTTTTAATATTTATCTATTATTTATAGGCATTATAAATAATAACTTCAGTAAATATTTCATATATCATAATTAAAGGGTAAATCTAGTAAATAAGGGTCAAAATAATATTATAAAAATAATATATTAACCTAACACATGTTCAACCCCTATTTAATGATATATTTATGACCATTTTCATCCATTTGAAAATTTGGGGACCACATGGAGCCACAAGTAAATGAAAATGACATTTTATAAAAATTATTTTAATGGTAAGGAAAATGAAACATAAACATATATCAATTAGTAAAAAAAATTATATGGGGTTATATAAGTTATAGTATCGATTATAAATATTAATTTGATAGATAAATAGATTTCCTATATGACGGTAGTTTATTTTTAATTTTTAAACATCATATAAATAAATTTATTTAATACAAAATGGTGATGTAGTGATTACCTTATTTAATAAAGATTTAAATAAATGAGATTATTAACATAAAAATAAATTTATCATAAAATTTTTATTCCATCCCCGAATTTTAGATATTATTATGAATTTTTATATTCAAATTAATGAATGTTTTTCAAATAAATTATTGTTTTCTTGATTTTTAAAAAAATTTCTGATATAAATATTATATGAATTGACATAAATGAGTTTTTAAAACAAATATTATTTTATTAATTGATATAATAATCCTAAAAATATAATATTCAGCCAAATGACATAGATAGGGTTCATAATGTCTTTAATGAGCCACTTTTTGTTCAATTGGCATATTACAGTACCTATATTAAACATATAGTATGAATATACAAGAAGACATGGTAAGATAAAATTTTGTAAATTAATGGTTAATGCTAAATAATATGGTTAAATATGCAAACAAAACATTTCTAAAATCTATTTGTATAATTTATTTCGAATATTAATCATCTTATATTTTAATTTAATGAGTATTTGACCTTTTAAAATAGAAGATACGGTTTATAATAAAATAATATTTCATTGCTTTCCTAATGTGTCTGTCCCCCCTCTTATAAAAGGACACCACCAGTAACCCATTACTCACAACTATCAAGTACCATGCCTCATCCAAACTATACTCTAATAAGCTCTTAAAATTACTATTTCACACTTATATGGCTTAATTTTAAAGATTAGAATTCAATAAATCCTTTTGGTTAAAACCAAAGGCAGTTAGCCTATTTAAAGGTAACTTCTTCTCTCGAGTTCTTTTCTTTTATTTTCCTTCCCCATCCCCCTAAACACTATTTATTACATTATTTTATTAAATCAATAGTTTACTAAATATAAAAGGATGTTGTTATGATAAGTATTAGAACTAAACTGCCACACACCTCCATTTAATGGATTTCAACTTTCTTTTTCTGTGGATGGTAAACTACTGCCTCACAAAATGATGATTGTTCAATTATCTCTTACCACTTCTCATGATTTCCATTATGATGGAACTATAATTATATATGATATTTTTGATATTTATTTTATCTCAATTATTCTTTAATTATCATTTATAACATAGTTTTTTTCTTCTAATGTTGTATATATATGATAATTTCATTTGAGGAATTGTGTACTATCGCCCTCTCAAAGTGATATGACTCATCATACCATACATGAAACGTATAAAGGATGGTCATAATTAACATTTGTAACATATAAAAAATATGACATTATAATATAATAATAATATACTTATATATCATATGGATTTCATTCATTTAAAAATAAAAAAATGAAATGAAAGTAGTGTTCATGCGTATGTACAACTTACCATCTCCATGAACGATGCATTTCATTTTCATATATCCAAATGATATGGAATATTCTAAATACATACATACATAATATATATTATATATATGATATCTAAATCATTAAATGTTTATTATAGAGATAATTTTTTTTGACCACATGGAAAATTTATAATTATGACAAGTTCATTTTTTACTCAAGTTCCAAACATAAAAAAAAGTCAAATATGAACTGAAATAATTAACTAATTGTTATATGAAGAAACCATTCACCCTACTATTTTAGTCAATGTCTTTATATATTTTATGTCTTTAAATTAAAATTTTAATATTTTGGGATATGTTCTTTTATATACTTATTTTGTACATTATAATTCCATGTTATTAAATACCCTTTTCTCTCTTATCAACTTATTTTCTTAATTTTTAAGTAACGTGGTTAGGCTGTCAAATTTTTGTAATGGAACAACTTATTCGAATTCCCATTCATTGTGTTAATATTCTACTTCTTGATTACATCCTACTATGAATATCTGTGAATGACCTTTGATTGTATCACTCTCTATATATACTTATATTGGGTGTATATATATTTTTCACTCACACTTATTTCATTAGTTTATCCTTAATGTAATGATATGATCTTTATAAAAGAAAATTTTACCCTCCTCATTTAGTAAATGACTTATTTAATACTATGTATTTTAATTTCAATTTCATAGGTTGGTATATGTTTTTATATATCATTATTGTTATAAATTTTATGTCCATGTTAAGAAAAGTCATTTTTTTCTTATCAACTCATTTTCAAAATATTAGTGCGACATCATTGGGATGCCGAATTTTCGTAAGGTAATATGTCTCAATCTCTTTTAATTGAGGAATATCTTGATATTGTTCACATGTATTATCCAATAAGGTGTATATTATACCCTTTGACATATTATATCATGAATATCCTTATTTTCATGATATTATATGTTTTTTAATGTTATTCATAAATTATTTTTGTTAAAGTATTTTCTCAAGTGGTAATAGACTATATATTAAGACATTGTTTTAAATGATTTAAAGATAGTATTTTAAAAAATATTTCTCATTAATGTCCATGTCTTCAAATTTTTTTAAGGATTTATTTATATGGACATTAATTTTTTAAAATGGGAATACCTATAAATATTCTGAACTAGTTTGGGACACTATGATTCAAAACTAATCATTAAAAGTTTTTTAAATGTGTTTTTTTAAATGAATGGATTATGTCAATAGATTGAATTGATATCTTTTTATTTTGATGCGGAAATGTTATCTTTAATTTATTCTTCTTTTATGTGTTATGTTTACATTATGGATCATGGGAATTGTTTACATATATGGGATGTTTCGTGATAAACCTTGGGCCAGTGAGCTCGAGATACCTCTTTAATGTATTGGGTATCTTGAGAGTGGAAAACGTGAATTCTTCTCCTAAGAGATTTAGGTAATATATTTTGACAAGTATTCCAAGTGTAACTCCATATGTAGCTATGAAAGATACAATGTATGTATGTTATGGATGCCACTGGTTACCTTAATGATTTTTGATTTCTATGTGTTATTCAAAAATCTTATGATTTTGTGAGGTATGTTAACGAGATTATGTTTTATGATTTAAAAGTATGATTTCATTGATTGTATGTATTAATAGACTAATGTTTTATTTCTATATTTTATATCCCTTATTGAGATTATTATTCTCATCCCATGTTTTTGAAATTTCTTCCATAGTTTATTGGTAAGGGTGAGAGAAGGGAAAAATTCAAGAATATTAATATCAAGAAAATAATTCATGTTTTCTTTTAAAAGTTTTTATTTTATGATAACAATGGATAATGAGTATAAGTGTCTACATGTATTATTTGATATGAAATGTAATAGTTATGGCCTAATTCTCAAAAACTCTATACCTGAAAAGATCCACACTGTGAATTATTAACTTAATTAAAGATTATGTGATGTTTAAGGATGGGGCCATAATAGTAGAGCTTGAATTTGTGTAAAAGAATTAACCCATACCATTGATAACGTATCAAGAATCTAAGAAACTAATAAAAAACCAAACTTAATGTTATAATGAAAATTTTTCTTAAAATAAGGGTATTATTATGATTAATGATGTGAGAGTGCTAAATGATTATCTTGATATTTTTTCTAATGAGTTTTCTGGTGTGGTTCCTGATCGAGAATTTTAGTTTACCATTGACCTAGTTCATGTTACTATGGAAATTTGAACAACCCCTATTGAATGGATCAAATGGAATTTCTATAATTAAAAATGAAGATGCGGGAATTATTAGATAAAGGTTTTATCTGACCTTGAAATTCACCATTGGGTGTTCCTATCTCATTCTATAAAAAGAAATATGGTTCAATAAGACTTTTAATTGATTATATAGTCTTCAATAACATACCTATTAAGAACTAGTGCCATTTACCTCATACTAACGATTTTTTTATCATCATCCGGAAGAACAATATTTTTTGTTGGTTGAACTAAGTTTGGGGTACCATCAGTTGAATGTAATGGAAGTAGAAAATTCAGTTACTGTGTTCTGTACAATATATGGGCATTATGAATTTATCGTTATGTCATTCGGGATAACTGATGAACCTGTTGTTTTCAGGTATCTTTTGAATATAATATTTCATGAGTTCTTGGATTAGTTTGTTATTTTGTTTACTGATGAAATTATCGTATATTCTAATAGTAAATAAAATCATAAAGACATCTATGTGTTGTTTTTAAAATATATGATCAAAATAAACTGTTTGGAAAATTTAAAAAGTGTGAATTTTGGATGTAACAAATTTACATTCATGGTCGTTCTGTTTCTAATGATGGAATAACTATTGATCATGCAAAAACGAAAGTTGTTAAAGAATGATAAATAACCACATATATAATTGAGATTTGTAGATTCCTTAGATTGAAATGCTATTAATGGATGTTTGTTAAAAAAATTTATGGTTACCTATGTTATTAATTAAACTAAAAAATGTGTTATGTTCATCTGGAATAAAGAATCTAATAACTATTTTTCACAATTTAATAGAAAATTTTTAAATCCTCCAATTCTACACCTACCTTCCAAAAGTGGTGAATTTTTTATCTATAGTGATTCTTTGTTGAAATGACTTCGTTTTTTCTGAATGAAAAATGATTTGGTAATTGCTTATGTTTCACATTAGTTGAAACCTTATGAGTTAAATTACCCTTCATATGGTATGGAATCTATATCTATTGTTTTATCAATAAAAATTTAGAGGTATCACTTGTATGAAGTAAAATTTAAAATATATTCTAACCATAAAAGTTTTACGTATATATTTATTCACAATTAATTGAACATGAGACAAAGAATATGACTGGAAATAATCGAAGATTTTGATTACATGATTAATTTCTATCTTGGAAAAGAAAACAGAGTGGTTGATGAATTAAGTATGAAAAGTAATGAAAATTAACTATGAAACGTTTAGAATGTGACCATTTTGTCAATGATTTTATGAATTTTTTATTGGATGTTATTCATGTAAGAAATTTAACAATTTTGTTACAGGTTTTAGTATAGTCATCCTCTGTTAAACAGAATAAGGCCTGCTCAAATGGAAAATCATGACATGAATATAAAGGATGAATTGGTTCAAAATGGTTATTTACATAAGTTTAACATTGATAAAGATTGTGTTTTGAGGTTTTTGACGAGATTATGGGTTTTTATTGATTCTCATATGAAGAAAAAATTGTTATGTGAAGCACACAGTTCTCCATTTTTAGTATATCTAGGTTGCACAACGTTCTATCGAGACCTTTGCGAGTATTTATGGTGGGATGAAATAGACAAAGATATTGAACATTTTAACATGAAATAGTTGACATATCAATAGGTTAAAAAAGAATTCTTGTTTCCAAAAGGGATACTTCTACATTTTCGAGTACTAGAGTTAAAATAATAAAATATATCAATGGATTTTGTGATGAGACTACAAAATAATTCCTAAGGAAATAATGAAATATGGGTTATTGTTGATTGATTGATTAATGTAATCATTCTCTCCCTATTAGAGTCACCCTAACTCTAGATCAGCTTTCTTTAATTTATCTAAAGGAGATAGCCATGTTACATGGAGTTCCTCTCTCCATCATATCGGAGTGTGACACCAGGTTCACTTATAACATTTGGAAAGGCTTTTAGAAGTCGTTGGGAAGTGAATTAAATTTTACCAAATACATTCATCCTCAATTTAATGGACAACCTGAGTGAACAGTTCAGTCATTAGAGGATATGCTTTGATATTGTTCAATGGATTACTATGGAAGTTGAGATCATCATCTCTCATTAGTTGAGTTTTCTAATAATGGATGTTTTCATTCCAGTATACATATGACACCTTATGATGAATTATAAGGAAATAAGTGTCGACCACTTGAATTTTGGGATGAAGTAAGAGAAATTAAGTTTATGGAATTATAATTGGTTGAGAAAGTGGAAGAGAAAGTTCATTTAATTTAGTAACACATGAGGAAAACTCAGAGAAGGCAGAAAAGTTATTCAAATTAGAGGATTAAATACCTCTCTTACGAGGTAGTTGATCATCTCTTTTCTCAATGTTTCTCCAAAGATTTTATTTTTTATTTTAGTTATAAAGGATATTTGAGTCCATGGTTCATTAGACCTTAGGAAATTTTGGAAAAATTTGGACCAATCGCCTATCGAATAGCATTGCCTCTGAGTTTTTCTTAGGTACACAATTTTATTTCATTTTTCATTGTTAAAAAAGTATGTGCTAGATATAACTAATGTTTTTTCCCAAGAAGCAGTTGAAATAGAAGATAACATTTTTTATCAAGAGAAACCAGTTCATATTCTTGATCATATAGAGAATGTTTTGCGGAACAAGTTAATTTACATAGTTAGGATTTTTTTTAAAACACATGATAGAAGAAGAAATATAATAATCTAAAAATGTTATGAGGGAAAAGTATCCCTACTTATTTCATAAGTGAATAAAAATTTTGAGAACTTAATATCAAAATTGGGGGATGTAACAACCTAGTTATTTATAGAATATTTTTTCTATTAGTATTCTTGATTTAAATTCTAATTATTAAAATAAATAATTTATTATATGGTTAATTATTTTAAAGAATAAAATTTTCAATTATAGATTTATTATTTGACAAAAAAATATCAATTTTTAATTAATAATGTTAAAATTATCTTGGTAGGAAGTTTTATGAATTTTCTAGAAGTGATTAATTTTTAGTGAATAGTAAAATATAAATTTTTATTAAATTATGTTATTCTATTTGTAATTTCATGGAGACATAATTGTGATATAAAAATTATAAAAATTAAAAAATTTATTGTTAAATTAAATAATAATGTTATAAGACGAATGTTGTACAGAAATAACACAGAACATTAAAATTATAATATATTCAAGATAAGTATAAAAATTATTGTATGTGCCGATGCAGTGCCTGTGTAGTATTGAAAATGAAAAATTTGGTTCGTTTTTAATAATAACTGAGTGCTAAAAAATATTATCAAGACTAATTTATTAATTATTATGTGTTATTGATTTTGTTTCCAATTAATTTCAAATTTTATAATTAAGTAACATTGAACATACCCAAATGATCGTGTAATTCTTATGTAAGGAAAGAAAAGAGAAAAACATTTAAGATGATATCTTGACCAGTATATGCATCAATATAAATAATGAATGAATCTATATTTTAATTTTAAAATAAATTCACTTTTTTGATGATATTAATTAATTCCCCTTTTTTATATGTGAAAAAATTAACATCAATCCATGTGAAATACTAATGCAGTTCTTCAACAGGCATATAAAAAATAAATAAAATTATTATTATTAAAATTATAAGAATTATTATATGACCTAAATGGTTACTTACAATTTATATATAATATTTTTTCGTCCATTATCTTAATTTTTTCACATTTGGGGTGTTTTGGACCCATATTCATCACATATGTCCCTTTATATTTTTTATAAAAAAGAAAGACAACTTGTTTACACTATAATGTTTAATAAGTATAATATTTGAATATGACCTTTTACAGAAGCGTTTTTTGAATAATAATATTGTTTAGAATTTTAATAAAATTATAATTTTCAAAGAATTTTATTTTTAATTTTTATGTAATAAATAATTATCTTAATGGAATGAATAATTATGATGTAGTAAATATTTAATTAAAGAATAAATAAAATTAATGAATTTAAAAATAGTAAAATAAATATAATTTGATCTTTTTAAGACAATATAAAATTTTTATAAGTAATTATAATATTTATAAGATATAATAAAAATTTTAATTATCATTGGAATCTTTATTTTGAGGTGTTTAAATTCATGATTGTGAATAATTTTTAATTTGAAAAAAATATTTTTCCCTGAATAAAATATTTTACTAAATTACATAAAAATATCAACAATCATGTAAAAGGACAGAAATATTAATATATTTTCTAAAATGGTATTTCCTGTGATTTTTAGGCCATTTTGAGTTCTTATACCCTATAATAAATTTATTATATTTTAATCATTTGATTAATTCCAACATTACTACTCACCTTAATTATAAAAGGAGGCACCCTCATTCACAAAATTTTATCATCAAAACAATTTTTTCTCGACTAACCTATGAAAAATTCTCTCCCCATCCATTTCCACATTTTTGAGTTCTTGTTCTCTCAAATAGACAACCTCCATGAGCCTTATGGAGGTTCTCAAAGTTGATTGTTCAATAAGTAATATTCAATTTTCATCTCTTTTTAAATTCTTTTCAATTTCTACCACATCTCCATATCCTATAAAATAACTAATGATAAATATAGTATTACATATATACTGTAATTTTTTTAGGTTATATGCATCATAAAATCTCTCATCTTCACCTTTTACTCGTAAATAATGAAATCGTCATCTCTGGTTTGTCTATTCCCCGCCTTCGTGGGTGCTGATTTTATTCATTTTACCAAAGTCATGGAAAGTTTAATTTCACATATAATTGTTAAAAATGATATAAATATATATATATTATAACATATAGAGAATTATTTATTTTTACAAGGAAATATATAATAAATTAACATAGGAAACCATCAAATGGACAGACTCAAAAAAATTGAAATAACAAAATATTGTTAATAAATGGGTGAAAATTATTATAAGTAGATCTTGTAAGGTATTATAATCCAGGTTACAGTTATTTGATATATTAATAAAACTCATTAAATTTTTATACGTGAGGGTATAATAGTTTTAAGGAAGTTAAACCTGAGTTAAGAGACTCTTTAACTCAAATATTACTTTAAATGTTTTATGGATTTATTCATCTAAATATTTCAATTTTATGCCTATATCTTTAAATTTATTTTTTAAAATGTATCTATTTGTTTATTGATGTTTATTTTATTTTATGTTTTTTGAAATTTTAATTTTTTATGTGTTATGTAAGAGATTTTCCTTTTACAATTCTTTTAAAATGTCTCTTTTACCAAATTAAAAAAAGATAGTTTCTTATACTGTATAACATGGTTATCCAATTTTTAAGATGAATTGTTATTATAATGATTAATTTTATACTTTTCATAGTTATTTATAAAGCATATAATTTCATTATTCTATGCACAATATTTTTTTTAATTTTTTTTACAAAAAAAAGTATTTTGATATGTGAATGTGTTTTTGTCATGGGTTTAAATGAGTTGTTAAGTGTTTTATTCTTGATATATTACTTTGAAATTTATTATGTTGGGTTGGGCCCATTATAGCTCAATATATTATGGTTTGAGCCCCATTATAGCCTAAGATATGACAGTTTTATCCTCATTATCACTCATGATATGTTGGGTTGAGCCCATAATAGCTCAAGATATGATGGGAGAGCCCAATCTTACCTCTCCAATGGATTGGGTACTTCAGAGATGAAATTTGACCAAATTTTTATACCATTTATAAGGGTGAATGTATGTGTGATTTGGAAAATTTTACCCAAGACAACTACATGATGTTTCCATGCTTTTTTATGAGTTTTCTTGAAAATGGGTATTCAAGTTTTCATTGGAATAATGTTTTTTGTTCTTTATGTTCCTTACTGAGTTTTTTAGGCTCATCCCATGTATTGAAATGTTTTTCATAGGTTATAAATATGTTTAAGAGAAATAATGAATCCATGTTTAATTGAATAAATTTTAATCAAAGAAACCATGTTTCATATTAAAATATTTTATATTTCATAAAAATGGATATTGTTTTAGAAGTTTCCTCTATGTATGAATATTGTATTTCATATATATATTATGTCTCGGTTCTAAAAATACCAAAACATGAAAATATATTCATTTTTAATGAAATTAAATTTTTTACAAAAACTCAAGATTATGTAATGTTTTAAGGATGCCCCCTTATAATAAATAACTCAATAAACTGGTGGGATATGAAAGATATTGGTTGTAGTAAAATTAAACCATCAAAATATTGATTAAGAGTGTAAATGATTCCTTCACAAATAAATGGAAATTTTATCCACACAACCCATGTGTGTTTCATGATGTGGAACGTGAAATTACTAATACAATATATATAATCAATATATCAATGGCAGTAAAACATTGGAAGTAGTAGGTTTCCATTTTAGAGTTGGACAATGTAAAAACCGTATGTGTTCGTGTACCTTATATTACTATATTTCATAAATAATTAATTTTTAATTCCACATTAAGAGGATATATATCTATTACATAGGACATAGTGTCAAGTGAAAAGAGAATATAACTGAAGAATTAATGTTAATATTGTTAAAAAAATTTGTATAGTGATTCACCCCTCACTGAGTGTCCTTTCACAACATTAGAATTATAAATAGGGATGTGGGCTATGTCACGGAAAGGTGTTCCCCACCCTAACATAATAGGTCATGGTAGTAATGGTGGTTATGGATGTGGTATTATGTTGTGACCCCATGGGCTATACTATGAACTTACCCCATAATGTTATATCACACTATGATACATAGAGTCATGCAATGAAGTACTGATTTTATTAAAACAATTTGATACATGTGAAGACCTATAATTTTATGGTCATCTCTAAAATAAATTTTTTGTGGCCATAATAAGAGGTTTATTTTTTACATATCATCCCCATATCTTTCCCAAATTATTTTCCATGGTGATCGGTGTGATGGATGCATTCTACATGTTGATTCGATAGATTTTCTTCACTCAGTTACCTTCAATTTTTCATCCCCTTTGTTTAACTATGATTATCAAGATTTCAGATAGGTTTAGATAACAACTCCACTTGATCATAGGGTATCAACACCAAATAATGGGTCTTTTTGTCTATGGTGGGTTGAATTTTCACTTGGAAAATGGATTCACATTTAATCTCAAAATTTTAGTTGATGTACCATGCATGTTCAATTTTTTATATGGTATTTACTGAGTGAGCCTAAATTTCAGGGCGTATTAGGTATCAAATAATGTTTATTTTTTCTATATGTTCTCTTAAATCATGTCACAGTTTAATAAAATTCTATTTCTTTAGGATTCATCAATGATAGGCCTCTCAATTTTTTCGTTGATTATGTGATATTGAAATTATTTATTCAAATTATTCTAATTTAATATAATTAATTGTTCAGTGTTTTGGATGAGACAATGGCTTGGAATCCAAGGATAATTAGTTCGAAAATGGAAGGGCTTGGTCTAGGTTGACTAGTTCATGGAGAGTGGGAAACTCTATATTTGAGATATGGGGTCCATATAAAAATATATAATATAGTTTTGAAGCATGATTGTGAATGAACTAATTATAATGTTTGATCATTTAAGGTTATATATACTAGGAGCTTCCTAGGAAAAGCTATGGGGTTTAATTGGGCCTTGTAGTGATTGAGTTTGGGCTATGTTATATTTTAGGTATTTTGGGATAGATCAGTGACTATACATCAAAAAGGGGTGGAGATGATGGTTTATTTTTTGAGAGGTCCATTGTTGGTTTTGGGATTTTTATTGTGAGGATGAAATCCATGGATATTTTCAAAGGGATAATTAGGTATGAATGATACTCTTAGGCCTAGTGGTGATAGGTAAGATAGTTGTGCATCACAATATCTATTCAAAATACCCTCTTGAGGGTGGTTTGAAATATTGGTTCATCCTACTATTAGGATATGTCCTCAAGTGGTGGGAATACTCTAATGGGGATACTTATCTATTAGTGATGGGATGGAGGCTTCTCCAAAGAGATATTTTAGTTGGGACCTAGACATGGATAATTAGAGTTGTCATAATAAAAATATATTGTGTTTCTGGATTGGTGTAATCTATCTAAAGATAGTACTTATTTATTAAGAATAGTTTGTGATGGTGGAATGGATAGGGAACTAGCCATTCCTATTGAGGCCATGGTAATTTTGTACCTATGGGTTTTAGTATCACTTTTAGATGACCAGTGTATGTTTGAACTATTTAGATGTGAATTGGATAAGTTAACAAGCCTAATTGGATCCCTCAAAGGTGAAATGGGAATGGTGATGGGTATATCAGGTTGTTCATGTGATACTGGTTCAATCATGAGGAGTGTAGACTATGAGGCTAGATAGATGATGAGATGTGATTTAGGACATAATCCTAGGTATCAAGTGTCTAGTACCTATGTTGGGATTCATTGATTATAAGAGGCGAACAACATTTACATGATTTTTTAGGTGTGTGTGTGTCAGATGTATGGATGTGTAATGGTGAAACTAGATTCTTGGACATAGCATGAGTTAGAATTTGTTTTCATAGACCTACTAGAGTGAATGGTTATAATCTAGGATGTGGATGGTTGGCCTCGCGTTGAGTGAAAAGGTGGTGTATGGGATTTCCATTAGTAAACGGCTATTAGAATAAATCGTGTTATGTTATGAGGATAGATGTATGGCCTCACCTTGAATGAGAATTTATTAGAATTGACCACCCTATGTGGAAAAATATTGATCCTGGATAATATATGGAATAGTATGTTAATATTCTCCTTCACATTGAGTAATAATTTTCCTAAAAATATTTTACAATGTGAGAGGGAAATATTGCTAGATGTAGTAGTTAGACCCCACCAAGTATGAGATGGTTGTGTACGGTATATGATATAGGGCACTAACATTAGTGAAAAGGTAATATTATGGATGTGATATAAAACCCCATACCGAGTGAGATTTTGGGGGCCTAGTTGTGATATAAGACATTGACATGAGTTAGAGGGTAGAATTTGAGACCTGAGTACGATGTGGTTAAGGTTTAGTGTGGTCCCTACTCGAGTTAGTGGGTAGTGTACATGGAAATGTAATGAACCCTACCATGCATCTACATTTACAAGAAATAATTTGTGAAATCGTGTGGTTTATTCTATGGTATTGGATGATCTATGTTGGGCTAGGTGTTGTAGTGGTCTTCTTAACACATTACGACTAAAAGTGCATTCTACTATGTTTTTTTATGCTTTTTTTCATTCACATTCCTGAGGAATAAACAGGTATAATGAAGTTCCCCAGACCTTTAATCTCAAATTCAATTATAAAACACTTACTTTTAAAAATTAATATACATTTTATGTGAGATTATCTAATCTATACATGTTTAAATTTTACATAAGTATTACATCTCATTATAATCTCACACAACTCATAGAATCATTTGGTTTAATGTATTTTAGGTCAATTATATAGGAAAATTATTTTAAAATGCATGTGAACATTTCTCAATAATCAAACCATACCAGACTCCCTTGTAAACATTCAAAGGATACACACCTCTTATTAATATGAAAAAAATAGAATGGGAAGAGCTCTTATGCTTAGAAATGGAAAAGTGATAACAATCAATGTTAATAAATGAGTATAATATGGTCATTCCGTTATAATCATGATACGTAATAATGTTATAAACCACAATTCATATATCATAAATCATGACAGAAGGAAAGGTATTACTAAATAACATATCATGAAACTGCTTCAAATCAAGTAAACAAGGAACACTTGAGAATTATTGCACAACATTAGGTATAGGGAAAAATCACCTTTAGGAGCCACACACATCCCTCCATGATATCTTGACAACGTAATTGTACCCATGTATACATCCCCTTAATGATTCTTAAACATGCACCCACACATGGGTAAATTATATTGTTCTCACATATTCATACCTCATAAGATTTTTACATTTAACCATTTTGTTAGAGAGAGATATAAGACACCAATCATAATCAATAATATATATTAGTTCTGGTAAAATATATATCATTATAACATAAATAGCCCATTGAAATAAAATACATTTCCTATACCTTTCACTAGAATAAATATAAGATAACATTTATAATTTCAATAATAATCCTGATAAACCCATGAAATATAATTGATAGGTTTATAAATATTCAATGAAAAGAAAATACATGGGTAGTGATAAATAGTTTTTTTTACAAAAGAACATTTCATAATCCATCTAGTTAAATAATTTTTATGGCACCATTTGAATATTATCATTGATTTAAAAAATAACATATTTAAGGTCAACGACTAATATGAAAAACAGTTTTAGGTTTCTTAGAATAATGAGTTTTAATTTAATAAATATATATTATATTTTGAGAAAATTTTAAAATATTTAATTTCCATAACTAGGAAGAAATTATTTTTTTTAGAATTCATAAAATAAGATAGAGAAAGATTCATATAAAACCACCAAGGTATCAAAATAAGGAGTTTACATAGTAAACTTTATAAAGAGATGCTATAACACAATGAAAAAAAACAAACCAAAAAAATTACATTAAACATTTATTAAAAAATTTTAAAAATTTTAATTAATTTTAAAATGACTTAAATCTATTATTGAGGTGTACATAAGAAATTTTAAAAATTATATAATGAGTATGGACATGAAAAAATAGTGGTTTATGACCATAGAGAAAATGTACTGTCAGTTTTATTATAATGGTTAAACAATGAGTCAATGTAGAAAATGAAATAGTTAGAGGATAATTTAATAGTGACTAATTAACAGAGGATTTTAATGTTTTAGATCTTTTAGGTATAAAATTATTCAAATTACCTTTATTGATTATCTTTCAAAATAAATATCTATTCTAAAATGAGATTGGTGATAAATCCCTGATGATATTGGTAACATAAGAATCAATGGATCATAAAATAAAGATCATGAAATTGACATACAATGTCATAAATGGGAAGATATTTCACACATGAAAGATATATATAAATGAATAAACCATAAAAATGAAAAAATTATGTGTAGTATTTAACAAGTCTCTTGAAATTAAATTTGAGATAAATATCCCCTAACAAACTAAATAACATTTGATCCAAATCCATATAAAGGATATGCCTTCAAATGAAAATTCAATACCAAGAATAAGGATATTATCAAGATAAAAATATAATAAAGTTTAAGTATAAAGACAATTCCATAGAAAAAATTGTGTATAATAAGAAATATTTTGTAATGGATAAATATTTGAGACATGAAATTAGTACCATGTTTCCATTCTTAGTTTAATACAAAATAAGATCTTATATAACATTCATAAATTTATAAATATCATATTCCAAAAAATATTCATATATTTAACCTTTAATAAAATTATTATATAGTTATTTTCTATATATGTATTATTTTGTTATTATCTAATTCTCAAATCAGGTGCGAGTAATATTTAATATATTGAACTTGTTTTGTATTGACTATGCTTTTATTCACTCTTCTCCTAGATTTCACTATTACTAGATGATACATGGTATAATAATTGACATTTTATAATTATTTGTAATTCTATAATTTCATTATATACTATTTTTCATGATGTTCATTAAAACGATATTTGAGATGAGAGTGATTCGATGATTTTTAATGAATTTTTGTTGGCATCTTAATTGATGAGTTTAATATTAATATTAACATTATAAAACCACAATAAAAAAATTAATTAACTTATTTATATCAAATATATTAATTAATAAATTTAAAGTCATCCATCATATTATTTTATAGCATTGTTCTTGTAAGTGGTCAGTTCAACACAAACATGAACAAACCATAATTAACGAATTGTTTTGATTATAAAGTTCGTTTATTTTCAAATAGTATAATTATTTTATAAGAATAATGATATTATTTCTATACTCTATCAGTTGTGAATAATATTTTTGGATAATTTATTAAATTACAAGGGAACATGATGAAAAAAAATTCTATGTTACTTTGTGTGGGTGGTAGTCTGCACAAAATATAATTAACGATTTCATTTTGCATTGAATGGGCAAGAATTATGGAGGATTAAATTTGCATCGTTATAATAATATTATATATGTCACATTTTTCATTAATTAAATTCATCCAACTTGTAACGATAAGTGATGGTGAAGAACAATAACCATTACTTTCTAGTAGTGGTAGTCCATACAACTCACATATAACATTTTCAATTTTTTATTAGAATATAGAAAATGATCTAATATGTTTTCCCCTAGAATAATAAAATTAGTTATTCAAATAAATTTTTTGTCCTTATACATTAATTAGATAATTATATTTCGAAATATATAAAATAAATGAAAAGATGTTTGGAAATAATTACTATCATTGAGGACTTGGGATTGCCTATGGAAGGCTCCATCAAAATGGAGGTCCTCAAATAGTTTCATGTTTCCATATGCATAAGTAAAATTAATAAGGTAATAGGTTAATGAAGAAAAGGTATATTCATAAGAGGAAACCTGGATTTTAGGGTGTCCTTAAACGGGTGGTGTCACCCACCTTTTAAAAGCGGCGAAAATGGATTTTTTTGTAGATATTTTAACTAAATATAAAAACACTTCATGTTTAAAATGTTATGAAGAATCTAAACTATCTAATAATGGAGTGTAGTTGATATATGTTTGATGATCCCTAAAATATTCATTTAAAAAATTACGAATTTTTTGAATTCATTTACTCATAAAAGTTTCATATTTACCATTTTTTACAATAGTAACTAAATTTTACCACTATAATATAGTTTTAATGCATAAAAAATATACATTATTAAATAATTTGAAACTAATGACTCAAAATTTTAAATATATTTTATCTGATAAATTTATGTTTAAAAATATATATTTTATCATTACATCATATAATGCTTCAAAACCTATTTCATGAAAATGATTATTTTTATGAATAAAATTTATGTTTAAGATACATCTATCAATCTATTTGATTCCCATGATATAACATTGATTATTATAAAATAGAATAATATTTATTTTTCTATAAAATCAATCCAAAAATTAATTTTACGAAAAATAATATATTTTTTAAATAAAATACTAAAATTATTTTTTATTGGAATATATTATTTATGATGTTAAACGTTGGATTTCAAAATTTATAATAGTATTTTTAAATAAAATTTTTTCTCCATAAAAACATCGTTCAGAAAGAAAAATGTTATATTGGATTTTAATCTATAATTTATTCTTTTTATAGTCACAAACACAATGAATTTATTAAGAATTACATTTTCACATAAAGATCACTCATTTCAGAAAAAATTAAAAATTAATCCTACTCTAATTTTCAAATTCTAAATTCTGAATTAGTGTTCTTATTTTTTGAATTAAAATTTTGAAATTTAAATATTTATTTATTAAAATGAAAAGGCTAAATTTAATGATTTTTTATTGAATAATTACTTTTTAAACTTCTAGTATCTTTAATATTATTCAATATAAATCACTAAAAAATTATATATTTATAGGTTTCTTTATAAATAAAAATATTATATATTTTAATAAACATTTAATCATAATCCAAATAATTTTTTAATGTAAATTAAAATATACCATTTATTTTAATGATATTTTAAAATACATATTTTATTAAAGAAACATTATCCAAATAAATATAGTAAAATAAATTTATTTTAACATGCCCAGCCAAACCACTAGGTCAGTGCCTAGGAGCCAGATGACCTCAAGTGTGAACCATATACATAAGAGGCTACCAACATAAAAAGAGGGTTAAAACACTTTCATTGGGTAGACTATATCATCAACAAAATTTCATAGTAAAACACTAATAAACACAAATAAAATAAAAATATAACAGTCAGAGTGACATGTAAAAAAATTCACTAAAGGTACAGAAGTCGTACAATTGATAAACGAGGCTCCAAAATTTTTGTTTCAAACTGGAGTTTAGAATGTAGGTAGATAATTAAATAAATAAAACTATATAATCCTTCAGATTATGTCCTGATATTTATCCATACTCTATGCTCCTCAACTCATCCATTGGCCAACATCTTATTTACCTTAATTGGATTTCTATACATGATGTCTGCACAAGCATCGAGATCCACCTGAAATGTGTGAGTAATAAAACCCAATAGGACACCACCAATTCAACCTCAATAAAAGTACATGTAAATATATAATAGTGGATATCATGAAAAAATTAAATTCTAAAATACTCATGCAACCACACATTTATCAAGGCTTTATGAACCAACCAAGCAGCCATAATCTTGAGCCCCACATGATTCAGTATAATGCTGGTTTAGATGTCAATGTCCTTTTGTCCTTGTATATACATTATTTAATCATTATGTGGCCCACCACGATGGTGGTCATTGTCAATAATATTGCAATCCCACCCTGGAAGTGGTCATTAACCTTGGATGATGTTGTGTACCACCATACATGATGATGTGAATGGATAAGCACATCACCCCTACATGACATTCTCCCACTTCAACATGTAACTGTTGGATTCTCAATTCATATGCATGATATACTCCCAAATTAGTGATCATGTTAATTTTCTAGCCCATACCACCTCATAAGCCATAGAATTTATCCATTATCATGTAATAAAACACCCCATCAAAGATGTCATTTTGAGAAAACTGAGCCACATGTTCATCCTGGTACATAATGTAAGGTTCCATATTCTATGAAAAACTATAGAAAACATATATCGTTTCAAGGAACAAAATCAATATAATTAATAGTTTTAAGGAGGATACATACAAAACAAATCATGAAGGTAAATACATAAAATATTATTACACATAAATAATGGGTCTCTAGTGATACATATTTACCCACATGAAACACATATGAAGCATGGGTTTTCAAGCATAAATAATAGTGAAAAAATATTATAGAAGACCCTATATGGAAAGTAACTTGCTACCCCATGTTTGATGATGAAGAACATCAAATTTCATCAAGGATCAAAGACCAAAACATGTCACACACACATGGAGAACGAGTTCAAACATCAATGATACTTACCTTGTGTAACATTTTTTCAAGAAAGAGGTTTTTAGTGGAGAATCAAATAGATTCCATGGACTTAATAGTGGATTTAGAATCACATACATCAAGGAATCCGTAAAAATAACCAAATCTAACATTTTTAGGGATGAATTATAATTCACTAAATCAATTTTCATTTAAATAATGGATCATGAATTCGTTACCAATTATAGTGATATCCATGAGTATATATTTATAGAATCCTCAAACCTATGCACTGAGATCCAATGCTAGAAACATAATCTTTACCTTTATGTATTTTATAATGATAAATGTGACTCAATTTATTTTTTTTAACTCAATACATAGAAAGGTAATATAAGATCACTTGGTTAACCAAGGACCTTTTAGGTA
This sequence comes from Viscum album, assembly GCA_963277665.1. Lineage (NCBI taxonomy): Eukaryota > Viridiplantae > Streptophyta > Magnoliopsida > Santalales > Viscaceae > Viscum > Viscum album. The sequence continues at coordinate 1,564,909,285 of OY728147.1, forward strand.
TAGATTTTTTTCGATTAAGAATATCTCTTTCATAGTGGACACTTCATCTAAGTCACTATTTTATTAAAAAAATGTAACTTTATAATGACATTCTTACTTAAATTAAGGTTACTTCCAGATATGAAACTCTAATGGTATTAACTTTTCTACTAATACTTGATCCCAGTGAAAACAATTTTAAAAAAATTAAATGGGCCCAAAAATCTCAATAAGGGATTTATAATAAAAATTAGTTTGTCTAGTAATAAACATGAAAAATGTAATGACTCAAACTCTAGTAACCTTGAATTAATGTCTACTTGTTTAAATTATCATATATACAAGAGGTCAAATCCCGATGGACCGAGGAGTTTAGTAGTTTCGAAAAACAAGATACAAACAAGATACCCATTTTACATAATAAAAAAAAATAAAACACATAGTAATGGAAAACATTTAGAATCCAGAAAATCATTCTAAAAATTCTTCTTCATATCCAATGAAAAAGAAACAGAATTAGGGTGTGATTATATTCTCAGTATGTATTACATACAAAGGATTATATCATAAATAAATAATTTTTAATTAACATGGTAATGTAAATAACTAAACAAACATTTCATTTACTCAATAAATTGAATATAATACTTGGATAAGGAATAATATATATGGAAAGGTACATAAATGAAAACATATTCCTTTTAAACAATAAACTCAGAATTAAATGCTTCTAGAGAAAATATTATAGTAAAATCTCTTGGATAATAAGATATATAATTTGGCCAATTGATTTCTCTAATGTGACTTATTGATGTGTCAAGGGGTTATATATTAACCTTCCCCAAAAGTAAATTCATGTCCAAAAAATCCCTCATATATCAAAAAACATATTTAATTCATGAATAAATATTCATTATCTTCAAATATATATATTGATTAAGGATACATATTTATATGTAATGTCCTAGTTAATAAAATTACATTTATAGTAAATATCATTTTACAAAATGGTATATGATTTAGGAAATAACCATATTTCCCATACATTAATATGGATATTTAGTAAAAAAATTCAATGTCTAATGGAAAATGATCATAAGAAAGTGATTGTTTTAGGGGAAAGTAAACAATCAGAAAAGAAAGTGAGATTGAACAATAATTTTTACATCCTTGATAAAAGTTAAATTTTAACCCATTGAATAAAAAACATGAGAAAATAATTAATAATCACGAATTAATAGTTATTCATGATAAATAAAAAATGGGAAATAATATAAACCATATAAAAGTGAGTAGGATCATATAAAAAAATAGGTCTCAATGAAATAGAAATTGAGACAAAATCACATACAAAAACATTAACGTTGAAGTGATAATTAATCAATGAATTGATTGTGTGTATAAAATGTAAATTATCATAAAAAAATGAAAAAAATAATATATTATAAATTCTTTAAACACATAATATAAGACCATCAAAGAGAATGAAGAAGTAATATATCTCAATGAGAAGAAACTGTGTTATGAAATTCATTACCAAATCTGAATTTTCCTATCAAATATTCTTGGATAAAATAACTAATATTTATGAATTAAATGCCTTTAGTTCTAGATTATTCTTGAAATTAAAAATAAAAGTGTTATTATATAAACAATGTAAAAGAAATTTGGTGCAAAACATTACATTATGCCTCAATGAATAGAAATTGAGACAATGTCCATTACCTCACATTTCAATTTTTTAAGAGTTTTAGTAATGTTATTAATTTTTCAGAGAACCATATTCATATTTATAATATCCTATATAGTCCCCTTTAATAATTTTACACCACATTTTTTAGTAATATATCATTATTTCTGGTGTTAATTGCATTATTCTCTCATGTATGTTTTCTTTTGAATATCCCAGTTTATGTAAATAAGATATAAATAAATAATATCTAGAATTATAATAATATTATAGATATCATTTTTATCCTTATTTAATTTAATATTTCAATTCTTAAATTTTTCTCTTGGAAATTTAATCGCATCACTTCTTAGAGAAGGTAGACCATATTAATGCAAAATCGACGATATCATTCCCATGACAGCACAAAGGGTAAGTAATTTTATGATATATTAATTTTCTATAATTTATATCATGTTATATATATCAAATATATTAATTATATTTATCCTTATTACCATACATGTAATGCGCAAGTGAAAAATGATTCACATCGCTTCATGAGGTGGTAGTATGTTGTACACACAATCGACATTGTTTTATTTTTAACAAAATTGTAAGTAAGATGGTATATGATATATTATAATTCAATAATTATAATTATATTATAACTATATTATATATATATATATATATATATATTAAACCCAACTTTATATCTAACCATGAGAGGTCTTCATTGAAAATGAGTTCCAAAGATTTGTAACGTGGTAGTCTACTGTACACATGATCGATAGTTTCATTTTCCAATTGATAAAAGATGAGAACAATATAGGTTATTAAATTAAAATTATAGAATATAATTATATGGGAGATAATTGTGTTTTTATACTATAATTATTTAATAATATTTTATGTCTATGGAAGAAGAAATAAAATAAAAACTCTCATTTATGTATGTTACATCCTCTTTGGGGAAATTGTTTAGATGTATGTAAAAAGTATTCATTGTATGTAAATATGATCAATAAAAGGGATCTTATATTTTTATAGGTGAGTATGGAAATGATTCTGGTAGGTATTAAATGAAATAAATGTATTTGGAAGTGTGACGAGAAGAGGAAAGAGGGTGACCTATTATGAGTTGAATATAATGTTTATGGATTTAAGATAAAAAATCATTGGGATGACCATCAAAGACACTCGGAAGTTGAGTGTAGGGGACACTATTAGAGATAATGATAAATACATCATCTAAATGAGTAATTTGTATATGAAATTCGGGGATATTGTTTTATCATAATATATGAGAGTCTTGATTTCTCTTTTTTATTTTTCTATATCTATATTTCATATTGTCCATATGAGCTTCATGGAATGAAAATGATGTAATTTTCTACTTGAGGAGTTGAATTTATTGTTTCATCATTCTACATCAACACATTTTATTTCCATGAATTTTTTTGAAACATTATAATATTTCTTATTTCAGTTTCATCATACCTTTTGTTGTTAAATAAATTTTTTAGTGGCATAATATAAGAATAATCCATATGTTGGTTAATCTCTTTATGAAGGAAGTTAGATTAATGATTTTTTTGGATGTTCAGGTAGTTAATTTTCCATTGAAAAATATATAATATTAACCAAACAAATTAATATCCTATATAATGTTCTCATATATCTACTGTTATCTTTCCTATCAAATCATTTCTCACATTATTCTCTCACACTTTTTAGAATAAACATCATTTACCCCAATGTTTTTAATAGAAAATTAATAAATAATACCATAGATCATCTAAGTATCTGTACCTTCTATTTCGTCATACATTCCAGAGTTCAATAGTGAAGTAAGAGAAATAATTTTTAATCCCCTAACACATAAATGAATGTTCCAGGGTCAATATCTTCTTCCACTAAATGGTAAATGACACTGTCATTATTGTGTATGGGGGACTACTGCATTATGAATCGATGTAATTCATTTTTCATCACCTCATATCACATGTGGGTATAATGAAGGATTTAATATTTATATATGATATTCATGAAAAAATTATCATTCAATAAAGATAATATATCATCATATTTCTTACATTTCCATCCAAAGAAAAATGATAATATTGTTCATCCGTACATGTGGACTATCGCCTCTACAAAAGTGATGTTATATGTTTTTCATTACCTCAGCATTTGAATCATATATATATATATATATATATGTTTAGTTAAAAATGTAATATTAAATTTATGATATAATTTCCACCATGGAAATATAAAATATCAATTACCTTCTTTTCATCAAAATCATTTAAAAATGGAATTGTTACCCATGTGCATGTTTGTCCAATAATCTCCATTATGGAAAGGTAGTTTATTTATCATAAATATAATACATTGTTGGTTATGAAAGAATAATTGATTTTTTAGAATAATAATTATGTCATTATTATTATTTTGGAGATGATCAAATAATATCCACATTGACCATAGTCAACCCACAAAATTCATTTTGAAAATTTGAGTCGAAGACCATCAAGACATTTGAAAAGAAAATAATATCTATTGAAATTTTATACAACATGGTAATAATTAAAATAAAATGAGTATCAAACATGAAAAATATTCATTATGTTGAAAATAATTAACATAAGTTTTTTATTCGGGAAAATTAGGAATGTGTGCGATGAGATTGACTTGAGGTAGGTGACTCTTTAACATAAAAACACATTTGAAATGTTTTAATAATCATTTTTTATATATTTATTATGTTTCTATATTATTTAAAATAATTTTTATATTTATTTATATTTATAAAAATTATTTATAAAACACATTTTATGTATTTTTTAACATTATTTCAATAGGTTTTAAAAGGATTATATTTATCTATTTTATACGGATGGTTTTGAAATTTTCTATGAAAATAAAAAGATGTTCTATTTTATAGTATACGACATCAATTACCTACTAAACCTCTATAAATGTTACTTTATTTTTGGATTAAATTTCAATATTGTATGTTTTATTTAATGAAACCCCCTCTTTCAATTTACATTTAGTATTTTAGTTCTGAAAATTATTTTCTAAAAGGAAAGGGTAAATTGATGTCATTAAACGTATCCATACGGGTTCATAAGAGTATTTCAATGGTGTTATGATGAAAAAGTGAATGGGTAAAATGATGTATTCATAATATAGTAGTCAAGCATTATATATTATTATAGGTGATCCAGATCTATATTATATTATGAGTGGGCCCGATATAGATTATACGATGGGTGAGCCCCATTATAGGTCTTGAATGAAATTATTAGTGTTCCTTACATTCAAAGGAAATGATAGAACGATGAATGTTTCTCATATGGTATTAACATATCCTGAGTTATTTATGACTCAAAGATAACATAAAACTTTAATATGATTATATTAATTTCTTTAAATTATTTCTACTTTCATGATATAGGTTTAATTGGTTTTCACTGAATAAAATATGTTCTTGATTTATTTCATACATTAAATTTATATTGTGATGATGGTAAAAAAATTATCAGTTTTTATTATTTTCACCAGACTAATGGGTTTCAATATTTTATATTACATAACTATATTTTTTTTCTTATACCATTTTTTAAATGTTATTCATAGGGTTTTATTAGGGTAAATACTTAATAGTCCATGTTTGATTTCATGAATATTTTTTATGAAATGAAAAAATATTTAATATAAAGATTTTTATATGGTTTGAAATTGGATATTTTATTGGAATTTCCTGTTGAATAAATTTTTCTTAATTCTATAAAAATATATATCCTAAAGTATCAACAGTATTTAAGGGATCCATTATTTTTCTATGATGATGTATTTATTGGATGGAATAAAATTGTTTCAAATTTCTCTAGATCAATGCCTGACACGTAAGTATTTTGTATTTTTGTAATAGATCTGGGAGTGTGGGGTTTGAGGTTATTAAAAAACCATCCATGAGTTTTAATAATTTATAATACAGTGACATTATTGATTATGCTAGATGAGAATGATATATCTAATGATGAAGAGTGAGCCTATAATGAATTATATTATTGTGTGTATTATTTTTAAATGTTAAATGTATTGATTTTAAAACTAGGCATTGAGGCAGCATACGGTTTCAAGGCCCGATGTGCCCGAAATAAATTTTACAAATATATTAAATTATAAAATAGCATGCACTTGCAATTTTTATGAAATAGTGGAGTAATTTTTAAATGGGTGGCCATATTGGAAATCTTAGAACTCTATTTCAATTAGAATTGAAGCTTTAACATAGGGAAGATGTAACATTAGTAAGAATAGGTCAATTGAGGAAAGTCATCACGAGAATTTTAAATGAATAAGATAAATTGATAAAAATTTATTTATTTATTATTTAATTGATGTAGTGACACAACGAATAGATTTTTAAAATAAATCCTTTGGTAGAGATCAAGGGTTTGGATCATAACCCTTGAATCCTTTAGAGGCCCTGTAGATAGAGATTTGGAAATTCCTCTTGAGAGGAGATGACAGAACATCAGATCAGAGATCGAAAAATGCCATTCATGGTGGATCTCACCAACGACGACGACCCAAGGACTGGTTTTCCTTATCTAGAAATCCAAATTTTAGGTGTGATAAATTATTTCAATTCTCCATTCTAGTTATTTATTACTATGATGAATGTCGAATAATCCAAAATTATATTAGCCTGCAGATCAATAGTACTTGTGAGATGGGATGATATTTGCAGAGACTACCTGGATTAGGTTCTAGGGATTTTTTTTATTCATTAATTGTTCTTGTAAGAATTTATCAAGGATATAATGAACAATGACCAAGGTTCATTCCTATAGATTTCTCCATGTACTTATTCACTCCCTAGTTCATGCATCATTGACGCGTGTTATACATTTTCCCCCCAACATGGTACAATCAATCATTGTTCCTTTGATTCTTATCACAACAATCTGAAACTATAGATCCATCATCCACATGACTCAACAGAGGTGCAATGATGAAAAAAACGTATGGATAGAAGAAATTTGGATGAAACTGTTCATTGGGTGAGTTGCATCGAGATGGATAAAATTCGATTTTTGAGCTGATAAAAGGCCAGAAACCCATTGATTTGATGTTAGGATGGTGAAACAACCTTGGATATGGTGTTTCAAGGTGAACGGATCACTGGAACGAGATCCAAAAATCAGGTGAGGAGATTATATGAAGAACATAAATTATGGAAAACATAGAACACATGGCATGTAGTATCTACTACATGAAATGTGTTCATCGTTAGACCACTCAACATGTACCCTAGGTGGTACAAAGACATGGGGTGGAGTACATAGGCTACCTATACAGCTTGTACTCCCCCACATGGCAAGGCCTAAACCGGTTACATGGACTACTCTATGCACTAGTACATGGGGAGGCATACACAAGCCGACACCACGTACTAGAACATGATAAAAGTATTGGAGGACCCCAGATGGATGGATATGACATGTGAATCCTTCAACATTTCATTTACCCCTCATTAACATGAAATAATCTAAAGACATGGTCCATTGCACACAGTTAGTACCCGGGGTTAAGGGACATGACATGTGACCCCACTACATGTTTTCTACCCCTTTCTACAAGGAATTATTCTCTTCTCCACCATATCATGGAAAAGTTTAATTATGTTTCATTCCTTTTTATCATTTAACTAATGTTTTGTGTGGATAATTTTTTAATCATAGGACTATGATCAATTTTGCAGGACTTCCTTTATAGAACTATTGGAATCCCCAGAGAGGCCTAGAGTAGGATCCTCTATTCATTCTTCATTACCTAGGTCACGTTCTCAGAATAGACATGACCAACACTATGTGGGAACTGATCCTCTACATGGTAAGTTAATCCAAATTCAGTAGTTGGTATCACCTCCTGGGCATGGCTATAATCATCATCTATTTTATTGTATCCCTATCTTCAGACTATTATCATATCCTTCTCATGTCATGACCCAATGAGTAGTACCTCCTGGATAGACGACATCAGTGCTATCGTACTCAGGAGTGTGTTCTCCCAAATTAGTGATTCAGGGAATATTCAAGATGAATTTTTATTCTTGGTATACTTTGGTATTGACTTACCTCTACAATATGTGTCTTTGTTGATTATATCTGCATATTCTTGTTTTATGTTATCTAGACATATACCGATGTAGAGTTGACTATGTCATTACTTTGTGGTATTTATTCGTGGTTTCAGGGTGTCTTACTGATTATTTTTTTTATTGAACCTTTCATGGGATATTACAACACATGTTTTTCCTTGCACAGACAATTGACAGTTTGAAAGAGTCTGAGGAAGACTAGGACTAGACGGTGCTTTGTGAGAGAAAATAGACAGAGGTGTGTTATTGCGGCTTTTATACATCTATCCTCGTACCTTTTTCTTACCAACCAGATTCATGTTACAGACTTCTTATGGTGGTCTTGTATTTGGACCTGTTTACTTTTTTTTCTTTCTATCATACTCTAATTGTTGGATATAGTGATTGTAATTAATAGTTTACTTATTGGTTTTTTTCATTTCAACATTTTGTTGGCTTGGAGATGTGTGTGTTCATATATGTACATAGGAAATGCCTCCCATGGTAGTGATATTCCTAATCAGTGCTAGTCACTTTTCCCTAACCTGTTGTAGATAGGATTGGGGAGTCATGGCACAGGCCCCAATATGTGGGTTTAGGACAGAGTGGTATCAGATGAGGTCAGTTATACTTTAGAAACAGGGGTCTTTAAGAATGGTTTGGGTAAATAGTGTTATGTGTTTAGATATGGGATTTCATATCAGGGAATCCATTGATGGTGTGGTGGCCAATGTATCCATACACCAGGACTCTGATAACGTAATTTCCATCTCATTACATGATAGCACTATTTTCAGGGAGTTAATTATACATGAATCATACAGAAATGGGTTGTGGTCGACATGTCATTCTTGATTTAGTTCTATTGATATACTCAATAACTATGGTACGTCATTTTTTCTTACAAGATGACTCCCTGATGCATACAAGCTGGGATTCAGTAGGATAAACATGAGGGTGACCCCCTTAGTGACGAGGCATTGATACAGATACTGGTTCACAAGTTGTCACCTCTAGGTGGTGCACCCGCCATACATTCACCTGTAGAGAAGTATGTGGTACACACAATACTAGTGGATGAGGAGAACATGATGAGAGTGCTTTATGAATTTTAGCGACAGATACCCCTCAGGTTCTGAGGTGATCCTGACCCACAGAATGATGAGGAAATTCTTGAGGTTATCACTTAAATTTTCCAACTAGTCAGGACACCAATAGATCAGATGGTGGTTCTGGCAGTGATCATTCTACATAGCTCACTAGGGAAATGATGGAATTTTGTCATCCAGACATGCGATGAGGATAATCATTAATGGATAGATTTCAAGAACCTCTTTATAGAAGAGTTATCACTAGTTACAATTAGAGTTCTTCATATCCAGGATCTTCTTCATTTCTATAAGTAGAGTTTGATAGTGGCTGATTATTCAACGAGGTTTACCAACCATTCCAGGTACTCAATATATATGGGGAGAGATTAGTACTTTAGGACTCAGGACTTTGACTGAGGTCTTCATAGGGACATCTGAGCTAGAGATATCCTTATATGAATTCCTACCTATGTTAGGGTGCTTGTGTAAATTTTGGGGGTTGAAAGGTTCTTGGTTGAGTAGATACAACTAATGAGAGACAGTAGTGGGGAAGCCGAATTAGTGTAAGACCCCATGTTTTTCTAAAGATAAATAGTAATGGATGGAACTTTTTTTTAAATACTTATTTTTTATTAGCCTTTAAAACATAACTTTTATACTTCTATATTCGGGATTTCAAAAATCTATCATCTACAATTGTGTTCAGTATGTTATTTGGAGTCTATTGGGACCAACTTGTTTTTTTGTGAATAGTAACATACCATTATGAATAGTAATATGAATCGTGATATGACCCTAATGAATAGTAAATATTATTATTATTTTATATTCTTAAGGGTAGAAGATAATAACATCTTTGTTAATTTTTCATTGTGATAAAGGTGTAGTTGTAAAATTAGAACTGTTATTTTTTGAATTTTATATGCTTTTATTTAAAAATTAAATTAATAATAATTAAAAAATTAAATTTGAAAAATTAAGTTCATTTTTGAATTCTACACTTCAAAAATGGTTGGAGTAAATTTTTGTATTTTTCTAAAACTCTTGAATTTTCAGTGAATAGTGAAATACGATAAAATACCGTATAATAAAATTATCAGTAAAAATTCACTATTTATGAAATCATAAGTGATGAAATGCCACTTTGTTCTAACTCACATGATATTATCACTATTTAGGGACACTTGATTTGTGAATATTCATAGTCTTGATAATAATATTATAATAATGATTAAAATAATCCAAAATACCTCCCCTCCTCCACTATAAATACCACCCTCACTCCCCTCTTCCTCCCACACCTCTCAAGCCTTGTGAATTGCCTAATTTCTGCCAAATTCCATCCCCAATTTTCATACCCACGTCCTAGATCTGATGGTCTCACCAAAATACCAAAATCAATGCCCTTAAGGAGGATCTCAAGGAGAAGAGATCAAGAGGTAAACATCCTCTTTTATTTTCTTTCTTTTCATTCATTTTATGTTATTATCTTCCATTCCCTTTGCCTTATGTTGGGGTATTTCCTTAAAAATTCCCCATAACTATCCATATTTTGTATGAATGATGAGATATTCCATTCCTCTCATCAATCTTGTTTTTATGACTTTTTAAGAGACGTCGTTAGGCAGCTGAATTTTCGTGAGAAATTTCTCAAGATTTTCTATTATTTCATGATTACTTTTTCTTCTTTCCTCACTCCTTCTTATCCAAGAGGCATGAAATCTCTATAATCATGTATATTCATTATGTTCTCATGTTTATGAAAAATTCCTCATCAGTATTCTTCTCTTCTTTCAATTATTTAATGAAAAAAACATTTTCCACTTGTGTCGAATTGACGACATCGTGGACGATGTATTTTCAATTTACACTAATTCTTCAATTATTGTCATGAAACCATTTATATGGTTGAACCAGGTTATAATATATGTTTTATGACTCATATATGTTTCTGTAATTCATTTTTACTCATGGTTCTAATTTATAAGACTAAATGAGGTTGTTATTATCAAAGAACCTCTTAAATGATCTAAACGAACATAATTTATGTTTCAACTTATGAGTCATCATCAAATAAAGCATCAAAGTGATAAATGGTATAATTTATTGTAATTTAAATATGTATATACTACTCAATTCCAATTCTAGAGTTTCACTTCCAATCAACAAGAACGGTTCATCATGAACTGATCGTGAAAATCATAAATGAACTCACCCAATATAATGCAAGGAACAAAATACTAACAAATAAGGGGTGAAATGAGGTTATGAAATGACCATATAAGATGTTATAAACAATAAAATGTTTCTTTAAAAAGACTAATAACACTATTTAAACCATTATACTGGAGTTTTAAACATGTTTGAATTAAGACAAACCTAAGGTAAGCGAATTCTTAACACGATTTCCATTATTTGGATTAACCTTCTACTTTATTATTCATGTGCTATATAAATTGTTTTTGTGATAGGTTTTGTTAATATTATGTTTCATTATGTGTACTTACATATTATATACATATTACATCCACTCTATTAAGTCTCACTTCAAGTATATGATGTTTATAAAGGACTTTTCTTCTAAAATCCTCTTTTAAAATTTTGTTTTACATGATTCAAATGAAATGTTTTTATGCTATTATTTATGTTGTATGATAATGTTTCGCTTATTGTGAATTGTTTATGATTAAATATGGGTCCTATATTTCCCACCAATTCATTGGGTATTAGTATTTTGGAGGTCGGTTGTATGGTTACTCTAAGTGTAACTGTGATGGTTACACAAAGTAAGGTAGCCGTGAGGGTTACAAATTTTAAGGTAGCGAAGATGGTTACAATAATATGTAAGTAATTCCCCAAGAGACATCTATGATTATATTTATATTCTCATGTTTGTGTGGTTCTTGTGTAAATCTCATGTTACACGAAGTAAGTATTATGGGTGAAAATCATGTGTTTGAAAATGTTTTCAAACGTTATGAGTATTCATGGACTAACGTCATTTTTCCTTCTTTTTCATACCTTACTGAGATTTTTTGCTCATCCCAAGTTTTTAAATTATTTTTCATAGGTTAATGGATGTGTAATACAAGGAATAAAGACATTTTAAATGTTGAATAATTTTAAAGGAGTCTTGTTCTATGTTTTAATGATTTATATTTAGAGAAAAATGGAAACTATTTGTATGATATCTACTATATATCAATGTGTAATGTTTGGAATGTTCTGTACCTATTCTCTAAAGCTCTAAACTTGAAATTTCCTCAATGTAAAAGGAAGTTTTTTCTTGACTAAATTCAAGATTATATATCTAATAAGTTCGGGTCCTAATAGTAGGTATCAGAGGATGGTTTAGATAACTTCAGGGGTTAGGGTTATGTTAATAGAATACCATAAATGATGTTCACTCTATGTTTATTTTGTAATAGCATTTAAATATTACCATGTTTCTTCATCTAAGAAATTTTTGTTCAGAATGGTTTTCTGAAGAAGTAACATGGATGCTGAAGAGGAGAGGCTCCGACAGAATGACATCCTTCCTAATCTACCTCCTGGAATGGTAGGGATTAGAACCAAGTAGTTTGTGACAGTAATGGCTCAGTTAACGAAAGAAATAAATGGTGGTGGCATCCATGTATGAGAAACAAAAGAGGTACCACAACAGAACATGATAGTGGTGGAACATTTTATGATACAACACCCTCCTACATTAAATGGATCTTCTGACCCAGTGGCAACTGAAGGATGGATCAAAGACTTTGAAAAGATATTTGATGTTATGGTATGTTCAGACAATAAAAAGGTAAGCCTTTCCATTTATCTTTTTTAAATGGAAGCTGATCAGTGGTGGTCAATGGTAAGGAATATCAGGGGTAGAGTGGATTTTGATGCCTTAGAGTGGGATGAATTTAATAGTCTTTTCATTGAAAAATATTTTCCTAAGGTGGTGTGACTTAGAATAGAGAAGAAATCCATTGAATTAAAACAGAATGATGATGTTTTAGTGACTGTGTATGAAGAGAACTTCACCCGACTAGAGAGGTATTCTCCAAATCTTATTCTAGATCTCAATAGAAAAATCAGCCGCTTTTACTTAGGATTGAATCCATGGTATTGAAGGGCGTTGGCCTCCCGTGAATTCAAAAGTTATGAGAAACTTGTTTAATGTGCCGAGAGGGTATAGATGGAGTTTTCTGATGATCATGTGCATTTTTGAAACAAAGAGAACAAGATGTCTAGTTGGAAAGAAATGGGAAAGAATCAACCAAAGAAATTTGATGGTAAAAAAATTACAATTTCCATTTTGTGAAAAGTCCGGCAAGAAGAAACCTGGGGAATGTCTTAGAAAAATTGGGAAGTTTTTTAAATGTGGTATGTTTGGACATATGGCCCGAAATTGCAATGAAAATGATCCAAAGAATAATCCTGATAAGCAAACTGTAAAGTGATTTAAATTTGGTGAGATGGGTCACTATGAAAATGTCTGCCCAAAGAGAGATTTGAATGATGCAAAGAAGCCAGAATACAAGCAGAAAGGTGTAGTGAGATCCTTTGCGACTACATCAGTAGACATTGGGCAATCTAATGATTTTGTATCAGGTACATTGTATGTTCATTCAGATTTTGCTAATTTTTTGTTTGATACAGGGTCTACACATTCCTTCATCTTTGAGAAATTTTCTGGTAAATTTGAAATATCACCTCAACAAATGCGACCTGAAATTGTTGTTAAAACACCAGGGGGAAATGTTATAGAAAAGAGGAATTATAAAAATCTTTCTATTTTGGTTTGTGGAAAGACTTTACCTACAAACCTTTTTTTACCATTAGTTGAGTTTGATGTTATTCTAGTGATGAAATGGCTTTCTGATTATCATGCTAAGATTGAATGTAGAGCTAAAGAAGTTGTTTTTCAGAAAGAGTTTCAGTTTGTATAAAATAATGAACCCATACAAGTGATACCATATCAGGAAGGTGAGAAATTATTGAAATATGGAAATTAATGTTAGCTTGATTATATTTTTGAAAACAAGGGAACTATTCAAATTAATGATATGCTAGTGGTAAATTAATACCTTGATGTTTTTTCGGAGGAGTTACCCAGTGTCAGACCTGATCTAGAACCCGAATTCACAATTGAATTAGTTCCAGATGCTAAGACAATTTCAAAACCACCATATCGTATGGCTTCAATAGAACGTATTGAATAGAAAAATTTGTTGCATGATTTTCTTGTCAAAGGCTTCATTCTTCCCAACAATTCACCATGGGGAGCCCCTGTTTTTTTTGTTAATAATAAAGATGGTTCCATGATACTTTGCATTGTTTATAGAGCTTTAAATAACATCACTGTTAAAAACAAGTTTCCTTTGCCTCATATTGATGAATTGTTTGATTAGCTCTCGGGAGCTTAGTACTTTTCCAAGATTGACTTGAGATCCAGATACCATCAGCTGAAGGTGAAGGAGGATGACATCCTGAAAACAAACTTTAATACTAGATATGGGCATTATGAATTTGTTGTTATGATGTTTGGGTTAACTAATACACCTGCTGTATTCATGAATCTTATGAATAGAGTATTTCATGAGTTCTGGGATATGTTTGTGGTTGTATTTATTGATGAAATTATGGTTTTTTCTAAAAATAAATAAGATCATATAAAACATCTAAGGGTTGTTTTATAAACATTAAATGAAAAGAAAATATATGGAAAAGTCAGCTAGTGTGATTTTTGGTTGCAACAGATTTCTTTTCTTGGGCACATTGTAAATAAAGATAGAATAACAGTTGATCCGTTCAAAACAAAAGTAGTTGATGAATGGCCAAGACCCACAAATGTTACAGAGATTCGTAGTTTTCTGGGCTTATCAAGTTATTACCGAGAGTTTGTTAAGAACTTTTCACGGTTATCTAGCCCGACAATTAAGATAACACGAAAAGGGGTTAAATTTGTTTGGACAGAAGAATGTGATGTTTGTTTCCGGAACTGAAGATGAGATTGGTGAATGGTCCATTTTTGTCCTTACCTTCCCAGAATGGTGAGTATGTCTTCTATAGTGATGCTTATTTGAAGGGACTTGGTTGTGTTTTGATGCAAAATGATCAGGTAATTGCCTATGCTTTAATTCAAGTTAAACCTCATGAGCTAAATTATCCCACGCATGATTTGGAATTGGATGTTGTGCTTTTTTGCTTTGATAATATGGAGGAATCATCTAAACTGAACCAAATGCAAAATATATACTGACCATAAAAGTTTAAAGTATATATTCACTTAGAAGGAATTAAACATGAGGCAGCGAAGATGGATAGAACTAATAAAATATTATAACTGCACAATCAACTACAATCCTAGGAAAGAAAACAAAGTATTGGATGCCTTAAGTCGGAAACAACAAGCATCATTAACCATTCTACCTTTGGAACATGATCCCTTGATTAATTATTTGATGAATATTTGCTTAGAAGTTATTAGTGCAGGGAATATATCTGTTTTGTTTCAGGTTTCAGTGTAGTCATTGTTGTCAGACAGAATTAAGAAAGCACAGAGGGAAGACCATGAGCTACAGAAAAAGGTAAAATTGGTTAAAATGGGTAAGTTGTCAGAATTTAATCTCGATAAATATTGTGTTTTTTTATTTGGAAAAAGGTTGTTTCTGCCTTTTGATTCCCATCTAAAGAAAGAATTGTTGTGTGAAGTTCATAGTTCTCCATTTTCTATTCATCCTGGAAGAACTAAGATGTACAGAGACCTTCGAGAGTATTGTTGGTGGAATGGGATAAAGAGAGATATTGCTGATTTTATAATGAAATGTTTGACATGTCAGAAAATTAAAGCAGAGCGGCAGTTACCGAAGGGGTTGCTTCCGCCTTTGCCAGTGCCAGAGTGCAAATGGGATAATATATCCATGGACATTGTGGTGGGACTACCAAAGACCTCTCGAGGTAACAATGTGATTTGGGTTATTGTTTATCGGCTAACAAATTCTTCACATTTTCTTTCTATTAGATATATAATGACTTTGGATCTACTTTCTCAATTGTACCTCAAAGAGATTGTCAGGTTACATGGAGTTCCACTTTCTATTGTGTCTGACCGAGATCCCAGGTTCACTTTTAACTTTTGGAAGGGACTTTAGAAGTCGATGGGCACATAGATAAATTCCATTACAGCTTTTTATCCACAATCAGATGGGAAATCGGAACGAATGATTCAGAATCTGGAGGATATGCTCCGATCATGTTCAATGGACTATCAGGGAAGTTGGGATCAACATCTTTAATTAGTTGAGTTTTCTTATAATAATATTTTTCATTCCAGTATTCTGATGGCACCTTTTGAGGCCTTGTATGGGAAGCGGTGTCAGACTCCAGCGTTTTGTGGTGAATTTGGAAAAATAAAGTTGATCGGGACAGAATTAGTTGAAGAAGTGGCTGAGAAAGTGAGGATGATCCAGCAACACACGAGGACAACTCAGAGCAGCAAAAAAGTTATGCAGATAATAGAAGGAAAGACTTCACTTTCGAGGTAGGTGACCATGTTTTCCTGAAAGTCTCTCTTCGGAAAAGTGTGATGCATTTCTGTAAAAAAGGAAAGATAAAACCACGGTTCATTGGTCCTTTTGAAATCTTGGATAATGTTGGAATATTTGCATACCACCTAGCTTTGCATCTGAGCTTGTTTAGGTACACAATGTTTTTCTTGTTTCGATGTTGAGAAAGTATGTGCCTAATTTATCACATGTCTTGAACCCAGAAGTAGTTCTGCAGGAAGAGAAACTTTCTTATGAAGAGAATCCAGGTTAGATTCTTGATCGGAGGGAATGTGTATTATGGAACCAGGTAATCCTCCAGGTAAAGGTTTTGTGGAGAAACCACATGGTTGAAGAAGCAACATGGGAGTCTGAAAACGATATGAGGTAAAAATACCATCAGTGGTTTAAAAAGAAAATAAAATTGTGAGGAAACAATTTCAAGAAGGTGGGGATAATGTAACACAACAAGTTTTTCTAAAGATAAATAAAAATGCATGGAACATTTTTTTTAAATAGATATGTTTAATTATCCTTTAAAACACAACTTTTCTACTTCTATATTCTGAATTTCAAGAAACTGTCATCTACAATTGTGTTCAGTATGTTATTTGGAGTCTATTGGGACCAACATGTTTTTTTTGGAGAATAGAAACATACCCTTATGAATGGTAATATGAATAGTAGTATTGTAGAGACCCAAATCCTGACGTACATGGACATTACATTACTTTTTTGAAATACTTAGTACATAACAAAAATAGAGACACAAGGACCGTAATCTTTTTGTGTCTTTGCAAACTCGGAATATAATCTTCTAAACGTGGTGAAAGATCTTCAACATCTCCCATAATGATCTTCTCTTTTTTTTCTTACCTAAAACCATTATTTATATCCTGGGGAAAAGAAAACATCAAAGGGGTGATCTCAAATTCCCATTAAGGGTAAACATAGAGAACATAAAACAATCCATAAACATTTAAATGCAAAAACGTGAACATAAAATCTAAACAACAAAATCTTGAGCAAAGACATGGATATTGGAAGTACGTAAGGCATATATCATAAGGGAACATCAATCATGATAACATAGCATGGTAATAAATCATGTAATTGTGGCAACCATTAAGGACATGTTATGATTTCCATAGTAGCCATGGATTTGCTGCCAAGACCATCTTAGTGGACAATGTCCCTTTCTGAATCGAGTTCATTCCTTGTTTCAGTCCTGTACCACTGAACCGGTTTAACATACCATTACATCCATGTCTATCTCACGAGATAAAAATATTTACCCAATGCATTGGAGGGAGATATAGGTCCCACCCATCTCATAATGAAATCATTCTTACTTGTGCCACAAAATGAACTTAAAACATTCATCATAACCCAAATAAAAAGACGGGTTTCATAAACATCATCCCATCATCTCCTAATCCATATAAAAAAAATGGACATTTCATCATAAGAAAAGTGAAACCATGTAAATCATAGAGACATTAAACATGAAACATACATATATGAAATAATTTCATCCTAGATGGAAAATGGTTTTGATAAAACATTTGAAATGAATTCTTGTGGAAAATATCTTTTCTTCTTCAAAATCAATTTCTATTCACAAAACGTCATGAAATTTTAAAAGAAATAGATTTTGTTGGATATATTCATGAAATATTTTTGAGGAAGAATCATGAAAACAAGGATTTATAAAACCGTGAAAATCCTTTCATGCCGTATAAGTTAAAAAACATTCTCCTTGTACTTTTGTCAGAAAAGTGAAAAAGTACCTCCTAACGTAAACAAAAGAATGATTACTTACATACCATGTAGTAAAAGTCAAAAATGAGTAAAAAGGACTTTAAATATACATGAAACACTTTTATAAAACATGGACATGGATGATAGAAATAACCCCAGTAAATACTTACGTATAAGCAATCTCGGATAGAAAACAATTGAGATTGAAAAATTATCCCTTACCTTAGGTCCGATATGCTTCGTACGTTTCCGAACCTCCAGTATAATGATTTAAATAATGCCATTAACTTATTACAGAATCATATTCATTGTTATTATATCATATATGGTTCACTTATGACTTTATAATTACCGTTATTTTGTAAGTTCCATGTTAAAGCAGCGTTTTGGGTTAAATCGTTTTATTTATCGTACGTGTTTGGACTTGTTGTTCTTGATATTATTACTTATATCCTGATTTACATAATTACAGAATGTAAAAAATGATTTTCATATAATATATATTTCAGTATATACATATATATATATATGATAGATCGATTAAATGAAATGAAATACACCATTCATCGAGACGGTAGGCCGTACGTACGCCTGAACGCTGTTTTCGTTTCCTTATTGAATTGAATGAAATTATGTAGATGACATACATATCTAGTATCATTATTATTTCATATATTTTATGATTACTTATTATATATATACTTTATAATCATTCATGAATGGTTAACATGGAAAATTAATCTCATCGCGTCATGGAGACGGTAGTCCGTACGTAAGCACGAGCGATGATATCATTCTCATGATCGTGGAATTGTATTAGAGTGTATGTATACTATTTCATAATCAATATCACTTTAAAATAATCATATATAGTTATTATTAATACCATTATACCCATCCAAGTAAGGTGGTGGTGGAAAATAGATTACACCACGGCGTGGAGACGGTATTCCGTACGTACGCACGCGTGGTGATTTCATTTTCCGTTGGATGGATAGATGGTGAAATATGGCTGTTTCATACTTATAATAATATATCAGTATATGAGTGATACTGAAGTTATTACTTCATAATGAAACAACTATAGAAGGGGAAGTGGAAGAAGAAATAAAGTTGAAAGAATCGGTAACGGACATTACCTCTTCTTTGAAGAGCCTCTTTGAGACCTCCTTTTAGGGAACTGAAATTTGTCTTTGAAGAAGACCAGGACCTCTAGGATATTTCTAGGTAAGTGGAGAAGAGAATTGTTCAGGGTTTGGCCGATCTTGAAGGCTCAATGTGGTGTGAGGAAGAGAGGGAGGAGGTTCCCTTTTATAAGGGAGGAGAGGGGCACCTTTGGAAAAACTAAAAATATTATTTTATTATAATGACATATTCGGTTTTTAATATCTCTAAATTGAGTTATTTCGACGCTTAGGGGAGGGGGGGGGGGTCGAAATCTTCTCATCCAATAAATTTTAGACAATTTTAGGATTCTATTTTAACCTTATCATTTAGATTTAACTTTATGTTAAATAATTTTTCTTTTATCGTGTCTTCTTGTTTTTTTACACTATAAGGTTAATAAACTTACGATAACAAGCCAAACGAACCCCAAGTTGTTTATTATTAATATATATAACCTTATCTAAGTAATTTTTCCGAACCATTATTTTTAGGAATAAAATAACTATTAATAATATAATATTTGTTTTAAAAACTATTTTATGTCAATTTTGACACTATTTGGTAATTAATTTTTGTGAAACTCATAACAGGATGATTAGTTCAAACAAAGTTAGTTAAATCAATAATAAAATTTCACATTAACATATAAAGTTATTGGAATTCAGAAAAAGTCTCAAATTACATTTATTTGGGTATTTATAACATCAATTATGCCAATATTTCATTAATAATATAATTACTCCATCATCATTGTGTCATAAATAAATTAAATTATTTAAAGTCAAAAAAATACAAATAAAATAATATTATGTACGAAATATTTGTATCTTTCTAACGAAAATTTATAGTCTAATTTATCTTATGAATAACCCTATGTTAAAAATGATTACTTATTAAACTTTGATTTTAACTATTTTAACCCTTCTTTAAATAAATTAATAATAAATGTCCTAATCTAATCAAAGTGGGCCTAAATGGTCATATTTTATTCCTAAGGTTGTTTTTGGTCGAATTAAACTTATCTAATAGAATTAGGACATGTTTTTGGGTAATAATAATATTATTTTTACCCTTAATTACCTTATTTACTTTTAACCGTGGTAAATAAAAGTAAAAAGTTATTATTCACCAAAAATTATTTTCATCTCATTGAACCACATTTTACATACTGAAATCAATCTTGTCTCTCAAATTTTTGAAATTACATTCACAAAAGAGGTAAAATTATGTTTTATGTAAATTTTCAAATTCTCATAGGAAGTGGGTAAAAGACGGTCAAAAGTTCAATACAATTTTTATATAATGAAAATTATTATAAAATGACTCCAATGAATTACATTGAACATATATATGTACTATGTGTCAATTTTGACCTAAAATAAATTTATTTAAAATAAATAATTATTTAAATAAAATGTCGGTTTTAAATAGTAATCCAGTGTTTTTACTATTCATCAAAAATTGATATTTTTCAGAAAAATACCAAAATTTCACCCTAGGATAATTTGGATATTCTGAATCCAAAAATGAAGTCCATTTTGAATGTTAAAATTTAAAAAATTTCAAAAAGTAGTTATTACTATTCATAACGGCTAGTTTTAATATTATTTGAATTGCATATCGTTGTTTAGTGAAACTCGGTATTATGTACAACACACACTATCGAGGAAGGTCGCGATTGCGTGTAATGCAGCCAATTTAGGGCAGCGTGTTGTGAAAGACTACTTTATTTTATCATACAACACAAGACATCAATAAAATTTAAAAAAATATTTTTCATAAAATATCGGGGTGTTACATTCTACCCCCCTTAAAATGAATTTCTCCCTCGAAATTCATCGAGGTTAAAAATGGTTTACTACTCGAAAGTATCTTTAATAGAAACCCACATCATAAAATGGAATACCAAAACCAATCATTAGATACTAATGTATGAAACATAACGGTTACCCAAATTAACTAATCACTAGGATTCCACATAAGAGAACATAGGTGAAAATATGGACATGGAAGAGAAACCTAACCATCATGTTCTAACGGAGAGTGTTACAGAACATGGCTATGAAAAATCCAACAATCACAAAACCATATATTGGTGATGATCTAAGGTACCATCCGATTCATCGGATACAAGGGAACTAGGAAAACATTTTTGGTTTTCAAGATCATTTCCCTAAAGTTGATGAATTAAAAGAAATAATTACATGATTATGGTACAATTTCACTATTGTTCATGAATTGAACAATTTTCACTTCATCCCTTAAATAAATGAATTTGAATTTTTTATTCGTGATGTGTTAGCAGATCATGTGATAGAATGATGGGTCATTCCATCTGTTTCAAACAAAAGGTTAGCAAAAGTTATAAGTCCATCTGATGGTTAGATTAATCGTATATGGTTCCAAAAATGAACTTATTCTTCATATATCATACTACTTAATAAAATAAAACTACTTTCTACTAACCACGGACTTACTGTAGGCCAGTGGTAGGTGATAAAGGCCAGTCGTATTTCGGTTGTGGGTTCGATTCCCATTTCCTTGTTCGACGCGATGGGTTGTCACCCATCCTACATGTTGTCCTTTTTCTAAAACTACATTTCTGTAACATCCCATCAATAATATCTAAAAAACATCTATACTTAATCAATACTAACTTATTTCCAACATAATCTATTCCAATCATTAGTCTTATCCATAATACTGCAGTCCACTCTCATAATATAGTGAAAATGATTACCAGAGATTTCATATAAAAAGAATGTTAATTCTATCGTTGATCCCCATATATCATAAGATATGTCTTGTTCGTCACATTCAAAACATTTAAATGCATTAGTCGTGTATTCTCTTGAAAAATGAATACCCATTTAATCTTAGTGAAAACATGAGTGTTGTCAAAAGTTAACTCCTTCCACATAGTAAAACCCCAAAATTCTATATACTCAAACCATGATATAACTATTTCCTTATATCAGTCATGAGCCCATGAATACTGTCAATCATTTTAATTTCTCCTTATCCCTTTATTATGCACATATCATCTTCTTTCGAAAAATATCTCAATCACTTTCCGTGGTTACCGGTACCATAACATTATTGAAAACCACAATAGACCAATACATAAATATTCAAATATTACATCATACTATATACAACATTATTTTGGAATCCCATTACATAAACACTTAATCATTCCACCACATCGTTTTTATATTCAACATCGCCAATAGTGATCGCATGTGATTCCCTTTTTCCTTTGCCTTAAGTGGTTTCTCATGTCGATCATCATTAACAACTGGATTGGGGTATTGATTAGAATAATGTCCCATTTCATTGCACTTGATGCATTGAAGTGTCGGTGGGGCGTTCTCTGCAGTATTTTCTTTATTCACACAATTAGCAACCCTTTTTCCATTACTACGACACTCAGCTGCTTGATGACCTTCTTTTCCACACTTAAAAAATTTTCTAATCCCTTAAAGACAATCTCCGCCACACTTCTTTCCACACTTTGAGCATAAGGAAACATTCATCTTTTTTTCACCCTTATTCTGCGATTTCTCCTTGAATTCCATCGTTCGTTTCATGTCAAAACCATGAGATGGATATGTAACACCAACTTACATTTATACCTTGATATAATAACACACAATTTATTTATAGCTACTGATGTCTCTTATAGATAATGCCCATCGAAGATTTGGTTTTAATCCACTGAATAATCGATCCATTTTACATTCAGGTTGGATGATAAATCCAAATGCATACCTTGCAAGCATTGTAAAATTCACTTCGTATATACCAATTGATTCATCATCCTTTTTCATTAGTTCAAGAAACTCTTACATCTTTGTTCAAAGAATACGAGGGAAGTACTTATTGAAAAATAAGTTCTTGATCTCGTCCCATTCCATGGACTCAATTTCATCTCTTAGCCTCTTATTCTTGATAATATTCCACCATTGATCAACTTCACCTTCTAAATGATATACTGATAAGATGACTTAATCATGTTTAGAAAATTGAAGAACTGAAAATATCATTTCAGTGGTACTGATCCATTGTTCTGCAACAAGTGGATCAGAAGACCCACTGAACGAAGGTGGACGTTTCCTCATGAAGGACTCAATAGAATATTGTTTTCTTATCTACTCATTTGGAAGTCCAGAATGATTCATAGCTTGTGTAAGTATAGAAATAATATTTTTCACTCCATCTCCCATAACAATTGTTAGTTCAGGAGGACAGTCATTTCATTGTCCATTACGTTGATCAACACGGTTCCTTCAGGTTCCAGCCATCTTCTAAAACCCAAAAAAAATAGTGTGAGAGGAAAAAATCAAGCTATGGAAAACAACATAATAAAGGGGGAGTAACTTCAATATATACCATATTAGGTTAAATTCTAAAATCGTTACCATAGTTCTAGGACTATATCCTATTCAAATACAAATCCTTAGGGACATCCCTAAGCATACCTTAGAAATATCTCTAGGGTTCACAATAACGTTTTCACATTCTAGTTTCCAAAGGTTGACTAAACCTTTCCTCTGATACCAACTGTAGAGACCCAAATCCTGACGTACATGGACATTACATTACTTTTGCGAAATACTTAGTACATAACAAAAATAGACAAACAAGGACTGTAATAGTTTAGTGTCTTTGGAAACTCAGAATATAATCTTCTAATCGTGGTGAAAGATCTTAAACATATCCCATAAAGATCATCTCTTTTTTTTCTTACCTAAAACCATTCATTATATCCTGGGGAAAAGAAAACATAAAAGGGGTGAGCTGAAATGCCCATTAAGGGTAAACATAGAGAACATAAAACAATCCATAAACATTTGAATGCAAAAACATGAACATAAAATCTAAACATCAAAATCTTGAGCAAAGACATGGATATTGGAAGTACCTAAGGCATATATCATAAGAGAACATCAATCATGATAACATATCATGGGAATAAAGCATGTAATTGTGGAAACTGATAAGCACATGTTCTGATTTCCATAGTAGCCAAGGCATTGCTGCCAAGACCATCTTAGTGGACAAAGTCCCTTTCTTAATCGAGTTCACTCCTCATTTCAGTCCTGTAACACTACACAGGATTAACTTACCATTCCATCCATGTCTATCTCATGTGATAAAAATATTTACCCAATGCATTGGAGGGAGATATAGGTCCCACCCATCTCATAATGAAATCATTCTTACATGTGCCACAAAATAAACATATAACATTCATCATAACCCAACGAATAAAATGGGTTTCATAAACATCATCCCATAATCTCATAATCCATATAAAACAAATGGACATTTCATCATAAGAAAAGTGAAACCATGTAAATCATACAGACATTAAAATTGAAACATACACATATGAAATAATGTCATCTTAGATAGAAAATGGTTTTGATAAAACAATTGAAATAAATTCTTGAGGAAAGTATGCTTTCTTCTTCAGAATCAATTTCTTTTCACAAATCATCCTGAAATATTAAAAGAAAGAGATTTTTTTAGATATAGTCATGAAATATTTTTGAGGAAGCGTCATGAAAATAAGGCTTTATAAAACCATGAAAATCCTTTCATGCCGTATAATTTAAAAAAGCATTCTCCTCATACTTTTGTCGGAAAAGTCAAAAAGTACCACGTAACGTAAACAAAAGAAATATTCCTTACATACAATGTAGTAAAATTAAAAAATTGGTAAAAATTACTTTAAACATATATGAAAACACTTTTATAAAACATGGACATGGATGATAGAAATAACCCTAGTAAATACTTACGTATAAGCAATATCGGATAGAAAACAATTGAGATTGCAACATTATCCCTTACCATAGGTCTGATATGCTTCATACATTTCGGAACCTCCAGTATAATTTTTTAAATAATGTCATTGACTTATTACAGAATCATATTCATTGTTATGATATCATATATGGTTCACTTATGACTTTATATTACCCGTTCTTTTGTAAGATCCATGTTAAAGCAGCGTTTTGGGTTAAATCGTTTTATTTATCGTACGTGTCTGGACATCTTGTTCATGATATTATTACTTATATCCTGATTTAATTAATTCAAAAATGTATAACATGATTTATATATAATATATATTTTAGTATATACATATATATATGATAGATCGATTAAATGAAATGAAATAGACCGTTCATGGATACGGTAGGCCGTACGTACGCATGAACGCTGTTTTCGTATCCTTATTGAATTGAATGAAATTATGTAGATGACATACATATCCAGTATCATTATTAAGTCATATATTTCATGATTACCTGTTATATATATACTTTATAATCATTCATGAATGGTTAACATGGAGAATGAATCTCATCGCGTCGTGGAGACGGTAGTCCGTACGTACGCACGACCGATGATATCATTCCCATGTTTGTGGAATTGTATAGGAGTGTATGTATACTATTTCAGAATCAATATCACGTTACAATAATCATATATAGTCATTATTTACAACATTATTCCCATCCAAGTAAGGTGGTGGTGGAAAATAGATTACACCACGGTGTGGAGATGGTATTCCGTACGTACGCACACGCAGTGATTTAGTTTTTCGTAGGATGGATAGATAGTGAAATGGGGTTGTTTCATAGTTATAATAAAATATTAGTATATTAGTGATACTGATGTTATTACTTCATAATAAAACAACTAAAGAAGATGAAGTGGAAGAAAAAATAAAGTTGAAATAATCGGTAACAGACATTACCTCTTCTTTGAAGCGCCTCTTTGAGACCTCCTTTTAGGGCACTGAAATTGGTCTTTGAAGAAGACCAGGACCTCTAGGTTGTTTCTAGGGAAGTGGAGAAGATAATTTTGCATCGGTTGGCCGAGAATGACGGTTCTAAGTGGTGTGATGAAGAGACGGAGGAGGTTCCCTTTTAGAAGGGAGGAGAGGGGAACCTTTGAAAGAACTAAAAATATTATTTTATTATAAAGTAATATTCGGTTTTTAATAACTCAAAATTGAGTTATTTCTAAGCTAAGGTGGGTATGGGTAGAAATCCTCTCATCCAATATAATTTAGACAAGTTTAGGATTCTATTTTAACCTTATCATTTAGATTTATCTTTAAGTTAAAAAAATTTTCTTTTACAGTGTGTTCTTCTTTTCTTACACTATAAGGATAATAAACATACTATAACAAGACAAATGAACCCCAAGTTGTTTATTACTAAAATATATATCCTTATATAAGTGATTTGGCCGAACCATAGATTTTTATGAATAAAATAACAATTAATAATATAATACTTGTTTTAAAAACTATTTTATGTCAATTTTGACACTATTTGGTAATTGATTTTTGTGAAAATCATAACAGAAATATTAGTTTGAAAAAAGTTAATTAAATAAATACTAACATGTCATATTAACATATAAAATTATTGGAATTCATAAAAAGTCTAAAAATACATTTATTTGGGTATTTAAAACATCAATTACGTCAATATTTCATTAATAATATAATTACTCTATCATCATTGTGTCATATATAATTAAATTATTTAAAGTCTAAAAATTAAAAATAAAATACCATTATGTAGGAAATATTCATATATTTCTAATGAATGTTTATAGTTGAATTTACCTTATGAATAACCCTATATTATAAATTATTTACTTATTAAACTTTGATTTTAACTATTTTAACCCTTCTTTAAATAAATTAATAATAAATGTCCTAATCTAATCAAAGTGGGCCTAACTGGTCATATTTTGTTCCTAAGGTTCTTTTTGGTCGCATTACACTTATCCAATAGAATTAGGACATGTTTTATGGTAATAATAATATCATTTTTACCCTTAATTACCCTATTTACTTTTAACCGTGGTAAATAAAAGTAAAAATTTACTATTTACCAAAAATTATTTTCATCTCATTGAACCACATTTTACTTACTGACATCAACCGCGTCTCTCAGATTATTTAAATTCCATTGACAAAAGAGGTAAAATTAAGTTTCACGTAAATTTGAAAATTCTCCTAGGAGGTGGGTAAAAGACGGTCAAAAGTTCAATAAATGTTTTATATAACGAAAATTATTATAAAATGACTCCAATGAATTACATTGAACATATATAGGTATTATGTGTCAATTTTGACCAAATAAAAATTAAAATAAAATAAATAATTATTTAAATAAAAAATTGGTTTTTAAATAGTAACCCAGTGTTTTCACTATTCATCAAAAATTGAAAGTTTTCAGAAAAAGACCAAAATTTCACCCTAGGCTAATTTCGATATTCCGAAACCAAAAATGAAGTCCATTTTGAATGATGAAATTTACTAAATTTCAAAAAGTGGTTATTACTATTCATAACGGCTAATTTTAATAGTATTTTAATAGCATTTCGTTGTTTAGTGAAACTCGGTATTGCGTACAACACACGCTTTCAAGGAAGGTCGTGATTGAGTGTAATGCAGCCAAGTTAGGGTTGTGTGTTGTGAAAGACTCTTTTATTGTAGCATACAACACAAGACATCAATAAAATTAAAAAGAATATTTTTCATAAAATCTCAGGGTGTTACAGATATGACCCTAATGAATAGTAAATTTTATTATTATTTTATTTTCATAAGGCTAGAAGATAATAACATCTTGGTTAATTTGTCATTGCGGTAAAGGAGTAGTTGTAATATTAGAACTGTTATTTTTTGAAATAAATATGCTTTTATTAATAAATTAAATTAACAATATTTAAAAAATTAATTTTGAAAAATGGAGTTCATTTTTGAATTCTACCCATCAAAAAATGGTTGGGGAAAATTTTTGGTATTTTTTTTAGATTCTTGAATTTTTGATGAATAGTGAAATACAGTAAAATACCATATAATTAAATTATTAGTTATTATTCACTATTTATGAAATCATAAGTGATGCAAAGACACAGGGTACGAACTCACATGATATTATCACTATTTAGGGCCACTTGATTTGAGATTATTCATAGTCTTGAAAAAAAAAATTATAATAATGATTAAAATAATGTAAAATACCTCCCCCCTCCACTATAAATACCACCATCACTCCCCTCTTCCTCCCACACCTCTCAAGCCTTGAGAATTGTCTAATTTCCTCCAAATTCCCTGCTCAATCTTCTTCTCCACGTCCTAGAGCTGCTGGACTCACCAAAAGGTGAAAATCAAAGCCCTTAAAGAGGATCTCAAGGAGAAGAGATCAAGTGGTAAACATCCTCTTTTATTTTCATTTTTTTCTTTCATTTTATGTTATTCTCTTGCATTACCTTTTTCTTGTGTTGGGATATTTAATTAAATATTCCCCCTTACTGTCCATATTTTGTATCAATGGTGAGATATTCCATTCTACTCATCAATCTTGTTCTTAAGAAATTTAAGAGACACCGTTAGGCTGCAGAATTTTCGTGAGAAATTTCTCAAGATTTTCTTTTATTTTAGGATTCCTTTTTCGTCTTTCCTCACTCCCACTTATCAAAGAGGCATGAGATATCCATAATCATGTATATTCATTATGTTCTCATTTTTATGAATAACTCGTCATCAATATTCTTCTCCTCTTCCACTTATTTAATGAATAAAAAACATTGTCCACTGGTGTTGAATTGTCGACATCGTGGACGATGTATATTCAATTTCCAATAATTATTTCAAGTCAGATCATGAAACCATTTATATGGTTGAACCAGGTTATAATATATTTTTTATGACTCATATATGGTTCTGGTATTCTTTTGTAATCATGGATCTAATTTATAAGACTAAATGAAGTTGTTATTATCAAAGAACCACTTAAATGATCTAAACGAACATAATTAATGTTTCAACTTATGAATCATCCTCATATAATGCATAAAAGTGATAAATGGTATAATTTATGGTACTTGAAATATTTTAATACTACCCCATTCCAATTCTGGTGTTTCAATTCCAATCAACAATAACAATTCATCATGAATCGGTCGTGAAAATCATAAAAGAACTCACCCAAAATAATGCAAGGAACAAAATACTAACAACTAAGGGGTAAAATGAGGTTATGAAATGACCATATAATATGTTATAAACAATATAATTATTCATTAAAAATACAAATAACACTATTTTAACCATTATACAAGAGTTTTAAACAATTTTGAAGTAAGACAATCCTAAGGTAACAAAATTCTTAACCGGATTTCCATTCTTTGGGTTAACCTTATACTTTATTATTTATGTGATATTTAAATTGTGTGTGTGATGGGTTCTGTTTATATT
The DNA here is from genome assembly GCA_963277665.1 of Viscum album. Classification (NCBI taxonomy): domain Eukaryota; kingdom Viridiplantae; phylum Streptophyta; class Magnoliopsida; order Santalales; family Viscaceae; genus Viscum; species Viscum album. The sequence continues at coordinate 1,564,938,950 of OY728147.1, forward strand.
ATGTTTCATTATGATAATTTACAGAGTATATACATATTTCATCTTCTCTGTTAAGTTTCCCTTCAAGTATATGATGTTTATAAGGGACTTTTCTTCTAAAATCCTATTTTAATATTTTGTTATACAAGATTCAAAAGCAATGTTTTTATGCTATTATTTATGTTGTATGATTATGTTTTGGTTATTGGGAATTGTTTATGATGAAGGTTTGGACCTATATTTCTCTCCAATTCATTGGGTATGAGTATGTTGGAGGTCGGCCGTATGGTTACTCCAAGTGTAACTGTGATGGTTACACAAAGTAAGGTAGTCGTTAGGGTTACAAATTGTAAGGTATCCAAGATGGTTACAAGATTATGTAAGTAATGCCCCAAGATACCTCTATTATTATATTTATGTTCTCATGTTTTTGTGGATCTTGTGTAAATGTCAAGTTACAGGAAGTAAGTATTATGGGTTAAAATCATGTCTTTTGAAAATTCTTTCATACATTATGAGTATTCATGGGCTAATGTGATTTTTACTTCTTTTTCATACCTTATTGAGATTTTTTGCTCATACCACGTTTTTAAATTATTTTTCACAGGTTAATGGATGTGTAATACAAGTAAGGAAGACATGTTAAATGTTGAAAAATTGTCAAGGAGTCTTGTTATATGTTTTAATGTTTTATATTATAGAAAAATGGAAACGATTTCTATGGTATCCACTTTGTATCAATTTGTAATGTTATGAATTTTCTATACCTATTCTCTAAATCTCTAAATATGAAAAGATCATCAATGTAAAAGGAAGTGTTTTCTTGTCTAAATTCTATATTATATATGTAATTTGGTCGGGTCCTTATAGTTGGTATCAGAGGATGGTTTAGTTAACTTTAGGGGTCAGGGTTATGTTAATAGAATACCATAAATGATTTTCACTCTATGTTTAATTTGTTAGGGAATATAAAGATTACCATGTTTATTCATCTAAAAAATATTGTTCAGAATGTTTGTTCTTAGAAGGAACATGGATGCGGAAGAGGATAGGCACCGACAGAATGACATCCTTCTTGATCTATAGCCCAAAATGGTAGGGATTAGAACTGAGCTATTTGTGACAGTAATGGCTCAGTTAACACAGGCAATAAAAGGTGGTGGTATCCATGCAATTGAACCAATAGATGTACCACAATGGAACATGACAGTGGTGGAACATTTTATGAGACAACATCCTCCTACATTCAATGGATCATCTGACCCAGTGACAGCTGAAGGATTGATCAAAGCCCTTGAAATAATATTTGATGTTATGGGATGTTCATAAAATCAAAAGGTAAGTCTTTCCATTTATTTTTTGAAGGGGAATCTGATCAGTGGTGGTCAATGGTAAGGAATATCATGGGTAGGGAGGATTTTGATGCCTTAGAGTGGGATGAATTTAGATGTATTTTCCTTGAAAAATATTTTCCTAAGGTGGTGCGACTTAGAATGGAGAAGCAATTCCTTGAATTATAACAGAAGGAGAAAGATTCTGTGGCCGTGTATGAAGAAAAATTCACCCAACTAGAGAGGTATGATCCATATCTTATTCTGGGTCTCGATAGCAAAATAAACCGCTTTTACTCAGGATTGAATCCAAGGTATCGAAGGGTATTGGCCTCCCGTGAATTCAAAAGTTATGAGAAACTTGTCTGATGTGCTGAGAGGGTAGAGATAGAGTTTTCTGATGATCATTTGCATTTTGGAAACAAAGAGAAGAAGAGTTCTAGTTGGCAAGAAATGGGCATGAATCAACCAATGAAATCTGATGGTATGAAAGTACAATTTCTAGTTTGTGAAAATTGCGGCAAGAAGCACCCTGGGGAAATTCTTAGCAAAACTGGGAAGTGTTTTAAATGTGGTAATTTTGGACATATGGCCCGAGATTTCAATGAAAATGATCCAAAGACTAATCCTGATAAGAAAACTGTAAAGTGTTTTGAATGTTGTCAGATGCGTCACTATGAAAATTTCTGCCCAAAGAGAGATATGAATGATGCAAAGAAGCCAGAATACAAGAAGAAAGGTGTAGTGGGATCATTTGTGAATATATCAGTAGATGATGGTCCATCCAATAATGTTGTATCATGTACTTTGTTTATTCATTCTGATTTTGGTAAAGTTTTTTTTTAATATGAGGTCTACACATTCCTTCATCTCTGAGAAATCTTTTGTTAAATGGGATATATCACCTCAAAAAATGGGACCTGGACTTGTTGTTAAAACATCAGGGGAAAATGTTATAGCAAAGAGAAATTATAAAAATCTTTCTATTCTGTTCTGTGGAAAGACTTTACCTGCAAACCTTGTTGTTTTACCCTTAGACGAGTTAGATGTTATTCTGGGGATGGACTTGCTTTTTAATTATCATACTAAGAATGACTGTAGAGCTAAATAAGTTGTTTTTCAGAAAGAGTTTCGGTTTGTATACAAGAATGTACTCATACAATTGATAACATATCAGGAAGCTGAGAAATTATTGAAATATGGAAATGAATGTTATCTTTCTCATATTTTTGAAAACAAGGGAACTATTCAAATTAATGATGTGCCAGTGGTAAATGAATACCATGATGTTTTCCCTGAGGAGTTACCCCATGTCATTCCTGATCTAGAAGTCGAATTCACAATTGCCTTAGTTCCTGATGTTAAGAAAATTTCAAGACCCCCGTATCGTATGGCTCCAATAGAACTTCTTGAATTGTAAATTCAGTTGCAGGATTTTCTTATCAAAGGCTTCATTCATCCCAACACTTCACCATGGGGAGCCCCTATTTTGTTTGTTAAAAAGAAAGATGGTTCCATGAGACTTTTCATTGACTATAGAGCATTGAATCACATCACTGTTAAAAACAAGTATCTTTTTCCTCATATTAATGACTTTTTTGATCAACTCCAGGTAGCTCAGTACTTTTCCAAGATTGAATTGAGATCCAGATACCATCAGCTGAAGGTGAAGGAGGATGACATCCTGAAAACAGCCTTTCATACAAGATATGGTCATTATGAATTTTTTGTTATGCTTTTTGGGTTAAGTAATGCATATACTGTATTCATGAATCGTATTTATAGAGTATTTCATGAGATCGTGGATAAGATTGTGGTTGTATTTATTGATGACATTCTGGTTTTTTATAAAAATAAAGAGGATCATGAAAAACATCTAAGGGTTGTTTTACAGACTTTAAAAGAAAAGAAACTATATGGAAAATTCAGCAAGTGTGATTTTTGGTTGCAACATATTTATTTTCTTGGGAACATTGTAAATAAAGATGGAATAACAGTTGGTCCATCCAAAACAAACGTAGTTGATGAATGGCCATGACCAACAAATGATAAAGAGATTCATAGTTATCTCCTCTTTGCAAGTAATTACCGACAGTCTGTTAATAACTTTGCACGGTTATCTAGCCCGATAACTAAGTTAACACGAAAAGGGGTTAAATTTGTTTGGACAAAAGAATGTGATGTTTGTTTTCCGGAACTGAAGAAGAGATTAGTGAATTCTCTAGTTTTGGCCATACCTTCCCTGAATGGTGAGTTTTTCATCTAAAATGATGCTTTTTTGAAGGGAATTGGTTGTGTTTTGATGCAGAAGGATTAAGTAATTTCCTATGCTTCAAGACAAATTAATCCTCATGAGCTAAATTATCCCACACATGATTTGGAATTGGCAGCTGTGGTTTTTGCATTTAAAATACGGAGGCATCATCTATACGGAACCAAATGCCAATATATACTGACCGTAAAAGTCTAAAGTATATATTACCTTAGAAGGAATTAAACATGAGGCAGTGAAGATGGCTAGAACTGATAAAGGATTATGACTGCACGATCAATTTCCATCCTGGAAAAGCAAACAAAGTAGCAGATACCTTATGTTAGAAACATCTTGCATCATTAACCATGCAACATTTGGAACAAGATCCCTTGATTACTGATTTGATTAATATTGGCTTAGAAGTTGTTGGTGTAGGGAATATATCTATTTTGTTTTAGGTTTTACTGCAGTCTTCGCTGTCAGATATCATTATGAAAGCACAGAGGGAAGACCGTGAGCTACATTAAAAGTTAGAATTGGTTAAAATGGGTAAGTTTCCAGAATATAATCTTGTTAATGATTGTGTTTTATGATTTGGAAAAAGGTTATGTGTTCCTTGTGATTCCAAGTTGAAGAAATAATTGTTGTGTGAAGCTCATAGTTCACCATTTTCTGTTCATCATGGATGTACTAAGATGTATAGAGACCCTCAGGAGTATTGTTGGTGGAGAGGGATGACGGGAGATATTGCTGATTTTACAATGAAATGTTTTACATGTCAGCATATTAATGCAGAGTGGTAGTTACTGAAGGGGTTGCTTCAGCCTTTTCCAGTACCAGAGAGGAAATGGAAGAATATATCCATGGACATTGTGGTGGGACTACCAAAGACTTCTCGAGGTAACAATGTGATTTGGGTTATTGTTGATCAGCTAACAAAGTCTGCAAATTTTCTTTCTATTCGAGATACAATTACTTTGGATCATCTTTCTCGATTATACCTTAAGGATATTGTTAGGTTACATGGAGTTCCACTTTCCATTGTGTCTGAACGAGATCCCAGGTTCACTTCTAACTTTTGGAAGGAAATTCAGAAGTCGATTGGCCCAAAGTTAAATTTCAGTACATCATTTCATCCTCAATCAGATGGGAAATCAGAACGAACGATTCGGACATTGGAGGATACGGTTAAAGCATGTTCAATGGACTATCCGGGATGTTGGGATCAACATCTTTCATTAGTTGAGTTTTCTTTTAATAATAGTTTTCATTCAGTATTCAGATGGCACCTTTTGAGGCCCAGTATTGGAAGTAGTGTCGGAATCCAGCGTTTTGGGATGAAGTTGGTGAATGAATGTTGATGGGGGCATAATTAGTTGAACAAGTGGCTGAGAAAGTGAGGATGATTCAGAAACACATGAGGAAAACTCAGATCAGGCATAAAAGTTATGCAGATAACATAAGGAAAGACTTCTCTTTCGAGGTAGGGGACCATGTTTTCCTTAAAGTATCTCCTTGGAAAAGTGTGATGTGTTTCGAAAAAAAGGAAATCTAAATACACATTTCATCGGTCCTTTTAAAATCTTAGAGAATGTTGGAACAGTTGCATACTGCATAGCATTGCCTCCGAACTTGTTTCAGGTACACAATTTTTTCATATTTCGATGTTCAGAAAGTATGTGCCAGATTCGTCACATGTCTTGAACCCAGAAGCAGTTCAGCTGGAAGAGAAACATTCATATGAAGAGAAACCAGTTCAGATTCTTGATTGAAGGTAATAGGTATTTTTGAACAAGGTAATCCACCAGGTAAAGGTTCTGTGGAGAAACCACATGGTTGAAGAACCAACATGGGAGTTTGAAAATGTTAAGAGGGAAAAATACCCTCAGTTGTTTAATAAGTAAATAAAATTGCGAGGACACATTTTCAAGAGGGTGGGGATAATGTAACACCCCACGTTTTTCTATATATAAATATTAATTCATGGAACTATGTTTTAAATAGATATTTTTAATTATCCTTTAATACATAACTTTTCTACTTCTATATTCTGAATTTCATGAAACTGTCATCGACAATTATGTTCAGTATGTTATTTGGAGTCTATTAGGACCAAATTATTTTTTTTGTGAATAGTTACATACCCTTTTAAATACTAATATGAATAGTGATATACCCCTAATGAGTTGTAAATTTTATTATTATTTTATTTTCTTAAGGCTAGAAGATAATAACATCTTGGTTAATTTTTTATTGTGGTAAAAGTGTAGTTTTAAAATTAGAACTGTTATTTTTTGAATTAAATAAGATTTTATTTAACAATTAAATTAATAATATTTCAAAAATTGAGTTTTAAAAATGGAGTTTATTTTTTAATTCTACACATTGAAAAATGGTTGGGGTAAATTTTTGTATTTTTCTGAAACTCTTGAATTTTTTGTGAATAGTGAACTATGATAAAATACTGTATAATCAAATTATCGGTAAAAAATAATTATATATGACATCATAAGTCATGAAAGGCCACATGGTTCGAAATCACATTATATTATCAATATATAGGGCCACTTTATTTGAGATTATTCCTAGTCTTGATAAAAATATTATAATAATGATTAAAATAATCTAATATACCTCCCCTCCTCCACTATAAATACCACCCTCACTCCCCTCTTCCTCGCACACCACTCAAGCCTTGATAATTGTCTAATTTATACAAACTTCCCTCCCCAATCTTCTTACCCACGTCCTAGATCTTCTGGTCTCACCAAAAGACCAAAATCTAAGCCCTTACGGAGGGTCTCAATGAGATGAGATCAAGAGGTAAACATCCTCTTTTATTTTCATTCTTTTCTTTCATTTTATGTTATTCTCTTCCATTCCATTTGTCTCGTGTTGGGATATTTCGTTAAATATTCCCCATTATTGTCCATAATTTTTTATGAATTATGAGATATTCCATTCCTCCCATCAATCTTGTTTTTAAAAAATTTTAAGGGACGTCGTTATGCTGCCGCATTTTCGTGAGAAATTTCTCATGATTTTCTTTTATTTCATGATTCCTTTTTCTTATTTCCTCACTCACTATTATCCAAGAGGGGTGAAATCTCCAGAATAATGTATATTCATTATATTCTCATGTTTATGAAAAATTACTCATTAGTGTTCTTCTCCTCTTCCACTTATTTTAAGAATAAAAAAACATTGTCCACTTGTGTCAAATTTCCGACATCATGGACGGCGTATTTTCAATTTATATGAATTTCTTCAATTATGGTCATGAAACCATTTATATGGTTGAAACAGGTTATAATATATGTTTTATGACTCATATATGGTTCTGGAATTATTTTTTACTCATTGTTCTAATTTATAAGACTAAATGAAGTTGTTATTATCAAAGACCCAGTTAAATGATCTAAACGAACATAATTAATGTTTCAACGTATGAATCATCCTCATATAAGGCATAAAAGTGATAAATGGTATAATTTATGGTACATTGATGATGTAAATACTACTCCATTCCAATTCTTGAGTTTTACTGCCAATCAACAAGAACGATTCATCATGAACCGATTGTGAAAATCATAAAAGAACTCACCCAAAATAATGCAAGGAACAAAATATTAACAAGGGGGGAAATGAGGATATGAAATGACCATATAAGATGTTATAAATAGGAAAATGTTTCTGTAAAAAAAATAATAACACTCTTTTAACCATTATACAGGAGTTTTAAACAAGTTTAAAGAAAGACAATCCTATGTTAAGGGAATTCTTAACCCGATTTCCATTTTTTGGGTTAACCTTCTACTTTATTATTTAGGTGATATTTGAATTGTTTTTGTGATGGGTTTTGTTTATATTATGTTTCATTGTGTTAATTTATAGAGTATATATGTATTACATCCACTCAATTAAGTCTCACTTCAAGTATATGATGTTTATAAGGGACTATTCTTCTAAAATCCTCTTTTAAAATTCTGTTTTACAAGTTTCAAAAGCAATGTTTGTATGCTATTATGTATGTTGTACGATTCTCTTTTGGTTATTAGGAATTTTTTATGATAAAGGGTGGGACCTATATTTCCATCCAATGCATTGCCTATGAGTATGTTGGTGGTCGGCCGTATGGTTACTCCAAGTGTAACTACGATGGTTACACAAAGTAAGGTAGCTGTGAGGGTTACAAATTTTAAGGTAGCCAAGATAGTTACACGATTATGTAAGAAATTCCCCAAGATACCTTTATGATTATATATATGTTCTCGTGTTTGTTTTTATCTTGTGTAAATTTCAGGTTACACTAAGTAAGTATTATGGGTTTTAAGCGTGTCTTTTGAAAATGTTTTCATACATTATGAGTATTCATGGAATAATGTGATTTTTCATTCTTTTTCATACCTTACTAAGCTTTTGTGCTCATCCCATGTTTTTAAAAAAAATTCACAGGTTAATGGATGTGTAATACAAGGAAGGAAGACATGTTAAATGTTGAAGAATTGTCAAGGAGTCTTGTTCTATGTTTTAATGTTTTATATTTAGAGAAAAATTGAAACTGTTTTTATGGTATCTACTATGTATCAATGTGTAATGTTATGAATGTTTTGTACCTATTCTCTAAAGCTCTAAATATGAAAAGATACTCAATGTAAAAGGAAGTGTTTTTTTGACTAAATTCAAGATTATATATGTAATAAGGTCGGGTCTTTATAATTATATACCTCGATAGCAGGGATCCTTAATTAGTCTTAGGGACCTTGTCATGGGAGACATTTCACGAGGAGGTCACGAGATAGAGTATCTATAGTTCAAGGCTCACAAGGTGGATTTAGTTATCCTGGAGAGAGATGGTGTTTTTCAAGTGTCAATAAGGGACTTGTTGCTCGAGATTGTCTGACCTTTCTTACTATATGCAAGGAGGATATGTATGATCCACCAATGTAGAGACAATGAAAGGAAAAGGAAGATACATATAGTGGAATTCAAGGAATAGGGGCTGGTAGAAGAACCATAGGTGGTTGATGTTTTGACATTCTACCACCACCACCCCAAGGTGTTCCATTCTAGGCCCAGGGAGCTGTGGGATAAGGGCAGGGACAGCTGCATGCAGTCAAGGTATATCACCCAAGGCTCTAGGAATGATTCTTGGTATGATATATTTCTTTTATAATTTTGCAATAGTACTGACATACATTGGTCTTAGCCATTCCATTATCCCCACATATCTTGTACGAGACCTAGAGATTTTGGTTGAACTATTTACTCAACCCTTATTCTTGGAGAAACCTATGGAAGAAGTCTCAATGGTCACACACCTATGTCGGTAGTGTGACCACACCCTTGGTTGTGATAGTTTTCATTTGAAAATCTTGGTGGTGGCAGCCAGGACATACTACATCTTTCTCAGTATGGACTGGATATATATATTCCATGCCTAGATTGACAACTTTAGGTGAAGGGTGCGTTGTTTCTGCATTGATAGAATGAGGATTATCTTTTTTCGTGAAAAGGAAACCCAGATAGCATAGTATGGACTCATTCATAGGAGGGTATAGTCGATTACTCATTTATTGGATAACATAAACCTCAGTACATCAGATATTATAAGTTTCCGGTTTCTTGTAGTGGTGTAAGATTATGACGATGTCATTCATAATGATGTTTCATGATTACCTCCCCAGAAATAGATAGACTTCTACATTTATTTACACCCAGATATGTCATCGATATCAACAACAACATATCGGATGACTCCCATAGAGTTTCGTGAGCTGAGGGTGCAGTTGAAGGACTTACAAATGAAGGGTATTCTTAATCAATGATTACTTCCATCTGGGTTATCCTTAAATGACTGACTAAGTCATCCCACTTCCTAGCTATTTTAGAGTATAGTTTATTAGAGATCTTGAGATTACTCTATATGGAGGATATAGTTTTACTCCATGGGGTTACACTGAATATTTTTTGATATTGTGATGGTCACTTTACATCAAATTGTGGAAGGTATTAAAGGTGGAATTTAGAACCCAATTATGCTTGAGAACATCATTTCACCCAAAAATAAGACAAGACATAGCTGACCCTTTATGTTCTAGAAGGAATTACGTGTTCTTACAAGTTATACATATTCCATAGTAGGGAGGATCACCAACCAATGTTGTAGTTTTCATACAATAACTGCTACCATTCAACCATTGGCATGAAACCATTTGAGGCATCGTACAGAAGACCCTACAATTCACCACTTTTTGGGACTCACCTAGGAGAGTTAACACTCATGGTCCTAGAGTTGGTGTGATCTACTATTGAGAAGGTTCATATCATCCATGAGTGTATGATGAATGCACAGATCCATAAGAAGTCTTTTGTTGACAGGCGATGGAGGCCTTTGGAGTTAGATTAATGATACCATGTGTTCCTTCATATATGACCTCGATACGGATTGTAGTGATTTGGTGGTGGTGAAAATCCATCTTCTATTTTAAATAGACCTTTTTAGATAATGAATTGAGTTGGAGAGGTGGAACAATTCTTATCTCTACCCTCACATTTAGAATGGGTACATGACATTATTCCCATGTCACAGCTAAAGAGGTGCCTGCATAACCCATCACACAACATCGAATGGGTGAGCTGGACATCATGGTTGAAGTGAAATTTGATGAGTACCTATGTAAATTGTGGATTAGTATGATATGATAGATAATGGGAAATAAAATCCCTTAGTTCTAATCTTATGCAGCACGTCAATCTCTAGGAGACACTTAGTTGTGGGAGACTCAGAATGGTGTTTAGTACCCTCATCTTTCTGAGTAGACTTTTTTTTATTTAAGGGGACATAAAGCCCCATGGTGGGGAGAATGTAATTAATTTTTTTTCATGTATTATTTTTATATATTATATGGATTGATTTTGGGACAAGATACTGAGGAAACATCAAATTTTGAGGCTCGGTGTTCTGAAATAAATATTTGAAACATATTAAAATATTTAATAGCACACATGTGTATTTTTCTTAAAAATGTGTAATAACATCACAATAGGTTACCAAATTAAAAATTTGAGGACACTATTGCATTCAGAACAATAGAATTACCCAAGGCGCAACCTAACATTGTTTGGCATGGGTCAGTAAGTGAATGTCATTAAGGGTGTTTTAAATGAAAAAAATAAATTCATAAAAATTTATTATATTTTTATTTTATCAATGAAAATATGAATTGACAAGTTTATTTTATATGAAACCTCTGGAAGAGATATGGGTTATTCTAATTATCATTTAATTCTTTAGAGGCCCTTTAGAGAGAGATCTAGATAATCCTCATGATAGGTGATGAAGGAACTTTGAATAATAGATAAAATAACACCATTCTTAGAATATATCACTAATAGTGATGATGTGGTGATATATATCCCTCATAAATTGATCCTAAATCCATGTAGGATGCGTTATTTCAATTCTACTTCCATTTTTGTGATTTTTATGATGAAAAAAGACTAATCCTTTAACAGATGAGACCACAGATCAATCACACATGTGGGATTGGATGATATTTGTGGGGTTTATCCGGATTTGATTTTAAGGATTGGTTTTTTATTCATTTAACATTATAATGAGAATATATCAATGCTATAATGAACTGATATTTGTTCCATAGGATTTTTCTTTATTATTTTTATCCCAGTATCTCTTCCATTCTTAACGCATGTTCTTCATTCTTCCGACATCATTGAAAAATAAATTTTTGTGACCTCGATTCTTAGTGTAATGATCCAAAACTATAGATCTGGAATTAGCAAGACGTGAATGATATGCGAAGATGATGGAAGCTGATGGATAAAAGTGATTTGGAAGAAACCATTCTTTGGGCGAGTGGCATTGGGATAGATTAAATTGGATTTTTGAACTGATTGAAGGCCTGGAACCCATCGATTGGGTGTAATAGTGGGGAAATTACCTTGGATCATGAATTTGAAGGTGAACGGACCAATATAATGATACCTAGAATATTAGATGAGGCGGGTGGAGAAAGAACTTATGTTTTTGGAAAACCTTGAACACACAACAAGTAGTCTCGGCTACATGATTTGTGTTCATCATTTGTCCACTCAGAGTGTACCCATAGTGGTAAAAGGACATGAGGTGGAGTACACTGGTTACCTATAAGGAATGTACTCCCCCACATGACACGACCTGAACTGATTACATAGAATACCCCTTGTACTGGTACATGGGAAGACATACATGAGCTGATGTCGTGTACTACTACATAGCCAGAGTACACGGGCAGACCCCGGATGGATGAACATGGTGTGTGACTCCTTCTTCATATCGTGTACCCCTCATTGACACAAGATGTTTTAAAAACAATGAATGTTTCACACATTCTATACATAAGTTTATGGGACATGGATTGTGACCCTATTATATGCCATGTACTTCTTTCTACATGGAGTTATAATATTGTCCTCTATATCTTGAACAAGTTTTGTTAGGGTTCATTCCCTTTATCATTTCTTATAAGGTAGGTGAGAATAATTTCACACGCATAAGAATATTATCCCATAAGCACGAATTTTTAGATAGAGTTGTTGGAATCCCTCAAAAGGCCTAGAGTAGGATCCCCTATTCATTCTTTGTGGCCTAGGTGGAGTTATTGGTATCAACATGACCAACACAACTTAGGTACTGATCCTCTACTTGGATGGTTAGTCTAGATTTTTATTGTATCACTCCCTGGCCCTCGATGTTATCCTAATATTTTGTATCATATCTCTCTCTGTGGACGATCATTGTATCCTTCTCATGGTGAGACCCGGTGATTTGTGCCTCTTAGATGGACATCATCAGTGCGATTCAGCTCAATAGTGTGTTTTTTCAGATGATTTATTTGTTGAAACATTGATATGAATTACTATGGTTGGTATGAAGTGGTTGTGACATACCTCTAGACTGTGTGTGTTGGTTGAGTATATCATTACATTCTGGTTATGTGGGTCATAGATATATACCTATGTAGAGTTGATTGTATTTTTTCTTTTTTGTATTTCTTTTTGGATTCGAGGTGTACTACTGAGTATTGTAATAATCACCCCTACATGAGATTTTCCCACTCATGTCAAGACTTGTGAAGATGATATTCTTTTTAACAGAGTCCTATGTAGACTAGGACCAAGTGAGTATTTTTCAGATTTCAATGACCAAGGTTCATTCCTGCGGTATTCAGACAACAATCCCAACACCTTTTTCTTATATGATGGACTCATGTTATATAATTCTTGTAGTGGGATTGTATTTGGATAAATTTACTTTTATTTTCATTCTATCATACTATGGTTGTGAGATATAGTGGATTGCATTCATTGTTTTCATTGTGGTTCTTTTAATTTCATTATTTTTTGGTCTTGGATATGTGTTTGTGAATATATGTACATAGGCAATGTATCCCATTTTAGTTATATGTCCACTCAATGCTAGTCACCATCCCCTTGCATATTTTAGGTCGGTTTCTATATTTGTGACATGGGACCCACTGGGATGGATAGTGATAGATCCAAATATAGCTTATATGATGGGTGAGCCCGATATAGATCTCCAAGGAATTGGGTAATGTTCCTTATATTTAAAAGAAAATAGAGTTTGTTAACCTGGAAGGTTTATCTTATGTATATAACTGGGATTTAGTTATTTATTCAATATTGACCATGTGTGATAAATATAATTTTCTATGATACCAACAAAACTTCTCTATTCTTACTATGTATTATTCGTGCTTCCTTTGATTAATAATAAAACCACATGGCTCATGTTTATCAATTCTTATGAATTGTTCCTTTTTAATGTTTTATTCGGTGTCACATTTTTAATGATACATTTTTATGGGAATAAATTATCTTATGTAATGATCATGCACATTTAATTTGTTCTTATACCCTTATTCTCACCTTATCCTCACTGAAGTGATTGAAATTTTAATTACCTTGTTTACCATTACCAATAATTGGAGTTCACCCTTTTAATGATTATTTTCCCAAGGTTATAAAGATATATGTTATGTATTATTTTTCATTATGGTTTTTCTTTGGGTGATGAAAATGAATAAACGTGGAATAAAAAAATTAATATAGTGAAATAAAGGTTACATATATTAAAAGGAAATGGTATATAAGAGTTTTTTCTAATTTTATATAAATATAAACCAAAAAGGTCTTTGGATTTGTAAGTGATCTAATTTTTCTATTCGATATTGTATGCTTTGGATAGCTAAAAATGGGTAATATTTATCAATATTTAATCCAAAAATTTAATGATTATGTTTTTAGAACCGGATCTTGGAGATTGGGATATGCGTTATTATAAATATGACTTGTGTATAGATCATTCATCCTAACATTGATATATTATAATGATAATAGTATGATTTTAAACGATCATCTAGATAAGTGAACAGTTCATTTCATATAATTTTTTTTTACAATCATAAATTAATTTGTATGATAAAAATAGGAATAAATAATCATTTATTGTGATAATTAAATTGGATGATAATAATAAAGTTATTCATTGAATTAAATATATATATTTATAAGTGTTTTTTATTCAAGACAAGATTAATGAGGATCCACTAGAGTTTGATGCTATAGGTTGAGTTCCTTCCTTCAATGGGAATGTCCCAGGCTACTATAATGTTCTCCATATACCTGTGGATGAAACATTCAAAGGAATTTAATGTGTGTATATTTTAGGGATAAATAAAATGTGATTTTGAAATTCTTCATGAAGGGAAAAGAAAACACTCATATCCAAAAAAATACTTGAATAAATACCTTGTCTAATTTTGAATGTGACTCCAAAATAAATGATCACCTTCTACTAGATTTCACATAGCTTCTTAAAATATTATAAAAAAAATTGTACATTATTCATAAAAATTTGGGTAATTTATAATAATAGGTGATGAAAAAATGTGTATTCGAACATAATATTGTTGTTATCAAGGATATTTATATATGTATCAAATGAGAACATGAATATAACTAGGATATAACTATGCATCATTTAAAAAGAGGATGGAGCATATTGTATCTTCATATCATAAAATAAGATTAATAATACTAGGTACATATGTTTCTATTTCTTCCTATCCTTATTTTCGTGACTCAAAGAGATTGAAGATCCACTATAATTGCAATAACAGTGGGCTTGAGATGAAAAACTAGTAAAATTTCAATGGATATTATCTGATCATACCTTGGTGATTTATAACCTATTATATGTTTTAATACAATACCCTTAGATACTGGTAATTCAAGTATAAATAACTCCATAAACTATTTGGAGATTAATACTATAGGTTATCGTATGATGAACCCATCGGGTGTCATATTTGGAATGTGAATGATTACTTCTATAAGGAATGTGAATTATACCTACTCAACCCATCTGCATTGCAAGATGTGGCACCTGAAATCAGTAATATATTTTTTATAATCTATATATCAATTAGATTCAAGCATTGAAATCTGTAGGTTTCCACATTAGAGTTCAACCATGTAAAAACTTCCTCTGTTGGTGTTCCATATATAAATGTTTTTCATAAATAGGTAATGTTTCAATCCATGTCAAAAGGATCCATATCTATTACATTGGACATAATATAAAGTGATATGATAGGATAAATGAAGTATAAAAGTTGATCTTGGTAAAATTTGGGTATAGAGAGTCACTCCCCTCTCAGTGTCCTTGCACAACCAATTGAATCATCAAGATGGGTGTTGGCTCTGTCGGAGAGGGGTGATCCCTACCCTAATTTAATGTGTCATACTATTAGTTGTAGTCATGGGTTTGGCATTATTTTGGGACCCCATGGGCTATACTATGAAATAACCCCGGGATGGGACATCACACTATGACACATAGGGTCATGTAGTGACTTACCAATTTTCTTAATTTTTTCCAAACATGGAAAGTCCAATCAATCCATGGTCATCTCCATTATTATTATTTGTTAGTTAGATATATCATGATCTCCATATTATAGATATATTCCCCCTCTCATTCCCTAACATTATTATCCATTGTCATGGATGTTATGGAGGAATTCTCTAGGGTTATTCGATTGATGTTCTTCACTTGGTTACCATTAATTTTTATTCCCCATAAATTACATTAGATAATTAATATTTTAGATAAGGTTAGATAAAAATTACAAAATAGCACGTGGATCACCAAAAATAATTTTCTTTTGTATGGGGTGGATAGAGTATTTATTCGGAAAAATGATTCACATTATATCTCATCATTTTAGTTGAGGAACCACACATGTTCAATTTTTCTATTTTTTACAAATTTATCATATATTTGGTGACTTATTAGGTATAAAATAGTGTGTATATTGTTCATAAGTGTTCCAGGAGCATGTCATATTTGATTATAATTATATTTCTTGTGGTTTAATTCATGAGAGGCATCTTAATTATTTTTAGTTTTCTCATTGAAATTAACTATATAATTTATTATAATTAAAAGTTGAGTGTTTTTGTAAGATAGTGTCTTGGAATCCAAGGATAATTGGTTGATAGATATATGGGATTGGATGAGCATGAGTTAGTCATAGAGTGGGGGTAACCCTCTATTTGAGATATGGGGTCCATAAAATTTGATAGAACATTCTTTTGAATCGTTTTTGGGCTCGAAGTCATGATAATGTATTATTATTTAAATAGATATAGACTAAGTGCGCCTTATGAAAAGTGAAACGGTTCAATTGGGACTTGTAGTGATGGAGCTAGGGCTATGTTATATGTTGGATATATTGTGATTTCTAAATTATTATACCTCCAAAAGGGGTGTATATAATCATTTATTTTTTGTGATTCCCTTGGAAGGTTATGGGATTTTAAGTGTGAGGTGGAAGTACGAGGTTGGTATCAAAGGTATAGTTATGTAGGTATGACAGTATGAGGACTTTGGGTGATGGGTGAGATAATTTTAAATCTCAATATTTGTACAAAACACAATCTTGTTGGTGGATTGGAATCTTGTTGTATCCTATGAGCGGTATTAGTCCTTAAGCTGTGGGAATGATTTCATGGGGGGAGTTTTCTGTTGGTGATGGGCTGAATACTTCTACAAAGTGATATGTGAGCTGGGACCTATTCATGGATAATTGGAATATTTATTATAAAAATATATTAATTTTAAGGGGATTTTTTTGATTTATCTCAAGATAGTACTTGCTTAAGAAAAGTAGTTTGTGATGATGGAATATAATGGAAACTCGGCATTCCTTTTTAGGCCATGGTAAGTTTGGGCTTATGGGTTATAGTGTCACTATTGGGTGGCCAGTGTAGGTTGGAATAATTGAGAAGTGAATTGGATAGGTTAATAAGCCTAGTTGGTTCCCTAAATGGTGATATGAGAATACTGATGGGTTCATCAGGTTGTGCATGTGATACTGGTTCAATCATGAAGAGAGTAGCTTATAAGGCTAGATGGTTGACGAGATGTGATTTTGGACATAAGCCTAGGTCTTAAGTGTATAGTACCCACATTGTGAGTCGTTGAGTATAGGATATTGAATAAACATACATTATTTTTTATGTGTGTGTGTCAAATGTGTGGATGTGTTATGGTGAAACTATATTTTTGGACTAACTGTGAGTAAGAAGGTGTTTTCAGAGAAAAACTATAATGATTGGTTATAGTTTAGGATGTGGATGGTTAACCAGCCCATTAGTGAGATGGGGTTGGAAGGGACCCAATTCTGCGAAAGTTTATTAGTAGAAATCGTGATATGGTACTATAATGGATGTATGGCCTCACCTTGAATGAAAATTTATTAGAAAGGACCACCCTTAGTGAGTAGGTATTGATCCTATCTATTATATGATATATTGTGTGGATGTTCTCCCTCAACTTAAGTGAGAATATTCTTCCAAATACTATCCTATGTGAGAGGATACTATTCATAGATGTGGTTTTTATACCCTACAGAGTATTATAAGGTAGTGGTAGGTTTAAGATGCAAGGTCCTACCTTGAGTGGCAAGGTAATAGTATGGATTTTATGTAAAACCGAAACACGATTCAGAAGTTAGTGGCTTGATTGTGATAAAGGACCTTACCCTGAGATAGAGGGTAGCAGTTGGGACTTGAGGATTATGAATTTGACGATTGGTGTGGTTACTACCCTGACGTTTTTTGTAGTTTTCATGGAAATGTTATCCTCCCTAACATGAATCTTCATGTACATGAAAGGATTTGTGAAATAAAATGGCTTCATCTATGGTATTGGATGATCTAGGTAGGTTCGAGTGTATTATGTGGCCTTATTAACACATGATTACAAGAAGCACATGTTGGTATGTTGTCATGATTTTATCAGTTGCATTCTTCAAGAATACACATGTATACTGAGGTTCACCAGATCATCACTATCGAGTTTGGTTATAAAAACACATACATTTATAAATAAATATTCATAACATGTTAGATGATACTATCTGAACTTGTATATATCTTACATTAGTATGGCATCTCATAATAATGTCACACAACTTGGAGAATGATTTGGTTCAAAGTATTTTAGGCTAATTACATAGGCAACTTATTTTAAAAAAAATGTGAACATTTATCCAAAATCAAACCATATGATACTCCCTTCTATATATCCAAATGTTACACACCTCTTCAAAACATGGAGAAATAAATCATAGAAAGTGGTGAGCACAGATGCTCAAAAAGGGTAAAAAAATTAATAATAATTATAAAAGGTCACAAATGAGTATAAGATGATCATATAATTAAAACCATGATACATAATAATGTTATAACCCACAAATAATATATCAAAAATCATGATAGTAGGAATGTTATAACATAATAAAATATCATGAAATTGTATCATATCAAAGAAGTTAGAAATACTTGACAATTGTGTCAAAACATAATGTATAAAGAATCCTCACCTTCCTGATCCTCACACTTCCCTATATTCTTGCATGAAAACATAATTCTTCTTGTTTATACATCCCTTTCATGATTCACAAACATGAACATACTCTTGTGGACAAATAAATTGTTCTGATATATGCATACCTCATGAGATTTAAACATCTAACCACTATATTAGATGGGGATATAAGACCCCAATCACAATCAATCAAACATATGAATTATAGTGAAATAAATAATCATTATATAATAAATAACCCATAGAAGTAAAATAAATATCATATACCATTCACTAGAATCATTTTTGGAGATCATTTGAATTTTCAATAACAAACATGATAAAACCATGAAATATAATAGATAGGTTTATAAACATTCAATGAAAATAAAGAACAGAATAAATGGTGGATCATTTATGTGGAATATATAAACATTTAACAAGTAATATAGTTAAATAATTTTTTTGGGAATCATTTTAATAATATTTTTTATTTAAAAATAGGATATTTAAAATGATAAGTACTAAGACTAAAAACACTTTTCGGTGTTTCATTAAAAATGAAATTGAAATTAACAAATATCCATCATATTTAAAAAAACATAAAAGATATAATTTTAATTACTATGATAAAAATAATATCTTTTATAATTTATTAAATTAAAGAGATAATGTTTCATATGAAACCACCAAGTTTATAGAATGATGTGTTTTCTTGTAAAACATTAAAAATATATGATTTCACACATTGAAAAAAATTTGATCCATATAGAAAAAAATAAAAATATATTTTTAAACTTCAAAAAACTAAATTTGTCATAAAATATCCTAAATCCATTATTGAAAAATAATGAAGAAAATTTTCAATATCATAAATTTAATATTGACATATAACAAGAGAGGTTTATATACAAAGATAAAATGTAGGGTCTGTTTCCTTATAATGGATAAACAATGATCCTTGGTGCAAAATGACATAGGTAAAGACAATTAAATCCCCATGAACTGGTAGAGGATATTGAAATGTTAGTTTTTAAGGATAAAATATTAAAATTACATAGTTATATTATCTATGAAAATAAATATCTATTTTAAAATGAGATTGGTGATAAAACCCTCATGATATTAGTGACATAAGTATCTAATGATCATAAAAATAACGATCTTGTAATTGACAAAAAAATTCATGAAATGGAATATATTTCACACATAAATGATATATAGAAATGAATAAACAGTAAAAAAATAAATAATTGTGTGTAGTATTTATGATGTCTCTTCAAATTAAATTCGAGATCTAGTTCCCCTTACAAACATAGGTAGAGTCGATCCAAAACCCCATAAAGGATATGATTTCAAATGAAAATTGAATACCAAAAATAAATATATAATCATGATAAAAATATTAAAGTGTTAGTATAAACACAATTTCATACAAAAAAGGGTGTATAATATGAAATATGACACAAGGGATAAAAATTTGATGCTGGAAATCCTTTCCATGTTTATCTTCTTAGATTAATTCACTCTTAGATCCAATATAACATTTATAAATATATTAATCACCGATTTAAATATGATATTCTAATATTTAAACTTTTATAAAATAATTTTATCGTTATTTTCTATTTATTTATTAGTTAGTTATTATCTAATTCCAATATCATTATCAAGTAATCAAAATCATTTTGAACTCATTTTTCATTTGTGGGGTTGTTCTTCATTCATTTCCCAAATATCACCATTCCTAAATTATACAAGGTATAAGAATTAAAATATTATAATTATTTATAATTTTATAATTTCATTCTATGTTATTTTTCATTACGTTCATTAAAGATGATATTTTTGACGAGCGTGTTTCAGTGATTTTCAAAAATGTTTGTTGGTATTTATTTAATGAGTTTAATGTCAATATTATCCTTATAAAACCAAAATAAAAAATTTATTAATTTATTTATGTTGAATATATTAATTAGTTTATTTATTAAAGTCATCAATGATATTAATTTATTGCATTGTTCTTATAATGGGTTAGTTTGACCCAAACAGAAAGACACCATAATTAACAGATGGTTATGATAATAAAAGTAGTTTAATTTCAAATATTATCATTATTATAGAAGAATAATTATATTATTTATATATTCAATTGGTGTTGAATCCAATTTTTTTTAATTTAATATGTTGTGATAAAACTAGAAGAAAAACATGTTATGTCACTTTATGGAGGCAGTACTCCACAAAACGTAGAGTTAGCATTTTCATTTTATAAAGAATGAGAGGAAAATATAAAGGACTATAATTTTTTTAACTATAATAATATTATATAGGTAACATTATTATCAAATTATATTTATACTACTTGTAATTATTAGTTATAGTTAAAAATAATTTTCATCCATTTGTGGTGGTGGTAGTCTCCATAACTCATGGATAATGTTTTCAATTTTATAAATAAAACAGAGAAAATGATATTAATTTTCATTATCCTAGAATAATAACATTATGAATAAAAACAATACTGATTCCATTATATTTGAATTAGATAATTATATTTATAAATTTAATAAATAAAAGAAAAGAAGTTTGGAAAAAAGTCTCACGTTGAGGACTTTGGCTTTCCCACAGAAGTCGTCATTAAAATAGAGGTATTAAGATAGTTTCATGTGACAAGAAGATAATGTAAAATGAATAAGGATATAAGTTAAGTGAAAAGTTTATATTCTCAAGAATAACCCTAGTTTTTATGGTGTCCTTGAAGGGGAGGTGAGAGGCCCCTTTTATAAGTGGTGATAATGTTTTTTGTAAATATTTCAACTGAATATAAAAAGACTACATGTTTCACATGTCTAAAAGACTCCAAAATTTCCAATAATGGAGTTAGGGTTATATAAGGTTGATAATCCCACAAATATTTATTTAAGAAATTTTCTTATAAATTATTTAATGTTCTTTACTCTTAAAATTTTCATATTTACCATTTTTGGTTTTACTATGGAAATTAATGATTACCACTATAATTTTGTTTTAATGAATAAAAAATATATTTTATTAAATAATTAAAAAATAATTACTCAAAATTTGATATCAATATTATCAATTACAATTTATAGGTTAATTAATAATTAATTTTGACCTGAAAAATATAATAAGTAAAAACTTGTTATAAGAAAATGATTATTTTTAACAGTAAAGTTTTTGTGTGAGATAAATTTATTAGCATATTTGTTTCCCATGATATAAAATTGATTAATAATTTAAAAAGTCAAATCTATATTTCTTTATAATTAATCAAAAAAATATTATCACTATAAATAATATTTTTTTAAATAAATGATCAAAAATAGATTTTATTGTAAAATATATTTAATGTTATAAAACAATGGATTTTGAAATTCATAATAATATTTTTAGATTAATAATTTGACTCTATAAATATATAATTAACCACGAAAAGTATTATTTTTTATTTTAAGATATACTAAATCAATAATAAAATCATCAATGCTATGATTTTTGTAAAAACATTTTTTTCATGTAAAGTCAAACCATTTCAAAAAAATATAAAAAAATAAGCCTAATATAATTTTTACAATATAATTTTTAAAATAGTGTTCCTATTTATTGAATTTAATATATGAAATTGATATGTTTATTTATTTCCATTAAAATTAAAAAATTAAGGATTTTTTCTATTGAAAATTTAATTTTTAATATTTTAGGGTCATTAATCTACTTCCATATAAATTACTAAATAATTTAATATTGATAGAATAGTTTATAAATAATAATATTATTTATTTTAATAAAATTTTATGAACGATCAATATAATTTGTTAAGGTAAATTAAAAAAGGCCATCTATTTTAATGGTACATTAAAAAGAGTCTTTTATTATTGAAATATTAACCAAAGAAAAAAAATAATTATTATAATGCCCAAAGACAAAACACTAGGTCTATGCTAGAGATCCCCAAGACCTCATGCCTGAATCCCTCAACCTTGGAGGCTGCCAACATAATACGAGGGTCTGAACACCTTTAGTGTGTGGAATATACCCTCAATATCATGTAATATTCCAACAAAGATAAACAAAAAAATAACCATATAATAGTCAAAGTGATGTGTAGAAAAATTTATAGATGGAATACATGTTTTTCAAATGATAATCATGTCTCCTATAGTGGTGATTCAAAACAAAGTGTAGAATCCAGGTAAATAAAGAAATAAATAAAACTTATGAGTTATTCAAAGTATGTCCTGGTACTTCTCCAACCTCTATGATCCTCAGGTCATCCATTATCCATAGACCTATTTCTCTTACTTGCATCCTTATACATGATGTCTGCACATGCATTGTTTTCCTCCTAAATAATGTGAGTAATAAAACCCAGTAGGACTCCACCCATGCATCCTCAATATAAGTTCATGTAAATTTATAAAAGTAGATGTCATTATATAATTAAATTCTAAAAAATCATAAAACCACACATTCACAAAGTCATCATGCGCCAACCTAGATGCCACGATCCTCAATCTCACCTACTTTAGTATGATATTGGTTATTATGTCAATATATTTTAGTCCATTTTTATACTTTATTGAATGATCATATGTCCCACCACGATGGGGGTCATTTTCAAGAACACAACATTCCAACCCTGGAATTGGTCGTTATCCATGGATGATTTTATGTACCAATTGACATGATGACATCATTAGATAAGCACATCAACCCTACATGAAATTCTCCCACTTCAACATGTAGCTGTTGGATTCTCAATTTCTATGCATGGTGTACTCCCTTGTTAGCGATAATTTTCTTGTTATAACCTAGAACATCGAATCATCCATAGATTTTAGCCATTATCTTATCATAAAACAACCCATAGAAGGATTAATTTATAATAAAATGGGCAACATGTTCAACTTGATACATAATGAAAGGTTCCCCAGTCTATCCAAAACCATAGAATGCATGTATTGTATCATAGATCAAAATCTATAAAAATAATAGTTCTCATGAGGACACATACATAAATTATCATGAGGATACATAAATTACATAATATTACACATCAATGATGGGTCATTAGGGTAACATACTCACCCACGTGAAACACGTATCAAGCATGAGTTTTAAATGAAAAATAACAATAATGAAAATAAAATATACAAGCACATATATATAAAAGAACTTCCTTCCATGTGGTTGCGGATGAATAAATCAAATTTTAATCAAGTATTTAAGACTAAAACATGTCCCAAACACATGGATAATGTTCCCAAATACAAAGGATTCATAACATGGGTTCCATTTTGTCTTGAAATGGGTTTATAATAGAGACTCAAAAATATTCCAAGCCCGGAATTGTGGTTTTAGAATCAATGACTTGATGGATCCCATTAAAATAACCAATTATATGATTTTGTAAGGGAATAATTCCAATTCAAAAAATTTATTTTCATTAAGAGAATATATCATGATTTTTCACCAATTATAGAGACATTCATGGGTATATATTTATAGAATCCCAAAACCAGCACACCAAGATTCAATTATATAAGCATAATCAGCACATTTGTATATTTTATTCCAAAAAATGTGACCCAATGTTTTTCCATCAGAACTACAAACCAAAAAATGTAATATAGGATCACTTCGTTAACCGAGGACCTTCTATGTTTATAGGTTTGTATAATTTTGACAAACTCATGCTTAGTGGATGCTTCCACTCCATAATCATTTTACTAAAAATATAAGTACATTATAAAAAAATGTTTCCTTTATTTAAGGTTACCTCAATATTTGTAACTACAAAAATATTAACTCTTCCACTAAAACATTATCTATGTGAAAAATATTTAAAAACATTATATGAGCAGAAAAATCTAATTAAGGTAAGTAAAAAAAATTATTTAGCATAGTGAAAAACATAAAAAATATAAAGACCCATGATCCCATATCTAAGAGTTGATGTCTAATTTTTTACATTTCTATTGATACAATTGGTCGAATCCTGATGGATCGATCAGTTTATTAGTTTCAAAGAACAAGATACATATACGATACAAATTTTACACAGTAAATATAAAAAAAAATATTTTAGTGATAGAAAACATTTGGCATCCTTCAACTCCTTCAAGAAAATATTATTCATATCCTATGAAAGGGAAAATAAATAAGGGTGATCATAAATTCTAATTAAAAATTCAATTTAATTAAATCAAACAAGAATCAAAAATTAAAATTCAATATGGTATGATATATAACTAATCACAAATTCCATTTAATCAATTACTTGAATATTATAACTAGATAAGGAATAATCAACATAGAATGGAAAATAACTGAATATACATTAGTTTTAAACATTTAACTAAGAATTATATTCATCGAGAGATAATATTACTATGAAAATCTCCTGGAAAATAACCAATATAATTTGGCCATATTATTTTTCTATGGATACCTTTCAATGAATCATGGGGATATCTATAATCCTATTCCACAAATAACATCATGTCCAAATCATTCCTAATATATCTAAAAATAAATATAATTCATGAATAATATTCCTTATCATAAAAAATCTAGGTTGATTGAGGGAAAATATTTATAAATAATTTGCAAGTAAATAAAATTTCATTGAAAACAAACATCTCATGTAAAAATTGAATATAATTTACAAAATAAACTTATCCTGTCATACTAGAATATTGATATTTAAAAGAAATGGAATATCGAATGAAAAGTTATCATAATAAAGTGATTGTTTAAGGAGAATGTAAAAAATCATAAATTAATATTGGATTATACAAAAATTTTACATCATTGTTAACTATTAAATTTTAATCCCTTTATAACAAACCTGAAAAAAAAAATCTTCCAAATTTGCTAACATTCAAAATTTAACTCCTTCAAAAATAAACATGAGAAATTATTTAATAATACTTAATAAATTTTAATTCATTTAAAACAAATAAAGAGGTAATATATAAACTAAATACATGTGAATAAGATCATATTAATAAATATGACTAAATGAAATGTAAATTGAGACAAAATACCAAACAACGACCATAACATTGAAGTAATAATTAATCAATGAATTTATTATTTGTATCAAATTAAACCACATAAAACTAGTGGAAATACATCATAAGATATGAAAATTTCATTAAAAACAAAATACTATAATACTGATGATAATGAATATGTAATATAACACAATTAAACGAAATTGAGTTATGAAATTTTTTACCATTGTGTAATTTTCAAGTCAAATCCAATTAAATGAAATAATTTAAATTAAAATATAAATTACCATGAATTGAGAATTATTATTGATATTAAATATAATAGTGGAGTTATATAAACCATTTAAAATAAATATGGTATATGAAATTATAATATTCCACAATGAATGGAAATTGAGACAAAGTCCCATAGCTCAGGCTTCCTTTAGGATGAACATGATTTAACATCATGTATAATGTTATTAGCAATATTATTAATTTATAAAATAACCTTATAAATATTTATAATATCATATATTATCCATTTTTTATCATTTACCACAAATTTGTTAATAATATTTCAATATTTTCATTATTTTGGGACTTAATTGCCTTGCTTTCTCATGCATGTTTTTTCTTGAAAGTACCTATTTTTGTACATAGAATATAAATAAATTATATCAGGAATTATTATAACGTTATTAATATCATATTTAATCATTTGATAAATTACAATAAAAATTCTTAAATGTTGTGCATATAAAATGAATTACATTGTTTCGGGAAGATTGTTGACCGTTAGTACACCCGACCGACGATATCATTCTTGTAAGAGGTGAAATGTTAATGAATTATGTGATATATTAATTTTAAATAATTTATATCATGTTATATAAAAAAAATATTCATTAAATTTATCCTCATGACCTTCAATGTAATGTGTAAGTGAAAAATGAGTCACATCACTTCGTGAGACGGTAGATTATCGTACACATATGCGACATTATCATATTTTAAACAGAATAGAAAGTAAAAAAGGTATATGATATAATATAATTCAAAAAATATAATTATATCGTAAATATTATATATATATATATATATATATAAACAAAATTTATATATTTCCTAGAGAGGTCTTTATGGAAAATGAGTTCCATCAGAATGCAATGTGGTAGTCCACAATACAGAGGATTAACATTTTCATTTCCAATTTGTTGGAAGATGAGATGAATATAGGAAATTACATTAACATAATAAAATAAAATTATATGGGAGATACTAGTTTTCTTATACTATAATGATTTAATATTATTTTAATGAGTTGGTAGAAGAAATAAAATTAAAATGCTCATCTAAGGATGTTACCTCTTCTTTTCAGCGCTTCTTTTGGTTTACACAAAATGAATTTCTAGGATAGAATTATGATAAAAAAAATGGATCTAGGAATTTTGGATGGAAATAATGAAGTTATTTAGTTATGTGTGGGAATAAATAAATGAATTTGGAACTGTTAAGAGGTGATGAATGAGTGTGGCCTTTTATAAGTTGGGGACAGGACACACATGACTTTTTATGAGAATAATTTACTACAGAAATATTTTTATCATTTAAAATAGTTTTAAAAATGGATAATTATTTATAATTATAGGTTATAAGGTTTAAATATGGCCTCAAAATTGGGTTTCTATATGTTTTTATGTCATTTTTATCCTATATCTTTTTAGTTTTACCCTTGTAAACCCATTTTTACCTAAACTGTAATCATTAATTATTAATATCTTTCACTATTAATTATGGAAAAAATTATGTGGAACATATTATAAAATATAAATTATGATGATTCCAAATATTTATTCTATTTTACACTTTAAAATCACATAATTGTCTAAATTTATTTTAAAATTATACTATAAATGCAATAAAAGAAAAGTTTTCCAAAGAGAAAATTCTCATAAGTATAGAATGTTTTAATATCAAAATTAAATATAAATTTTATTAAAATAAAATAAATTAGTATAATTTTAATATAATTGAAATTATTTCACATTAAATTAAATTTAAAATATAAATTTCCTCTTTTAAATAATGTAAATTTAAAATTTTTTTCAATAAAAAAATAGTATTTTAACTATTTATTAGAAAATAAATATGTTTAGGAAAATCCAAAAAAAACTAACCCAAATATAAACATTACATTCATATTTTAAAAAAGTATTTTATTTTCTCATAAAAATTTTCTAAAATATGTAGAAATTACTTTTAAATTTTTTGTTTAATGTGAGATTAAACCTCCTTTTAGTAAAATATTGTTTTTTAGGAAAAATTTCTTACTCATTCAAATGGTTCTTATTTCATTTGTAATTGATATATAACTATGGAATTTATTTTATACATGTTTAAAAAAATACACATAAATTAGTCATTAATATTCATACCTTCCATCTTAATAGATAGGTTATATATGCAATGATTAAATATTAATATTTTAAAAGAGTATCACATTTCATTCGAACCCAATGTTGCATATATTTCATGAAATCTAAGAGATTAAATTTATTTAAAAATTAATATATTTTAAATTATAGGGGTGTTACATTATCATATATTCTTTTTTTTTCTTGTCATATGTTCTATCTAATATGATGTTCCACTTTTATAATATTGGGTTGTTTCATTCTACCTCTTTAACAAATGGCATCCTCGCAATTTAATCTCAATCTAAATAATCAAGGGATTGATATTTGGACATATCCTTATTTAAATAACACATCAAGATAAGTGTTAATAAAATATTCCCTTCATAATAGGGATAGTTACGTTCAATGTTCATCCAGAATAAACACATTAATAGATTTTCTAATTAGGAGAACATATGTAGGAAGTGAAGATACGGAAATAGAAGAAGAGCGTAATGCCCTAATAATTATAGAGGGAGATAAAGATCATTGAAAAAAATAAATTTAATGACAAATATATTGTCAATCCCACAAAACCATAAATATATGATTAGTTAAGTGATAATTTGATTCATTATAAATGAAGATACCAAGATATTTTTATTGATTCAAGATCCTTTTATTGATGTTGAGGAATTACTTGTCCATATTGACTGAGATAATTTAGAAATATGATTACATTATATATTTATATTTCATATGCACAATTTTTTATTTTTTTAATTCTATCAATTAAAATTTCATTTCTTACTTCAAGAAATGAATATCCATAATGAATTTTTATGGCTGAAGAGCATTTAACTGATCATTAGAATAACAATCCACTCCTAATGTATGCAGTTGTTTTCCAAAACCAAAATTATTTGAACAAGTTATCCAATAACACCCAAAGATAAAATTAATACATTACATATAAATTTAACCTTAAGACTCATACAAAATATGACTTTCCAAAATCCAATGTCCATATTGTTTAAAGGTTGGTCATTAAATCAACACAATATTCCTCATATAATATAAAGTTTCTCTCAATGTCACATTACAAATATGTGAATACCATGATCACTATAAAATCTTAATTATTACATGAATTCTTCCAAAAATAAATATTTGGGTTATTTAATATATTATATAAATCAATACTCATAGTAACTCTATACATGATGACATAAACCATCAAACCTCCATCCAATTTTATGTTAACCAACACTATCAAAAAAATATTTTATTATTATATAAACATTGGGCATAAATTAATGGTTTTCCTCCCTTAATAATTTATTTTACAATAGTTTTAACTTGAATCTAAATAAATTTTCTTGGTTATTAGTACCATTCATTAGATCCTCTCAAATCCATTAGGGAATTGTATAACAATATAATCTTTACAAATTTCCTTATTCTTATAACCATAATGCCACTGATAAAGTATTCATATGACGTATTTCATTAATCCAATAATAATAAAATTAATCATAAATGTTATTTTTTGGTAATATGATATGCTTAATTCTGATCCATTAGCTTGTTTTGAGGAATCATCCCTTGATTATTGGGGAATTCATTCGCATAGTGCCCCCATATTATTATATTTTAAGCATTGATCATTGAAAATTTCTTTTATAAAATGGAAATTATGAGTATGGTGGCCTATCTCACCACAAATATATAAAAATACCTTTCCCTAAAAACATGTACCATGGTGTTTCTTCCCACAATTATCATATGTGAAAAAACCCATATATCCCTTTCTTCCGTTATCTAATTTTTTCTCATCTGTCTTATTCTTAACATTCTTAACATATATGCCATAGTAATTCAAGAATTTATTCTATGTTTTGATATAACATGATATTACTTCCTAATATGACTAGAATGTCTGGGAGACTAGTTCCTATCGAAATATTGTCTTAATTACATTGAATAATAGATAATTTTTACAATTTGAATTATGTACATTTATGTGGTTCCATTTCCATATGATAAGAACTATTTATAATCAATGAAATACACTTTATTAGATCATAAAATTATGTGTCATAATGTATAATCCCAAATATATTTATACAATTATCATAAATTTAAAATTTTATGCATGGGTAATATAATAATTACAAACTATATTTCCTTCAAAAAGTTTCCAAATATTAGAGTTATTACACGTAGGTATAACTATACACAAAAAACATTTACTAGTTTTATATAGAAATGGATGTATTTGTAAGACATATCACATAATAAGTATGTCTCCAAAATATTAGGAAGATATTCTATATGTATACTCAATATATATCATGTATTTTTGTTCTCTAATCTATTCTTTCTCAAATATAGTTCCCAAGGCTTATACTAAACTTGTCCTCATACAAACTATAATGATCCAAAATCTAGTAACATAGGGTTAGTTCCTACATTATTAAACTAGAATAGATAGATGGGGTACAATCTATATGGAATAATCATTTTAGTATTTTTGGTGAACCAAATACAAACATGATACCCATTTTACATAGAGAAAAAACACCAAACATTGTAATGAAAAACATTTGGAATCCTAGAACTCATTCCATGAATTCTTCTTCATATCTTATGGAAAGGAAAACAATAAGGGTTGGATGAAATTACTAGTAAGGGTAACATATAACAGAATATATCATGAATCAATAAATCATAATCAATATGGTAGTGTACGTTACTGAACACACATTATATTTAATCAATAACATGACTATCATAACTAGATATGTCATAATCAATAAATAATGGTAAATAACTGAAATCACATTCCATTTAATCAATAAATTGGGAATGAATTCCATCATATGATAATATCATAGAAAAAATCTCATAGATAATAATAATAATAACTGAATTCTATATGAATTAAATTATTAATTATTAGACATCATTTTCTTATGCATCTTGATAACTCTATAGTATAAACCATTTAGAATTTAATTTATAACTATTAGGTAAAAACTATATGATTTGGCCAACTGACTTGTCTGATGAGACATGTCACTGCATCAAGGGACTATCCATAACTAGGCCCCTCCAATAAATTAATTTTTAAATCATTTCTCATATGTTGAGTAAATAATTTTATTTATGAATCTATATGACTTATAATAAAATATTTTTATTGAGTAAGGATATTAATTTATCAATAATTCTTCAGTTAATTAAACAAGTTTAAAAGTAATCACTATATGTAAAAATGGTATACAATTTTGGAAATAATAGAATCCATCATACATTAATATGGTTATTTAAAAGAAATGGGATGTCTAAGAAAAAATTAACACATTAAAGTGATTGTTTCAACAGATAATAAATAAAAAAAATTAAGTGAGAGTGTAAAATAATTTTTTACTTTTTTGGTTACATTTAAAGTGTAATCCCTTGATGAATTAACTTGAAAAAAATCATTATTAATCATTAATAAATAGTTATTCATGTTAAATACACTAAATAGTAAGAATATACAACCAATATAATAGAGTAGGTTCATATTAACAAATATGTTTTAATGAAATATAAATTTTGATGAAATATCGTACAATGATCACAATGTTGATAGTGAGAATAAAAAAAATGAATCAATGATGTGTATCAAATTTAAATCCACACTATGATATTGGAAATAAAACATAATAAATTAATAAATCATTACACATATAATAAAACAATATAACCTATAATGGAGAATTAATATAACAAAATAAAAATAAATTGAGTTATGAATTTCTTTACCACATGGTAACTCTCAAGACAAATCCCATTGGATGAAATAATTTAAATTGAAAAATAAAATATCATAATTTTTATAGTATTCATTATGTTAAATTTTAAATGGGTTGTATATACACAGTATCAAAGAAATTAAGTGTATAAAATTAAAATATTCTCAATGAAGGGAAATTTATAAAATGTCCCTTACCTAATGGTTAATTTTTGTTGACTTTGACTTGACCTCATGTATAATGGTTTTAATATTATTAATAAATTCAAACATAAAATATCATAATTTTTGTAGTATTCATTATGATTTCTCATGCATGTTTTATCAAGTACGTCTTGATTCAAGTAAATAGGGTACAAATAAGACATATAAAATTATAACAAAAAACTAAAAATCATATTTAATCAGTATATACATTATTTTAAAAAATTTTAAATGTTTCGAATGATAAATCAATTCCATTGCTTCATGGTGACAGTAAGTTTTACGTACGTACTAGCTGCGATATCATTCAATTAGTGAGTAAAATCTTAGGTAATTGTGTGATATATTAATTTGAAAATATATATTTAATTAAATACATATCACATATATGCAATAAATTTCTCATTATTACATTCCATGGAAAGTGTAGGTAAAAAATAAATCACATCACTTCGTGAGTTAAATGTTCTCCATACACAAAAGTGATGTTCTCAAATTATAAATAGAATGGTAATTAATACGGTATTGGTGATATTTTAATTTAATAAATATAATTATATTAAATATATTATATATATACCTTAAATTCATCTTTATATCCGACCATGAGAGGTTTTTATGGCAAACGAGTTCCGTCGGTTCGCAAGGCGGCAGTCCTCTATACACACGATGAACTGTTTTTTTATTTGATGGAATATGACATTGATTTTAGTTCTTATGTTAACATAATAACATTTCAGTATATTTGAGATATTTTTTTATTATAATTTCATGATTTAATAATTTCTGAAGGATTTGGAAGAGTAAATAAAATGAAAATTCCGGTTTAATGTCATTACCTCATCTTGGGGGAACTTATATGGGTTTGCAAAAAAAATACATTATATGATAGAATTATGATGAAAAAATTGATATAATATGTGGTTAAAAGTGTAAATAATTTATTTGGGTTGTTATTTCAGGATCAAAATGACTTGGAAAGTGTGATGAGTGGAGTAGAGTGGGTAACTTTTTATAAGTGGGGGAGAGGATACATATGAAATTTTTTAACATATTCAATTACACTAACATTTTTATAATATAAAAAGAAACCAAAATAGTTCATTATCTACCCATATAGGTGATAATGATTATATATTTCCGTTAAATGGTTTTGGGATACATTTAGTAGCTCATTTATAATCATTATCTTATTAATTTAACCCCTAGTAAACTCATTTTTACCTTAACCATGATAATTAATTTTCAATATATTAAATATTAATTATGGTCAAAAGTTGATTTGTCATTATTAGATAATATATTTAGTATTTTATTACAAAAATGGAATCCATGTTAAAAAATTAAATTCTCATAATTAGAATAATTCAATTTAAAATTCAACTGCACACGTGACGAAAAATCATTTTTCTGAAGAGAAAATTCTCATTAGTATATAATGATTAAATATAAACCTTCATTATGAAATTGATGCCAATTTATTAAATTAGTAAAATTTTAATATAATTTAAGTAATTTTAATTTGAAAAAATTTATAATTTCATATAAAATTGTAAATAATTTATACGAAAAGGCAGTTTACGAAAAGAATAGTTATTTTTTAAAACTCAAAAAAAATATTTTCAAAAAAATACAATAAAATATATATAAAGATAATTTTTTAATTTATATTTCAAAAAAGTAATATTATTTTTCATATAAATTTTTTTAAAAGGGTAAAAATTATATTTTATTATGTGTACCAAGGTTGAATATATCGCCTTTGAGAAAAATCTAGTTTTTTCGAAAACATCAATTCTCTTTAAAAAGGTTCTAATTTTCATTATAATTAATAGATAACCATTAAATTTAATTCATAAATATTTAAACCATTTAAATCTTATAATTTTGTTATTAACATTCATACCCATCATTTTATGATCTAGATATAATGTCTATGTTTAAATAATAATATTTTAATAGAGTATCATGTATCATTCAAACCTAGTGTTGCATGCATTTCAAGCTATCAATGATATTTAATTTATTTCCAAAATATATATTATAAATTATATGGATTCTATATTCTCTTTTAATCATTGTTTTTAATGTAATATGTTTTATCAAATATGATTTTCCTCTTTTAAAATATTAGTGTGTTATAAAAACCCATAAAATATTGATCTTTATCACATTATTCTTGGAGAATGAGAATTAAATTTTATCCACATGAAAAGAAAAACTTTTTTCTAAAAAAAACATCAAAACTCATAACATGAAATCATAAATACATTTTAGGATACATAGACCATTATATTAATAACCTGTTTCACAAATAACTTTAGACCAGTTAAATTCATAAGAGAAGCTACATTGGATAAATCCATTCTTCATTCATCTATTGAAAATGAAAATTAAACAATAAATTAAATAGATAAAATGGGGATCACCCATCATAAAGGATATATCTGGGTCACTCATTGGTGTAATCTATATTGGTATCAGTTCTTCTTATGGGCTATATTAGGCTAAGCCATTCAGTTTAGATCAATAAGACTCGCTTTATCTTAATATATAATTCTTTATTATGATATAATAACAAAAAAATTATTCATTCATGTTTATAAAAAACCCCTTGAGAATCTCACTGAAACACATATGCTTTTTTTCTAGATACTTAAATGTCCTTTTTTTAGAATCTTCATTTCAATATCGAAATACCCAAAAAATGGGAAAGAGGGGTTTTTCATTGAAGAAAACATGAGAGAGTTTAATGGAATCCAACAATAAAATAACACTTATGGAGACATTAATGGCCTTTTGATGTAGTATATGTTAAAATATAACATTCCTTTTATCTTTTATAATGGAATTCATTACATTCTTTACAATATATGTAAAATTATTTCTTCTAAAAAAATGAATGAAATAAAAAAAGACATAAAATACTACTTATAATTCATTTTTGTACAATTAAATACATGCATAATATAGTTTTAAGAATATGGAAATGCATAAAACGATTTTTCAAATAAAGAATTAAAACATTTAAAATGTGTTTTTATGTTAAATTGTCCCTTACCTCGAGTCTAAATCATCACCTTAATTTGTTATCTTATAGAACAATAGAATTATATTAATTATTTAATACATTGAGAACCATTTTTATCATCATTATTAAATTTATTTTATTTACTACTATATTGTATTCAGCTACTTAATTAGTTAACTTTACATATTATATTTTGTTATTCGTCTCATACGTCCAAAATGACTTAGGTAGGTTGACTATGGTGAAATAAATAATAATTCCATAATATATGGATTAATAATCATGAAATAATTATAATTTATATAAATCAATTATACTATTATAACCAACTATGAATTATCATTATAGAAAATGAACTACGTTAAAACCTTATAGAGGTGAAATTGTTCATACGCATGAGTAATGATTCCCTTATTCAATGATCATGATGGAAAGTAGGTACACATTTTTTTATCATTATATAATTATCAATATTTGAAAAATAAAGTATTAATTATTTAAATTTATTTATTCATACCATCCATTTGATGTGGTTAAGAAATATTATTCACATTATTTTTAGTTGGTGGTAACCCACACGTACGCACGAACGATGTTATCAATTATAAATGGATCGAAATTTAAAAAAATAGAACCTTTTAATAATTATAATTATATCATTAATATAATATATAAACATTAAATCTATCATTATAACAAGTCATGATGGGTGTTTAGGTAAAAAATTATAATGGTTCATGATACAATAGTCCATCGTACACATGAATGGTGGTCTTCTTCCAAATTTAATGGAATATGAGATGAGTATATGTTATAATAGAAACATAATGATATCATAGTATATAGAAAATGTTGGTGTTATTATTTTATAATGTTTTATCAAGTTTTTATCGAGGTAGAAAATAAATAAAATAAATAAAATAAGTAAACTATTATACTGGCTCCTCATACAACCTCATTTTCATGACACCTTATGTCCTCAAAGGTTGGATTTATTCGCAAAATAATACAACTAAAATGTTTTAAGGGATGTTAATAATGGATTTTGGTAGGTATTTTTTATATTTGTTTCAATTTATGTGTGTAGATAATAGTATAGTGGGTATCCTTTTATAATAACGAAAGAGTCATTCTTGAAATTTCTTAAAGTATTAAATTAATATAAATTTAATTTCAAGTAAAAATGGTTAAAAAATTAAACAATGAAAATTTTATATGATTAAAATTTTAAAAAATATCATAGATTAATTTTTTCATATGTTTAGGTTATGTTGTCAGCCATATCATTTTGTTTTAACCAGATATAACTGTTTTGATGATTATAACACTAAAAATGTATTTTCGTATTTTGGGTTCATGATGGTTACTATAAAAACAATAAGAACTAAAATAGACCGGGGTTGATATTTTCATTCATATACTAATCAATTCACTGAATATAGTTTTTTTCGGGAATTTTAAATTATTTAATAAATCATTTTTACTATAAAATTCATTAGTGTCACTTTTGGAAATACCTGACATATTATAATATAATTTTTTTCTAAATCATGTAAAATATATCCAAAATGATATTTATGAGATTTTAAGGATTGTATTATCTTTATATATTAATCCAATAAATTTTATATAGGTTTACATTTCTTTTTATTCCTTTTCACTTTTTATAACCTTTTGGTTATCCAAATCTATCCTTAAACAGGGTAAAGATATTTCAATATTAATAGGTAATAATTTTATTTAACATGTCACAACATAATAATAAATGGATAAATAATGAAATTTTTTCCCATTAAACATCATAATTTTACTATTTTGTGTTTTTTTCCTTAAAACAATTTAATAAAAAATTACATAACATAAAATATCATTAATTTCATTTTATACACTATTCATTTATTTTGACTTTGAAAACAACAACACATAAAAGGAATATGAATATAACCAACTCAGGATTCATTAATATGTAATTAGTATCCATAAAATTTTTTTATGACTTATATTAATTGAATGATATTTATTTTATTGTTTTCAAATTCATTTAATTTTTATTTTTACTAAATGCAGAAGTATTGAGTTGGTGTTGCATAAGAATTTTGGGAAATTATTTGATCATTAAAAATTAAAAGAAAACTATCATGATAAAAAAAATAATATAAATAAATATTTTTAAATGAACATAAATTTTTTTATCCCTATCAAAATAAAAATTATATATTAAAAGATAGAAAGATGATTTTTTACAATAACTTTTATATAAATATTATAAAGGTGAAAATATATTAAATATTTAATAATGTTACCATGTTTTCAAAACATAGATGTACATGGATGAACTCCACTTATCTAATTGGATAACATCTAGTGTTTGGATCATTTTAACATCCTTTTTAAATTATGTTTAACCTTAATTACCCGATTTTTCCTTAGAATGGTGATAATTATTAACTATGGTTATTGTATATAATGAATAAAAATACAAGGGAAATATTTATAAAACGTTTACCTAATAATTCAAAATATAAAATATCTTTTCATGATTAAATTTATTTTAGGGGTTCAAATTAATTTAAATTAAACTGCAAAACATAAGGGGAAATATTGTTTTAGATAATTTCTATTTTATGTATAAAATTATTCTTATAAAAAATCAACCATAAAAACTATAATATAGCGAATTGGATTTTTCACAATATAATATAAATATTTGTTTACTTTGAAACTATTTTAAAAATTGGGTAATTTTTATATGATTTAAAAATTATTGGTTTCAACTAAAATCAAAATTTTCCACTATTCGTTGGGAAATCAATCATTTAAAAAATATTCCAGAAAATCTCTCATATAAAATTTTGAGAGATGATTTAAATAATTATTTAAGTATTTTAAAATAATATTTATAATTTTTATAGAAATTAATTATAATATTCACTTAAATAAGAAATAAAATTCATTTTTAAAGGAAATATATTTTTGAGGAATAAAAATACATTCCTAAAAATTAATTTCATGTTACCTAATAATTAATCTATATGATAGCATTTTTATCAATAAGGTATGGATCTTCTAAATTTTAGTTTTATTCATTGGTTTTTAGCCAACATGAATCCCTAATGAGATCATCAGAGTTTTAGAGGTTTCTGAGGCTTGTTTTGAGCTCATACGCATTGTTATTGGAAGAAGCTGCTAGGTTACAAAATTAGTGGAAACCATGAATCCTAGGATTTTTAATTACTACTAAATATGGATTGGTGTTCAGGGAGTAGAATAGGGTAGCATAGTTTTTTAAAACCATGCATCCTAGGGAGCGCACCTATACGGTGGCTCCAAAGTTTATAGTAGATCCAAAAACTTGGTTTATGTAATATTTCCCAAACCATTTCCATGGACAATATGAGGTCCATCATTGGATAGTCAAGGGTTCAAGTTTGGCACACATTTTGTCCAATCGTGAGACCAAACCATGTTACCCTAATTTTTTAGTTAAAATTACTATTTGGCCCTTAAATTCTTATATTTTCAACCCACCCACTTATTTTATAATTTTAGTGGATGGGGGGTTTTTTCTTATTTGAGCTTCAAATCCTCCATCTCCTAGGATTTGGTGTGGTTTCTTCATCCATCCATGGAATAAAGATCCATTTAACTTATTGGATTCATAACAATAGGATCTTTAGTCTTTAGGGTCATTTCAACATTCTTATTTTATTGGATACACGATTTTGGTGAGAGATAATATACCCTATTTCTCGGTTATTCATATGTTCATCCATTTTCTTCCAATTCGGGAAGAATTAGGATTCGATGCTAGATGAATGTTCTACCACGGTCATAAGTTAGGTGGTCTATAAATTTTTCCATAATGACTATTTTTATACCTTTTTTATGTAATTTTTCACAGAGGAACTTACATCATTTCTCCTATGAATTGATTAAATTATTGGAATATTTTTAGTTTCCCACATAGAACTATGTGATGGTTTGATGTTTTCAACCTAAACAAGGATAACCCATGAGTTGGTTTTGGTATCTTCCCCAAGAAATACCACCCCGTTGGGTTCATGTGATAGTGCCATATTGTTGGGATACATTATCAATTAAATGGGATATTAGGATTGGGTTTATGCCTACTTTTACATGTGATTACATGTTATTAAAATTTTTATATGGTTTAAAATTAGAAATGTGGAATGAGTTGGCTAAAATCGTGAATTGGGTATGAATATGGAATGGATTATGAAATGGGTTAAATCATAAATGTCATAGTTAATGAATGAACCTTGTTTTCCTTAGGTGATCCTGATTATGATGGATGGATCAGTATGGCACAGTGGACTGCCCTAGATGCCATAAATTTTTCTATTTTTTGGATCCAAGACTACATTGTTTTCTATAAACATTCATACACCATGGATCTAAAATTACATTGGATTACATGGACTTTTCTACTCCTTGGACATAGCTTTCATGGACCACCTTTAACATGGTCCTTAATCTGCACCCAATAATTATTTATTTTTCTACGGATAATCTCTATGGAATCGATGATGATGCCTTGGTCATTTTATAACTAGGATTCAACCCTTGTTGTCCTAACACAGGATTACTTAGCATAGGCCACATTTGAATTATTATCTTGATTTAAATATTGACCTTGTTTATAATTTCATGTTTACAGTGATCCTTGGTAGGCAAGATAGTATCACACTAACATGTAACACTATATTAGTGTTATATATTTCACACTAATTTAGATTATATACATAGTCTTGACTTGTTATATATGCCATTGATGGTGGCCTATTGAGTGTTATCTCTAACCATTTTCGTGCTGACATTGGGTACCAAAACATACTTCATGGATGCAGGTTGAGAATATAGAAGAACCCACTTTACAATTATTGATTGATTATGATTAGGATCCTAGGATAACAGAATGAGAAATTCCCATGATCCTATCTGGGATAATTATTTTTTTTATTATTTATTTTTTATACATGTATTGTGCTTGATGTGTGTCACTATGTATTTCCTTCCATTTTTATAGATACAATCAATACTTATATTTTATATGATATTACCCTTGCCTATGATTATTACTCCTCTTTTCTCGATTTTTATTTTCTACTACAACATTTTTATATTATTCTTAAACCTTATTATATATCTATTTCACCACTATGATCATCTAATTATAATGGTATATTTTCCCCATAGTACTACCTTAGACCCTCTCTTTTAGACATAATCCTCCGGAATACAGGGATGTGCACTTGAGGCAATGTGACCCATTAGCTTGGTGACCCATTTTTTGTCCCAGGTTAGGAAATTATAAATTGGTAGTAGAGGATTATTTTATTGACTAAATATTTTGATACAATATATAGTATATGATTTAGATCTTTCAAATAATCCATGTTTTGGAGTAATTGACCCACATTTGCGGTAATTACAAATTTTCCTAAGATGAGGAATTATTGTTTTATATTGTTCCTATTACAGTTTACATGATTCAACCATTGGGTGATACAAATTAAATGTTATATTATTATTCCTATGATTATGTAATTTCATTTTATCTATGGACTTCTAAGAAATGTAATCATGCATTATGCATCTTTTTAGGAACCTTAAAGGATTCAAAGACCATGCATGTTCCATGAAATAATGGATGAATTTCAAGACTGTATAACATTTTTTATGAGTGAATTATGTTATATTATTATTATCAAATAATGTTTCTTATAGTACATTGAGAACCATAATCTGTACATAAAGTTATTTTTGTAACCAAAATAGAGGTATCCTTCATAGGCTACACCAGACACCTTAAAAAGTCAATTATGGGACATTGAGTCATGGAACATTGGTCACTTGGGATAAAACATGTTATGGGTGGGATTAAATGGAATCCATATTTCAATTTATAAAATATATGAATCCTTAAAATTTATAAATTGTTATCTATATAATTCAATAATTTAAAGAAAATTATAATTTAAATATGACTTTAAAATATTTTTGAATTATGAAATAGAAAGTTCACCATTAAATAGAGTTTCCAAATTGAATCCTAAATATTTTTTCATCTATTAATTGAAATTGAAAGTCTATATACTGGGATCCATGTAGTGAATTAGTGAGCATGACCTAGACCTATCTTTAGTAGTGGGAATTAAGCAGTGTCTATGGTGATCGTTATAATAGTGCATATTACCCGGTCATGGATTTAGGAGAAGACAGTGGGGTGTGGGCTGTTAATAGGAAGGATTTTACCTTTACTATTTTTATATCTATAATCCTAACATTATTTATCCTTTTTGAAGCTTGATCATGGTATTTGTAGAGATATTCCACCCTAAAGGTCTCCAATTGTACACCAGGAAGGAGGCAATGACAATTCTCTGGTGTGGTGGGTCCTGGTGAACTAGTATAAACACCAGTAGTGGAACTTATGAAACCAAAAATTATTCATGATATGGGTGCTGATTACCAGTTCCAAGTGGGTTTCCTATGCTTTATGAATGCATCCCCATATCCTTTCATGACTTTGGAATAGTTGACGTGTGTGTTCCTGTAGTAGAATCCACCTAGTCTTTCAGGGAATTATGGTCCATAGGCTGATGAGTTATAGCTTCAGTCTATATTTTCGATCTTCAAGAACATGGAAAATCCACATGATCAAAGAGTCAAGCTCAAAACATACATAATTTTTCTACCTAATTATCACTGGTGGGATGTTTTATACTAGGATGATAGGCTTTGTGATATGGTTTTTGTGGGATTTCCAATCCGTTTTTTATGAATAATTATTTCATGAGACTTTGAGAGATAAATGAGGTTGTGAGTTTATGCATCTAGAGAAGGGTGAAATGATCATTATGGAATATTCATCCTACATTACAATGAATTAGTAGTTTGTACCTATATATCTTACAAATGAGTTGTCTAAGGAAAAATACATTAAGAAATGTCTCAATAATGACCATCAATAATAGGTGAACATGATTGGGATGACTCCCATAACTGAGATAGTAAATCAGATACGTATTACTAGATGTAACATGAGGGATGTTGGAGGCCCAATGCAAGGTAATGTAGCTTCTCAACCAAGTGGATCAGTTACAGGTGGAACAAAGTTATTTTTTAATATATATCATGAGGAAAATACTATGAAAGGTGTGAGTGATTGTAGTTCTATTTTCTGTCATCAGTGTGGGAGGTGAGGACACTTGAGGAGCTAGTGTGATAAAGACCTAGTGAAGTTCCAATCCAACAGCAATATGTGCATTATAATGTGGTTCTACACAACCGTTCTTCCTCTAGTTAGTGAGAGGTATTTGACACCGAATCTTGGTTTGTTATTAGGATTCAGAGCTCCTTGCCAGGACTGAGGCAAGAGTATTGTTGATCGTTCAGGCAGAAGGGGTAGATGTGGTCAGGGGGGGCATACACCAGCTTCACCTTAAAAAAATAGTGGTCCTTCTTAGGGTAGATAGGTTGGTTATTATGGATATGATTTAGGCTTTATATGTTCAGTATATATTATACATGTGGAGTAGAAAACCATTCTTTCTACAATAAATGGTATAATCTTAGTAGCATCTACTCAAGTATTTACACTATTTGATTCATGTGATTCAGATTTTTAATATCTATACCAATTGTGGAGAGCCTTGTTCTCAATGTATAACTTTGGCATTTTCTTATGACATAATATACTCCGATGGAGATTTGATCAGAGAATATATGCTTGTGTTGGGAATGTCCACCTGAGATATGCTTGTATCACTTTATAAGGAATCTCGTTATCCTTGATATAATGGGATTTGGTGTTATAATTAGAATGGTTGGATTAGTTTCTTATCAGGATCATGTCGATCTCTATCATTGGTGTGTATCATTCAAACCACCATAGGGTGGTAGGTATATCCATAAGGGTGAGTTG
Source organism: Viscum album (assembly GCA_963277665.1). Taxonomy (NCBI): domain Eukaryota; kingdom Viridiplantae; phylum Streptophyta; class Magnoliopsida; order Santalales; family Viscaceae; genus Viscum; species Viscum album. Next base: position 1,564,981,879 of record OY728147.1, read on the forward strand.
GATACAAAGTAAGACAGAGATGGACTAGATAATCATTGTTAGTGTGCGATGATAGCCCATATTTCTAGAATTTTCCTAGATGATCATGGAATGTGATAGACTAAATTCCATTCCATATTATATTATTTCATGTTTATATTATTGGGTGATTTTTTTAGTTTACCTTCATAAGAGATAGGTTATGTTATCTATTGAGATGATTCTAGGACATTCACTATTATTAATTACTTTTTATAGTATGGCCCCTACTGAGCTACAAGTTCTCAATAGATATCTAGATGAATAAGAAGAAAAGTATTTTAAACGTACTAGTACTTATCCATGGGTTTCACTTATAGTTTCCACTAATGAATAGGGAAAAACTCTTAGGCTATATGTGGATTACCAAAAAATGAACCAATTGACGGTTACGAATCAATAACATTTAACCCATATTAGAGACCAGAGTAGTTTGAGTTTTATTGAAAATTTATTTGAGGTCAGTTTATCACCAGGTACACGTTATTCTGATAAATATACCTCTTAAAAAGATTCATATAAGGCATAAACTTTATGAGAATTTGGTAATGTAGTTTTGTCTAAAGAATTTGTTTGATGGCATTGACGAATCAATTTTTCCATTCAAATTTGGACTCTTCTAGGGTGGTTTTTGTGGATGAAATATTTCTTTATTCTCAGACATGACACAATCATGAAAAATACATTTAAATCATTTCGAACACTGATTGATCATAGGTTGTATACCAATCTTATTAAAACATCAGTTTTTATAGATAATGTATAGTTATTGGGTCACAAAATATATGGGAAGGAATTATATATGGAACTAGATAAGGTGAGTGATATGGTTTCCTGGGAGGATCCTAAGAATGCCTTTGATACATGTTATTTTACGGAGATAGATAGATATAAAAATCAATTAATACATGAATTTTCGTGATTAGAATCACATATTATAGGATTGGATATTATGAGTGTTATTTTTATATGGTCCTAAAATTGTGATAAATCCTTTGAGGAGATGAAAGAGGGACTAACCTCAATGCCAATACTGATTTTGGTAGATCCTAGAAGAAGATATATGGTTTACTATTATGTATTACGCATCAGGATAAGAGTTATCCTGGTATAGGGAACAGAGTCATGGAATACAAGTCTTATCAATTGTGACCTCAGGAGAGGAATTTTCCAATTCATTATCTTGAGTTGGAAGATGTAGTTCATGACATTGGTAATTAGAAGATCTATTTATCAGAAAACGATGTCTGATTTACATATTTGTTTTGGAAAGTCTTATAGTAGGAATTTCATACATGAGTTCTTTTGAGTATGACATACCACACATAGACTGATGGTCAATCATATCACACAATACAGTTTCTAGAGGATATACTTAGAGCATGCGTCCTTAATATTGGGGGCTCTTATGAGAGGAATATATGCATTTTTTAATTAAACCATAACAATAGATACTAGGATACTATACATATGGAATCTCAATAGGTTTTTTATGGTAGTCCATCTTGATCACCTCTATAATTGGTAGAGTCTAAGGAGGTATCATTTCATGTACCAGTCTAGTTTATGAAACTTTAGAAAAGGTTCTGATGATTTATAAACCGATGGATACAACATTTTCTAGAGAAAAATTATACAATGATCACCTTCGACACACTCGAGTGTTTGAGTTTTGGGATTGGTTATTTTTATGTATCGCCCTAAGGGTGGGTCATATATGGATTCAAAGATAGGTAGATATTTCAGTGTGATATGTCAGACCTTTCATAGTTATAGAGAGATTCTCTCCAGAAGCCTATCAGTTTCTATTACCCATGAGTTATCTATCCATGCACGGAGTCTACTATGTATATAAGTTATATTGTTATCACTCCGAACCATCTCAAAAACTCCAATAATATGAGTTTGAGTTATAAATAGATGTGTCCTATAAAGACCAATATATACGTATCATTTATTGGAGAATGAATCCTTTTAATGGAAGGTCAGTTCCTTTAGGTCAGGTGCTATGGAAGAATGGATTTTTATAGGATAAGACATGGGAGAGAGGGGTAGTTGTATGCCCCAAAGGGATAGAACTCTTTTAAATACTTTCCACCCTCACAAGAGCATCTTAGTGACATGTTATCTTAAAAGGGGGAGATTGTAAGATCCCACGTTTATCAATGAGGTAAAAATCTCTTGATTTTTAGTTTAATTCCTTGGTTGTTACCTAATACGATTCCTAATGAGGTCACAAGAGTTTTTGGGGTTTCTCGGTCCTTTTTAGAACCTAGAGGATTGGTATCATTGGAGAATAAGTTGGGCAGCATGATTAGTATAAACCATGACACCCAGGAAGATCTATTACTACTAACAGTGTGGGGATATTTAAGGAATTTAAGAGGTTGGTAAGATTTTATGAAACCATTCAACCAAAGATGCATGCATGTGCATTGGATTTTTAGTTTTTAACATATCCAGAAACCACATTTTTCACACAGTTTCCTAAACTCTGTGAATGAGCCATGTGAGGATCCTCCTCGGATTATGAAGGGTGTACAGTTGATTCACAGTTTTTATAAACATGTGGCCAAATAAATCAACCCCTATTTTATTAATATTAAAATTTATCCCTTAAATGATTATTTTTTCAACCCAACCAATTCATTCTTCATTCCTAAAGATGGGGGTTCTTTTTCTCCAATGTGAACTTCCAAGCCTCTATCTCTTAGGACTTGGTGTCTTTTCTTCATGTTACCTCAGAATTAAGATCCATTCATCTCATTGGATTCCTATAACTATGTTCTTAAGTTTTTAGTCTCACTTATTCCTTACACTCACTATCATTGATGATATTTTGGTGAAATCTAATATTCCATATTTCCAAGGTATTTGTCTATTATTCTATTTTCTTCCAATCAAGGTTATTCTCAGATCCGATACTGGATGATTGTTCTGCCAAGATCATATGTTAGGATATCTATAACTTCTCCATTAATGTCTAGTTGTTTTATACCCTATTATTGTATTCCCACATGCCCATCCTCTAAGTGGTTAACCTAAATTAATTTATTTTCTTTATTAAATAAGAAGAACCTTGTTATCTATCCCACATTGTAACATGTGATGGTCGGAGGCTATCAATATTAAACTGGACCATCAATTAGGTGTGTTTATGTATATGCCCCAATATATTCCAACTTATTGGGTGCGTGTGGGATCTCTATCTAATTTTGATCCTCAATGAATTAAGTGAGACATTAAGAGAGATTTAATGCCTCCTTTTACATGTGATTACATGTTATCAACAATGTTAAATTGTTTTAATTGGAATTTTGGAATTAGATGGATGAACTAATTCCTTTTGTATGTATATAGAATAAGTTAGGATATTTGTTAAATGATAAAGTGAATAGTTGTTAAATGTCCTTTGTTTTACTTTTTTGATCATGATAAAGAAGGATGACTCTATATGGAATCGAGGACTACCATAGATTACATGGAAAATTATACTCCATGGATCCTATACTGCTTTGGATTTCGTGGAAATTTCTACTCTAGGGATCCATGATTACTTTGGATGCCATGGATATTTCTACTTCATGGATATGACATTCATGGACCTCCTGGTAAATGTTCCTTGGTCTCCACCCATGTATTTAATGAGATTTATATGTAAATTCACCATGTACTTGATGAGGATGCATTAGCTATTTAATACCTTGGATCTAGGCCTTATAGGCCTGACACATGATTACTCATCATAGACCACAAATGGATGTATTATCATTATTTATTGATTACCCATGTATATGATTTCATGTTTTTTGTGAGCCTCGGTAGGGTTACAATATAAAACATGTTTTCATTAATTTAATCTAATTATATGTCACACACTACATCATCTTATATACACAGACTGGACTTGTAATAAAAAACATTGGTTGTTGCCTACGGGGTGTTATGTCACACCCTATTAGGGTCGTCATTGGATACCCGGATAGACATCATAGATTCAAGTATGTATAGAAGAAAGTACCCACTTTACGATGCTTGATTAATTAGTTTTACTAGTAGTCAACCATATGACCGATCTATTCTCATCTTGATATTTGGAGATAGTTTTTTTTATTTTATAATTTAACACGTGTATTATAATAGATATCTATTCCAATGCATTTCCTACCTTTTTTATAGAGACATGATATACTTATATTGTATATGATATTACCCTTGGTATATTTATTTCATCTATGGACTATAGTTATATTTACTTCTACTACTAGTTTAGATTATTATATTTCCATTTTGTTAATATATTTCACCACTATGACACTCTAATTATGAGGGTATAATGTCCCCACAGTACCACCTTATCCCTTACTGCAGGTCATCAGCCTATAGCACCATTAATTTGAGGCATGTAACAATTTTTATTCCATTTAATATGATTATAGTGGTTAGGTAATTTTTGGGAGAGTTTGTTATGGTTTTGGAAATTTTTTGGAAGCATTCTTGTGGATTTCCAGTTTGAGCATGATTAGGGGTAACCATAAAACAAACCAAGGTTACTGTAAAGCATGAATTAGTGGGCATTGCATGATTCACACACAGTTTTTCGAACCATGCGAGAAGGTCATGAAATATCCCTGTTGGGTCAGTAGTATTTTCATTATAAGCAGACGATTTTCCTAACCATGCAAGTTGACCATGCGCAGAAATAAAAAATTTGTTTTTTAAATTGGGATCACTCGGGATTATCCCCAAACTATCCATTATTCATCCCACTTGATCCTCAATCGGTATTATTCTTTATTATGGATTAGAGGGGCTCTCTCACTCATTCTGGAAGTAATTTTATGGGATATGAAAGTTTGGTGATGTATATTTTTCACTAATACGTTTCCACTCTTGATAATTTCTTAGTTTACTAAAGATCTAGTTCTCCCTCCCTCCTGATTTTCCAGATCTACACTCATCTCATATAGATATAGTGTTTTTTCTAAAGTGTTGAGATTTGTTCATGTAGATGATATGTAAGAGGAACTAATGTGTGTTTTTGGATGTTTTACCAAGATTCGGTGTGCAGTTCTGTGGTGGGTCGATTTCACCGAAACCTTAAGGTAGGTGGCTTATATCCCAATTAACATTTTAAAAAACTAGAAACCTTAATCACGACTGATTGTTTTATTTATAATAAATTTTGATTATGGTTTTAAAATCTTGTTGGAAACTCATTTTATGATAAATTATGGTTTTTGGGGAAATTGGGTCACTGTGGTAAAAGCATCTTTGTCGTTAGATTTAAAAATATTTATTTTAAAATAGGTTTTAGGGGTTTATTGATAAAAATTGTTTGTTTAAATGGATTTAAAAAAGGGGGACTATTTATTGAAACATATTGTGGGACAGATGATGTTTAAAGGGATTTTTTCATTATAAAATAGTTGATTGCATAATTTTTTGGCCTTGGTGTGCTATATTCATGTTTATTGGATTGGACAGTTGATGTTGTGTTGGGATGATGAGAAGATGTTGGGGAGTACAACTATAAAAATGAGAATGGATAGTGGATTGAAGATCCACCATCAAGGATAAGTGGTCGTGAAGTACCACATGTATGGAAAGTAGTAATGAATTTTAAAAAAAGTTCCATTGTGATTGTTTATCAAGTTGGATATGTGAAACCCTATAGTTATATTTTATTTGTGTGATTTTATGAAAGATATAATTTTTTTTGATCATATGTGATGGTAAATATATCATGGCATGGTTGTTGAGCTTGCCTTGTGTTGTAGGGTATTGGGTGGAAATGGATTTGTAATGGTGTGTTTGGCTTGTAGAAATTTTTGTAATATTTAATGTTTTATATAAATATTTTTTTGTAAATGTGCTAATAGTTTTATCCTAGTCGCGTGTGTAGGGAATCCATTTGGGGAAAACCAACTATGTATTTTTACTCAACCCCTTCTTTGTCACATTGTTTCTTTTAGAGATATTTTTTTCTGGGAAAAAAGTAAGAGAAAATTATCTCATTTTTCTAGAATTTAATCTTGATGCTTCGTGGTCTTGTGGGGCTAGGAGCATAGATCTAGGTTCAGAGATGTGGAGTCGTGTAATGCTTTGTTTAGGTTGTTTTTGAGTATTTATATTAGTAATTTTATTTTAATTTATTTTTTTTGGTTGTGTTGGTATCATGGGCTTGATATATTATGAACATTAATGACATGAATTATATAGTTATCATAGGGTAATGTAACCTTTAGTTTTTTTCTTGAATTATAAAAAAAATATTCCCCAATTATTATAGAAGACCCTAGAAATTATTTCAACCCTTTGGAATCTTGGTAAAAACACATAAGGGAAAGTAGCCGGTCTATGCCTTCTCAAGCCAATGATGAATTGGGTGGGATGTTATAAGGGGTATCTATTTTTTTGTCCTTGACATTGAAGTTTGTTTTCATCATTGGTGTAGATTATTGGTCTTGGTTTTGGCATTCGTTCTTGGTCTATTCCTCAAGTATGGAAGGTAGAAAGGTATAGGATTTTTGGAACATTAAATGTATAGAATTAAAGAACATAGATAACCCTTTTATGATGGACTTCTATTTACTCAAGATTTGTGTACATAAGTATTTTAGAGACACATACAAGAATTGGAAATCACATTACCATGGGTATAGCCAATGAGACGAGTATTACATGCATGGTATAAGTGAAATCCTACAAGGATTCATATTTAATTTGGGTATAATTATTTATGGTGTGATACAAATTTCTAAATTTTTAAATATCTAAATTGATTTTCAAATGGTTGGATTTGAAACATCGATAGTTTTAGTATTTTTAAAATGGTTCAATTTTCAAAAATCATGGTAGATCATTCAAAAATGGTGCAACAAGGGAAATTTGAACTTGTGGAAATCATCATTGTGATAGTTTTAATATAATTGAATTATAATTTTAATCATTTTCTTACTAAGTAAGTAACAATTATGTTTGTTTTTCTTCTTTATTGAAATGGCATCATGTAGGCTTCGTAGAGACCAACCTGTGATGGCTTCTGAAAATATGGTTTCACCTAAGCCCTAGGTGAACTAGAATCTCATGAAGATTAGAGTAAATGATTTGAAAGTAGTGGAAATTGGGAATTAAAAAATGAGCGAAAGCATGTGAATCATACAATTCAGTTCCAGAAGTAGAATCCACCCATCATTAGGGGATAATCTAAGCCAAAAAGGGTATAAGAATGGTTGAACAGAATGAATAGTATAATTTATTTATTGGGAACACTGGTCAAGATGAAAGAGAATCTAGAAACATATATGATGGAAGATATTTCCCATCAGTGGAGGGAGTTAGTGGTCCATGGTGGAACAGTACAAGGTATGGCATGGATGGGTTTTGAATAAATTGTTTAATAAAAACTTCTACCCTGATACATTCATAAATAAGCAGACAACAACTTTCATTAGGCTAAAGAAATAGAACCTCTTGGTAACATAATTTGAAGCTAAGTTTATGGTCGTACTGCTGTTTTCATCCAAGGTGGAGGGAAATACATCACTGAAGGAATGCATATTTGAAAATGGATTGAAGTTGGAAATTCATTCTAAAATATCCATAAAATGTATAAGAGATTAAACAGAGATTTTTAATAGATAAAAAGTGGAATACTGGGATATTTTGGGAGATATAGGTGGGGTAAGTATGTTGTTTCCCATGGGAAATGCTAGGAAATCTAACACTGTTTTCATGTAGAGGAGGGATACTAATTTCCATGGTGGGATTATGGCTCAGAATGTGATAGAAGGATTGGTGAATCTTCCTCTAAAGCCATAGAGTATTCCAGGCTGTTTTCAATGGGCCTTGACGGGTCACATCAAGAGGGATTGTGTGAAACAACCATGACCATGTTATAAATGTATGCATATGGGGAATCTTCATATTTATTTTCAGAACGCTCCATGGTCAGGCATTCATGACACTCCTTAGGGGTTGCAGGTGTGTTATGCCTCGAAAGGATGGGGGAGACAACATAAGCCTTGTTAGTAAAGAAAAGTTAGTCATGGTGATTCTAGGAACTCCACGACTCTGTAGTAGGGAAATTATGACGAGTGTGTGGAAAGTAAGAAGTTGTTTGGAGCTGAGAAGGTGGTGATAGATAATCGGTCGATACCAACTCCGGTGATAGGTACAGTTCTTTTATATTCTACCTTGATACAAGAATTGTTTGATACAGGTGATTCACATTATTTTATTGCTTCTTTAGGGTATTAGTTTTATGGTTTTATCACTGGGAATGATTCTTCAATTATAATACATCAAACACTTTTGGGTCAAAGACAGTGTTGATACTTCTTGTGTATAAAATGTCATATAGTTGTGGATGGGGTTGAGATGATGTGGGATTTCTCAATGCATGAGATGTATTTTTGTGATATATTCCAAGGAATGGATTGGCTAACAATTTTTAAGTCCAACATCGAATGTTATGGGATAAGAGTTAGTTTTATAATGAATAATGGTATCCAACATCTATATAGAGGAGAGAAGAATGAAAAGATGGGTGTAACAAGCTTGTGGGAACCAGATGTTAGATTTATATTTTATCAATTAGCAGCATTTTCATTAGCATCAATTGAAGGTGTTTGACATCGAGTCATTCCAATGGGTTTTGATTAGTTTCTTGATGTCTTTATCGAAGAATTCTCAGGGCTTCACCCATGAGATGAGTGGAGTTTAAAATTAACCTTTTTCTAGGTACTATTCCTATCACACATTTATCATACCAGATGGAACCAACATAATTGATGGAATTTAATGTTCTATTGGAGGAGTTAGAAAATAAAGGGTTTTTCATGCCGAGCACATCTCTGTAGGCAGTGTTGTTTTTTGTTAAAAAGGTGGATGGAACACTTGGGTTGTGTGTTGATTATCATAGGTCTAATAACGTTATGATAATGAATTGATTTCCACGTCTAAACAATGATGATGTGTTCTATCAGTTGAGGTGAGCTCAATTGCTCTCTAATATTGAATTGTGGTTAGGATGTCATTAATTGCGAATGCAGAACAAAGATATTCTGAAATCATACTTTTGGAGTAGATATGGAAATTATGAATTTGTGGTTATGCCCTTTTTTCTAATTAATTCACCAAATATATTCCTAGAATTTATGAATCCGATATTTTAGAGTTATTTGGATTCTTTTGTGAGGGTATTTTTTTAATACATTGTTGTATTCAAGGAAAATGGTGGAGCATGAAGAACACGTGGTGATAGTGTTGGGTCTCATGAGACATCATCAATTGTATGAAAAAGTATTGATGTGTGATTTATAGATACATGAAGTTCATTTTATTGGCCATGTGATTTCCAAGTAGTGTGTTTCTACGGATTCAGATAATATAAATGTTGTCATATCATGGAATCCCCCAAACAATGTTTTTGGGATAAAGAGTTTTTTTTGGGTCAAGCTAGTTACTATTGGAATTTTTTTCATGATGTCTCATGATTGAGCTCACCAATGAAATAATTGAAAAGGAATAATGTACCATTTCAATGGGATGAAAAATGTCATAAATATTTTGAAGATCATGCGGTTTTCCTTACACCATCTATAATCCTGGTCTTTTTCAAGACAAGGAAAAGGGTTTTTGGTGTATTGAAATGCATCAGGATCAGGATTGGGGTGTGTTATAATGAAAGGGGATAATGTGGTGGTGTATTGATCAATGAAGTTGAGGGTTCACGATAATAAAAATCCAACACCTGATTCGGTTTTGGAAATAGTGGTTTATGATATGAAAATGTGGCATCAGTACCTCTTCAGGGAGAAATTCACAGTTCTTACCAATCAAAAGAGCTTAAAGCATATTTTCTCATAGATAGATTTGAACATGAGGAAATGGATATGTATGGAGTATATCTAGATGTTTTACTTTGACTTGATGTACAATCCAGGTAAAGGATATTAAGTGGATGATTCATTACATTGGGTTTCATGTGTCCAGGTGGTGAAGCAAGCATCAGATTAGTGGTAGCTGATGTCGTTCATAGCAGACATGTGTTTGGAATGAGAGTAATGAGGTGAAAGAGTGGTTTTCTATCCATCATCATTGGTTCTTAATATGGTTGTGTGGGTTAGGTAGGCACAACTATCTGATTCTGGGTGTATGGTTATGATATCGAAAATAAATGGTGTGGAGACTGTTGAGGGCTAGGGACTAAATGGGCATTCAGTTTTGTTTTTTCAAAATCGGATGGTTGTATGGGTGGAATGATATAAGGAAATTATTGGTTCATATCACAATTCTGGATGATATTTCCATTTAGGAGTTTGGAAAATGTATAAGGTGTTGAAACCATAATTTTGGTGGGCTGATATGAAAAGGATGGTGGCTGAGTTTGTATCAAGATTTTTTATTTGTCAATAAATAATAGAATATCATCAGTGACTGGCATGCATGTTTCAATATTTACCTATTTCATATTAAGATGTGGTAAAAAGTAGTAGAGGATTTTGTTACAAGTATCCTATGTATGATAGGAAAGCATGATGCCATATGGGTAATAGTGATCGGCTCACATAGTCATCCCATTTCATCCATATTAATGAATCTCATATAGTAGAGGATTTTCCAAAAATCTATATCTGTGAAGTGGTAAAGAGGCATGGAATTCTAGTTTCAATCGTATTAGATAGTGATCTGTGGTTCACATCTAGAAATCCATTCAACCAAACCTTTGGACTCGGTTGATGATGAGTATGTCTTATCATCCTCAGACAGATGTGAAATTTGAGAGGATGATGAAAACATTGGATGATATGATATAGGATTGTATCATTGATTTGGGTCATTCGTGAGGGTAAATCTTTTCTTTAGGGGATTAATCCTACAATAAAAGTTATAATCCCACAATATATATGGTTATATTGTATGTATTGTATGTGTTTTCGTGTTATTCCCCACATTGTCGGATGAAAACAGGAACGATTTCACTATTTGTGCACAGTCTTGTCCAAGAGACTATGAAGAAGATCATGTTGATCAAGAAGAGAATGTATTTGGCTAAGAGTTTTCAGAAATTGTATGCAGACCATCATCAACGACAATTGTTATTTGAGGTGGGTTAACATGTGTTCTTGAGAATCTCTCATAGGCTTCGAAATTTTCAGTTTGGAAAGTGAAGAATGTTATCACTGATGTATTTTGGGCGTTTTGAGATACTTGATAGGGTTGGAGAGGTGGAATATCAGTTGAATTTCCACCATGGTTTAGTGGGGTGCCCAATGTGTTTCATGTTTCTCAGTTGAATAAGTATCTATTGGATCTTGACTGTGTGATTCGATGGGATCTTGTTGAGATAGATCCAGAGGCTTCCTTGGTGCATGTTCTAGTATGGATTGTGGATATAAAGAGAAATTATTTCAAGAAAAAATATTTTCAATAGATTTGGTTTGTGGTAGCATGGTCAGAGTAAGAAAGATACATGGGAGTGTGGGAAAGAGATGATCGAGCAGTGGTCCATGCTCTTTTAGAAAATGGATGATTATCTACTTCCCAAGGATGGAAATTACTATGGTGGGGAGAATACAACACCTCATTTTGAGGTATGTAACCCTTTTTTATGATTTAATTGTGGTTAAACTGGTTATGTAATGTTTCAGTCTATTTGGGATGGTTTTGGGAATGTTTGGAATATTTTTAGCAGTTTTACAGTTTGATCACAGGTAGGGTAAACATTGAAATAAACCAAGGTAACTATGAAAAATTAGACAACGAGCTTCACATGGTATGTGCACAGTTTTTCTAACCATGCGAGATCTCTATTGAGGAAGTAGCATGCACATAGTTAGTGAATGGTTTTCCTAATAGTTTGAGCTAACCATGTATGAAAATTACAAGTGAGTTTTTAAAATTGGTTGCAATATTGGTTTTTCCTAAACCCTCCATTATTCATATCACTTGAGCCTCAATTAGTATTATTTGTTCTCAAGGGTTATAGGGGATCTCCAACTCATTTTTGAAGTGATTTTAAGGGTTTTCTAGGTGTGGTGAAGGTGATTCTTCTTCTATAAGTCCACACTCTTTATTATTTCCTGGTTTCCCTTTGATCTAGTTATCTCTCTCTCTTCCCAGTTCCCTATATCTACACCCATCACATGTATATCACGGGTTTTTTTGACTAATGTGTTGAGATTTTGGATTTTTGTTATTATAGAATGTGATCTAAGGCATTTTTGGGGATGTTTTTACCAAGATTCGGTGTGCGGTTGTGTGGTGGTTTGATTTCACTGAAACCCTAAGGTTGGTGGTTTCACTCCCGATTCCACTTTACTATAACTAGAATCCCTATTTTCAATTAATTGGGTTTTTTATAGTTAATCATTATTATTGTTTTAAAATCTTATTGGAAACTCATTTTTTGATAAATTGTTGATTTGGGGGGAAATGTGTCATTATTGAAAAGGTTCTTTATTGTTACATTTTAAAATGGGTTTCTTGGGTTGATTAATGTAAATTGTTTTTGTAAATGGTTTCAATAAAAATGGATTTTCTTTATTGAAACGTATTGTGGCATGTATGATGTTATAAGGGATTATTAGGTTTTGAAATAGTTTTTTTGTATAATGTTGTGGCCTTGGTGTACAATATGCATGTTTTTTGTGAGAACATTTGATGTTGTGTTTGAATGATGATAAGTGGGTAGGGAGTACCAATATAAAATGGCAATGGATAGAGGATGAAATAGAAACCATCAAGGATAAGTGGGCGTGAAGTACCACTAGGTTGGAAATTAGTAACGACTTGGATATTAAGTTCCACCATGACCATTTTACCAGTTTGGATATGTGAATCCCCATAGTATTGATTTTTGTGTGTGATGTTATTAAAGGTAGAATTTATTGTGACCACGTGTGATGGTAAATGGATTATGGCGTGGCTATTGTGCTTCCCTTGTGTTGTAGGAATTTGGGTGAAAATGGATTGATAAGGGAGCATTTGGCTTGTTGAAATTATTTCACAATATAATGTTTTATATAAACTCCTTTATATAAATGTGATAATAGTTTTGACCTAATTTTATATGGAGAGAAGTCATTTTGAGAAAATATACAGAGTATTTGTACTCAACCCTTGCTTCAACACTTTGGTTCTACTGAAAATGTTGTTTTTAGGGACATAAGGAGAAAAAATCACATTTTGATAGCAGTTAATTTTGGTGATTGGTGGTCTTGTGTTGCTGGGACCATGGATCTTGGTGTAGAACAGTGGAGTCATTTCATGGTTTATTTGTGATTTTGTGCAGTAATTCTCTTATTACTCTGATTCTGATTTAATTTTCTAGGTTTTGTTAGTATCCTTGTATTGTTAAATTGTAAACATCGATGAAATGCATTATATATTTATCTTGGGGTATTAGAACATTTGATTTTTTTGATTGATTTATAAAGAAAAATGGTTCCCCATTTATCCAGTAATACCTATGTATGTATTTCTATCCTTTGGTGTCTTGGAAAAGTCACCTATGGAAAAGTGGAATCTCTATGCCTTCTCAAGACAACGAGGAAGGGGTGGGATCTTACATAGCCTCTGGCATATGGGGAGGCGCATATGAGGCCATGTGACCCACCAGTGTGAAGAACCATTTAGAGGCTCCCAGTTCAGGATATTACATAATCAATAAAATATAATTTATTAGTAATATAATATATATTTCATCATAGGGATAATCCTATTAATACCCTCACATTTAATGACTATGTAATAACAGTCATATTTACATAATAATATTTTATAGTTTTTTTATCCTCTATGATTCTTATATTATATGTTATCAAACATTGTCTTTATTTTTAAATAATAATATATTAAATTATCCATATTCAATTAATTTCAACCTCTCAAATTGAACTTGATCTATGTAATCATTAGTTAGAAATTTTAAAATACATTTATTGAAATTCCACATTGTAAAAAGTGTTTATATAACTTCCTCTTGATAATTGAGAAAGGGATGTATGGATGTCATCTGGAAGAATACATAATAGGTTTCTAAATAAGATAAATTTAGTTGGAAGTGATAATATTTTCCTGAAATAAAAAATTAATTTCCAACATAATGATAGAGAGTGACTGAGGGAATTGATCACAAGAAAGTGAATGATGAAGATAATGATCTTGAATGTAGAACTATAAATCAAAGAGGTATGAAAAAGGTAATTGATTCAATGGAAATGAATGTAATAAAATGACATTTTGTTTTTATGATTATTTTCCTAGAGTTTAGGAATTTATATTCTATATGTACTATAAACCTAAGAAAATATACTCACTTGATAAGTATAATATCATCCATTAATAAATTTCAACCACAATCACTTCTTTTTCCCTAAATTATGAGAATTCAAGATAAATTATTTTCCTAATGTACTAAGATCAACTTATAATGAATTACATAATCCACAAAGGTATAAAATGGTATTCCACAAGGTCTTATATGTTAACCAAAAACAACTTTTTTATCACAAGATAAGATAATAATAAATGAATAAAAATTCATATAATGTAATTATATTAATACAATTTAATTAAAATTACCTTAAATAAGATAAACATCCCTATAAATAAACATGATTTCATCCACTATAAAATATGTTTTAACCTCAAAGAATTTCTCAAACCTTCCATATTGAATCCCAAAAAAAAATTATTCTTAAAAAATAATCCTTCATGATAAAACTAAGTGTAATATATAACTCAACCCAATAAAACACCTCCAAAAATATGATGAGTCACCTTAAAATCCTAGCACTTTAAAAATCAATAGGGGTTTATATATCATTTAACTCATGATCAACTTTATACTTATAAAACAATATTGGTATCCATAACTAATAAGATAAACTATCATGAAAACATCCTAATATATGTAGTTATATAACCCCTTCTTTGATACTAGCCATAATAGTTCAAATATCACACTCTTAGATCCATTAATAAACACATAACCTTTGAATTTATTTACTTTATATAGATAAGATGAACTTATTTAAACACATAAAAGCATACAACATCTAAAATAAATATGGTATCACCTATATAACCAATGACATTTTAGATTTAGATTTTCATAGAGTTAATAATAAATATTTCATGGTGGAAACATCCAAAAGGTAATAATTTCACCCACAAATCATGTGGAATATAAAGACAAGTTTGATTCATTTATGGTAACATCTATAAATAGAATTCTAACATTATTATATTTTCCACCCATCCTTGATCCTGATGGAAAAAAAATTAAAAACAACGGATGATTACAAAAATATGAGTAAGGGAGATAAGGGAAAAAATCAATGAGTCTAGTGGAAAATAAGAAAAACCATATATTCTTATCTTTATCACATTATTCTATGATTATATGAAATAAATTATTTTCACATGATAAACCCACACTTTTTTCTCAAATAAAATAATAAAACTCATGTCAAAAATTACTAGAGCCTAGTTAAATACACAGAAGAAACCAGACAGGTTTAATCCCTTTTTCTTGCCTCTATACATAAGGAAAATTATCGAATTCATTAGCGATCAATAAGGGGAACACCTATCATATTATCACTATCAAAATCTCCCAATCATATGAGTTATATCTGAATAACTGGTTCATATGTTAGGTATCGAAATCACCAGATTGTGTAAGCTATATCTAGATCACTTACAAATCACCTATAATTATCACGTACCATAAGAAAAAAATTTATTCTTTCAATTTTAATCATAAAATACCTAAAATTGTTTTTATAATCCATATGGAAATCATTTTCAAAAAATGAAATATCTTTTCCTTTTTAAAACCCAATTATTAAAAACCTAATACCCAAAAAAAGTTAAGAGGGATTTATTTAAAAAATACATTAAAAATTTTAATAGAATAAAAACATTAATTAAATTTTATGGCATCTGAAATGTCTGTTGATGTTTTATAAAATAAAATGAAACATTCCTTTTGTGTTCAATAAATAAAGTCGAAATAATATCTATAAACTATTTAAAAAAACATTTATAATCTATTGAAATAAATACAAAATAAACATAAATTATTCTATATAATTATTTCATGTTCACATATGTAAATCCATTTTTTTAAAAAATTGTGATATTGAATAAAATGATATTGAAAAAAATCACTAAAATGTTTAAAATGAAGTTTTATGTTCAAATTTCCCTTACCTTGAGTCAAAATCTTCATGAACATTAATTATCGTCTAAAATAATATAATCCTGTAAATTAGTAATTTCATATGAATATTTATAAATTTCATCAATATTTTTATTTCATTTCATTCAATGTTATATTCAACTATTTAATCAATTATGTTCATGACGTACGTTTTTAAAATATTCACCTCATATATCCAAAATGACATGATTTGGTTGACTATGGTAAAATATTTAAATATTAAACCATCTATATAATAATAATAATGAAATAATTATCATTTCTATAAATTAATTATCCATTTTAAATCAACTGTGACTGATGGTTAAGAAAAATGTACCATGATACAATCATTGAGATGATATGTTATGTGTACGCATGAGTAACATTTCCATTTTTCAACGATCATGATGGAAAGAAGATAACTATTGTATTATATTTTTATATTTATCAATATTTCATAAATAATATACAATATTTTAAAATATAATTATATACACCATCTAAGTGATTCAATGATGAAAATGAATCACATTACTTTGTGTAGGGGTAACCCACACTTACATTCAGACAAATTTATCATTTTTCATTGGATGAAGAGAAATGAATGAAAGGATTTAAAGTACTGAATACTTTTAAATATTTCATTAATATCATATATAGCTGTTAAATACATCATTATAACCATCTATGAGAGGCATTGATGAAAATGAACTACGTTAGTTATTATGGAGATAGTACTATGATCAAATGAATGACAATTTCTATCCCCATATGATGGAAAAGAATCTGGATATTGGTTATTAGTGTGATAGACCTGGCCCCTGAGTGCTCGGAGCTAGTACCCATGAGATATGATGTACCATAATTATTACATTACATATATTTACAAAAAAATCACATCATGTCCCATGCTATAGATGATCGTGAGGTTCAGGTTCCGGGAAACCAGCTGCATTATGAATATTCATTGAAGACAGGACTGATACCTAAAAATTTTCATTTAAAACCTACGGTGAACAAATGAATTCCCAATAAGGGTGTCATGACCCGACCCTACCCAGGCTCGAGCCGCAACTAGCCCAATCCCCCCTCCATAGGCCAAGGGCTGACGATAAGAGCCAAAGGCTAATCAACTCGGGGAGGCCCTTACCGGATTACCTGTACACGTACACACACATGCAGCACACTCAATGCAAAAGTGTAGAGTAAAAGAAAATACGAGTAAAAAAAGGGAAACTACTATAAATAAAACACAAAAGTGCATCGACCTCTAAACAGTACAAGCAAGTGCTGAGGTAAACTGAAAAAGAAAAGGGGAAAAACACGTGCCCAACCGGAAAAGTGCCACAACCCAGCAACATGTGAACAAAAATTAAACAGCTATAAGGTTCCCCCACCTGGAACCCAACTCTGACCACCACATGTGTTCCAAGCTCCCAAACTCCTTTTCTCTGCTGAAGTCACGACCAACCTGTCTGTCGTATGCAAGGGAACACCAAGTGTGGGCAATGCCCAAGTAGGGGTGAGTATAAAAATACTTAGTAGGATACCCCTAATTCTCGAGGAAGAAGCAAAGAAGGTACCAAAGGGTGAGCAGTAGATCGAATAGGAAAAAGTAGAGGAGTACAACAAGGTTTGCAGTAAAGAGTACAGTAGAGAGTCTAGCTCAACCCAACAAGAGAAAGGAGATAGACTCCTCTAAACACATGGAACTGGAAATGGTGAGAAGATGAAGTTCTCGTCGAGTATTTTCTACCTATAGTAGGAGAGTAGACTCATCCAACCACGAGAATATATACATGAAAAGTACGTGGCATACCCCACGCGTCTTCGCCTCTCCTGGAAAGAGAGTAAACAAAACCATGAAGTGGGTACTAGAACAAGGTATACATATGCATATGATCAAACAAGAAGCCCGAAAAAGATCGTAAGGGGATCTCCATCATGTAGATTAGCCCAAGAAAGTGAGTATCCAACAGTCATAGAAGTAAACACCATTGATGCCCAGCATCCCGTGCGTCTTCCCATAACTGCATGTCAAGGGGCTCAAATCACCGCACCCCGAAACTATCCTCTTTGGGCGACACAGACTCACCCGCATGGTTTTAGGTCGCGTCGCAAGGACACGTCTCAGTGGGGAAACCTCCCCTCGTACTTGAGTGTTCCTGGGGAACTTCAATCCACACTCGTCACTGCCCCACAGTCGAGAGGTCTCCTCAAAGTTGACTGGAGACCCCCTACCCAGCCCCGCTAGAGAGTGATCCCTGGAAGCCGACGGGTTCCCACTGGAGAGAGACTCGGAAAGATTCAACAGGTTCCACACATCCCAATACTGTAATAGGGTAGTCCACTGGAGGGTGACCTGGCTAAAGTCATCGACGAGTCCCAATACCCAGTCCCATAAAAGGGTACTCCACTAGAGGGAGGATTGGAACTGTCATCGGGGACCACTTCCACACCCAGCTGGAGGTAAACCTGGCATCGGGGACCACTTCCCTGCCCTGATAGAGGTAAACCCGGCATCAGGGACCACTTCCCAGCCCCAATAGAGGTAAACCCAGAACCACTATGGCCATCCCGGCTAGATGGTACAGCTCGGTGAACACTATTGTACTGGCCATCCCTACTGGATGGTAACCCACTGGCCATCCTTTCTTGATGGTACAACTGGCGAGCCCTACTCAAAATAACCTCCGCCGTACTAGTAACAACCTCATCCCTTCTTGAAACAACCTAAGCCCTGCTGGAAAAAACCTCACCCCAACTGGAAATAACCTCATTCCTACTAGAAACAACCTCATCCCTACTGGAAACAACCTCAGCCCTAATGGTAACAACCTCAGCCCTGCTGGAAACAACATCCTGCGTAGAGGATCGGTTCCCATGTAAAGTGTTTGTCACACCAAATCTATAAGAAATATACCAGGGAACATGAAGGGTTGGGATAAACTCACCGGGCCTCTCAGGATGATCACACTCCAATCCACTGAGTCACTGTCAAACCAGACTGAGACAACTCATCCTAGAAAGTGGAAAACTACCCACGATGTATGAGCACACGTAGTTGTAAATTGTTGCACAGTCCAGTGAAAATGGTATGTTTTTGAAACCCCTCACAGCTGAAGAAACAGAGGAAGCAAACCATCTCTATCTGCCAAAACAAGAACATAACCAGGGGAAAACTCAACCCTACTGGTCAACAGATGAGACTATGACCAGGGGAAAACTCAACCCTGCTGGTCTACAAAAGAGAACAACAGTACCCTCTACGTCGCGAGAGGTCAAAGGTTCGCAAAGGAGAACTCGTCACACACATGGGTCCCACATGATGTGTGACCCCAAGTCAACCCCAATGAAGTGCACAAACGTTCTCAGGTACAAACAACCACATGTACCTCCAAGAATTCTCGCATACTCCTATAGTATGCCATGTTCCAACCCAAAGGCTATCGTGCACATGATAACCAATATCAACGCAAAGGCGTAATGTAATAACTCCAACTTTCCACATCAATGGCTAAGTCATGACCAACCACATCACTTAAAACATATACTTCACTCACACAGGAGTGCAAGAGATCACATGTCAAGGGTCCGCTATAAACACGGTAGAAGAACCGCCACTGGGGAACCTTCATATTTCCACAGATAATAAGATCATGTAAGAGGCTCCACTCACCTGAATAGATAAAACCATTTTAATCCTCACGGAAAATAATGCGAGATAGACTACTTACTCACCTCTAATGGATATCTAATGGAAAAGTCGCCAACACCGCTTTACGCATGAACGGCGGCCCGTGATCCCGAGCCTTGGCCCCGAAAACAGTCAGGTGCATTTCAAAATTGCAATCCCCTTGGGAAAAAACATCAAAAGAACTAATCACTTGAGTGTAATGGATATCCAGAGAAAAATATGCATTCCGTCGCACCACACATGAGCGGTGCTTCGTGGGAGCCATATCCCGATCCGGAATCACAACGAACGGATCGCATCGTTGTGATCCTCACGAAATAGTACACATGATAGACTATTCAATTGTCCAAAATGGACACTTGGTGTTAAAGCTATAAAATCACGGTCAACTCTAGAAACGGCCCTCATGGGACCCGCACTAGCGTGGAGTAATAAAGGGGACGGATTGTGCCATTGCAATGTCCTCGAAAAAACACCCAGAGTCGACTACTCGCATGCTTTGAACAGACGCCCGATGAAAAAGTTATAAAGCGTTGTGTACAGCTCGAAAGACGACTCATAGGTCCCATGCCACAACTCTGGTTTCAACACCCGAAACCATGACATAAATGTACATGGCCTTGACAGTACTTGTGTGAGTTCAATTTACCAATATAAACGACACAAACACCTCAATTGAAAGGGGGAAAGAAAGTGGTGAACGGTGTGTGAAACATCACATGAATGGGTACCCCCAAACATGATCATTTGAGTTGAGAATGACATACCAGTATATAACTCAATAAAATAAGAATAGAGGATGATGAAAAACAACACAAAAGTCTGGAATTTAAAAGATCATTCAAATATTACAAACATGAAGCTCGGGATGTACATCACATTCCTCCCCGGGTGATCACAAGGGGTTTAGAAACCAATGGGAGAGGAAGAAGAGAAATATGTTGGGGTAGAACTTCCCATAGCCTCCAGAACCTCTAGAGATGTTGAGAAGACTCCTTGGGGACTCCAAAATGGCAGCACCTTGCCTCT
Source organism: Viscum album (assembly GCA_963277665.1). Taxonomy (NCBI): domain Eukaryota; kingdom Viridiplantae; phylum Streptophyta; class Magnoliopsida; order Santalales; family Viscaceae; genus Viscum; species Viscum album. The sequence continues at coordinate 1,565,002,842 of OY728147.1, forward strand.
TGGCCGAACTTACAAATGAGGAGCCCAAGGTGCCCTTTTATAGAAAATGTGGGAGGTGGTTTTGGGCACACAGATTTCATCAATCCATTTTCATGACGCGTTTCGGCCTTCAGACAGTCTTATCTCGCTTTGGAGAAAATAGAAAAGTTGTATCCCTTCCTCTTGGCTGTCTCCACCGAATGTTTGGAACCGTTTGGACAAATACATCTCAAGATATTGATATAATACAGAACACCGCATTTGACATGGTCCAAATTCGGTGTCTTGGATAGATCAGTTCGGATGTGCCCTATAGAAGCCGAATCAGCATTGGGTTCCTTAATATGAAATGTATTCTATTAAATTTTGGACAGGTCCACAAAATTTCAGCCCATTTGGATGCACGGATGTTGTGTACTATGCAAAACAGTGGACAGATGTCCATGGATCCATGCAATTTTGGCCCATTTTTCTTCCACTTCATCAAAGGCCATCCAAATCACCTCCACCTACATTGAAACAATAAAAACAAGTAACATTGCCCATTATAATATTGATTAACATTAATTGATTTATTAAAACATGAAGTGCAATTTATTATTATATTTGGAATATTCATTACAAAACTAGTTTAAAACTGCGGTGTAAGGGTGGAATAAAACAGTGAATCGTGGTACGATCACACCCCCACACCTAAACATTTGCACTCCTGGGAAAAGTCACATATCCAAATACAATGATTCATATATATATATATATTTCCAACATCATAAAGATTTATCATTTGAGTAAATTTTATTTAATGTGATCAATGCACGAACCACACCAAGGAGTTCTTCCTAGTGAAAATCGAAAAAGATGTCTCATAAATCATATCATAGTGAAATTCAAAAAGATTCATGATACCCAATTGAGAAAGGAATTAAGAAGTAAAACATGACACTAAATCTCCATGTGTGTGTGTGAAAACCATTCCATGCTATTCTTTCCACTTGATATCTAATAAATATATGTTATTTTAACATTTTTCAGCTTAAATGATTTTGTCACCGAACCTGTCCTACATCCTTTGAAATCATATTTCAAGACCCACTCATTTAAGCATTCCCAGAATTCAAACCATAAGCTCCCGACCTAGATATCCCCATATGTTGCACATTTCATCACTCCCCTCATTTATTATTTTTTTTGAAGTTGCAATTGGAACAAATCTCACACTCATCTCTCAACCCTTGTTTGATCTCCTCACGACACTAATTGCAATAATTATAACAAGATCAACGGTTGAGGAGGAATGGTTTTTGACTTGCCTAAGACACAACAATTTTTTTTGAAGGCGTACAACAGTCGGACATTAGGTACACACGCATAGGTCAATCTGGTACAGTAATGAAACAGATCGGATAAGGAACGAACGTATGAAAATATCATTTAAAGCTGAAAAATATTAACCCAACATATATTTACCTTATATTAAGTAAGAAATAATCACACTTTGTGGTTTGGTGCAAAATTGTTTTTGGAGATATTAGTGACACAGTTTTCCTAAAAACTACTCACACAATGGGCATCAATCATCTCAAAGGTTTCACATAGATACAACCATTTATATCATTGACAGAAAACCAATTCACTAAAAATCACTCCTTGATGGTAAACTCATACACTTTCTATTTCTAGCCTTCGTTATGGTATTTTTACTTTCCTCACTTTATGGTCGCCATATCATGGAATTTTGAAATTGTTGATGGGGAAAAATAAAAATACCATAAAGAAGGCCAGAAAGAGAAAACAAAAGGAGAAAAAGATGAAAAATCCTAACTAACCCAGGAATGTATCCACCCCCCCACACCTAGAATGTGCAGTGTCCTCACTGAAATAATTGAAAATGTGAGAAGGAAGGATAAAACCTGGTGTGTTTTATTGGTATGATGCATCGAGAAGGTGGATTTCCTCCACCGGATTCATTGGAAAATCCTCATAGAAGTGTTTAAGTCTCTGTCCATTGATGGTAAGACTTCGTCCACTCTGCTCATGCAAAACATGTATTGCACCAAAAGGGTAAACATTAGTAACAGTATAAGGACCGAGCCATCGGGAACGAAGCTTACCTGGGTGGAGCTTAAGCCTGGAATTGTACATGAGGACCTTCTCACCAATATGGAACTTCCGCTGGTGAATCATGCTATCATGAATAGCCTTTGTCTTCTCTTTATAGATTCGGGAGTTTTCATATGCATCACGTCGAATTTCTTCCAACTCTTGAATCTGCAGCTTTCTTTCCTCACCTGCATCTGAAAGGTTCATATTACATTGTTTAACAGCCCAATATGCACGGTGTTCGACCTCCACCGGGAGGTGACAAGATTTCCCAAACACAATCCTATATGGTGACATTCCGATCGGTGTTTTAAAAGCAGTACGGTACGCCCAAAGTGCATCATCCAAGTGCAAACTCCAATCTTTCCTATTGGGTTGTACCATTTTCTCCAAGATCCGCTTAACTTCCCGATTTGAAATTTCTGCTTGTCCGTTAGTTTGGGGATGATATGAAGTGGAGACTTTATGAACAACCCCATACTTACGAAGCATGTTTTTCATGTTACGATTGCAAAAATGTGAACCCTGATCACTAATGATGAATCTTGGTAGACCAAACCTACTGAAAATCTGGGACCTCACAAAATCAACAACCACTCGAGAGTCATCGGTCCTGGTGGCCTTTGCTTCCACCCATTTAGATACATAGTCAACTGACAATAAGATGTACACAAAGCCAAATGAATTTGGAAAAGGCCCCATGAAGTCAATGCCCCATGCATCGAAGATCTCACAAAATAACATGGGCTGTTGGGGCATTTCATTCCTCTTGGAGATATTCCCTGTGAATTGACATCGAGTACATGATTTACAAAACCTATGGGCATCTCTATACAATGTTGGCCAATATAATCCCGAGTCAAGGACCTTTCGAGCTGTACGTTGAGAGCCAAAGTGGCCCCCACATGCCAAGGTGTGGCAGAAGGTCAAAACAGAGGTGAACTCATGGTCAGAGACACACCTACGAACAACCTGGTCACTACAAATTCTCCACAAGTATGGGTCATCCCAAATGTACCATCTAGAGTCATGCTTAATTCTATGGGATTGTGAAGTGCTAAAATCAGGGGGTAACCTAGATGTTGCTAGAAAATTCACAATGTCCGCATACTAGGGGGTAAGGTCCACAACATCACAAAGGTTCTCATGAGGGAAGAATTCTCCAATGGGTAGGGGTGAGTCAACATGATGGTCCAATGGTGGGGAAATCCTACTAATGTGGTCAGCTACAACATTCTCAACCCCTCTCTTATCTCTAATCTCAAGGTCAAACTCTTGGAGGAGGAGCATCCACTGAATGAGGTGGGGCTTGGCTTCAGGTTTCTTTAGGAGGAAACGAAGGGCAGCATGGTCAGAAAACACAATCACTTTTGACCCAAGAAGATATGAACGGAATTTTTCCAAGGCAAACACAATAGAAAGGAGTTCTTTTTCTGTGGTTGTGTAGTTTACCTGGGCCGGGTCAAGGGTACGCGAGGCATACACAATGACATGAGGAGCCTTTTCAACCCTTTGTGATAAAACTGCCCCAACTGCAAAGTTATAGGCATCACACATAAGCTCGAAGGGGAGATCCCACCTAGGTGGTTGGATTATGGGAGGTGATGTGAGACTCCTTTTTAGTGAATTGAATTCATCCTCACAATTTTTATCAAAAACAAATTCAGAATCCTTTTGTAACAACCGAGATAAGGGAAGTGCGATCTTACTAAAGTCTTTAATGAATCGTCGGTAAAAACCAGCATGACCCAAGAAAGACCGCACCTCACGAACACATTTTGGATATAGAATTGATGAAATCAATTCAATTTTATATTTATCAACCTGAATTCCCTTATTTGAAATGATATGCCCAAGAACTATCCCCCGCTCAACCATAAAATGACATTTTTCATAATTTAAAACAAGATCTTTTTCAATGCAGCGGCGGAGGACAGAACCTAGGTTTTCCAAAAAATCATCAAAAGAAGAACCGTAAACCATGAAATCGTCCATTAATACTTCCATACAACTCTCAAGGTACTCAGAAAAAATACTCAACATACATCGCTGAAAAGTACCAGGAGCATTACACAGACCGAATGGCATCCTTCTGTATGCAAATGTGCCAAATGGACAAGTAAATGTTGTCTTTTCTTGATCCTCAGGGGCTATATGGATTTGGAAATAACCCGAATAGCCATCAAGGAAACAATAATGAAACTTACCAGCCAATCGTTCTAACATTTGGTCAATGAAAGGTAAAGGAAAGTGGTCCTTCCGTGTGGCTTGATTCAGTCGACGGTAGTCAATACAGACTCGCCACCTGTTTTGCACACGTGTTGGAACCAATTCATTCCTTTCATTTGACACAACTTTTACTCCTATTTTTTTAGGCACAATTTGCACTGGGCTAACCCATTTACTATCAGATATAGGATAAATGATCCCTGCAGCAAGTAATTTACTAACTTCCAATTTTACTACTTCAAGGAGAGTGGGATTCAACCAGCGTTGAGATTGTCTTACGGGTTTAGCCTCATCATCCAAAAGTATATGGTGCATACAAATAGATGGGCTAATCCCGGGAATATCAGCCAATGTCCATCCTATTGCCTTTTTACACTCTCTCAAAAGTTTGAGAAGTTTCAATTCCTATTGTGGAGAGAGGTTATTGGCAATAATGACGGGCAATTGGTCAATACCCTCAAGATATGCATATTTTAAATTAGAAGGAAGTTGTTTAAGTTCAAACACCAGTTGTTTCCAGATTGAGGGAGGGGATTTATGGGGAGTGAGGTCCATGAAACTATCTATCTGCTCATGTATATTCTCAAAGGAAAGAGAATCTATTGAAATGAGATTTGCAGAATCATCGATAGTCATGGGTACCTCAGAATAAACACACTCATCAATTAAAGCACAAAATTTACATTTTTCTGAACCCACACAACATTCAAATGAAGAACCAAAACTCAAATCATCCAAGGGTGAGGAAAACAAAAAAGAATCAGAGTTTGGGTTGAGGAGAGAATTGTGTGTGTGTGCATCGTTTGAGAGCACTTCCATCGAATAGACAGGAAGAGTGGAGTGCTCTTCAACGGGGTGTTTCATAGCCTCAAGGATGTTAAAACTTACCTTTTCTCCTCCGAATTCCATGGACAATGTACCATTGTGAACATTGATGATCGTCTTTGCTGTTTTTAGGAATGGCCTCCCAAGTATGAGAGGGGCATGTCCTTGGGTTCGGGTATCTTCCATCTCAAGAATGTAGAAATTAGCAGGGAAGTTGAGATTCTTTACTCTAACAAGGACATCCTCAATCACTCCTTTTGGATGTGTTGTACTCCGATTGGCAAGTTGCACGATAATTCCTGTTGGTTGAAGCTCTCCAACCTGTAGAGAAGTATATACGGAGTGAGGCATTACATTAATGGAAGCACCTAAATCTAGAATAGCATCAGAAAAGAAGGTCTCCCCTATGGTACACGGTATGGTGAATGTGCCGGGATCCTTGCATTTGGTTGGCATTGCTGGTTGAATCAAGGCCGATACATTCCTCCCCAGGTTGACTCTCTCATTCCCCTTCAACATCCTTCTATGGGTGCAAAGCTCTTTAAGAAATTTGGCATAACAGGGAATTTGCTTGACTGCATCCAACAATGGAATATTAACTTGATCTTTTTTAAATGTATCCATTATTTCATTGTCAATCTCATTATCAAAGTTTTTCTTAGATTTATAGAGTCTTTGAGGGAAAGGAAGAGGAATTGATTGTTCCTTTGAATCATCAATGATAATTTGATTGCCCTTTTTGTTTTGTTTTTCATTAAATGAAATTTTTGAGGGTTGGGACGGAGTGTTTTCAAGAGGGGGACATACCTGTTTCATAGGATCAGTAGAAGGAGAAGTTTCTTTACCACTACGAAGTGTAATTGCACATACATTACCTTTATCCTTCGGATTGGAAATGGGTTGGGATGGTAGTTGTCCAGAACCTTGCATCTTAAGCTCACCGATGGTGTTCGCCAATTGTCCCACTTGAGTTCGTAGGTCTTGAATTGCCGATTGTGTGGTCTGTTAAAACAGAAGGTTCTGGGTTGCCATTTGTTTCACCATGTCCTCGAGGCTTGGTTCAGATTTGGGAGGAGGAAGAGGATGATTGTTTTGCGAAGTTTAAGGATATGAAGGTTTCATACCTTGGCCTTGTTGATACCAATTCTGCTTCGGGTAGCTTGAGTTTCCTCCTTGTCGGTATTGTGGTTGTGCTTGCCACCCGGGGTTTGGATTTGGCCTGAATGGTTCTTGCATGAAGGGAGGCACTTGTTGGAATGGACGCCCTGGGAACACAGCTGCACAGGACTCAGATGAATCTTGAAGTTGTGGGCACTGGTCAGAAAAATGAGTGTTATTAGAACAAATACCACAATGCAATGGAATAGAAGTAGAGTGTGAGTTACCATGTGCTTGAGCTAATTGCCTTAGACGGGTATGCATCTCATCAAGTTTAGTATCTATCTTTTGTTCTAGGGCTGAATGACTTTCCTCATGAACTCCTCGGGTTGGTGCAATAGCTCGTGTACCAAATTGTTGTGCATTTTGAGCCATGTTGGCTATTAAGTCACGAGCGGCAGAAGGAGTTTTGTCAACTAGGGCACCACCAGCTGCAGTATCAATCATTCCACGATCCATGGGGATAAGTCCCTCATAAAAGTATTGGATTAATAGTTGTTCACTAATCTGGTGGTGGGGGCAGCTTGAGCAAAGTCTCTTAAATCTCTCCCAGTATTCATGAAGGGTCTCTCCTTGTGATTGCCTAATTCCACAAATTTCTTTCCTAATTGATGCAGTTCGGGAGGCAGGGAAGAACTTCTATAGAAAAAGTATTTTTAGGTCATTCCAGCCCCCAATTGTGGAAGGAAAATAGTATAGCCAATCATTGGCTACACCATCAAGGGAGAAAGGGAAGGCCCTAAACTTAATGAGGTCCTCAGACACATTTTGGAGTTTCATGGTGGAGCACACTATGTGAAACTCTTTTAGATGTTTGTGAGAGTCCTCTCTGGGAAGTCCATGGAATTTTGGAAGGAGATGGATGAGGCCTGATCTTAGCTCAAAATTGGCCGCTTCCTCAGGATATTGGTTGTACGTAGGTTGGTACTCCACATCCGGGGTGGTTAGTTCTTTTAATGTTCTGTTATTTGCAGCCATGATCTCTGGGGTTTGATTTGGTTCAATTTTGGATTGGTTTTGGACCACTTTAGGTTCCACAAGGGGTTCCAAAATTTTACTTGATTGACCTTCTCTAGATGCCTTGATTTGTGTGTGAAGTGACTTTTCAATTTCATGATCAAATTCAAGTAGTGTTGCTTTACCAGATCTTGTCATGCAACAATGATGTCTAGTTTGATTGATTGATTTTTTTGTTGTGTTTTTTTCTTTGAAATGGATTAAAAAAAACTTAATAAGGGTGAAAGAAGAATACAATGTTATACTATAGAATTAGAGAGTGAGATGGATAAGAAGAGAGAGCGAGAGAGAGAGAGAGAGAGAGAAAGAATACTCCAAAAACAACAAAAAAAATAAAAATAAAGACAAAACCCAAAACAAAAACAATCAAATGGGTGTGGGGTATTTAGAGGAGTACTAATAAAGAAGTAAAATGACCCAATAAAAATAAATAAAAAAAAATGATCTTGGCTCCTCGGCAACGGCGCCAAAATTTGACCGCGTTGTCGAACGCGTCAAATTAGTTGTTTAATTTTGACTAGAATTTCTGCAGTATAGCAGCAACCCTAGGTCATCTCTCGACGGAGCCTTAGATCATTAATTATAAAATGTGGTTCTGATTATGAAAAAAAAGGAATTGGCGTTTTATAATACTTGGGTTTGATGATTAAAGATGGCAATAGAAAATAGAAGCTATAAAACAAAGTAGAGATTAAAAAAATTAATTAAGCGTGATCAACCCGGGGTACTCGTATGATGTTTTTCCTTCATCGCTTCATGATATAAGGTTATGATCTTTTAATCCATGGTTTGTAACACCTAGAACTAGAATGTTACTGAGTTTATACTAGGATACCTCCTAGGGTTCAGTCAAAAACACACAATGATTCACCGGACACCGCAGATGATTGAATGAATTGTGTTTGACTTCATAACCAAAACTCACCAAGGCAACACACGAAAAATTCGATGCACTGACCAGATTTGTATGTTATTTATTTGTGATACCATGACATAAATGTACATGGCATTGACAGTACTTGTGTGAGTTCAATTTACCAATATAAACGACACAAACACCTCAATTGAAAGGGGGAAAGAAAGTGGTGAACGGTGTGTGAAACATCACATGAATGGGTACCCCCAAACATGATCATTTGAGTTAAGAATGACATACCAGTATATAACTCAATAAAATAAGAATAGAGGATGATGAAAAACAACACAACAATCTGGAATTTAAAAGATCATTCAAATATTACAAACATGAAGCTCGGGATGTACATCACATTCCTCCCCGGGTGATCACAAGGGGTTTAGTAACCCATGGGAGAGGAAGAAGAGAAATATGTTGGGGTAGAACTTCCCATAGCCTCCAGAACCTCTAGAGATGTTGAGAAGACTCCTTGGGGACTCCAAAATGGCAGCACCTTGCCTCTTGGCCGAACTTACAAATGAAGAGCCCAAGGTGCCCTTTTATAGGAAATGTGGGAGGTGGTTTTGGGCACACAGATTTCATCAATCCACTTGAACGACGTGTTTCGGCCTTCAGACAGTCTTATATCGATTTGGAGAAAATAGAAAAGTTGTAGCCCTTCCTCTTGGCTGTCTCCACCGAATTTTTGGTACCGTTTGGACAAATAAATCTCAAGATATTGATAAAATACAGAACACCGCATTTGACTTGGTCCAAATTCGGTGGCTTGGACAGATCAGTTCGGATGGGCCCTATAGAAGCCGAATCAGCATTGGGTTTCTTACTATGAAATGTAGACTATTAAATTTTGGATAGGCCCACAAAATTTCAGCCCATTTGGATGCACGGATGCTGTGTACTATGAAAAACAGTGGACATATGTCCATGGATCCATGCAATTTTGGCCCATTTTTCTTCCACTTCATCAAAGGCCATCCAAATCACCTCCATCTACATTGAAACAATAAAAACAAGTAACATTGCCCATTATAATATTTATTAACATTAACTGATTTATTAAAACATGAAGTGAAATTTATTATTATATTTGGAATATTCATTACAAAACTAGTTTAAAACTGCGGTGTAAGGGTGGAATAAAACAGTGAATCGTGGTACGATCAGGAGGAGAGGAGGAGCTTCCTCTGTTTTTGGGAGCTGTTGGCGCTAGGGATGAAGGGAGAGAGGAGAGGGGTGGGTTAAGTGTTTAAATAGAAAACACTTAACCACCCGTCCGTCGGCCCCGTACCCGAACTCCCGACATGTAACACTAAGAGATTTTATAAAAAATATTCTTTTTAATTTTATTGATGTCTTGTGTTGTACGCTACAATAAAGGAGACTTTCACAACACGCAACCCTAACTTGGCTGCATTACATGAAATCACGACCTTCCTCGATAGCGTATGTTGTACGCAATACTGAGTTTCACTAAATAACGATATGCAATTAAATTACTATTAAAACTAGCTGTTATGAATAGTAATAACCACTTTTTGAAATATTTATAAATTCCATATTTCAAAATGGACTTCATTTTTGAATTCGGAATATCGAAATTAGCCTAGGGTGAAATATTGGTATTTTTCTGAAAACATTCAATTTTTTATGAATAGTGAAAACACTGGGTTACTATTTAAAAATCGAATTTTTATTTAAATAATTATTTATTTTATTTAAATTTATTTTAGGTCAAAATTGACACATAATACATATATATGTTCAATGTAATTCATTGGAGTCATTTTATAATAAGTTTCGTTATATAAAAATTTTATTGAACTTTTGACCGTCTTTTACCCACCTCCTAGGAGAATTTGCAAATTTATATAAAACATAATTTTACCGCTATTGTGAATGGAATTTCAAAAATCCGAGAGACACAGTTGATGTTAGTAAGTAAAATGTAGTTCAATGAGAAGAAAATAATTTTTGGTGAATAGTAACTTTTTACTTTTATTTTCCACGGTTAAAAGTAAATAGGGTAATTAAGGGTAAAAATGATATTATTATTACCCTAACACATGTCCTAATTCTATTGGATAAGTGTAATTCGAACAAAACCAATCTTAGGAATAAAATATGACCATTTAGGCCTACTTTGATTAGATTAGGACAGTTATTATTAATTTATTTAATGAAGGGTTAAAATAGTTAAAATGAATGTTTAATAAGTAAATCATTTTTAATATAGGGTTATACATAAGATAAATTCTACTATATATATTCATTATATATATAAAAATATTTCTTACATAATGATATTTTATTTGTAATTTTTAGACTTTAAATAATATAATTTATTTATGACATAATGATGATGGAGTAATTATATTATTAATGAAATATTGACAAAATTAATGTTATAAATACCCAAATAATAGTAATTGGAGACTTTTTATGAATTCCAATAATTTTCTATGTTAATATGACATTTAATTATTTATTTAAATAACTTTTTTTGAACTAATATTTCTTTTATGATCTTCATAAAAATCAATTACCAAATAGTGTCAAAATTGACATAACATAGTTTTTAAAACAAATATTATATTATTAATTGTTATTTTATTCTTAAAAATCTACATTCCAGCAAAATGACTTATATAAGGATATATATATTAATAATAAACAACTTCGGGTTCGTTTGGCTTGTTATAGTAAGTTTATTAACCTTATATTGTAAGAACACAATAAGACATGATAAAAGTAAAATTATCTAACTTAAAAATAAATCTAAATGATATTGTTAAAATAGTAACCTAAACTTGTCCAAATTCTATTGGTTGAGAGTATTTTGACCCATACCCACCTTATCTTTGAAATAAATAAATTTGGAGATATTTAAAACCGAATAAGACTTTATAATTAAATAATATTTTTAGTTTTTCCAAAGGTGCCCCTCTCCTCCATTATAAAAGAGCACCTCCTCCCTCTCTTCCTCACACCATTTTGAGCCTTCAAGATCTGCCAACCCCTGGAAAATTCTCTTCTCCACTTCCCTATAAACATCATAGAGGTCATTTTCTTCTTTAAAGACAAATTTTAGTTCCCTAAGAGGAGGTCTTAAAGAGGCGCTTCAAAGAAGAGGTAAAGCTCATTACCGATTCTTTCAACTTTATTTCTTCTTCCACTTCTTCTTCTTTAGTTTTTTCATTATTATGTAATAACATAAGTATCACTAATATACGAATATGTTATTATAATTATGAAACAAACCCATTTCACCTTCTATCCATCCTACGGAAAATGAAATCACCGCGCGTGCGTACGTACGGAATACCGTCTCCACGCCATGGTGTAATCTGTTGTTCAAATACCACCTTACTTGGATGGGTATAATGGTGTAAAGAACAACTATACATAGTTATTATAACATCATACTAATTCTGATATATTGTATCATCCACTCCAATTCAATTTAATAATTATGGAAACGATATCATCGCGCGTGCGTACATACGGACAACCGTCTCCACGACGTGATGAGATTCATTCTCCATGTTAACCATTAAAGAAAGATTATAAAGTATATATAAGCAATAATAATGAAATATATGACATTATAAAGATACTGGATTTATGTATATAGATATATGTCATCTACTTAATTCCATTATACTCAATAAGTAAACGAAAAGAGCGTTCATATGTACGTACGGCCTACCGTCTCCAGGAACGATGTTTTTATTTCCATTTATTTATCTATTATATATATGTATATTCTGATTATATATTATATATAAATCATGTTTTATATTCTGAAATTAAGTAACCATGATCTATGTAATCATATGAATAATTACAAGTTAAAACACGAATGAAAAATGAAATGATTTTACCCAAAACGTTACTTTAACAATAATTTACAAAAGAATGGGTTATATAAAGTCATAAAAGAACCATATATGATATCATAACAATGAATATGATTCTATAATAAGTCAATGACATTATTTAAATCATTATACAGGGGGTTCGGATACATACTAAGCATATCCAATGTAAGGTAAGGGATAATTTTTTAAATCTCAATTTTTACCTGAGATTGCTTGTTCGTAATTATTTACTGGGGTTATCATCCATGTCCATGTTTTATAAAAGTGTTTTCATGTATTTTTAATGTCCTTTTTACCCATTTTTACTTTTACTATGTGGTATGTAAGGAATCTTTCTTTTTTTATGTTACGAGGTATTTTTTGTCTTTTCCAGCAAAAGTACGTGAAGAATGTTTTTTTAACTTATACGGAACGAACGTATTTTTACGGTTTTATAAAGCCTTATTTTCATGAAGCTTACTCAAAAAGATTTCATGAATATTTTCAAAAAAATCATTTTCTTTTAAAATTTCATGACATTTTGTGAAAAGAGAATGATTTTGAAGAAAGGATATTTCCCTGAAGAATTTATTTCAAGTGTTTTATCAAAACAATTTTTCATCTAAGATGACATTATTTCATACGTGTATGTTTCAAGTATCATGTCTCTATGATTTAAATGGTTTCACTTTTCTTATTATGAAATGATATCCATTTCTTTTATATGGATTATGTGACTATGGAATGATGTTTATGAAACCCATGTTATTCTTTGGGTTGTGATGAATGATTTATGTTTATGTTGTGGAAAAAGTAAGAATGATTTCATTATGATATGGGTGGGACCTATATCTCCATCCAATGTATTGGGTAATGATTTATATCTCATGAGATTGACATGGATGGAATGGTAAGTCAATCTGGTTCAGTGTTACAGGACAGAAACGAGGAGTGAACTTGATTCAGAAAGGGACTTTGTCCACTAAGATGGTTATGGAAGTAATGCCTTGGATACTAGGGAAATAATTACATGTGCTTAATGGATACCACATTTACATGGTTTATTCATATGCTATTCTATCATGATTGATGATCCATTATGATCTATTCCTTACGTACTGCCATGTTTTATTTCACTTCTCAAGATTTTGATGTTTAAATATTACGTTCATGTTTTTAAGTTCAAATGTATATGGTTTGTTTTATTTTCTCCCTACTTACCCTTACTGAGCATTTGAGCTCAACCTTTTTATGTTTTTCCCCCAAGATTAAAAGAAAGGTTTTAGTTAAGGAAACAAAAAGGGGAGGATCATTATGGGAGATGTTGAAGATCTTTCAACATGATTAGAAGTTCATATTCCATGTTTCCAAAGACACTAAACTATTACGGTCCTTGTGTGTCTGTTTTTATTATATATTAAGTATTCCACAAAAGTAATGTAATGTCCATGTACGTCAAGCTTAGGGTCTCTACAGTTGGTATCAGAGAAAAGGTTTAGTCAACCTTTGGAAACTAGGATTCGATAACGTTAGTGAGAACCCTAGAGATATTTCTAAGGTATGTCTAGGGATGTCTCTAAGGATAAGTATACATATAGGATATAGTCCTAGAACTATGGAAAAAATCATAAAAATTATCCTAAGATGTTAGATATTAATGGTACACCCCCTTTATTATGTTATTTTCCCTAACATGATTTTTTCCTCTCACACTATTCTTTTAGGGTTTTAGACGATGGCTGGAACCCGAAGGATCCATGTTGATCTATGTAATGGACAATGCAATGATTGTCCTCCCGAACAAACCAATGTTATGGGAGATGGAGTGAAAAATCATATTTCTATACTTACACAAGCTATGAATCATTCTGGACTTCCAAATGAGCAGAGAAGAGAACAATATTCTATTGAGTTCTTCATGAGGCAACGTCCACCTTCTTTCAGTGGGTCTTCTGATCCACTTGTTGCAGAACAATGGACCAGTACCACTGAAATGATATTTTCAGTTCATCAATGTTCTGAACATGATAAAGTCATCTTATCAGTATATCGTTTGGAAGGTGAAGCTGTTCAATGGCGGAATCTTATCAAGATTATGAGGCCAAGAGATGAAATTGAGTACATGTAATGGGATGAGTTCAAGAACATATTTTTCAATAAGTACGTCCCTCGTATTCTTCGAACAAATATGGAGAAGGATTTTCTTGAACTAAAACAAATGGATGATGAATCTTTTGGTATATACGAAGCGAATTTTACAAGGCGTGCAAGGTATGCATCTAGATTTATCATCCAACCTAAAAGTAAAATTGATCTATTCTTCAGTGGATTAAAACCAAATCTTCAAAGGGCATTATCTATAAGAGACTTCTGTAGCTATGAAGAAATTTTGCATTGTCCTATCAAGGTAGAAATAGAATTTGGTGTTACATATCCATCTCATGGTTTTGACAAGAAACGAAAGATGGAGTTCAAGGAGAAATCTCCGAATAATGGTGAAAAGACGATGAATGTTTCCTTATGCTCAAATTGTGGAAAGAAGAATGGTGTAGATTGTCTTAAAGGGACTATAAAAGGTTTTAAGTGTAGAAAGGAAGGTAATCGAGCATATGAGTGTCGTAGTAATGGAGAAAGGGTTTCTAATGGTGTGAATAAAGAAAAGACTGCAGAGAACGCACCACCAACACTTCAATGCTTCAAGTGCAATAAAATGAGGCATTATGCTAATCAATTCCCTAATCCAAGGGTTAATGATGATTGAAATGAGAATCCACTTAAGGAAAAGGACAAAGGGAAGTCACATGCAAAATGATGAATATGACAATAATGTGGTGGAATGATTAAGTGTTTATGTAATGGGATTCCAAAATAATGTTGTATATAGTATCATGGAATATTGGAATATTTATGTATTGGTCTATTGTGGTTTTCAATAATTTTATTGTACCGGTAACCATGGAAAGTGATTGAGATATTTTTGGAAAGAAGATGATATGCGCATAATAAAGGGATAAGGAGAAAACGAAATGTTTGACAGTATTCATGGGCTCATGACTAATATAATGTAATAGTTATATAATGGTTTGAGTATATATAATTTTGGGGCTTTGGTATGTGGAAAAAGTTAACTTTTGACAACAGTCATGTTTTCACTAAGATTCAATGGGTATTCATTTTTCAAGAGAATACACGATTAAGGCCTTCGAATGTTTGGAATGTGACCAAAAAGACATATCTTATGATATATGGGGATCAACGATTGTATTAACATGCTTATTATATGAAATCTCTGGTAATCATTTTCACTATATTATGAGAGTGGACTGCAGTATTATGGATATGCCTAAAGATTGGAATGGATTATGTTAAAAATAAGTTAGTATTGTTTAAGGATTGAATTTTTTTCAATATTATTGACGGGATGTTATAGAAATGTAGTTTTAGAAAAAGGACAACCTACAGGATGGGCGACAGCCCATCGCGTCGGACAAGGCTATGGTAATCGAACCCAGAACTGAAATGCGACTGGCCTTTATCGCCTACCACTGGCCTACAGTAAGTCCCTGGTTAGTAGAAACTAGTTTCGTTTTATTAAGAGGTATGATATATGAAGTATAAGTTCATTTTTGGAACAATATATGTTTAATCTAACCATAAGATGGACTTATAACTTTTTCTAACCTTTTTTTGAAACAGATGGAATGACCCATCATTCTATCACATGATCTGCTAACAAATCACGACTAACACACTCAACTTCATTTCTTAAAGGGATGAAGTGGAAATTGTTCAATTCGCGAACAACAGAGAAATTGTACCAAAATTATGTAAGTATTTATTTTATTTCATCAACTTTAGGGAAATGATCTTGAAAACCAAAAATGTTATCCTAGTTCCCTTATATCTGATGAATCAGATGGTACCTTAGATCATCACAAATCTATGGCTTTGTGATTGTTGGATTTTTCATAGCCATGTTCTCTACCACTCTCCATCAGAACATGATGGTTAGGTTTCTCTTTTATATCTATATTTTCACCTATGTTCTTCTATGTGGACACCCAGTGATTTGTTAATTTGGGTAACTGTTATGTTTCATACTTTATTTTCTAATGATTGGTTTTTTATTCCTTTTTACGATGTGGGTTTCTATTAAAAAAAACATTCTAGTAGAAAACCATTTATAACCCCGACGTATTTCAAGGGCGAAATTCATTTTAAGGGGGGTAGAATGTAACACCCTGAGATTTTATGAAAAATATTCTTTCTAATTTTATTGATGTTTTGTTTTTATGATACAATAAAGGATTCCATCACAATATGCGCCCCAAACTTGGTTTCATTACACGCAATCGCGACCTTCCTCGATAGTGTGTGTTGTACGCAATACCGAGTTTCACTAAACAACGATATGCTATTAAAATACTATTAAAACTAGCTGTTATGAATATTAATAAACACTTTTTGAAATTTTGTAAATTTCATCATTCAAAATGGACTTCATTTTTGGATTCGGAATATCGAAATTAGCCTAGGGTGAAATTTTGGTATTTTTCTGAAAACATTCAATTTTTTATGAATAGTAAAAACACAAGGTTACTATTTAAAAACCGAATTTTTATTTAAATAATTATTTATTATATTTAAATTTATTTCATGTCAACATTGACACATAATACCTATATATTTTCAATTTAATTCATTGGAGTCATATTATAATAATTTTCGTTATATAAAAATTTTATTGAACTTTTGACCGTCTTTTACCCACCTCTTAGGAGAATTTGCATATTTACATAAAACATAATTTTACAACTTTTGTGAATGGAATTTCAAAAATCCGAGAGACATGGTTGATGTCAGTAAGTAAAATGTTGTTCAATGAGATGAAAATAATTTTTGGTGAATAGTAACTTTTTACTTTTATTTACCACGGTTAAAAGTAAAAAGGGTAATTAAGGGTAAAAATGATATTATTATTACCCTAACATATGTCCTATTTCTATTAAATAAGTGTAATTCATCCAAAAACAACCTTAGGAATAAAATATGACCATTTAGTCCCACTTTGATTAGATCAGGACATTTATTATTAATTTATTTGAAGAAGGGTTAAAATAGTTAAAATCAAAGTTTAATAAGTAAATAAATTTTAATATAAGGATATAAATGAGATAAATTCGACTATAATTATTAATTAGAAATAGAGAAAGATTTCCTACATAATGGTATTTTATTTGTAATTTTTAGACATTAAATAATTTAATTTATTTATGACACAATGATGATCGAGTAATTATATTATTAATGAATTATTGACATAATTGATGTTATAAATACCCAAATAAATGTAATTTGAGACTTTTGACGAATTAGAATAATTTTCTATGTTAATATGACATGTTAGTATTTATTTAATTAACTTTTTTCGAACTAATCCTTCTTTTTTGATTTTCAGTAAAATCAATTACCAAATAGTGTCAAAATGGACATAAAATAGTTTTTAAAACAAATATTATGTTATTAATTTTTATTTTATTCCTAAAAATATATGGTTCGGCCAAATGACTTAGATAATGTTATATATATTAATAATAAACAACACGGGGTTCTTTTGGATTGTTATAAAAAATTTATTAACCTTATAGTGTAAGAACACAAAAAGCCACAGTAAAAGTAAAATTATCTAACTTAAAGTTAAATCTAAATGATACGGTTAAAATAGTAACATAAACTTGTCCAAATTCTATTGTATGAGATAATTTAGACCCATACCTACCATCGCTTTGAAATAAATCAATTTGGAGCTATTTATAACCGAATATGTCTTTATAATTAAATAATATTTTTTGTTTTTCTAAAGGTGCCCCTCTCCTCCCTTATAAAAGGGAACCTCCTCCCTCTCTTCCTCACACCACTTTGAGCCTTCAAGATAGGAAAAACCCTGCCAAAGTTTCTTTTCCACTTCCCTAGAAACATCCTATAGGTGCGGGTCTTCTTCAAAGACCAATTTTAGTGCCCTAAGAGGAGGTCTCAAAGAGGCGCTTCAAAGAAGAGGTAAAGTCTGTTACTGATTCTTTCAACATAATTTCTTCGTCCACTTCTTATTCTTTAGTTGTTTCATTATGATATAATAACATCAGTATCACTAATATAGTGATATTTTATTATAAGTATGAAACAACCCCATTTCACCTTCTATCCATCCTACAGAAAACGAAATCACCGCATGTGCATACGTACGGAATACCGTCTCCACGCCGTGGTGTAATATGTTTTTCCAATACCAACATACTTGGATGGGTATAACGGTGTAAAGAATAACTATACATAGTTATTATAACATCATAATGATTTTTATATATTGTATCATCAACTCCAATTCAATTCAATAATTATGGAAATGATATCATCGCTCGTGCGTACGTACGGACTACCGACTCCACGATGTGATGAGATTCATTCTCCATGTTAACCATTAAAAAAGATTTTAAAGTATATATAAGAAATATTAATGAAATATATGACATTATATAGATACTAGATTTATGTATATATATATTTACGTCACCTACTTAATTACATTATACTCAATAAGGAAACGAAAATAGCGTTCATTCGTACGTACGACCTACCATCCCCATGAACGATGTATTTCTTTCCATTTATTAATCTATTATATATATGTATATTCTGAATATATATTATATATAAATCATGTTTTATATTCTGGAATTAAGTAAACATGATCTAAGTTATCATATGAATAATTACAAGTAAATACACGAATGACAAATGAAATGATTTTACCCAAAATGTTACATTAAAATTAATTTACAAAAGAATGGGTAATATAAAATCATAAGCGAACCATATATGAAATCATAACAGTGAATATGATTCTGTAATAAGTCAATGAAATTATTTAAATCATTATACAGGAGGTTCGGATACATATGAAGCATATCAGACGTAAGGTAAGGGATAATTTTTCAAATCTTAATTTTTATCCGAGATTTCTTATTCATAAGTATTTACTGCAGTTATCATCCATGTACATGTTTTATAGAAGTGTTTTCATGTATGTTTAATTTCCTTTTTACCCATTTTTGACTTTTACTACATGGTATTTAAGGAATCTTTCTTTTTTTTACGTTACTTGGTACTTTTTTGACTTTTCCGGAAAAAGTACGAGAAGAATGTTTTTTAACCTATACAGAACGAACGGATTTTTACATTTTTATAAATCCTTAATTTCATGAAGCATACTCCAAAATATTTCATGACCATTTTCCACAAAATCATTTTCTTTTAAAATTTAATGACATTTTGTGAAAAGAGAATGATTTTGAAGAAAGGATATTTTCCTCAAGAATTCATTTCAAGTGTTTTATCAAAACCATTTTTCTTCTAAGATGACAGTATTTCATGTGTGTATGTTTCAATTATCATGTATCTATGATTTACATGTTTTAACTGTTCTTGTTATGAAATGATATCCATTTATTTTATATGGATTATGTGATGATAGAATGATGTTTATAAAACCCATTTTATTCTTTGGGTTATGATGAATGATTTATGTTTATTTAGTGGCACAAGTAAGAATGATTTCATTATGAGATGGGTGTGACCTATATCTCACTACAATGCATTGGGTATAGATTTATATCTCATTAGATAGACATGGCTGGAACGGTAAGTTAATTCGGTTCAGTGTTACAGGACTGAAACGGGGAGTGAACTCGATTCAGAAAGGAACTTTTTCCACTATGATGGTCATGGAAGTAATGCCTTAGCTACTACGGAAATCATTACATGTTCTTAATGGATGCCACATTTACATGATTTATTCATATTCTATTCTATCATGATTTATGATTCATTATGATCTATGCCTCACATACTACCATGTTTTATGTCATTGCTCAAGATTTTGATGTTTAAATATTACGTTCATGTTTTTAAGTTCAAATGTATATGGTTTGTTTTATTTTCTCCATGCTTACCCTTAATGAGTATTTGAGCTCACCCTTTTTATGTTCTCGTTTCCCCCAGGATTAAAAGAAAGGTATTAGGTAAGGAAAAAAAATGGAGGATCTTTAGGGGAGATGTTGAAGATCTTTCAACATGATTAGAAGTTTATATTCCAAGTTTCCAAAGACACTAAACTATTACGGTCCTTGTGTATTTGTTTTTGGTATGTTTAAGTATTCTGCAAAAGTAATGTAATGTCCATGTACGTCATGCCTAGGGTCACTACACGACAGGGTCGAGATTAAGGCTCCCCTAGGCTAAAACCCATGCTTTAAACGCAACGGCGGTCTTAGAATTTTAATCTGAGGCCCCGCTCAAAAGATTTTAAACACAACGCCCGAGGCCTCCAAATTATGAAAACGCCCCTAGAGCCATTTTTCACTAACGTCCGCGCCCGCAAAACTTACACCCCTCCTAGGGTAAACAGAATGATCTGAACTCAATGGTGCCCTCATAATTCCAATCTGAGCAACCGTTTAAGTTATACTTGAGTTTAACCATTAAACAAATAAATTAATTAATTTAGTTATCCGTTTAACGTTCTGATAGTAAGAGAGGTGTCCAGACTTCCCACGTAGACATGATTTATGTCGTTCCTAGGGTAAGCACCCCATTTCGGACCCATCTGTGCACTCAAGTTTCTAATCCAAAACTTTGTTTAGAAGTTATCCCATTTATTTAGAATTCCCAGTGTGAACGCACTGAAAACATAATTCCGACCACACCGGGGCTCGGAATCACACGTCGTCTGAAGGCATTGCTCTAGAATAATATCATGAATATTCCAAAGTAATTCGCAGCAAAAACTAGGTTCTTAAAAAGGGGATCTAAAAACATTTGAAAATAATGAAATAAAACTTCTCTTACTAGAAAAATTACCGTTAAAAGTAAAACTAATCCTTTTAATAAAGAAAACCATTTAATATTGAAATAAAATAAAACTTTTAACATAAAATTGGAAAGCATGATCAGTGTATGAATTTCTAAAAATTGAAATAATGTGCATTTGTAAAGCATGAATGGTTATGAAATTTACTAAAAAGGCATGCTCTGAGTGCACAAGACATAATCAAAATGTTGTAACATAAACTGGTGCCCATATCATGATAAACTTATCCATAATTTCTCACATGAGGAGACATAAAATCTACTGATAAATGGACCATGTCTAATTTTTTTCCTGAAACATAACGTCTCAATGCATTTAATTTATCTGTGCATATAATAGGCTCTGAACCAGGGATATCCTACTAGTGAGACAAATACCATAGTTGTTCACTTACTAAAACATTAAGAGGAGGGTATAATTCTAGACTGTGTCAAGGCCTTGTGAAAAGTCCTTAATCATCTATGTTTGGGAATTTCTCCAGAACCTTAACAATTTCTAGGCCTCGTGTCATGATCGTGATTGGTAACATGTGACCTGCCAATGCATCGAGGGGATATATCGGGCCCCACGTGTGACATAATACATCAAATACAATCCAATTAAGTCTTAGGGGTTATGTATCCAAAGCGTCTCATACCAGCTTGGATACACGATTAAGGTGTTGTTATTTAGGGTGTCCAAAACCACTCTATATAATGGGTTTTATATTCATTAATTATTATTTGGTGAGTATTATTTCAGAAAAAACACACAAAATATGATATGGAATTACTATGGAAACACATGTTTGATGAAAAAGTGGTACATGCATAATACAATGTGCTAAATATCAGTGGTGCCCACATAATTAATTCATAAGGAAAATCATCCAATGAGACACATGCATCATCTAAAAAACAATTTAATAAATGGTTCACAGATGCGAGTGTATATAAATATGATTAATTGGACCAAATTAGATATCTAGTGGTATATGATATCATTATTTTACAACAAAAATAAGGCCTTGGTTGATTTTCAAAAAGACACATTTAGACTCTCTACTTTTACAATTTTCTCTAAATTTATTACAAAGGAAAAATTTACAATATTCCTTGACATTGTGGAATTGAAATTTGAAAATTAAATTATGGAGTTATTAGAAATTATTTGTATACATATTTATGGTTTGGATCATCATTTCTATCCATGTACTTAGTTTCAAAATTATACTTATACAACATATACATGTATATATAAAAATTTATAGTATCTATTTGTAAAATTTGAAAAAAAATAATATTCGAAAAACCTCAAATTTAAACTCATTCCCAAACCTGGAACACTGTATGTTCTACATAGGATTTAGTCCTCGAAAAACATAATTTCAGATTAATAATGATTATGTTTACTTATACATCCATATATATTTTATATTCCAACCATGATGGAAATATACTGCAAAAGAATAACTAAAAGAAATCCTCCTAAAACATATGGCTCTTGAATACACGAGGGTATGATAGAGGGTTAGAGGTTTAGAATTTTAATTGAAACACCATCAACATATATTTACAATTATACAATATATATATATGTAAAACTTAATCTGCATGAAATCTAAGAAAAAAATCCATTCACAGTTTTCAGATTCTTAAAACATAATTAACCTTGGTAAATGGATGGTTGTAAACTGAATTAGCATATATATACATGGTATGTACTTATATACCTATATATATACTAAATGTATCTGTATATATGCACATATAAACATGTTTTGCATGAAAAATAGACACATAAAACATTCAAAACCAACTTATTAACTTCAATATAGAAGGTAAGGGGGGAGATGAGGGTTTTAAAGTAGAAGGGTGGATTCATTTGTTTATGTATATAAAAACTGTATTTATATATAAATTTAATAAAAACATCATTTCATGAGTTCTAATGAATGAAAACCCAAAATCATACTTATAATCCTCAAAACAAAAGGCAAGATAAGAATTTAGGGTTTCTAAAATGGTTCATGTTGTGCATGTACATGTTTATAAAAAACAATATATGTATGTATTTATATAAAATCTGGTGAGTATGAGGATTAAAACAAAATATCCCTTATTGGTCATATTAACCTCTAAATACGAGGTAAAAGGAGGTTAGGGTTTTAATATAGTTTAATACATCTATAAATATTATATATATATATAACAAACGTATACACATATATAAATATAAAACCTGATTTTCATGAAGTGGGAAGAGAAAAGCCCACTTACATTGGTGTTAGGGGGGCTGGAGGAGGAAGAAGAAGAGTCGAGGTCCACTGGAGGCTTAGGTGCAAGGAACATGGAGGGTTCATCAAATGTGTCAGTGGAGTTTTATATAACCAAACCTATACACTATATATATTTATATTTATATTTATATTTTAAAACAACTTGCATCAGATCCAAGGCTGATTTGACTTATAAAAAACAGGGACAAGACCTCTGTGGAAACCGGGTGAAGGAGTGTGTCACATAAGAAGAAAAATGATGGAATAAAGGGTATTGGGTTACTAGTGCATGGCATGCTACAGAAGAGGAAGATAGCGAATTGAGTGGAAAACTGGGAGGAAAATCACCATGCGAGATCAAATCTAGTTTGAAAACAAGGGCCGAGATGTGACTGTGGTTCAAAAGGGGAGTGGGAAGCTCAGATTATGTTCGAGTCCCATAGAACGGTCTAACTAAATTCAGCGGTATCCCGTAGTTTCTGAATGCTGGACGCGGGGTCGATTTCGATGTCCCATATCATGTGATGATTTATCCAATAGATATGATATAATTTATCCGGAAATATCGCTTCCCACATCGAAATGGGAAGATGATTTCTCCTCCCATATAAGCCCAAGCCACCCATGCCTTAAACAAAAATCACACCACACAAAAAAAGGGGTCCTTATACACATGCCCCCACTCCCCCACAGGCCTTGGCCTTCCCATGCTCGCTGCGGCCTTGCGACCATGCTGCGTGCTCTTGTGCTGGCTCTTGAAACTCCTGCTCGCCTGCCGGGTGACCTAAGCCTGAACTCAGACTGGCCCAAGCATGGGTTGAGGGCTAGGCTCAACCACCTTGTGTAAGCCACCTACCATTTCCTGGACATAAGGGCTAGCCCTAGTGGGCCCAAATATTTATAGAAACTTATAATTAAGAGAATATATATATACTATGTTTTATGGTAAATTACATACTACATAAATTTACTTTTTTACATGGATTTTATTAAACATTAAAAGGTTACTCTTTACAAATTAAATTCATTCCTAAAAGTATTTTCCAAGGTCCTCTATCAAAATAACAATCCTTTAACATAAAAGGTTATGAATTAAATGGAAATTCTTATTATAGTGTTATGGTGTTAAAAACATAGCGTAAATAAATTGTAATTCAATTAAATAGAATTTAAACACAGTTGATGATACTGAAAAAATATAAAATACATTTGATTTATTTACAACATGTTTTGAATTACATTTCAAAATCATCAAGGTATTTTTCAAAACATTTAATTATTTACTTCTAATGTTTATGTTTAGGAATTCTTTCATAATTTTAAATTCCATAACATAATTACTTAGATGTCTAGAATATACCAATATGTTTTAAATTAATTAACTGACATGGACAACGACTATATTTATAGCCATTAGAGTTGCATAGTTTTCCCAGGAAATGGTCACATTAGGGTCCTATAAAACCAAGAAATAGGGTGTCTTAACACTCATGTTGATTAAAAAAGATGGTTCGTGTCATACCATTGGTGCTTAGTGTGGTTGTAGTGGCATTGGCCACTCTTATGTTCATTATGGTGGATGCTAAGGACCCATATTATCTTCTTGGGGTTCTCGTTGTTTTGGGAGGTCCCCTGTAATCATGATAGGGTGTTTAATAAGTATATTTTGTTAGTTTGATTTCCCAATTAATCTCGGTTTATTGTAACCACTACTATATTCTTATTTGAATAGAAATCTTTGTGTCCATTTCATGTGGTTATTCTGTTGCATCATATTATTATTTTTCTATAAGAGCTATGTTTTTTTTCGGGTAAAAGGAAACAATAAAACATAGAAATTACCATTATATAAAACAGAATTTCTTGAGGTGTTACATTATTTCCCCCTACAAAGAATTTCCTTCTCGAATTTTTATTCACAAACTGGAAAAGAAATTCCCCGATGATTATCATCACCAAAATGGGAGATTCGTCTTGGTCAACGGAATGCATAGGTTGGTATTTGTTCCTCTTCTTATCTGGACAAGATACACCATGATAACTATGTTTTGAACTCCGGCTCATGCATTCTACACTCAGGATTCCACAAGGAGGATCGAGAGGTAAAAAGTCCGGAGATGTCCGAATGGACATATTCTCTGATGCACCGACAGACTACATCTTACTCAAGATACTCGGTTAGAACGATGCGATTAAACAGTCCGAGGTTTAGGATATTGAACATAAATCCTACTCTAAGGTTCCCATCTTGGGCAGCCACTAGGAATCATGGTCTGGTAGAAAAATATGGTGCCATAGTGAAACACCGAAAAAGACCCTCGAAGTATCTCCCCCTTCACCTATAACATGGGAGTTGGGTAATGGAGATGAAGTGGAAGACATGGTCATTCCCTTGATAGGAGCGAAGGATATCAAGGCTGTTAGACAAGAGAAATATGCATTGACATGATCCTCATAGGTTGAGGAATGAAGGATAGTCCACAACGCAAGATCTGATTAATATATCCTCCAATATCTCATTGGATAGAGACGAGATATTTGTTTTTCTAGCCATATGAAAACATATTTCTGAGAATTCATTTTGAATGTTTAGATAAAGTAAAGACAGGAATGGGAAAGATAATATTTCAATAAAATAGAAGTTTATTACTAAACATCATTGCATGAGTTCCCCTAATGACCTACTACATACACTCCACACAGAGAAGGAAAACTCTCTATCTCTTCAATCCTAATACAGGTTGAGAATTCAGGGTTAAACTAATGGGGGAACATGTGATGTATGTTGAGTGTAGCACGAGGGGTATAAAGATGTGAGACATCAAAATACACTTCTTTCCTGCAATACAGTTGGGTGGACTCATCTTCTAACATTTCGAAAACCAAAAACTGGCCCCAGAAGCTGTAGTTCATGACTTGACAAAGATAGACCGCACAGTGGTCACCGGCATCAGCAAATTCTTGAAAAGTGTCGAGGGCCATAATGCCAAAGTCCTCTCTTGCCGTGAACACTCTGAATAGTCCATCATGGTACCTTCCCCGATGTACATAGGAAGGAAATTGGGTCATCATCATAAGGAGGTATTACAATCCAAACCCCTGGTGTAGCCGAATAACCCGAGGTGAGCTTGACAGATTGTACATGTGTTTGCATGTCATGCAGATATGGGAATAGTTATGAAAATTCTCTCAGCTAGCTAATGACACAATGGCCTCTAGGGCCTCAGTGGGGACTGATAGAAGATTGGTTGGCACATTTTCATCTAACATTTGAATGTTATAACAGAATCACTTAGTAATGTTCAGTCATAGCTATATAATTATATTACCTAGTTTTCCATAATTTTATGAACCTATCCTCTGATACCAACTGTGACAGCCTCGACCCCCCGAGTGCCCGGAGCTGGTTCCCATGAGACATGATGTACCATTATCATTACATTACATTCATTTACAAAAAAATAAC
Source organism: Viscum album (assembly GCA_963277665.1). NCBI lineage: Eukaryota > Viridiplantae > Streptophyta > Magnoliopsida > Santalales > Viscaceae > Viscum > Viscum album. The sequence goes on from OY728147.1 coordinate 1,565,029,572, forward strand.
ATCATGTCCCACGCTATAGAGGATCGTGATGTTTTGAATCTGGGAAACTAGTTGCATTCTGAAACATAATTGAACAGATGACTGATACCTGAAAAATTTTCATTTCAAAATTAGAGTGAGAAAAATAATGCCCAGTAAGGGGTTTTAAAAACATTTGAAAATAAGGAAATAAAACTTCCATTAATTGAAAAATAACTTTTCAAAGTATTACTAAGCCTTTTCCAAAAGAAAACCAATTAATCATGAAATAAAATAAAACTTTTATCCTATAATTGAAAAACATGATTAGAGTACGCAATTCTAAAAAAAGAAATAATGTTCTAGTTTAAAACATGAAGGGTTATGTAATTTACTAACATGACCAGATCTATGTGTATAAGACATAATCATAACGATGTAACATAAACTGGTGCACAAATCATGATAAAATTATGCATAATTTCTCACATTATGAGACATAAAATCTGGTGATAAATGGACCAAGTCTAAAAAAATATCTGAAACATAACATGTCATTGCATTTAATTTATCTGTGTATACAATATGCTCTAAACTAGGGATATCCTACTATTTGGAAAAATCACATAATGGTCACTTACTAAAACATTAAGAGGAGGGTATAATGCCAGTCTCTGTCAAGGCCTCCTCTCATGACCATAATCATCTATGTCCGGGGATTTTTTCTGTACTGTAACTGTTGTCAGGCCTCATACCATGATCATGATTTGTCTCATTAGACCTACTGATGCATTAAGAGGCTATAGTGGGCCCCACATGTATCATAATACATCCAATACGATCCTCTTATGTCTTAGGGGCTATGTATCCAAAGTGTCCCATACAACCTTGGATACCCTATTAAGGTGTTGTTATTGGGGCTACCTCATACCAATCCAAATAACGAGTTATTAGAGTCATTAATTATTATTTAGTGAGTATTATTTCATGAAAAACATACAAAATATGATATGGAAACTACTAAGGACTCATATGTTTGAATACAAAGTGGTACATTCATAATACAATGTGATAAATATCAATAGTGCACACATAATTAATTCATAAGGTAAATCATCAATGGAGACACATGCATTATCTACAAAACATGCTGATAAATAGTTCAGAGATGTGAGTGTATATAAATATGAGTAGTTGGACATAGGTAGATATCTACTGGTACACGATATCCTTATTTTAAAAATAACATAAGGCCTTGGTTTGATGTTTAGAAAGACACAACAAGACTCTCTACTTTAACATTTTTATCTAATGTTATTACAAAGGAAAAAATTTACAAAATTCCTTGACATTATGGGATTGAAATTCGAAAATGAAATTATAGTGTTATTGGAAATTATGCGTATAGAAATTGAAGGATTGGATCAAAATTTCTAGACCTATACATAGTTTCATAATTATATTTATTCAATATATACATGTATATATATAAATTTATAGTAATACTTTGTAAAATTTGAAAAAAACTAAAATTCGCACAACAACAAATTTAAACTCATTCCCAAGCCTAAAACTCAGTATGTTCTACATTGGATTAAGGCCTTGAAACATTAATTTCACATTAAAAATGATTATGTTTACGTATACATCCATATATATATGTTATATCCCAACCTTGAAGGAAATATATTGTGAAAGATTAACTAAAACAACTCCCCTTAAAACATATGTCTCTTGAAAAACCCAAGGGTATGATAGAGGGTTACATTTTAATTGAAACACCAACCACATGTATTTACAATTATACAATATATATATATATATATATATGTAAAACTTAATCTGCATGAAATCTAAGAAAAAAAATTCATTTCCCATTTATCGGATTTTTAAATCATAATTAACCTTGGTAAATTTAAGGTTGTAAACTGACATAGCATATATATATACTTGGTATGTACTTATATACCTATATATATATAAATGGAATCTGTATATACGCACATATAAACATGTTTTTCATGAATAATAGAAATATAAACCATTCAAAAACAATTTATTTACTTCAAATTAGAATGTAAGGGAGGAGATGAGGGTTTTAAAGTTGATATTTGGATTCATATGAAAGTGTATATACAAACTGTATTTATATATACATTTAATAAAAACATGATTTCATGAGAACTAAAGAATGAACACCCAAAATCAAACTTATAAGCCTCAAAACAAAAGGCAAGAAATGAATTTAGGGTTTCTAAAATGGTTCAAGGTGTACATGTACATGTGTAAATAAAACTGTATATGTAAGTATTTATATAAAATCCATTTTTTATAAGGATTAAAACAAAATATCTCTTACAGGTCTTATTAACCTCTAAACATGAGGCAAATGAAGGTGTTTATGGTTTAAATAAAAATGAATACATCCATGTATATTATATATATAAATTAAATGTATACACACACATATATAAATCATGGTTTGCATGAAAAAAGATGTGAAAATCCCCCTTACATTGGTGTTAGGAGGGTTGGGGAGGACAATGAGGAGTCGAGGACCACTAGAGGCTCGATTGTAAGGAAGATGGAGGGTTCTTCAAATGCCTCGGTAGAGTTTTATATAACCAAAACTATACACTATATATATATATATATATATATATATATATATATTAAACAACTTACATCAGATCCAATGTCGACCTGACTTATAAAAAAACGGGGAAAGGACCACTGTGGAAACCCGATGAAATAGAGTGTCATGGAAGAAGAAAGAAGATGGCCTAAAGGGTATAGGGTTACTGGTGCATGGCACACTGCAGAAGAGGAAGACAACGATTTGAGTGGAAAACTGGGAGGAAAATCAATGGCCTAGATCAAATATGGTTTGAAAACAAGGGCTGAGATGTGACCATGGTTAAAATGGGGAGTGGACAGCTCAGATTATGTACATGTCTGATCGAACAATCTACCTAAATGTGGTGGTATTCCGCAGTTGCTAAATGTTAGATGCTGTGTCGATTTCAATGGCCCAGATCGCGCGATGAGGGATCCAACGATCGCAATTGCATTTCCCCTGATTTATCGCTTCCCACATCGAAATGGGAAGCTGATTTTGCCTACCATATATGCATGAACCTCCCATGCCTTAATCAGAAATCACACATCACACACAATGGGGATTTAAAAACAGGCCCCTGCTCCCCCGCTGGCCTCGGCCTACACAAAATTGCCACAGACTTGGGCCTGCACTGTGCGCTCATGCGCTAGCACCCGAAACTCTTGCTCACCTCCCGGGAGACCTATGCTTGAACTCGGGCTGGCCCAAGCATGGGCTGAGGGCTAGGCTTAGCCACCGTGTGTGAGATGTCTCCCTTTTCTTGGCCATAAGGGATAGCCCTAGGAGGCCCAAATTTTTACAAAAACATATTCATAAGAGAATATATATATATACCTAAAGTTTTATTGTAAATTATACACTACAAAAATTACCTTTTTATAGATGGATTTTATTAAACATAATATGTTAAATGTTTACAAATTAAATTTTGTCCTAACTGTATTTTCTATGGTCGTTTATGAAAATAATAATCCTTTAAAATAAAATGTTATAAATTAAATTATAATTCTTATTCTAGTGTTATGGTTGTCAAAACATAACTTAATGAAAATATAAATCAATTAGCAAGAATTTAAGCATAGTTGAAGATACAGAAAATATCTACAATACATTTGATTCAATTGCAACAAGTTTTGAATTAAATTTCAGAATCATCAATGTATTTTTCAAAACATTTCACTATGAACTTCCAATGTTCATTTTTAGTAATAGTTTCATAGTTTTCAATTCCATAACCAAAATACATGGAAGTCTAGAATATACCCATATGATTTCAATTAATTAACTGACATGGCCAACATCTATATTTTATATATATTAGATTTCCATAGTTTCCCAAGGAAATGGTCACATTAGTGTCTTATAAATCCATGAATTAGGGGTTCTTAACACTCATTTTGATTAAAGAAGATGGTTCATGTCATAACATTGGTGCTTAGTGTGGCCGCATTGTCTTTGGCCACTCTTATGATCATTATGGCAGATACTAAAGACCTCTATTTTCATCTCAGGTTTCTCGTTGTTTTGGGAGGTCTCTATGTAATCATGATAGGGTTTTTAATATGTTTATTTGTATAGTTTAATTTCTCTATTAATCTCATATTATTATAACCACTACAATGTTCTTATTTCAATAAAACTCTTTTTGTCCATTTCATGTTCTTATTCCGTTGTATCATATTATTTTATTTTTATAAGAGATATTTTTTTTGGGTAAAAGATAATAATAAAACATATAAATTACCATTATATGAAACATAGGTTCTTGGGGTGTTACAATTAGATTATCATATTAAAATCTAAATATTTATTTTGGATATTTATTTTGTTATTTTACAATATTTGAATAGTATTTGATGTTGGTATAAGAAATATCAACAAAAACATTAGGTAAAACGCTATACCTCTTCTTCGGACAACCTCATTTTCCTAACACCTTTAGCCCTCTTTGGTAGGATGTATACCTAGGATAACACCCCTTTAATTTAGGTAGGTATTTATTAAATGTATTTTTGTTAGTCTTAAGTGAAAAAATATCTCTTGATGTGTGTAGAGAAGATGAGAGGTGGTGCCCTTTTATTATGAGGGGAGGTTCATTCTTGAAATTTCATAAAGTAATAAATAAAAAAAATTAAATTTCATATTAAAATGTATAAAAATTATATTACACAATTAATAGGTTATTTTAATTCTAAATACTCTCTTTTAATAAAAATCGGACGAGTTTACATGATTTTTGAGCCATATATTTTATTTTCAACCACATGTTAAACCTTTTAATAATTACCACAATATGAAAGTTTTTTATTATTTTGGGGTCATTATAGTTACTATAAATTGAAAATTGGGAAACAAATTTAAAAAAAATAAAATTACAATCCATATCCTAATAAATTGTCTGAATATATTAATTTTTTGTAATTTTAAATCATTTAATAAATTATTTTTGGTATAAAATATCATTATATTCACCTTTTAGAATACATGAAATATTATAATATTATATGTTCTTACCTCATGTAAAATATTTTAAAAATAATATGTATTTGAATATAAGGAGTATATGATCATAATATATTAATCCAATAAAATTTATATAGGTTTAAATGACATTTTAAATATTAAATTTTGTAATAAACCCTTGGATAACTAACTTTGACCTTAACTATAGTCATGAATTTCCAAAATTACAGGGTAATAATTTTAATTTTGTGGTGAAAATTGATTCATAATTGGTGATATAAAGAAATTTTAGACCATTTTTAATCATAATTTTATTATATAATTTTTTAGGGATTTTAAATAAAATAATAAAATTATATTTAACATAATATATCATTATTTTATTTTTTGAAAATATTTTTTTAATATGAACTTGAAAACAAAAATAACACCAAGTAATTAGAATATAATAGAATACAACATCTATAATTTGTTAATAATATTAAAAAAAATATAGGAAGTCTTAAAATTACCAAAAAAATTTACTTTTAGAGTTTCAAAATTCATTCATTCGATTATTCACTACTTGCACAATCATTGAGTTGGAATTGCATATGTAATGTTAATAAATATTTTATCACTAAATATTATAAAAAATTATAAAAAACTAATTTAAAATTACAATTATATATTTTTAATTTAACGTAAGTTCTGTAAACCCTTACACAATTTACTTTAGATTTTAAAAGTGATAAATTTCAAATTTAGACTTTATATATTACTTTAATATTATAAATATCAAAATTAAAGAAATATGGAACCGAGATTTCATATTTTTTATAATTTGATGGAAAAGGGAAAAATAAACTCAAATAATATTACAAATAAATGTGTTATGGTTTTTATGTCCTTTTAATATTATTTTTATCCTTAAATACATGATTTACCCTTACCGTCATGAATATTAATTTCTATGCTAAATCTTTATAATGACCAATTATAAAAGAGACCAATTTATAAAATTTTAAATTATAATTCTAAATATTAAATCTATTATTCAATAGTTAATTTCTATAATTTCTATAATTTTAATTATGATTAAAACACAAAATGTAATGAAATTAAGTTATTCAGAAAAATGACTTTATATGTATATAAATATTTTAATATAACATTCAACAATAAAAATAAATTCATATGATAATAACTATATTATTAAATATATAATAGAACTAATTTTACTATGAAACAATTTAATATTATCTTGTTACTTTATACGCTTTTTAATAAAAAAATACATGTTTTAATAAAAGTCAACAATTATCATGATTCATTAGAAAATAAATATATTTAGAAAAATAAAAAATGGCCACTGTAAGATAATTCTGATGTTTTTATATAAAAAATAATATATTTTTTATCAGATAGAGCTGTTAAATGTTCTAGAAATTATTTATATTATTTACTCATAGAAATCAATAAATTTTATTTTTAAAAAAAAGTGTTTTTAAAAAATAATATGAATTCTATAAAAAATTAATTATTATTTTTGAAGAATTAATAAATATATTATTATTAAAGAGAAATATAATATATAATATAAAATATGGTTAATCCTATTCATGTACACCAATTTATAGGCTATGCTATAAGAGTTATATTTATATAAAAATATTTAATGTCTTTCTTGAGCTCAGTGTTTCATATGTTGTACACTCTCGATCATATATTTTCATTTAAAATATAATTATTTAATACTGTCCAATGAAAATAAATAAATCATAAATCCGTCAATAAAAATCAAATTCAATAAGGGAATCTCATGATGATCTATTTATGATGAATTACCCAAAAACATTCACTATTCAAGAAAATTATATCTCTTGTTAAAATTTTTATAATTGAAACATCAAATTTTATACAAATATACCATGGAAACATAAATAAATTAAGGGTTTATCATTAACATCACATCAATAATAGGTCATGGAATATTATTCATAAAAATTTATCCAAAAAATGTGAATTCTTGATGGTAGATCATGATTTTATCAAGAACTATAATAAATATAGTTGATCTATCTCTTATATATTATGAAAGGGGGAATTTACAATCATATCAGAACAAAATTCATATAACTTTCCAATATCCTTGAATAATAGAAAAAGAGTAAGATCAAAATGGATTATATCTAAGGAAAACTCATCATTCAAATGTTGCATGTTCGTTCTATCCTTGATTAAAATAAGGTTGATGAATGAGATGGTCCAAAAATTTAGAGGATAGATCTAAAATTTAGAACAATGCCTTTAGGTTTGAAATTAGGAAATAATTGTGGTAAAAATTGAGTGGCATTCAAAACCCATAATGTATATTTAATCCACCCTTATATCGGGTGCACTGCTGTGTAGGTCTGCCTCACTGGCTAGAAAGTGGCACTGTAGGATTGACATTGAGTGTCTATTGGAAATAAAGTGGAATTGGTAGAGCCACCTGGGTTTTTTTAGACACCATTGAATGGATATTGGAACCCCATTGACTAAATGATCGAATCTTACTAGCTAGTTAGTCGGATCTTTAGAAACATTCATAATTAGAAACTCCACCGACAAGGTGATGGATTCCACTAGTAAGACGATGGATTCCACTGAATTCATAGTAGTATTATCCAGCCACTTTTCAACCATGCCTCCCTACAACAAATCCATATCCAGAAGACAAACTCCTTTTATATAAAAAATTGTCCCCTTAAAAAACCATTATAATGTCAAAAAATGAGAGGTATATAAAATATTTTTTACCTATCAAGACCTCATACATGTATAAAAACGAGTATATTACAATTCCACCCTCTAATTACTATTCCCTATTGATATGTATCATCAGTAGTCCTCCACAAAAAACATAGGCCATTTGGCTCGAACATCATCCTACCACTCCCAAGTATCCTCATATTTTTTTTATGATTTCATAGAATCCAGAAAAGTTGTACCACCTTCCCTTACAATATTTTCTTTCCTATTATATAATATGCACTTGGTTCTCCATATAATATGAATCAGGCTCCAGCTTAATATACTTATAGTATATTACATGTGTGAGAACAGGCATGTACCACTAAAGCTAACACACTTAAAAGACATTTTGTATACATCAGTAACAAAGGTGATGATCTAGATGGTATTTCACTTCCCTATAGACCTGATGATCTTGATTTTTCTGAAATAATGTATGGAAAAATTTATTTACTTCTTCAACTATTTATGTCCTAACCAAGGATACACTCTTAGAAAATCTCAGTCACCTATAATAATTGTCAGAGGTGTCCTATTTTGTAAATCATAAGGCATAGTCCTAGTCAGAGCTATGATAAGCCTATTCTAAATGAGGTTCACACATTGAGAGGACTCTTTTACTATTAATAGTCCCATAACCAATATCTCACTAGCCACATTTCAACAATGTATTGAACAACATGTCCTACCATTACGATCCTCATGTGATGGAATCTAAATTAGATCTTGTTAACTATAGTTATAAAATAACTCAATGAAATCTGGCTTATCAGTGCATTATCCACCTAAATATATAACAAAATCCCAAATAACATCATCTAATATAAGGATTTACTATATTACCTTCCCATATTTTTTAGGATGGTATCGTGTAATCAATCGACATTTCATTCTAAAGGCTTTCTATAGGCCCTGAAAAACCATAATGATAAATTTTAATATAAAATAGAATATATTCTCAAGGGAAAACGATGAATTTTTAATATATCATAGACATATAACTTTTCAAGATCATCTAATGATTGATTCTCCTAGATCTGTATGAAATGTTAAACTTTTATTAGATGATCAATAATCAATCAGATAGTGTCACTAATCCTCAAGGTCATGGGTAACCCCATAAAAAATTATAACACAACATAATCTTATATCAATAAAATAATTGTTTGTGGAAGAAGTAAACCACCACGATGCTGGAGCTCAAACATTTATCTCTGAAAAAACTACAATAGTAAATTAATCCTGTAATGTCCATATTCATCCCTAGCCACTTAAACTACCAACTAGAGTCTTGGTACATTATTTTTTTCTCAAGTATGAACCTCCCCCTTATATTAATGGAAGTCCATCTATAGATATTCTTTGATTAATGAAGGTATTATTACTCTCCCAGGTAAAATGAAACATCATTGACATCTAATTACCACAAAATTATTGGGTCCCCATTTTCTAGAAATTCCCTCATCATAATAAACTCTAGTTCATATTAAAAATTATAATAAACCTAATATACTCGAGAATACATGTTCACTAAAATATCACACATCATTGATCGGTGGTCTTTAAAAGGATGCAAGCTCAAATAGGACAACCACATCATTATTTTCCACTATTCATCCAATGGATGTTAATCAATATCAATTGATATGTGTATCTTATGACTAAGAGGATCTATAGTGAAATAAAAATTACCTTGTTTATAGTCCATCTCATATTCAAAAATTATCTTTTACTCTACAACACATCTACCTCGTATTCACGTCCCACTAAGAAATGATATTTCGAAAAAAAAATTCATATGTATAAAAAAAAACCTCTAGCTGGAGAGGTAGGTTCACTAACACATCAGATCATAAACCAAAGCATCCTAATTCAATTCATGGGTTGTAAAATTACATTCTTGTGGTCTCAACTAAAATGATCTTTAGCTATAACCCTCTCCCTCTCCATATTATATTCTCCCCAAAAAAACATTACACACAAAGAAGATTATGGAATATTCAATCACATGACCCACACGTGTTAAAATATGAGATATATTAAATCTCCTCTTCATTTTGATAAATGAATCTTCATCTTGATCAAATAACAGGAATATTACACCATTCTTTATAAAATCATTCTTGGGTTCTGATAAATTATATAATTCATGGATAAAATGACAGTAGTATCCCAATAAACCTAGAAACATCCTAATATCAGACACATTATAGAGGCATGTATAGGACATCCATTACTCAATTTTATTTGGGAACACTAATATATATCTCTTATAACCAAAATTCCCAATTAACTGTACCTCCTGAAACCGAAACATACACTCCAATAACATGAACTAATGATGTTATGCTTAAAGGTTACTTAGAACTATCACAAGATTTCAAGAATGATACTCTAGTTTCAATGAGTAGATAATGATGTATTTGATTAACATCATGATAAAAGAGTAATAAAATTTTCAATTATTTTGTTTATTTGGGGAATTAACACTACCAGTGCATTCATTAATCCAAATGACATCACCATGTACTGGTATTTCCCATACATAGTCTAAAACACCATATTAAAAATGTTATCTTCTCTAAACCACAACTTGTGATATATTAATCGAAGATCTATCATAGAGAACCACTGAGTTACCTACATCCAATCAAAATGATTTTTGATCTTCTGTAAAGGATTCATATTATTCACCATCAATTGGTTTAGTTTGATATAATACCCATAGATTTGATGACTATTGTCCACTATCGTGGTGAATAGAAAAGGTACACCCAAAGTAGAATTACTCATCCTGATGAATCCCTTATATTCAAAGTCATCAATCAATACCTTTAGTTACATTAATCTTCTTTCATCCATACTATTAGGGGGTATAATAATAGTCTATGCACCAAGCATGAGTTTTATCTCAAAATTAACTCCTCCACCTGGGGGAGTCCTATGAAGTTTTTTGGAAGGACATCCTAATAGATATCCAATAAAGGAGTAAAATTTATGGGGACCACCTCATATCATAATAAGAGAGACAAGTCTGAAATGTATACTATAATCATCCTAATATGAATCAAGTTAGGACCAAATCTTACAGGTCTCAACTACCATTCAATTGTCATCTACAAAATCCTCCCAGGTTATGTAAATGGTACCCATCTTCGATTAAAATAAATGTAATCTCAAATGATGGTCAGCTAGTCCATGATGAGAATCACATGAATTATCATCAAATCCAAAATATTGAAATCCCATAAAAGTACATAACTAGAAGTGAATTGTGGACACTCTTTGAATCTTTTTAGACCATACACTTTAATTCCCAGTGTTGAATCAAGGGACCATAACTTAACACACAAATTGACTGATAATTCATTTACAAGAAAAACATGTGATGATATAATGGAATGAGGAGAAATAGTATCAAAAGGCAGTACATAATGTAGATGTGATCAATAATGTAACATGAAACAGAAGATGGCCCCTCACCATCATATGTTGGTGTTTTTTCCATTTTATTTACTCGACCGACCTCATCTCCAAGAACCTTGACATGAGCCATTGAAGTCTAAGAAGACAACTTCCTCAACTATGGTTCTCTACTCCCTTGTTACCTTGGTATCCTAATGCTCTTGAAATAATATCTTAAGAAAAAGCATTTTATAAGACAATACCTACCACAATGGGGGAACTCAACATTTGTATTCCTCTATGTATTGATATAACTTCTCATTTTCTCATTACTAAAAAACCAAATACAGTCAACTCCCATAAAATAAACTATCTAAATTCAAATCAAACTCATCTATCTGATACCTTATTCTCCCAGCAATCCATCATCTTCCTACTACCTGAAGAGGCCTCTTCAGTAGTGAGAGAAAGATTATTCATGAGTCTTCTAGGGGATGGAAGTAAGTTTACTATCATGTCATCCTCTATTCCCCTCTTATAGTCCATATAATTATTTTATTTATTATGATTCAATAATTTATAAAAATCCAATAAACTAATATATCATCTATAGATGAAGGCCTATCTCAAACATTTGAGCCATTTATTCTTCATTTCCTTCAAATATTATTTCAATATAATGAAAATCCAAGAATAAATGGGAATATATATGGAAAAATATATATCCTAATTATAACTCCATTAACTCCAATAATAGTTACAACATAATAGTATTAGGAAGAAAATTCTAGAAAAATGGTCCTTGAAGGCATATTTGGGGAAGCTCTAACATCTTTCATCCAATACCATTATGCCCCACCTCCTCCTAAAGGGTCTCTATAACAGGAACATTTCCAACAACAACATTATTTCCTCTAGTGTCTCAATGATAATGAAGATACCTTCAATGATATTTCAACCATCTTCTGCATCCAATTTTCCACTAGCACCCTATAATTAGTGTGTATTTTGGAGATGGATGTGTCTTTAACTATTCACCATAGGCCTCTATGCCTCTCCACCTTGGATATGAAGAATAATAATGTCTCTCGAATGAGGTTGGCCCACTACCCATACTATCGACAAACTGTACAGATGTTCTTACCTTCACCCTCCAACATATTATGTAGTGGAATTGAGGAACACTACATAGATGGTTCATCTAGGCCCCCATTATTTAGTGGTCTCATATATTTTAATTTAAGTGATATCATTTTTATCATTATGGAAAGAATTTAGAACTTTTAAGAGGGATCCTCAATTGTCTATGGGATCACCAAAGAATCTCTTAAATGTCTACCTATATTCCAAGGTATATCTCTCTATGCACTAACCGAAATTTTCCATCCCTTCATGCTAGTAGTAGTCATATATATAAAAATATAACAACAAGCTCTGTTATTACTATGTAATATTAGTATAGATATATCACAACAGAATGAAATACAGATATATCAACCAATGAAGAAAAAAATTAATCTTGAATAGATAAGACAGTTAAGGTATTAAATTATAGAGCTAGTATACAATATAGAAAATAGTTATATGTTTATAATGTGAAGATATATTCCATTCTATGATGTATTAAAGCACTTTAAATCCCATAAAACAGTAACAGAATTCCATTCAATAGTTTCACGATGGTCAGTTACACATGAGATGGCCATAACTATGGATAATCTCTTACTCGAGTCCCACACATCCTAGGTCCATTCTACTGTTTTCCATGACAACCAAAAGAAAATAAAAAACACATGAATTAACACAAATATTTTACATACCAACCCAAACTGCCAGGTCTGATTTGTAGATCCAAAAAACATTAGATGTTTCTCCCCAAATACAATTGGGTACCAAGAAGCATTGAGGTTCCCAACACCACTGGAAGGGAAAATAGAACCTTATAATTATATAATATCTATATAAATTCTTAAATTTTTTATAAAATAGTTAGAGTGAAATGTGAAAATCCATATAGATGAAACAGAAGTTCTACAAATGCTAAACAGAGCTACTAAAGTGTTTATTGAAACGAGAATATAGAATTCCGAATGATAAATAAATATATTAAACTATAGAATAATTTTAATTCTATCCTAATACTACTCCCATATTCCAATTACAAGGCTCAATCATCATCCATAACCCCAATTCCATCACCCAAATCCCTATAAATGAATTATACACATACCACAAGATTATCATGCATGGTGGGAGTGATAAATAATATCAAGACACCAAAAAATCATCATTAAAATTAGTTCATGTAATTATATAATTTATAATGACATGAAATAAGTAGATTCAAAATTATCCAAATAACCACACATGTTTTGAGTCATTGTGAGCTTACCAGGCAGCGTTAAACCCTAGTACCACGTACTTCAGAATGATAATATATAATTAATCAATTTCTATCATTTTATGTTCCACATTTATGTAGATGCTATGTGCCCCACCTCGATAATGGTTATTACCAGAAACACCACACGTCTAACTCGGGTGGTGGTCATTATCCTTAGATAGTGATATGTCCCACCTAGAATGATGATGTAATTGGATAAGCACATCAAAATATCTTGGAATTATCCCATATAGACATGTATATGATATATTTTAATTTCCCATTCTTAGTATACTCTAGTGATATTGATCATTTCCATGTTTTGACCCACACCATCAATGATTCAGAGTATGTAGTCTTCTTTATATAATTATGCTCCCCCTCCAAGGGGACATCTAACTGAAACTGAGAAACATATTCATCAAAATACATGAAACATGGTTGAATGTGTGATGTAATACCTCAAACAATATGTATCATAGGAACGAAAAAAGGTATATTAAGAAAATTTCTCTAGAGGATACAATATATATCATTTTACCACCCATCATGAATGGGTCTCATGGGATACTCAATCACCCACATACAACACATATGAAGCATGAGTTATCAAAAATTAATAAAAATAGAAAAATATCATACATACGACCTTATGTGGTATGAAAATTCCCTTATCATGTTTTTTATGAATAACACCAAATTTCATCAAAGATTAAAGACTAAACCTCTTCACCCTCCTAAAGAGAACAATATTATATATCAATGAATCATAACTCAGTTTCCAGTTTTTCATGAAATTGGTTTATAATGGAGACTAAATATTATTCCAATTCATGAATAGTGGTTTAAAAAACACATAAGTTTTCGATTCCATCAGCAAAACTAATCTCTATGGAATTTCTGAGGAAAGAATTCCAATTCACTAGATTAATTATATTTCAATGAAAAAATAATTAATTCATCCCCATTTCTAGAGATATTCTTATGTATATCCAAAAAACACCAATCTATAAATAATCTAAAAAATTAAATAAGATTCATGAATTATAGATTTTTAATATGACCGATTAATGATGGATTTCCCCAAAAAACCATTATTCATGAGAATTATTTCATTGTTCAAAAGGGTTATCATTTAAACTTCATATACTACACCAATATACCATATAAACATCAATGAATTAAGTTAATATCCTTACTCTCCTATTTAGAAGAAGAATAAGAAGAATATTCATAAACATTTACCTTAAAAACACCTATTATCAATGGAAGATATCAATTTTATGTTGAATCATTGTTAGCATTATATATCCATCGTATAAATATGATAAAATGACCATTCACAAAAAAATATGTTTATAATCCATATATACCAAATAAAATCATTTATAAATTTCAAAAAGGAATATGAAAAGTGTTTACTTCTAAATAAAATACATCATTATAATATCATCGGATCATTCCAATCTTAAAGAAACTAATGGTGTTGAATGGGAGTGGCTAAAATTTAATAGTTGATCTCTCAAAAATCAAAATATGGCTATCATGTTTAGAATTTGGAAATAATGGGGGGAAATTTGTGGAATTCAAAAACCTATTTGGTGTATTTTTTGAATCATTTTACTAGGAACATTGGTGAGCCGGTGTGCTTGTATGATTTTAGGTGGTTCTACCAGCCACACTAGTGGGAATTTTGGGACTGTAGAAACCTACATACCTAAAGCAATGAAATTGGTGATCAGGTGGTTGTTAACAACAAATTCAATCCATACCTCATCTCAAGGTTCCCTCTTCAAGAACCTTGATACCTTTTCCTTAAAAATAACCTCTAAAACACCCATTATAGAGAAACAAATAAGTTAAAAATAAAATAAAAAGAGACATTTATTGGTTTTAAACATCACATTAAAAAAGTGAGGATATTAATATTATGTTATTTGATCATTATTTTTTTATTTAATAGTTATTTAATTATTCATGACATTTATAATATGTCAAGGTTCAATTTATTTAGGTTTTGCATTAGTTTTTTGTTTCCTTTTACATAAGTTAATGATGATAATATCAATTTAATGTGTCTAAAATATGGTTGTCACATTCTTCCCCCATAAAAAATGTATCCTCAAAATTTAAATTATAAATAATTGGTGATATTATGTTTGGGAATTCATATAATATTTATTAGTTGATATCTAACATCTAATATGATATATTTATTATTCTCTATGGATATATCCAAAAATATATTTATCCTATAAAAAAATTATTCATTCATAAAATCATATAACCCAAAACGTATACATCCTAATCAAATTTTCTCCATAAAAACATTAGAAAATCAATTTCAATATTCAATACAATAAAAAACATAAAAAATAATATATTCATATGGAATTTTACATTATATTTTACACCCAAATTATATTACTCAATAGGTTATAAAATCACACAATATCAAATATATACTGTAATCCAAAAAATGTGATGAACTTTCCTAAAAATATCCTTAACAAATTATCAACAGCAAGGTTACCAATAAATAATAATTAATTTTTTTTCAAAAATAAACTCTTTAGTATCTAAATATAATGAAAATAATAATCCTATGATATATCCACCACTCAAACATTCCTTCTTCAATAGTTATCTGCTATAATGTAGTTTTTATATAATGAATTTTCATGGATATAGATACCATTTGATATATCGTTCTAAAAATTTAAATAAAACCTAATTAAAAAAATCCATATATGTTTACATAAAACATATACCTTTTAGAATATAAATAATTATATATGATAAATATCACTCATAAGTGAAATCATCAAAGATTATCTTGATTTAGTCACTATTATGATATTGATTTCACTACATTCTGTGAGACTCAGAAAAAGAAATTATCCATCATAATAAGATTATACTAATATTCTCACACATTTAAAGATATAATCTTATTCAGTTATAAGACATAGTTGTTTATATATATATATATTTCACAGTTTCATTTCCATTATCCAATTTTCACAAAATACTAAATACCAAATGTGTTGTCAATAAAAAAGGGTAAATTATCATATGTATATGAAAAATAAATTATCTCATAGTGTCTTAAATTCCACATTTATTCGAATCTTTCATACATTTAGTTTAATATAAATTTTCTCAGGATATGTTCTCTTGTAATTTATAGCCCAATTGCAAATGGTGTTATCCCAAAACTATCAAGAATATTGTTATAATATTCTAATATTCAAAATTTTTTAAATCTATGATCTCAATGTTTAAATTATATATTATCCATAAATGAAAATATAAAATAATATGTACCTTAACATTTAAGTATATATGTTTTTTTATGATACCTACAAACATTCCTATATAGGTTTTCTAACATAAATATATTCAAATCCTATATAATGTGTTGTAAAAATTTATGAATTAACCAAAAAATATCCCATGTGAGAGTCTAGGTAGGTTTACATTCTTAATCCCACTCAATGTAAACCTTATTGAAGATTGATTTGATACTTAACTAACCTTTATCAAGGTTATTCACACTATATTCATCTATTCTAAAGGCCATGTACTTGCCATCATCCCAACAAGGATGCAATCAGATAGAAAACCACACAATATCTACTTCACCAAAATTTCTAGCATTAATTATATATATACACTTATCCATAAGGCTTAATATGTTTCCCTTATCCTAATAATAAATAAACAACATAATCCCAAAAAATAAATAAAGACTCCTTTTATACCAACTGAGGAACCCCAATCCGACACTATTAGGTTCGATGCTAAAAACACATAATTATATTTGACACCGAGTGATATTACCAAGGATAAATATGATCAAATTTTACATTGGTATTACATATCACAAAAATATTATACAAATTAGAGAACCTTTTGTTTTTTTGAGGAACAGTTACATATGAAGATAATTTTACAAATTTGGGAAACTTTATAGATAAGAGAACCCTACTATACTCTATTTGGGATTTCTAATATGTTACATTAATATCAACACATAAATATAGTTTAAAACAACACTATTCCTAATACATTTCTTAACATGTAACATCAATCTTTATGATAATATTTATATACTATAATAATATTATTATTTAAATGTGACCGTTAAAAAAGAGTCCTTAAATTTGAAGGTATGAATACTAATTGCAACATTATGATTATATATATAATTAAAAAATATATATTAAAAATATATTGATTATTTATTAATTTAAATGTACTTAATATTTTATAATTTATTTTATTCTTCAAAAATATGTTTTGTTCGAAAATAAATAAATTTATTTATATTTTAGATAGTATAATAATTAATTTTTGGAAAATTTAGAAATTTTATTTGATAAATATAATAAAATGTTTAATATAAAAAGTTTAAAATATCTCAGGGTGATTTTTTTGTATTTGTCAAGAGCTATATAATTTTCAATTAAAAAAATTATGATTTTATTGAAACTAATATTTATCGTTCATGTATTAAGAAAGTCATATATTATTTTAAATTAATATTATAATTTCATTGTTTTTTCATTAGTTATAATTTAATTACCATTAATTTTAATTTGAATTTTGCTTTATTTTTATATGTAAATATATTTACATAAAAAAAATTCACTTTTAGGAGAATTTGTTTCATCTTGTTTTGTTGGTCTATTTTAAAAAAAAATTCTACCGCTTTTAGAGTATGAATTTTATAAAATCTTTTAAATATTTTGAATCATAATTTCCATGCATCGTAAATAGGTCCACTTTATTTTTGGTCATTATGAATAATAGTTGTGGTAATTATTTTTCAAATCATTAAAGGTAAATCGTATAATTTAGGATAAAAATAATGTGATGAGGCATTTAAACTCTATATAAAACCTACGTTATTTTAATTTTACGAGTTACTTTAACCATACACATCCAATATTTTTTAATATGGAAACTTACTTCAATTTCACATTGTTAAAGACATTCATTTTATTTTATATAAAAAACAAATATATAATTTTATTATTTTTTTAATATCTCTCATATTTTTTCAAAGGAATAAAAAAAGGTTATGTAAATTTTTATATGATTATCTAAAATACTGATAATCTTTTATTATGATGGTAATTTTTTTAAATTTTATTTTGATAAAATAATTACTTTAAATTCACATTCAACACTTACATAATACTTGTGCAAGGAGTAGAAACCCAATTAAATTATTTTAAAAACATTACAATGTGTATTTAAGGGATGTGTTATGGTATTAAATGCATTTTTTGTACAAATATAATGTATTAGTGACGTGTTTAATGTTTATATTCAAAAAAAAATTATTGTCTTGATATTTTTTAAAGTCAACTATATCAATTGTCAGAAATATAAAATTAATTGTATTTTATGTTAGATAATATTTTATTTAAGAATATAAAAATAAAAAAGCATATATTTTTACAGATAAATTGTTTATGGTTAATAATTTCAACTATTTTTAACATAGGAATAACTTTTCCCCTTATATTAGAAACAAACTAATATTTTAAAAGAGGAAAATTATATTTTAATAACACATTGGTCCAAATATTCCACCAAAAAATACATTCCTAAATTTTTTACTAACATCCTAGAGGCCTTATATTTATTATTAATCCCTCCGATGAAGGTTTTATTATGAGAACCTTTTTTGGGAATCCACTCTTTCGTTACGAATGTGGATTAGTTTAACATTAGAATAATCAAAATTTGTGACTTGAATTTATAAAAATGTAATCCAAATTTTTAATCAAAATATTATATTATCTTATATGTTCAACATAATTTTTGACCATAATGAATAGTGAAATGGTATAAATTAATTATTGTGGTTTAGTTAAAAATGGGTAAATCAAGGGTTAAACTAAAAAGAAAATTATTTAAAATGATATAAAACATATAAAAACACCATTATATAGAGGCCTTATATTTATTATGAATCCCTCCGATGAAGGTTTTAGTTATAATCATAAATATACTCTCTAAAGAATAGTTAAAACTATTAAACTTGTGTATTTGTCTTATTTATTCTTCCACCATCTTGAATAATTATTAAAATATGATAATTTAATATAAATATAATATTATATATACTTATATAGTATTATGCTAATTTTCTAACCTAGATCCATCTCAACATCCCACAAATAAGAAATTAAATAGTCGATCATGTGAACAGTAGACAACCGCCTCGTAAACCAATGTATTTTTTCCATCAACACCTTTATAATATGTATATAATGGTTAATTTAAGAAATTTTTGTTATATTTATGAAATTATTATACATATTTAATTCTGATATCACATAAAACTTCTTATATTCCATTCCGTGGGGGATACAATAATGTTACTTGTGTGTACTGTAGATTATCACCTCATTAAGTGATGTGATTCTATTTTTTCTTAATAATTAAATGAATGATAGTAAGGTTAGATTGACTGAATATATGTTATATTTAAGATCTAACTATAATAATTTCAATATAATATCACATATAACTTCTTACCATCCACACCATTGGAAAATAATAACGTCACTCCTACGTACGTGTAGACTAGCACCAACATGAAGTGATGTGAAATGTTTTTCATTTTATTTTTACATGGAAGGTAATAATGATGTATTTGATTAATATAAATTATATATATTAAAAAAATTATTATTAAAATATAATATAATAGTAATTTTTCTTTTTTTTTCTATCCATCGAGAAAAATGGAACCAACATTTATGCGTACATATGACCTATCATCTCCATGAACGGTGTAATCCACATCCTTCCTATAAAATTAATATATTTCTATAAATAAATATATAATGATTATATTTTGTATTTATAATATTTTCTAAATTCCGTATATCCAATAACCATGATCAAATTAAATTAAAAAAAATTTCTAAACTAAATCAAACATGAAAAAATGAAGTCAATATCACTTGAAACCAAGAGTTTAATAAATAATTATTAATAATGGGTGATAATAAACAATAAGAAAATTATATATCATATCATATAGATTAATATGGTTCAGTAATAGATTTATAATATAATTATACTTATTATAAAGTAGGCTTAGACATGTATGAATGAATTATAACATGGGTTAAGGGTTTCTCGTCTCACATTTACTTCCTTGAGACATATTCCATATTTAATAATTTTCCCTTTTTAGGGTTTATATATTTACCATTTGATATTCTACATCACAAAAAAATTATCTTAATTGAATTTAATGATTCATTTTATTATTATTTCTTTTATGGGGCTTAAGATTGAGAAGCTACCAAAGTGTGAGGGATTATTTCAAAATCTCATCATTATTCAGGATTGTTAATGTCACAACCATATATTTATTTTATGGTGCCTTTTTATCTTCTATTCTTAGACTAACCTCCCCCTTAGTTTTACCGTTTGAATCCTTGAATTTGAAAGATTTTGTACATGTTTTGAGTTGATAGAACTGGGTTCACGGTTTACTGAATAGTGCAGGGAAACCATGCACAACTGTCCATCTCATTAAAAATATTTTGAAATAGAAACATTACTCTCCCATAATTAAACCTAATCCACCCATTTCATTACTTATTCGACCTGAGAATCCATGGAAGCCTACCAATCACCCACAACTTCTATTGGAACTCATTTTTGATGGGTCTTTTAGTGAAGAAACATCAAGATTCTTGCATGTGAGTGAGTCCCTCTATTATTAATTCCATTTGATTAGCTTTTCTTCCACCTTTCATGTATTTCTAAATTTCTAAAATCTAGGGATTGGAACATATGGTTTTATTTTGGGTTTCGTTGTCAAATATTATGGATTTAGGTTTGTTTTAAATATCATGTGGTGTGGTGGGGGTAAAATTGATGTTTCACACCATAATTTTAGGTTTTTGACATATATGGTAGGTGATTCCAAGTGTAAGAATTATTTGATGAGTTATATTTGATTAATTTTCATTAAAAAAATTCTTCCCTTCCATTATATGGGTGATAAAACCATTTTTGGTTGCATTGATTATGCTATTGATTTGAAAGTACAATTTCTATGTAAAAATAAGTATTTTTAATGTGTACTCCTTGTAGTATTATTTGGGTTTGATTTACGGGTCATAAAATGTTTTTTTAAAATGGATTTATGGCTTCAAATTCTTTTAATTGTTTTAATTTGTTGTGCATTTGTAATTGAAATATGGTTTTTAAATGGATTTCATGTGAAAACATTTAATAAACTTCTTCAATTTGGTTTATAAAAATTTTAAATGGTTTATTAAGTTACAAAAGGAGTGAAAGAACATATTTAGCTACAGTTTGGAGTGTGTACGACTATCACTATTATTTTTATGTGTAAATGGTTTTTTATAACATGTGAAACTTGTTTTATCATAAAGAGGGAAACCTGGGTATCTCAGTGGGTGGACTAGAATTAATATGCGGGTGATCTATAGTGGTATCATCCCTATTTCACATAGAAAGTTGACGATGAAGACATGGAATAAAATATGATAATTTTGGGGACCACTATACCATTGGTGTTTCCCCTCATATTGGCTCATGCACAAGAAGGTTATGGATTTTGGTTCCTTTTACATAGAGATATAATGTACGTAGGGGACAAAAATAGCTAGTGCTTAAGGGTTTTACCATGATTAATGATCTTGGACTATTTTTTTCTTACCATTGGAATGTGGTGTGTTGAGAAGGAAAATTTATCAGCATGAATGTTCTATTTAAAATTTTTCATTCTTTAAATCATCCCATTGAAGAATATTTCATTTAAAAGTTACACCCCTTCAAAAATAGTAACAACCTATTTTTATTTATAAAAACGTGAATGATTTATATTTATAATGTTTGTCAAATGGAATATTTTTGGTGGTATATCTTGGGATTAGGCTCACACCCTATTTACACCTTTGACATTATGTAGACTTGGTCATGTCTGAAAAAGGTTATGATAAGGTCTTTGGAGTTTGTTGTCCGGGTTGTTAAATTTCATCCATGATGCAGTGTTGGGAAGAAGTCTTGGGGATTATGGACCCTTTCAGTGTGGTCGTTATGGAGTTTTAGTTTCTGCTACTTTTGAGTTGTGGGCCTAATGGGTTTTGACTAAAACCATTTATTATAGTTCTAAATTTTTATCAAATTCCTTTTTGGACTAAATTTTGATATTAATATTATTTATTACATTTTGTTATTAATGCCTCTTTTCTCAGGTAAATCATTCCAAAACCATTATGCATGATACCTAGAAACTTGTGTCGGCCCGTGGGGATATGTAACACCCTTCAGGCCTTCTAATAGACTAGGTCGGGTGCCAGTTTTGATGGTGACCATATCTGATTTGGGATAGTTTATGATTAACTCTCTATATAGGGAATTATTTGATACTATTATCTTAAAATAAATATATTTTCTTCACATCAAGTCATTCATGAACTTTTTCAACATATAATATCAGAATTTTAATATTTTTTACTTAACATGATTGAATAATGGTTTTTCTGAAAAGCAATCTTTATTTTATTCTTTATCCAAAACCCATTTTCATCAAAATATATTTTTTCTAAAAAATTATAAATTGGTTTTAACATTTTCCAAAAAAAATCATAAATGATATATTTACCAATTTTTTATTGTACAATTTTTTTGAATGGAATATTAAGGTATTTTTAAAAACAAGGACCATTTAGCTTTTTCTGAAAAAGTGGAAGGAATATTTATTTTAACATGTGTGACATGGATAGAGTTCCACACCTCTATGACCACTCAATGTTTTAAAAATTATTTTACATGATTTAAAAGATTATTTTCAATTGAATGTATTTTAACAATGTTTTGTGATATTTTTATTTTAATATATGATTTTCAATGTACAAATTATATTTTCCTCAAGAATGATTTTAATGAAAATTTTATAGTATTTGTATTTATCGACGAAAAAGAACCATCAATTTACATATGATCTATTGGGGTTGTGTTGTATTTATAACATCCATGTTAATTATTTTGATGGATTATGATTACTTTGACATTGGATGTACAATTTTATAACTATTCACCATATTAATCATGATAGTTTATGATTATGTTTATTTTATTAGGTTATGTATTGACATTTTATAAGCTAGTTATTCAATAAGAATGTTTTCTATTATGTTTAACCACTTTCACATGTAGAATGAATTGAAAATAGAGCGTTATGTGTTGGTCCTAGTTATAAAGATCCCCTTTATGTGTCAATAGGTCTCATGAGAAAAATTATTTTTCCAAATTTGACAGATTTTTACCCACAATTATAAAATATCTTGTAAAATGTATTGATAGTTTTACAAGTCCTTCATAATTTGGTCGCAATGGCCCGATGGCCTTCATTTTAATATTTAATTTGGAAAATACATCTTTCAAGGGGTGAGGTAGAACCCATAAAAGGGTCTAAGGAATAAAAGACAATTACATGACTCGTAGTTCTTAGTGGGAATCACCAAGACAAGAAAACTTGGAACTGCTCCTCCCTAGCATATGTCATGATGTCATTTGTCCACCTTTACAGGGCCAGTCTTCTAGTTGTCCTATGAAAAGAGGCACATGCTTGGTACCGATGGAAAAGCCATACCCTCTCATTCTTCAAAATCTTGTTAGCTCAGCTCTAGTGGATTCACCTGCCCTGAATCCTCATATGAAACCTTGTCCTTTTTTTTCAAACTGGTACATCAGAATTCAAGTGGCCTGAAGGCCTTGGGGTGGCCCTATGTCCTTAAGGCAGAACTAAGTCTATTGGATTAGTAATTTAAATTTTATTTTTTATTAGTTATAATATCCATGGATATATTGAATTTTATGTGATTATTTTTATGGAATAATTTGATCCTCATCTGTTTCTTCCATATTATGCATAGTTTGTTGATAAAACGAAAAGTGTTTCAGTTTTTTTCTTTCCATTTTTATTATTCATATTTATTCATGAAACATTCCATTATTTGAATAAAATTAATGAGAATATGATCTCACCACTTTATTATTATTTTCCCTTGGATACCAGGATATTTTTTTTGATTGATATGTCGGGATATGATTAGGGGAATAATGGCGTTCAAAAAGAAAAAACATTGGTTATTTTATGTTTAAAATCTATCATGAATTTAAAGTATATATATAATTTCCCAATAATACTGATCTATTTGGACCTTTGGGATGTGGTACATTTTATCTATTGAAAATGACAAAAAGTAGATATCGACACAAGGTTACTTGAGTTAAAATATTTACAGTTTGTATAAGATAAAGTTTTATAGAAACCTTGGGAACTAGATGTAGGAAAATATATATTGGGGAACATAAACATATTATAGACATTGATTATATTTTTATATAAAAATATTAAACTTTTTATAATATATATATTATGAGGATTTTACTAAAAATACATTCATGTCTAGATAATACTAGTGGATGTGGTTCAGAAACAGATGTGTATAGAGGTAATAACTCTAAAAAAGGGACATCTAGAATGACTTAATCATCAGCTGGTACATGAAACTGAGTCTTACTATACATCTAGATTGACACTCCAAGTGGATATTCTTAGGATAATTCACATTTTGTTTACAAACCATTATAAAGTATTAGAAAATATTATTATGTTTTGGAAACATTCCTAAATAATCTGTATTTCTTATTAGGA
The DNA here is from genome assembly GCA_963277665.1 of Viscum album. Lineage (NCBI taxonomy): Eukaryota > Viridiplantae > Streptophyta > Magnoliopsida > Santalales > Viscaceae > Viscum > Viscum album. The sequence continues at coordinate 1,565,054,907 of OY728147.1, forward strand.
GATTATCCATGTATATTTTTTCAATTTTTCTAATTGTTACTCTTGTTTTGTGATTACATATTATGATAAATAATTTTGGGGTATAATATATTGTATTCCATTTTTTATAATATAAACATATTGAATTAATGGGAACCATGTCAATTCACATAATCCAAAGAGTAATATTGATAATTTATTTGATGATCATAAGCCAATCATCTATAAGGAACTATTCGTACAAAAATTCTCATCATATGGGGAAATAACATATTTTTCGATAATAATATTGAAATAATTCTCTATGTAATATTGATTTGAATGGAATCAATATAATAGGAATAAGGCATAACAAAAAATGGATATGGGGAAGAGGGGAATGAATGGTTTTCCCTAAGTGTGATAATTGTGGAATAAAACAGCTATGTCCATTCTTTAATGGAAAGGGAGTTTTCAATAAGTGTGGAGTTAAAGGACACCATTATCATAATTTCAAGGGAAATATAAAAATTTCTAATGTTCAATGCTTCAATTATAATAATATTGGGGCAAAGTAAAAATGAATTCTCCAACATCAGAGGAAATATACCTCAAAAGAAGCAAAGGGATAATGCTTAAGATTATGCAATTACCATAAAAAATGTGGAATGAATAATGTTCTTTTTTTGGATTTTAGAATTATGTTATTGGAGTATTTTATCAATGATATTGAGGTTATAATAATATCATACTTTATTTGGAATGTACTATAATAACATTTATAAATATATTTTATAGAGTATAATGAAAGATAGAGATGATCAAGAAATGTGATTCAATAACAACATTATCCTATTAGAAAACAAATAATTAAGGGAGGATAGCCCTAAATATGTTTTTCATATTTAGAATATAATGATATGTTTATGGGATAGTGTTAGTGACCATGATATTTGTTATAAGTTTAATGATTTATGTTATTATTACTTAATTTTATTGAATATATTGATTTATGGAATATATTTGACAACCTAGGATTTTATTTTTAGAAGAATGTGTGTTTTATTAAGGTTTTATAGTTATCAAGGTATTTACATATTTGTAATTTGACATTAAGAGTTACATTATATATTATGGTTCATATAATGTTGATTTAGTGAACTTCAATAAAATTGTTTTGACATTGAATTTGGATAGTCATATTTATCATAAGTCTTATGGTTAACTATATATAGAATGGATAAAGATTAAATTTAGGTGTTATTGGATAAATAATTAAATATATTTTGGTTTCAAAAAATCTCTAGAGATATGAAGAATTGATTTTCATTATAATGAACTACTAAATTTGATTCTGGAATAAAAATTATTTTTTGATATTCATTTCATCGTCTATGAAAATAATTAGGAATTTATCAAAGAATAACCAAATTTTGAAATGGTGCATGTTAAATAGAAGATATCAAGTAAGTGTATTCTCATATATTCTGAGTCTTAAGGAAAAGGAAATCATTAACACCAGGAAAAGGATCTTAATACCAAAATTATATCATAGTACATTCATTTTAAATTAGTCAAATGGTCCCTAAACACATCAAATCTTTATGGTTTTGTGGTTTTTTAATTTATCTTGATCATTAATTTTCTTCTGATCAATTTCCTCTATCACCCAATAATTTTTTTTGGATGTTGACATTTCCTTCCATGTCCATGTCTTTACATCCAATCCATGTTCTCCAGCTTAGAAGCCTTGTTATATGATATTTCCAGATGACCTTCATAGATCCCTTTCCTGCTTATCAAAATAATTTTTTATTAAACCTTCTCATTATGTGGGATCTAAGTAAGGGTATTTTAAAATTTCAAATCCTCTATTATTTACATGATGATTAAATCGTAAGGATGTGATTTATTATATGGGGGTAGGATATAACACCAAGATATTTTGAAATAGGAATATAATATTTTATTTTAAATATGTATTGAACACCAATGATTAAATGAAAATTTAATACCCTTATAAAATAAAGTATATTTAATTCTGAATAAATTTAATTTTTTTGAAATCTTTCACTCCACGCAAGACCGGGCTTGAACAAATAATGACACTCTATTGAAATATGATTATTTAAACATGAAAATTTTAATCTAACTATTAATATAAATGGTATGATTTTTAATGACTAATTTATGAAAATTATATTTTTTAAACATGTATAAAATAAATTTTTTGGTAATCTATTTATTTGAAATAAAAAACCATTTAATGAGAATGATATGTTTTATGAAAACATTATTTTTCTAAATGGTAGATTATTCATTCTTTACACACATAATTTACAATAAATTTTTCATATATTTTTAATCATTATTTTACAAATAAAATTATTATTGTAATCTAAATTCAACAATTATATTTCGGTGAATTTTTTGGAATTTTATGAAAATATTAATTTTTAGATGAATGGTGACAAATATAGATTTTTATTGAAAACAACCTTTTTTATAAAATTCTTTAAATAGTTAATTTATATTTTAAATTTGTTTTAAAGTATCATTAGTTAAATTTTATTTCATTGTAAATAATTTAGGTCAGTGGAATGAACTTAATATTTATCTTTGATATTAAAATATTCTTTACTTATACGAATTTTATTTTAGGAAAATATCTCTTACATCACATATGCAGTTTAATATTTAATTGAATTACACTACTTATGTAAATTTAATTTTTATAAAATTATTCCCTATTCTGAATAATAATAATATATATTATCAAATAATTTAAAATTTATTTTTTTCATAATGAATAGTGAAAAATAATAATTAATTGCCGCGGTTAAGGTAAAAATAAGTTTAGCAGTAGATAAACTAAAATGATAATGTTTAAAATAACCTAAATTTTATTAAAAATGTAACGCCCGGACCCCAGCTACCCAGAGTCGGTGCATTACTTCGTAACATTGGTATGAACACAAAAGATCATTTCTCGAAATACCGATTGGTTTAGTAGCCTTGGAAACACTAGATACATTCATAAATGTTACATTACATCATAAAGTGAAAAACTAATAACAAAGTCTTCATAGTCCACACTCATATCCTCTTTTGACTATCCCTACAGGTCATTCATAAAATACTTCTTCAAATCCTGGAAAAATATTAAAACATTGAAAGGGGTGAGCTCAGATGCTCAGTAAGGATAACAATATAGTGGAAGCTTTCATCAATAAACATAAACATTTAAGGCAATGTATAACTAAAACAAAAGCCTTTTAAACCTGAACTTCAACATAATATGGAAAAAGTAAAATGAGATAATTCCATTCACTTCTTCACATTGATATTCTACTGGTCGAATAATCAAATGCAATATCAATAACCACTTTCATAATGAGGGAATGTATAATGCCAGACATTCTGAAACATTTCGTCAAGGCCTCGGCCAAGACGTCTAAAATGATTAAGGCCTCGGCCAAAACCCTAAATCAAATTGGGAAAGGGCCTTGGCCAATTCCACGTCTAGTTGTCTCATGAGACCTACCGATGCATCGAGGAGCTATAGCGGGCTCCACCCGTCACTTATTAAGTCCAATACATTCCTCATATGAATAGGTTTAAACATATCATAAACCGTAACATAATTGTATCACATAAAACATGCATAAAGGAAACATAACATTTCCACATTTCAATCACAAGATATCAATACAACACATTGATATAATAAAAACTCTTTCAAAACAATTTTCAAAACCAAAATAAAAGAAAGATAAAACTTTGTATTTACATTTCATTAAAAAAAGCGATGGCTTATAGAGGATTCCAAAACTCAAATAATTGTCACGGCGGCGGAGAATTCATTGTCGCCGCATAAGTATGGAAAGAAAAACATTCCCTTTTGTCGTTTAGCAAAACACTTCGTATAAAAAAGATTCATTTTGAATAAATGTAAAAGTCAAAGGGGTTTATACACCGTATAAAAGAAAATTGTGTATAAAACCAAATATGCCTCAATGAAAGGGGATTGAGACGAAGTCCTTAAAAAGGTCATTTTTTTTACATAAAGTACATCAATAATGTGTATTCACTATAAGTACACATAAATAATGTAACAATACAAGATAGGACATAATAATATCATGACATAATTTGAAAGTAGGAGATTAACCCAATGAATAGAAATTGGGTTAAGAAGTTCCCTTACCTTGTACATTTCCTTGGTTGGGGTAGGTTAAACACATGTATAATGGTGAAATAATTGTTATTAAATTATACAAGAATCATATACATTCATATGATATCATATATGATCTTTTAACATTGCTTTGTTAACAATATCTTAGATTTATCGTTGTTTTGGGGTGTTAACTTGCTCGTTTTATTTTATATGTTTTGTTACGTAAGTCGTGTTTTTCATGGATAGGTTGTATCTTATTCATATCCCGAATTATATCATGTCCTTAAACATTATTTTTAAATAATCAAATTATAATTATACTTGAATGGATACGACAGAGAATGAATCTCATCGCGTTCGTGGAGACGGTAGTCTGTACGTACGCACGAGCGACAATATCATTATTTTGATATTAAAATAATATATAATTTGATAGTATATCATATATACAGAATCATTATCATGTTATATTTATTATTTACATGAATTACATATCATTATTATACCAATATAAATAATAATATATTGAATAACAATTACACCACGACGTGGAGACGGTAAGCCGTACGTACGCATGTATGGTGACATGTCATTAAAATGATGGGTAGAATACTTAATATGGTTGTTCCATATTTATAATAACGTCACAGTATATAGAATATACTGGAGTTATAATTTTAGAATTGAAATAATAATCAAAGAGGGAGTGGAAGAAGAAAGAAACTTGAAAGAGGGTGATGAAAACGTTACCTCTTCTTCGGGTTCTTCCTTTTGATTTGATCAAAGGGACTCTTTAGGATGGATTTCTGACTAAAGTAAAGCTTCTAGGATGAAGTGAGAGATGTTGGGAGAGTATTTGGGCAGAGTTTGGCCAAACCAAAAGGCTTGAAAGTGTGAATAAGGTGGTAGAGGTGAGGGCCTTTTATAAGAGGAGAGGAGGGGCTCTTTTGGAAAGATTGAAATGTTACATTATTATATAATGCTTTTCGGATTATAAAGGTCCCACACTTATATAATTCGTGTTTAAGATGATAAGGGTTAGAAATATCTTCATCCAATAGGCTTTGGACAAGTTTAAGCCTTGGATTTTGCATTATCTTCTCATTTTATTTAAATCGTTAAATAATGAGGTCATCGCTGCATTATCATGATGTCATAAAGAATTTAATTTATTTAATGTATAAAAATTAAAAAAAAATACTATGATGTAGGAAATCGTTTTAGCTTTCTAATTAATATTTATAGTCAAAATTTGGACTTGTGTAACCCCACTTACAAACTGTTTTAGTAGAACAACTCATGTTTGTGTCAATTTAATTTTAACATTAAATAAATATATATTAATGTCATTTTCCAACCAAAGTGGCTCCATGGGGTCCCCAAGTTGACCCATGGGTTTTCTTGGTCGGCCATGGCACATCCAATGAGGGTAGGACATGTGTAAAGCTCATCTCATATTATTAAAACATTATTTTTACCTTAAACTACACTAATTACCTCTAATCGCGATTAAGAAATTAAAAGTTACTATTCACCAAAAAAAAATTAATCTCATTGAACCACATTTTACTTCTAAATGACAACCATGTATGTCAGATTTTTGAAAATCAAATCACAGAGGTGGTAATATTTCATTTAAACGAAAAATCAGTTATTTAACTACCACTTAGTGGTTTCACTATTCATCAAAAATAGAAGTTTTTCAGAACAATGCCAAAATTTCACCCTAAGCTATAATTGATATTCCGATTTCAAAAATGATGTATATTTTACAAAATTCCAAAAATATAAGTTGCATTAATTTATTTTATAATTAATTCCCGCTGTCACAACAAATAGCATGTTTTTAAGAAACAATTTATATCAAAAGATTGGCAATTGTTTATGTCAAATCTCAGTGTTAAATTAATTCTAATGACCACCATTGGATAAAATGGTAAAAATATATTCTAATTATACTTTAGAACCACTAATTAGTATAATTTATCACTATAAATTATTTTGATTAAAAAAGTTGTTTTTAAGTATTTTTCACTATTCATAAAAAATTAGAAGTTCTCAGAAAAATACCAAAAATTCAACATAGGCTAATTTCGATATTCCGAATCCAAAAATGAAGTCCATTTTAAAATATAAAATTTATATAATTTTAAAAAGTGGTTATTACTATTCATAACGGCTACTATGATTAGTCGCGGTGTTTTAGAACTCGAAGTTGCGTACAATGAAAGCTATTGCATTATTGAATGAGAAGCGTATCATGGAAGCTCGGGGTGTTACATTCTCCCTTCCTTCAATAAATTGCGTCCTCACAATTTGAAATTTTTCTTTGAAAATTAAAGGTTGAAAAGAGAAAATACCTTTGTGGAAAAACCACATCGGAAATAATATTAATAAAATTTAGCCTTAATAAGAGGGAAAGGGAAATGAAAAAGTCACCACCCAATTATGATCTTGATTAGGAGAACATTGGGGGAAATTAGAGACATATAATTGGAGAAAAACGTAAATATTTGATGGGAGTGATTGAGGTCATCAATCACAATCAACTGTCAAATTGAGGGCCGCAAAGCCTTCATTCTATGTTGATTTAAAATATCATCAGTTCAACAAGACATAAGGTATTAGGATAACACATTTTTTTGTTTAAATATCCCTTTACTAAAGTTTAAGAATTAATTTATTCATTGAGTAACAGATAGGTATATATATATTTATGCTTGACAATTAGAATTTCAACCTTCCACTCACCTTTCACTCAAAAAGATAATAGAACCCAAAAATATTATACTTATCCTAATTGTATAAGGTTACAAATGCTTACACATACCATTTAGATTAGTAAAATTATTTTGTAATAACCAAGGACTTCCTGTAGGATAGTGGTAGGAAATAAAGTCCTGTCGCACTATGGTTGTGGGTTCGATTCCTGCAACTTTGTCCGACGCGACGGGTTATGCCCCACCCTACAGGTTGTCCTTTTCCTAAAAATATAGTACTATACTATTCCAAAAATAATCTTAATAAATGTTTTAACCTTAAACAATACTATCCAAAGTTCAACTTAATCCATTCCAACCTTTATAGTTATCCAAAATACCTCTATCCAGACTTTCTCTAAACGGTCTCTAAATTCCAAAATCAATTCTAACATCAGATTACCCAAACAAATTACAGTTTCTCTTTTGTCACATACTAAAAATACGATTACCTTAATCATATTAAAACCTTACTGAAATCAACAAGTACTGTAGTACAATCCTTATATATCACATTATTCTAATAACCAGAATATAATCCATGAGTCCAAAAGCACCAATACATTAATTATTCCGCTTCAACTGTAGTCACAACATAAGATTGGCCTTGATCCCTTGGACTTTTCTGAGGTAATTTTCCCTGACGCTTAGGACATTCATTTGCATAATGACCCATTTCTCTACAATTGTAGCATTCAACTTTGATAGCCTCTTTCTTTCCCTTCCAATCACGAGCCTAGTGACCCTTTTCTCCACATTTATAACAAACTCCCATTCCTTTTAGGCAAGTACTAGGGTGATTCTTCCCACAATTATCACATAATGGAAAATACTTCTTTCCCTTTTTCCCTTTATCTGTCTCTTGTTCCACTGTTCTCTTCTTCTCTTGCTTTACTTTTTGTCAAAATACTTAGATAATTCTTTTTTTGTCTTGATAGCACATGAGACAATATCTTCATATGTTGAGAAATATTGTGATACTAAAGCTCGACGTAGAAATGGTTTTAACCCATCAACGAAACGATCAGTCATACTTCTTGGGTTACGTATGTAATCTGCAGCATACCTCGCTAACCTTGTAAAGTTAGCCTCATACTTTGCGACATTCTCATCCTCCTTCTGCCTCAGACTCAGAAATTGCCTTTCCATATCCGCTCTACGGACTCGAGGAATGTATTTTTCTAAGAACAGCTCTTTGAACTCTTTCCATTCCATGTTTTTTAATTCATCATCTTACGTTGTGTTTTGAATTAGTGACCACCATTGATCGGCATATCTAGTGAGGCGGTAAACTTCCATGACAACTTTCTCCCTTTCACTACCCCCCAAGGCATGGAATATTTTCTGTAAGGAATTTATCCATTGCTCAGCTACTATAGGATTTGTACTCCCATTGAAGGATGGTGGTTGTTGCCTCATGAAACGGTCTAGCATTGATCCTCCATGTTACAGATCAGGGTGCTCCATATGAGTAAGGTTATTATTCATAACCTGTGTGATTTGTCCCAGTATGGTGAGAAGCTGATCAGCACCAGTTGTATCACTAGCTCCACCATAATTATCTTGAGTAGGAGGGAAATCCCTATACGGAGTGTGTGCATTGATACGGTTTCCATTCCTTCCACTAGGCGCCATTTCTAAACAATGGAATAAACTAGATTAGTTTATGAATTAAAATACATAATTCCATATTTGTAAAACACTTTACATAAATTGAACTATTTATGGATATAATCCATAATCATAAAAAGAAATGTTTTCTTTGATAAAGTATATACTCATAACCCTTCATAGTGGTTTGTAAAGAAAATGAGAAATATCCTAAGCATATCCCCCGGGAGTGTCGTAACCAAGAGTGCAGCAAGGCCCGTTGTCATGCACCAGTTTCCGTTCGAGTCTAGCTCAAAGCGGTGTTTTCGGGTTTTACCCCTAGGTACATCTGTGCCAGAGCCACCTCTACCTGCTCGTATCCAGACAGGGATGTATTTCTCGGAAAACACACAACATCTCTACAATACCAAAATTCTAGGATGTTCTTCTATACTAATCCTCAAAGTCTATCTTTGGGCTATGTGCTCTAATCAGAGTTTATCTAAATATAACTTCAAGGTTAGTACTAAACTGCCTTTGATACCAACTGTAACGCCCCGACCCCAGCTACCCAGAGTCGGTGCATTACTTCGTAACATTGGCATGATCACAAAAGATCAAGTCTCGAAAGACCGATTAGTTTAGTAGCCTTGGAAACACTAGATACATTCATAAATGTTACATTACATCATAAAGTGAAAAACTAATAACAATGTCTTCATAGTCCTCACTCATATCCTCTTTTGACTATCCCTGCAGGTCATTCATAAAATACTTCTTCACATCCTGGAAAAATATTAAAACATTGAAAGGGGTGAGCTCAGATGATCAGTAAGGATAACAATATAGCAGAAGCTTTCATCAATAAACATTTTCATTTAAGGCAATGTATAACTAAAACAAAAGCCTTTTAAACCTGAACTTCAACATAATATGGGAAAAGTAAAATGAGATAATGTCATTCACTTCTTCACATGGATATTCTACTGGTCGAATAATCACATGTAATATCAATAACCACTTTCATAATGAGGGAATGTATAATGCCAGACATTCTGAAACATTTCATCAAGGCATCGTCCAAGATGTCTAAAATGATTAAGGCCTCGGCCAAAACCATAATTCAAATTGGGAAAGAGCCTCAGCCAATTCCACATCTAGTTGTTTCATGGGACCTACCGATGCATCAAAGAATTATAGCGGGCTCCACCCATCACTTATTAAGTCCAATACATTCCTCATATGAATAGGTTTAAACATATCCTAAACCATAACATAATCGTATCACATAAAACATGCATAAATGAAACATAACATTTCCACATTTCAATCACAAGATATCAATAAAACACATTGATATAATAAAAACGCTTTCAAAACCATTTTCAATACCGAAATAAAAGAAAGTTAAAACTTTGTATTTATTTTTCATTAAAAAAAGTGATGGCTTGTAGAGGAAGCCAAAAATCAAATAATGGCCACGGCGGCGGAGAAGTCGGTGTCGCCGCATAAGTACGGAAAGAAAAACATTCCCTTTTGTCGTTTAGCAAAACGCTTCGTATAAAAAAGATTCATTTTGAATAAACGTAAAAGTCAAAGGGGTTTATACACCGTATAAAAGAAAATTGTGTATAAAACCAAATATGCCTCAATGAAAGGGGATTGAGACAAAGTCCTTAAAAAGATCATTTTTTTAAATAAAGTACATCTATAATGTGTATTCTCTATAAGTAAACATAAATAATGTAAAAATACAAGATAGGACATAATAATATCAGGACATAATTTGAAAGTAGGAGATTAACCCAAAGAATAGAAATTGGGTTAAGAAGTTCCCTTACCTTGTACATTTCCTTGGTTGGGGTAGGTTAACCTCCTGTATAATGGTGAAATAATTGTTATTAAATTATACTTGAATGGATACGACGGAGAATGAATCTCATCGCGTTCGTGGAGACGGTAGTCCGTACGTACGCATGAGAAAAAATATCATTATTTTGATATTAAAATAATATATAATTGGATTGTATATCATATATACAGAATCATTATCATGTTATATTTATTATTTACATGAATTACATATCATTATTATACCCATCTAAATAATAATATATTGAATAACAATTACACCACGACGTGGAGACGGTAAGCCGTACGTACGCACGTATGGTGACATGTCATTCAAATGATGAGTAGAATACTGAATATGGTTGTTCCATATTTATAATAACATCACAGTATATAGAAGATACTGGAGATATAATTTTATAATTGAAATAATAAACAAAGAGGGAGTGGAAGAAGAAAGAAACTTGAAATAGGGTGATTAAATGTTACATCTTCTTCGGGTTCTTCCTTTTGATTTGATCAAAAGGACTCCTTAGGATGGCTTTCTGACTAAAGTAAAGCTTCTAGGATGAATGGAGAGAAGTTGGGAGATTATTTGGGTAGAGGTTGGCCGAACCAAAAGGCTTGAAAGTGTGAATAAGTTGGTAGAGGTGGGGGCCTTTTATAAGTGGAGAGGAGGGGCTCTTTTGGAAAGATTGAAATGTTACATTATTATACAATGATTTTCGGATTATAAAGGTCCCAAACGTATATAATTCGTGGGTAAGGTGATAAGGGTTCGAAATATCTTCATCCAATAGGCATTTCACAAGTGTATGCCTTGGATTTTGCATTATCTTCTTATTTTATTTAAATCGTTAAATAATGAGGTCATCGCTGCATCATCATGATGTCATAAATAATTTAATTTATTTAATGTCTAAAAATTATAAAAAAAATACTATGATGTAGGAAATCTTTTTAGCTTTCTAATGTATATTTATAGTCAAAATTTGGACTTGTGTAACCCCACTTAAAAACTGTGTTAGTAGAACAACTCATGTTTGTGCCAATTAAATTTTAACATTAAATAAATATATATTAATGTCATTTTCCAACAAAAGTGGCTCCATGGGGTCCCCAAGTTAACCCATGGGTTGTATTGGTCGGCCATGGAACATCCAATGAGGGTAGGACATGTGTCAAGCTCATCTCATATTATTAAAACATTATTTTTACCTTAAACTACACTAATTACCTCTAATCGCGATTAAGAACTTAAAAGTTACTATTCACCAAAAATTATTTTAATCTCATTGAACCACATTTTACTTCTTAATGAAAACCATGTATGTCGGATTTTTTAAAATCAAATAACATTATTTAAACGAAAAATAAGTTATTTAACTACCACTTAGTGGTTTCACTATTCATCAAAAATAGAAGTTTTTCAGAACAATGCCAAAATTTCACCGTAAGCTATAATTGATATTCCGATTTCAAAAATGATGTCTATTTTAAGAAATTCCAAAAATATAAGTTGCATTAATTTATTTTATAATTAATTCCCATTGTCACAACAAATAGCGTGTTTTTAAGAAACAATTTATATCAAAAGATTGGCAATTGTTTATGTCTAATTTCAATGTTAAATAAATTCTAATGACCACCATGGGATAAAAAGGTAAAAATATATTCTAATTTTACTTTAAAACCACTAAATAGTATAATTTATCACTATAAATTATTTTGATTAAAAAAGTTGTTTTTAAGTATTTTTCACTATTCATAAAAAATTAGAAGTTCTCAGAAAAATACAAAAAATTCAACATAGGCTAATTTCGATATTCCGAATCCAAAAATGAAGTCCATTTTAATATATAAAATTTCTATAATTTTAAAAAGTTGTTATTACTATTCATAACGGCTACTATGATTAGTCACGGTGTTTTAGAACTCGAAGGTGCGTACAATGAAAGATATTGCATTATTGAATGAGAAGCGTATCATGGAAGCTCGGGGTGTTACACAAAACCCACTAAATTGAAATATTTTGACACTATTATATCTAATTTTATAGAATAATTATTTTTGGTGGCCTGTTTCATGAATAAAACATTGGTATCACTTTGTCTTTTCAAAAATTCCATGTGTGTCTTCCCCAAAATATAAAAGGCCACCCAATTTTATCCAATAATCACAAGTAAAGAACAAGTGAGTTCAGATAATACTAGAAAATATATATTACTTAATTGACTCAAAACATCCTATATAAATTATTTTTAATAAGAATTCATCCTTAGAATGATATTGGTATAAACCGATAGAGGCTCCCTGAAATAGAGGTAAAATTCTTAAACATGTGTATTTATTTAATTTATAATTACACATACATAAGACCTTATAAAACTTTGATAATATATAAAAAAATTAATATATAATGATTTTTTATTATGAAAATAGAATAAACCAGATTGGTGTTTACTTCCCACCAATGAAAAACATAAACATAAACCGTGTGTGTGACTGACTACAACCACATGAACTGATGTAATTCATTTTCCATCACAATCATTAAAATATAGATATAGTGACAGATTAAACATATTGTTATTATATTTTTGATATTATTATACTTTTTAAATTATGATATCATATAAAACTTATTTATTTTCAATCCCTGACAGATACAATAACATCAGTTATGTGTATGGCAGACTACCACCTCAAAAAGCAATGTGATTCATTTTTCAATTATGATTTACCAGAAAATATGAATGGTTAATGTTAATAAATATGTGTTGTGTTTATGATATAACAATAATTCTATAAATTTATTATAAGATATAACTTTTTACCATCAAATCTGCTGGAAAATGATAATATCTCTAATCAGTATATATGGACTACCACATCTACATAGCGATGGGAAATGTTTTTTGATTTATTTTATCATGGATGGTAGAAAGGATTTAATTGGTTAATATATTTTATATATCTGAAATAATTATTATTATTTAAATATTTATTAATATTTATTTTCCTTTTTTTCCATCTATCGAGAAGAATGGAAACAACATTCATGCATATATATAACCTACCATATCAATGAACAATGTAATCTAGTTTCAAACTCAAACTTCAATAAATTACTATTAATACATATATAATAAATAAATGTTATATTAAAATAATTATAAACAATATGTAGAATATTTTACCAAGATCAAATTAAGAGAACCAAAATTTCAAAACTAAAACATATATAAAAAAAATGCAATTATCGCCTGAAACAATGATTTTAACAAAGAATTGATACTAAACAGACGATAAAATACTATAAGTAAATAATATTTCATTTTATATATAATATTATGATTCTTAATATATGTATAATAAACCCATATTTATTATACATGTGGTGTGGACACATACATAGGAATTCAATCCTATGGTAAGGGTTTCTCGTCAAACTTTTAATTCTGTGAGACATAAGCCATATTTACCGATTATTCATTTGTGTGGTGTATATACTGACGATTTGATATGTAATATCATGTATAAATTTATCTTCAATGTAATAAATGTTTCATTTGATGATTATTTCTTTTATTGTGCTTACGATCTAGATGATACCAAAGTGGTCAGAGATTATTTCACAATCTAATCATTATTTGGTATGGTTTATGTTTATGTCTCCCTTGGGGGAATTACTTAATGTTAATATGTTAAAAAAATTATAATTTATTCTCTTATTAATATCCATGAAGTATTTCATGTAATATTACCATTTTAACACTCTTTGGTAGTGAACATGATAGATAAATATTTTTCAATAAAATATAACATTATTTATCTATTTGATTGAGAATCCTTTTTAATCAAAATCCATGTTTTATAAAAATTATTTATAAAATAATATTATCCTTTTAAATACGATTTATTAATTATATTTATATGTTTATAAAATTGTTAATTATTTTCTGAAAGTAATCTTCATATAATTTTAAAAAAAAATCCAATTTGGATTTTATCGAAAATGTGAAAGCAATCTTTGTTTTAACATGTACAAAATGAAAGAAATATTCCACTGTCATGACCACTAAAGTTTTTAAATATTATTTTACAAGTTTCCATTGAATAATTTCAAATAAATGTATCCTCAAAATGTTCCCGTTATTTTTTAAAATATATTTTCAATGTTAATAGATTTTTTTATCAAGAATTTTTTTAATGAAAAGTTTATGGTATTTATATTCATTGAAGACATAAACCATTTATTTTAATTATGATCCACTGGGGATATGTTGTATGAATCTGAAAATTATTATTTCTTTGGATATATTTTTATCAGCTTGAATAAGGATGTACTATTTTATTACCATTCACTATAATATTTGGGATGGTGTATGATTATGTTTATTTGATTGGTGTAAGTATTAAAATTTTGAAGGTTATTTTTTCAATGAAAATGTTTATGTTGATTATGATTCCCCCATTTCATACAAGGAATGAATTAGAATTATTATGTTATAGGTGAGTTCCGGTTATAGAAATCCCCATGATGCATTAACTGATCTCATCAGACAAATCAGTTGTCCAAGTACGACTGGTTTCTACCCACAACTTCATAATATCTTGTAAAAGGCCGTGATAGTTTCATATGGTCAACATTACACCTTCCCACATTACAATATTGGTTATTTCCGTGTGATTATTATATAAGTTATAATATAAATGGAAAATATTCAATATTTTGTGATTATTTATATATATTAAATTGACCATCATTTATTTCTTCCATATAATTATCATATTACTGATTAAATTGAATAATTTTCAGTTATTTACCTTTTCATTTTAATTATTATTATTTATTCATGATAGATTTTTTTTACACATACCCTTATTGAGCATCTTACCTCACATCTTTCTTATGATATATTTTTTCCAAGATATTTGGAAATGTTTTGTGATTTATATGTAGGGATATGATAGGATAAAAATTGAATTCTCAATGAAAACACTTTGTTTATTTTATATTTAAAATTTATTGTAAATTTTATGAATGTATTCGATATACCAATAACACTTAATTGTTTGATCCTTCAAGTTATGATACCAAATATCTAGGTGCAATATAATAATGTTGACACTGGTCTGGGTTTATAGGAGAAATGGTCATTGCAATATTTAATTTCATGACACAAAAATTTAAATTTTCATTGATATCATGATAAATCTCAAAATTGTTAATCTGGGGGTTTAACTAAGACATATGGTTAAGTCATAATATAAACTTGTCTAAATTTTATTGAAGGAGATTATTTTTACTTATCTTTACCACATATTTAAATATATTAATTTTATCTGCATGAATATAATGATTAATTTATATTAATTTCATACTTTGAGTAATTCCAATAGTTCCCCTCTACCATATTATATAATGAACGCACCACTACCCTCTTTATCACACTTCATAAGCAACTTATCTCATCCAAAAAATTTCTAAAATCACTTCTAAACCTTTTGAGAAAAATTCCAGCGGTTCTAGTCTTATTAAATATCATCCATATGGTCTATAGAATGTTACTCAAAAGAGGTTCTTCATAGAGGAGGCAGTCATATTAACCAAGAGTTTTTATTTTAATTCAACTTCAACCTCCTATAATTCTATAATAAACCATGAAATATAATATTATCAATATCTAACATATACAGATATGTTATTATATAAATTTCATAACCTTATTGAATATTATATGTTATCTATTTTCATACCCTTTTATATATTGGAGGATTTTATCATCTTCCATGATTACATGTGGATTACCACATTAATAAAATGATGTGATTCATTTTTTATGTATTCCATTAATGTATAATTATAAAATTATATTTTATGTATGAAAATTATAATTATTTCATTATTATTATTATAGATGTTATGGGACCATTTCCACTTGAACCATGTTAAACTACGAAATCTATTTTGATATTATGAGTTGAATGTTCTCAAAACATCTATCACATACATAAAAAATTGAGTAATAAAATTTTTAATCAAAATAAATGATATAATTTTTTTATTGATAATTGTTTAAACATGATATTTTTTTCTTAAGAAATTAAATAGTTTAAATAATTTATTATATAGTGTTTAAGGGATAATATTCATGAATAAAGACTTTAAATAAGAGTTTATTAACTCAATTTATATTAATTGATTTATAAATATACTTCACTAACTATTTCCTGACAAGGTTATGTGTTAAATTTTAACAAACCTGCCCAAAGTACCATCAAAATGATATTTGATTCAATCCATCACTAACACAGAGATTGCTCTCGTTCTCTAGCATCTGGTGAAAATCACCAGGTAATCAAGAAATAAATTTTGGGAATGATTTATCCCACAAAATATTGTAATAAACAAAGTACACTCTGGGAAATCATAAAACAAACACATCAGTTTAACCATATAATATATAAGGTGATGATACAAAATTAGAAATACAACAAAGCATCAAAAAAACCATCTCGTAGAGGTCCATGATTACCCACTATATCTGATGTCACCCACCCTTGGTCACCATATCATTACCCCAAAAAGGGGAATAAAAATTCATGACTTCTTTATATAAGATCATAAAACTCAAAAATTAGTAAATTATACACGCAGGGTGTGTACTATAGTGCACAGTAGGATTCCAAAAAATATTCTATGATATTGTTCCATAAGTTACGTCAAATATTCTAAAATAGGTTCCCAATATAGGGAATATAAATCATAGTGAAAAAATATCATTTTAAATATTTAATAATCATTTATCAAACAAAACCTTAAAAAATTCCATTTTAGCATTTTAAAACATAACTTTTTCATGGAAAAAATTAGAAAGCATTGCACAAGTTGAAGTCGTATCTAAAAAGGAAATAATGAATATGCACTCGATATTAATATCTATACAAGATCCAATAAAAAATAGTTAATGTGCATAATTAAAATGAATAGATTAGTCAAGGGTAGTAACCCATCAAGAAAGCCAACTCTAGTTCCATGTAGTGACAAAAAACACTATAATTTATTGAGTTTAAAATATTTGGATTTCATGGGAGAAACCAAGGTGTGATATTGACTCTACCATAAAAAATATAATAAAAAATAATAATCACAACTAATTATCGGGCTTACATCTAGTCTCACATTACTCATGAAAACCATTTCCATGCACACCTGCATTCCTTACCACATTTATATATATTGAAAATTTCAGGGTCTCTATGGATCCATTAGATGGGGTGTCAGACCGCTAGTGAAGCATATGTCTAGGTCATCCCTTCTAATTGTATACGTTCCCTAGACTAGCCAAAATATGTGAGTTATATAATCATTTCATGATGATCACATGGTGATTATTATCAATATCAATCATGGGAAAATGTCCCCATGTCACATCTCACTCACACACTCAATATTCTATAATTTAAATCATTACTTGTTCAACACCATTCAATGGGATGTAAAAGAATAAATAAAGTTACATTATATGGTTATCATATTGTAGGATTATAATAATATGCCAACCAGGTTATCAAGAACCCTAAATTAAATTTAAAACCTTTTATACAATTAAATATTAAAAAGGGTAATCATACCCTCTTATTTTCATAAAACATCATCATAATGAAATAATAACCTTTAAAATTATTATTTATTTCTAATAATCAAAAAATCATTGAAAGGATGTTTTAAAATTTAAAAAGGTTTGAATACATTTAAAAATGCGGGTTTGCACACTCATTCCATGTGAATAAATAAATTTTATCTTATAACCCATGAACAACCTTTTAAAATCAAGCGTAAAATAATGTAATGAGGTATCATAGATATTTAAAAAAATCTATCATTTGAAAAAATTTATAGAACATAAAATAGATCAACACATTTTTTTAAAATAAATGAATTTCACTTTAGAAACAAAAACCATGGACAAAACCCTCATTTAAACCACGTCTCCATTTCAATTTTAATTGAAATAAATTCCAGAAAACATTTCTTTGACCAATTCAAAATAATTTCTCAGATATCATGATCATATACTATCAATTCATTCCATGATCAATTCAATGTGAATAGGGTCAAAGAACAATTCACAATGAATTAAATGTGTGACATCTATAGAACATATATGAGGTAAAATGATCTCACTAGAAGAGGATCAACAAACTAATTAGAACATAGATCCTTTAAATGATTAACTTGGGATATCCAAAACACCTCTATAGGAATCCCAAAATCTAAAGGATCAAATTTAGTTCAAGTGGGAATATTGTAGGTTTAATTAGTGGGTTTAAAGGATTTTAATTACAATTTTGGAGAAATAAATGTCATATGCATGATTTTTAGGTTTAGGTAACATGGTTACTACAAATTGTGAACCAAACCATGCACCCAAAAAGCAGCTTCTAAATAAACTACATTGTCTGGATGGATGGTTAGTTTAACCATGCACCAACTGTGCAACCCCTTATGGGATACTGGAAAAGGTTGTATGGTTTGGATGCATGGTTTCTCTATCTCTGAACCAACCATACACCCCTAACTTGGATACTAGAAATGGTTTCCTGGTTTGGATGTATTGTTTTTCAACCCATGAACCAACGATTCATAGGCCTAGAAACCTTAAAACAAACTCTGAATAAAACACCAAAAAAACCATGAAGCGATCCAAACAAATGATCCAAAAATCAATGGGTAAAATAACCTAAAAACACGTGGTGGGATGTTACAGCCTCCCCACCATAAGAATTTGTATACCTAGAAAGATTCATGTTAGAATAATTTAAAAATATGACATATAATGAACTCCCCACTCATCTTGTGGGGTGGATAGTCCATAGTATTGAAGAGAGACAGACCCAAAGGCTAACATCACACACACAACTCTAAGATCAAATGACATCTCAATTGTTTACCTATATTATGATGGGTTTTTAAATATGAATTAAATTAACGATAATTTACTGGATATGAGATTCTACACTAATATTTATTTTTTTTTTATTCTCACGCAGGACCAAAATCGTGAGAAATTTATGGAAAAAGAGAAATTATTGATGATAATGGCACTTCACACCGAGTCAAGAAGTAGTATGGTTCGATAATGGAAATTTAATATTGAATACAAAATTGATGATTAAAGATAAATACAATGTTAAATTCATTTATTGAACGTTTATCATGATGGTAGATGATCACTAGTGGTTCAAAAGTCAAAATCGTAATTATCAAGGGTAAATTAAGATTATTGAACTAGAAGATCTTGATTTGTCTCGTGTATCATGTACATGACTTATAAAATTTACTTGGAATGAAATGAGTATTCAATTATTGAAGAGATTTTATGTAGTGAATATTTCAAGGCCCAAATATTAAATTTCATCTAAATTTCACATGATGTTAGAACCTTGTATAAACTAAAAAATAGATATTTTGATGTATCTATTTTATAGGGGAGGTAGTATGACTTTCAAAAAACATTTTAATGTGGTTTTTGACCATGATGATCCATAAGAAGACATTAAGGCTTATAAATATTGGGTTTCGAAAGGAGATAAAGGATTCCATTCTAAGAAGTTGGCTCAAACATCAGGATGCTACTCTAGGGTTCCAATCCACCGATCTTCATATATTGGGTTTCTTTTTTGTTATTCTATTTTACATTTCTTATTGTAATGTAATGTTGAATACTTTGTAGTTTTATTACAATATAACCCTTTACTTATTATCTGTCTCATTCACTCTCATCTATTCTATTACGTCTAGAATGTGGTTTGTCTAACATTTGAATTTGAATCATTTAATCATTATGCTTAGCATTCCATTAGATTCCTTGATTTTATTCAATTATGTCATGAATATCTAATCTTCTTAGGTTTAGGGGCTGGGCGTAGGGGTGAAATTAACCATAAAAAATATATAATTCAATACAAGAAATCCTTGTGGTTATTAATTAGGTTAATTAAAAATTTTCTATCTCGTTAATTTACCAAAATCAGACCATGGAGGGATCAATTGAAGGACCCTGACTTTGTTGGAGTTGAGAACACTATGAACATTAGCCTATGATTATTTTTATTTTAGAAGCTAAGTGTAATTAATTTGGTTGTTATCTATACCAAGATCAAGGGATAGGTGAATTTTATGTAGATCTAATTGGTTTTCCCATAACCAATTGGTGACATTACCAATGCATCGCATCCTAAACCATAGGTCTATCAAAATCTAGATTTTGGATTATCCTTTACCATTACCCAAAAACTGGCCCTAGAATATCTATGTCTTATATATTTTCTATCACTCTTCCATTATTGTAATTATTTAATTTTGATCATTAGTTTAATCAAATCAAATTGAATACGGATGACAGGATCTTTGGTTTAGTTTCTTATATTGTATTCCTTACAATTTGTAGAATGGAACCAATACATCCACTTTATTATGGCTTTGATTTTCCTGATGTTCTGAAAAATATAGATTTATAATTTTATCATTCCCAAATTATTTAACAACATATTCTGTGTGCATCATATTTTGGCATAATTTTTAGGGATCAATAGAGCATTGTAAAATATTCTAGACCGATTTCATTGGATAAAGGATTTTCTTATCCCACTTGTGGTTGATTGATTAATGTTTAGATTTTTTTTATTTTTTCAATATTTTTATTGAACTTGGTAGTTTGAGGTAATGTGATGGTTGAATTATCACACACATTATTCTTATGGTGAACTAACAAAAGAGTATATTGAATATTAAGAGGATTATAATTCATGTGAAATAATAAACTAAAAGATGTTATCATAGTTAGAAAAAAATAGAATGAGTAATATCATTATAGATACAATGAATTATAGCATCAATAGTGGAATAATACATATCACCAGGTCAACATAGGATCTCATGATATTCATGGATACTATGGAAATTACTTCACTAAGGAACACATAGAAGAAAAGATAACGTGATTACTCATTCAGTACATTATAGTTTTAGGCAAGAGGATGTATGATCATGAGACACAGCTCAGAGATCGAGGATAATTGACTAATCAACTTGCCTAATTTTTTTAAAATTTATATTTTTTTATGAATAATCTATATTTAATTTCTAATTCAAATATCTTTTGGTTTGAAGAATAATAATTTATGGACGTGGAGGAAGTCAAAATTTCTGAAAAAATTAAATATCAAGATTATTTCATTCAAGAAAACTCTCACTTTCAACCTTCACATGAGAAGAAACAAGACAACATACATACCATCTTGCTGAAAAAGTTCATTCCATTATTGGATAAGTTCATGGATCACCATGAGGCCCATGTTAATGAACATGGATAACTAATTACTCAATTTTATAATATTATATAAAATTAAAATTCCCTAGTATAAAACATACCAATAAAAATTAGTTCGTGGTTAGTTTGGTTTGAATGAAAATAAGAGTAAGAGGTGATGGAAGTACATATTTAAAAAATAAAAAAGGGATGAAAAATTAGTGGCAAATATAAAACAATACAAGGATCATATTGAAAATGTTAAAAATGACGAACCAATAAATTTAGAATTATTATTAGAACCTAAGGAGTCCCATGTCCAGATATGAAAATAATGAGAATAATATAGAGAATACCTTTTGTGACTGATAGAATAAGAGAGAAAGAAATATGATAGAGAATTTTGAATATGTGGTCTAAGAGTAAGAGAAGAAGGTGGTCAATGAAATAAAACCCATTGAACTATAAGAAAAAGAAAAATTAAAGGACGAGGAGAATAAACATACATACATCGACCTCACTGAGATTTTAATGATAGAAAATTATGAGATACCATGCTAAATATACTATAATACCAAGAGTATACCATTTACAATATCATAAATGAAATACACGAGAGGGAGAAGAAAAAATATATTGTGATAGAAACCAGATTTGAAGATGTTATGAATGAAGAACCTATAAAAATTGTAATAGAGATGAAAATGTAGTGGTGGATCAAGTTAACCGAAAAATATGGTTATATTTAAATTTCATTAAATTTTTATTATAATTTTCATCACTTTATATCCCACCACAATCACCAGTCATGTAGAACCAATATAGGAGGAATAAAAATACAACACAAATGCACAAAAAAGTCATATGTGGGTAAATACAAGATGGTTAGATCTATATCATGTTCCAATATCCAAAAAAACATTATAGTTGAGGTAAAAAACCATAAAAACGAGCATCTACCTGGAGGACACCAGGCTTTTAATTTTTTTAAAGCATAGTTTTATTTTATTTTATTCATTTAATAACTCTCCTCATTGACTATCTCTTAATATTTTTGAAGCAAATACATTAAATTTTAAAAGGAAATGACCATTCACTATTTAAATTTTTTTAAGCCCATAGATGTAATAATTATGAATAAAATAAAGTGTTTCATACAAGATCAAATCACTTAGTGATATCACTATTCACATCATGATCGTGAGTTAACAAAACTAGAGAAAAAAAATATATATATAAGGGGATTGATTTTAAATTGTTTACTTTTTCCACTACTAGTTTTTTCATCTATTTATTTTTAAATTAATAATAAGATAAATAAAAATATTTATGATAATGTATTGAATTGTTTCATGAAATGATTTAGATTAAATTCACCAAAAAAATTAATATTTTGACTTCTACTCAATAATATAAGATACATCAACACATAGGAGAAGTATTTCAACCTATTGTAAAATTTTGAACATCATGACCATAAATGGAAAATATATAAATGGGCATTTTAGAAGAAACACAATTAATTCAATTTTGAGTTTCTTAAAAATTATTGCCGAAATGATTTATTTTATTGATGTGAATTCTTAGAAATATGCATTGAGTAAACTAATTGTCCATGTTAACATTGTTCCCTGATTTAATTACATTATTTTCCCATTCTAGAGATAAATCTAGGCCAAATCATTCCTATTTTAATTTGAAAATTTCTAAAGTGAATCATGGGGCATATAAACATATAAGAACATGAATTGATATATTGTCAATGATATGACTAAATAAATTCACCATTGAAATGATAGAATATTTTTTTTGAAGAGGCCATTTATCTTGAGATCCACATATAATCATTTCAATTATATAATTTTATATTGTTTTAAATACATTTAATTATCTAATAGATTATAATATATGTTTAATTTATAAATTTTATTCTTACTTTACTCAACTGAACTATAAAGAATAAACATCCTTGGATAATTTTCATGCCAAAAATATTAAATTTATTTCTCAATAAAATTGAATGATAAAAATGAGAAACATATTTATATATATAATCATGTGGTTTAGGATTTGAAAAATCATGATTTAGGGGAACATTTTAATCTATGAAAATGAATTTTTTATATATTTAGAAATGCATTTAATTTTTGATATTTTTATTCAGTGATTTTATTATTTTTATGTTTTCCATTGAGTTATTTACCAAACCTTTATTATCATTCATGAAACATCCTCAAAGCCTAATATTTCCATTATTTATATTGTATGTTTTTTATGAAATTTTTTAATTCATTATTTTAGAACATGATTTTAATTTTATCAATGATATGACAAAATATAATAACTTTTAATATGATTGAGGAATTATTTTTTTACCCCTTATCCTTATACCCAGCTTACATTATTCTATATTAAGCCTATAGAATAAATTAAAAACCTTATTAGGAATTGTTCCATGATACGATTGTATCGTATCTATTACTACCTATCAATATGTTTTTTCATGATATTTAGAAAAAATATGTGCGGGGAGGGACTTTACGGTTTGTACTAGGATATAATTAAATGGGGAAATTTTACTAGGGATTTTTTCATTCTGATTTAAGGAGAGGCCGTGAAATATTTTATTATTTTTCTATATTCACCTCTCATTCTAAAATATTTATAAAATAAGAAAATAGTTAATAAAACATAAAAAAAGGGGTGTTGTTTCATGGGATGATAATAAATAACCACATCTAGACCAATGTTATTTTGGTCATATATGTTTAGGTGGTGGATATAAAACGTGTTTTATGAATAAACTTAAAATAAAAAAAATAACAATAAAACAAATATCAAGAGAGGTAGATTCGTTAATTATTCTTACATTTATCATGAGCCCACTTTGTGCATTTGGGGGAAAGAGAGGGATTGAATCTGTAGAGGGAGGTTTATGTTGATATTTTCTCTTGATATCGTGCATTACACATTAGATTCAAACATAATTTTTTATCCTTATTTGTTAACATCATTCACCCACATTCTCTAAAGTTTCGGATACATTTGAACATAATGGTCAATCCCTTGTGAATATTTTTAATATATGTATTTTCACTATGGAGATGACGGATTCCGTGAAAACATATGGTATGTGGCATGCTTTTGTGGTTTGTGCTGATCTCTATTTACATTGTTAACCTAATATTGAGCATACAAATTTAATGTTAGTTAGATTACCAATAAAATTATTATTATTAATGAATGGAAAAATGGGATTGGATGAATTAAAATGATTTTTTGATTCAAATGGGTAAATTAAAATACATGGTTGATGTGTTTTATTTGAAAATTTTAGTAGTGTTGAATTTTATTATGTGATGCTTGATCATTAAATTTCCCATTTAATCATTTATATTTTAGGCACATTGAATAAAAAATCATGGCAGGGTGATTGTACTTTGTAGTATGTTGAGACTGCACCCTTGAATAAAAGTCTTAATTCAAGTATGGGGGTATTTGATTATTTTATTTCATGCATATGTTTTAGGTTTTATTATATTATTAATTTCTTTAATATTATGGTCATTTATTTCAATATTTGTAGTTTTTAACTTATTTTGAGATTTGTGGAAGGATAAAATATATAATTGGAAAAGGAACAAAAAAAAGAGGTTCAAATGAAGATAAAAATATACTTCACACCGCAACACATCATTAATTAGTGATAGACTAGAAAATATGATTGTTTGACAAGATAAATTATGCTTATAGAACACTCCTAGTGGTTAAAAGTGAAAAAACATAACAAAACAGATCATAAGGAATTAAAAGTATGAGACTCACATCATGTAAGTATTACTTGATGTGAAAAAATTTTAATCCATGAACCCCAGACATGATTTGAAGTGATGAAAATGTTCAAAAAAATAAAGCTTCACACATTACAAGTCTTGTTAACATTACATGATGTGAAATTGTTGGGACAGACCCAGTAATGACTATTTTGATAGAATTTTCAATAAGAAAACTCAAATTATAACCTAAATAGCCATTAATGACTAAGATATACATAGAAAGATATAATGATTCATTAATTAACAATTAAAACTACAACAAGAATTCCAAAATACGTGGATAAGAGGCCAGGGTACCACCCCAAATATGAATTTGGGAAACATCATTGTTGGGATCACGGGCCGCCACTGCCATGAGGAGTCAAATTGGGTTTTTATTTTCCTACACCCACCTGACTATAATAACAATTTGGACCTTATATAATGAAATTTTATTTAAGGGGGATTAATTATTAAAGGGTATATAATTTTTTAATGTAATTCATTTGGGTCTTTTCTATAACCCTATCATCTTAAATCTATTATTTTCTTTATCAGTCTTGGATGTTGTGTGATTGGGGAGGGATTGATATTTTAAATGCATTTACTAGAGAGTGATTATTACTGTGCTCATTGGGTTGATTATTTTATATGTTTAAAAATGGTTATGAGTTACCAAATCATCAAATAGTCATAGTAACAAGACCATTATGGAAAGTGAACACCAATGATTTTGGGTTTGATAAACATGACCATTATATTTAACCAAAATTGGTTCGAACACCAATGATTTCAATTATATTACATTATTACCTAATCAATCATGAAACCATATTTTAAATTTCTATGAATGGTTTTCCATTTTCTTAAAATCAAAATGAATCTTTATATCTTCATTATATAAGTTACTTTCGATTTATTTCATTGAATAGTTTTGTTTTATTTTGTTAAATTAATATTTTTCCAACCCTGTATTTTTGGGAAAAATCAAAAAATAATAATGGAATGATAGCTCAAAAAAATAATGATTTCTATAAAAATGATCACTCTCATTGTTAGTCTACAGTCAAAATTTTACAAGCATGGAATATAACTAACATGGATTTATTCCATGAGTAAGTACTAAATGGTAGCCTTAGATTTTCAACACTGAGCCTCACCCCATGATGAGGTCGTAAAATAAAACACTATAACAATTGGTTTTCTAGGACATTATGTAATCAAAACATCATAGTTAGTCAATTACATTCGGAAGATCAATCGAAATCTATCTAGAAATAGCTTAATCATCACGGTCAATGCATTGTGGGGAATTACAATCTCATAATGGATATCATCCATCATATCAAAATTGGGATCTAACCATGAAGGAAAAAATGATAACACATATGAAAAAATTTCAATCAAAAAATCTCAAGGATTCTCACCACAAGATTCCAATACATCGTCATGAGCCTAATAAACCACATGAAACTAAAGTCATTCCAAGAAAAAAGGTTACAAAATCAAGAGTACACATTCAAAAGTAATATCCATATTTGTCAAAATAAAATGAAACCATAAACATGATAACAACCATGATCAAAATTAATCATCCCAAACTATATAAAAACCAATCATAATCTCTAAAACATAGTGTTTCCAAGAAAAGACAAGAAAAAACAATGAAAAAATCAACCAGTTTTCAATCCAACATTAGAAAAAACATGATGGATAAACATCAACCACCAAAATAATCTATGAAATCCAATATCGCATTAAAATATTTTCTCCAATTCCTATGGATATATACCTATTATCTTAAATCAGTAGTTTCCCTGCAGTTTGGAGCTGATGATCCCTAACAAATAACATAACTTTTTTGTCACCCCACATACAGAACTTTTTACAGTGTACCAAATGACCACACCCACTAAAAAATATCATTACATTAAAAAAACCATCTATGTGAAAAAATTATCCACACTAGAATTATAAAAAATTCTTATTCTTTATCTGAGAATCTTTTTTTACTCATCCATGAAAGAGGCATTGTTCCCATAATGTCATTTATCATGATCTCCATCATCTTTAAAAGATTTTTTGAGTGTCTACTAATAAGAGATAAATTAGGTCAATGTAATAGAGGTTAAAAGTTATGGTTTAATAACATTACTAAAATATATTTCCTTGTTGGATTCATTACCAATATTCTCGAGGAATAAACATATCAAACCTTATAATTTCTTGGCATACACCACAACTAATATCTCATCTTAACCAAAAACCAATAATTTAATTACATTCTAATTCTTCAAATTTTAATTAAACTATAACTAAATGAATATGGAATTAAATTATTACCAATACATTCTTTTATACAAACAGGATACAATCACAGATTCCCACCACTAATGTCGAGGACCCTTAAACAAAGAATCGATAGGCATAACCATTGAAGCATTTGGAGTCTTGAGAGAATCAATGATCCATTCAACATTATTAGGAAACTTTACGACCTCAATATAATCTTGTTCGACTTTATAATATTGTGAATGAAAATCCAAGAAGTTAGGTATTTGGTTTAATGGATTGAAGGTCTCTAGCTCCACCACTCGATATAACGTCCGGATAGATTAGTCAATAAGATATTCCACTTTTTTACAACATGAATTACTACTACAAAAAATAGACTGATGAATAAGTATTTTATCTTTCATGGAAAACATCATCAGGTAAATTAAGAGTCATCATCAAATACATACTCAAAAAATTAATCATAACACAAAACCTAAGATAGATTATAAGAAATCCAAAGGATTTCAATCAAGACATAATCAAATTTATCATATAATCTCTGATTTGAAAATATAAAAATATTTTAACATTTATAAAACATTAATATTTCATTCTAAAATGATAAATATTATTTTAAATACATCATATTTCCTTAAAAAATCATTTACTATCTCATATAAATTTTCCATGGTTTTAAAAAAAGTTATTCAGACTGTCCAATTATTATAACTATTTATAAGTAAAACTTATTACCACCAAAAATTTATTCATAAAAAATTTCCTTAACACATAATAAATGAGTATTTGAAAATTATATTTCTAAACCAAACATTTCATAAAAATCACTTTTTGGTAATTTTTAAAAATTCCAAAAGAACTCAATAATTTTTTTAATACTATATCTTGTTTCATAATGGTGTTTAAAATAATAAATAAGGGATTGAAGATGAAATGAAAAAACTAGAACATTAAAAAAACGACATCCATAACACTACTAACTAACCTCATAGAAGTAATGTTAGGTTAAAGAAAACTGATATGGAGTCAACTTTATAACTAGGTTAGAACGATGCATGGCCCGACTGTTTGGGATGGTAAACAAAACACTAACCACGCATCTATTCATGGATGAATTTCTATACAAGTCACATTAATTCTTCGTAGTTTACTAGAATATGGAAACATGATTTGACTGCGGTCATCCTTTAATTCTAGTTCCAGAAATTATAATATAATCCCCAAATTATAGATAGTCTCATTAGGAATCTAAATATCATTTTTCATCAGGAAACGGATAACATGGAAGAAATAATCAAGTCCCCACATCATGGGTAACTCAAGTCTCATCATGAAGATTTGGTGATCAATCACCCACTCATAAACTGCCTATTCATTACTGAAACAATCTTAATGTCCTTATTACAATTAATCACCCCAAATATAATATTATATTTCAATGAAAAGTGATTCCTATAAAAGGAATACCTCTTTTGATAACATTTTAAACTAACAAACATATATTACTATCCATATTGATATTTGATCTGATCTGTCAGTATGACGAAGGGCATTCTCAATCTCCACAGGCCAGTGACAAGCAATTGGGATGATTAAAAAAACATTTGAAACAATTTTACCTCTAAAATATTATAAAATAAAAAGTACATTTTATAATCATTATTAAATATATATATATCATTATAATTATATACTTTTCAATAAGATGATAAAAAAACTGAGAATAAAAAAAAGTAAAAATACCCAACTTTTAGTGGTCCATGATCACCCACCATTTCATAAGTTGACATTCCTTGGTCACCCTAGCATATACCCAGAATGTAATATAAAATAAAAAATTCCTACTAGAATATTACAAATGGTTAAAACCACAAATGGTACAAGCAAGGTGTAATATATAGAGCCCAATAGACTTCCAAAAAATATTATATTCGATTAATTCATAAAGTATGTCCAATATTCCCATTGAGGTGTACAATAAACAGATTATGAAGATTACTTTAAAAATATAGCTTTAAACATTTAAAAATATTTTATCATACCAAACCTGTAGAACATGCAATTTCATCATTTATAAACTAATGATATTATTAAAAATTAGTGGAATCCATTTAATAAGATAGAGTCATATTAAAAAAAGATAAAGAAGAATGTGAACCTAATATCAAGTTTCATATAAGAGTTAATACAATATAGTGAAGGTTCATAATAATAATAAATAGATCAATCAAGAGAAGCAACCAATCAAGAAAGGAAACTAAGCTTCCAAGTCGTGACATTAAAAACTATCATTTATTGAATATCAAATATACGGATGTCATGGGAATGAACTCGGAGTGATAGTGAGTTCTTCATAGAATATCTAATCAGAAATCATCATAACCAATTTCTAGGCTTACATATAGTCTCACTGGACTCATGAAACTAGTTCTATAAATACCAGCTTTTGTGGCCACACATCCATATCCTGAAACATTCATGTTCTTTTTTGATCCACTCGATAGGGTTTGAGACTGCATGTTTATAATATATCATGTTCATTACATCTATCTATCTAGGATAAATAAATATACACAATTGGCTTGTGATATAATCAATTTATGTGGATCACACAAGGATCATTATCATTGTTAATCAGGGGAACCTTCCCTGATGTCTCAAATCACTAACACCCTAATGCTCCATCAAATTAAATAATCTCTTTTTCAACATCCATAAATGTAATTTAATTGAATCAACCAAGTTATATTAAAATATTATCATAATATAGGATCATCAAAAATTACCAATATGGCATAAAAAATCATCAATTCAATTTAAAAACATTCAAACAATTCAATATTAAAAAGGGTAATCATACACTCTTACTTTCACAAGACATCATATTAATTACAAAAAAATATTTCAAATTAATAATTAATTTCAAAATAATCCTAAATCATTCAAATGATGTATTAAAATTTAAAAAGTTTTAATACATTAAAAAACATGGGTTTACACCATCCTTCAATGTAAATAAATCACTAATTTCAAATGACCCAAGAACACCCATTTTGAAAAAAATGTGAAATAATTTAGAGTGGTTGCTTGTTCATTTAAAAAATTCAATCATTTGAAACTATTTATAAAACACTAAATAATTCAATTCATTTCGCTAAAATCCAGCCATTTAATTTTTAAATTAAAATCTCAGGCAAACAACATTATTTTCACCAAAATATCCATTAACAGTTCATTCAAAAAAATCCAAACAAACATGGAATTACAAAATTCACAATAATTTGAGAGGAATTAATATCGTATACATTAAACTCATTACATTCTAAAATAAAAGATAATAGGGGTAGAGATGTATTCATAGGGATTTACATGGGAAAAATTCATAGAACATGTGTTAAAAATTAAGAATGATGTATCTATGAATTCTAAAGTAATAATAAATCACAAGATAAAGGAAAAGAATAGAAAAAAATACTTGTACTATCTATAGTCCAACCTTAATGAATCTAATACATGTCACATTTAATGGTGATCATTTGATATTGCAATTAAGATATCCTGATTAAATTGAGAATAGATCCTATATCCAAAATTTCACATCAACTGTCCTTGAACAACAAAAAATAATCAAATTATAACCTTTAGTAGGAAGGAATCAAAATAATGAGAGAGATCTAAAGATGTAACGAAAATAACTCACTAGAAGATGGTTACTAATTTGATCGGTGCTTCAATCCACCCAGAGATGAGGTTGGGAGATCTAAAATTCCTCTAGAGTTGTCCCAAAAGCCAATGGATTTTATTTGGAGCGAGTGGGATAATTTTATGTTTAATTATGGTGTTTCATGATTTTAATTACGATTTTGGAGGCATTAAAATCCATCCATATTGTTTCATGTGTATGATAACATAGTTAGTACAAACTGTGCTCCAAAATGTGCACCACAAATAGTGCCATTAGAAGAGATGCATGGTTAGGATACAATGTTAGTTTTACCATGCGACAACTGTGCGACCTCTAATAGGCTATAGAAAAAGGTTTCACTATTTTGATACATGTTTTTTCTACCCTGAACCAATCGTGATTTCTTACTTGGGATATTAGAAATGTTTTCATAGTTTGGATGTATGGTTTTTTAATCCATGTCCCAACCATGAATAGGTTGAGGATACCTCAAATAACCTCCAAAAAACACTGAAAACAACCCATGAATAGATCTAATTAATGGATCCACAAATTGATCGGTAAAAACACAAAAAACTAAGTAATGTGACATTACATAAATGTCCTCTAATTGTATTATGATATAATTACACATTTTTTTTGTTATTTCAGAATTGTAACACATAATTACACCCTTAATTAGATTGTATCATCAATGAAATGATTGTTTTAATGCTTTATTATCCAAATATTTTTTATTTAAATCATTTATTGTATTATGAAGATAATCCCTTTTATAAGGTGACTATACTATCTTTTTAGATATTATATCTTGATTGAATCATCTGTATTGATGTTTAATGTTTTGATGCACTTCTCTCTATCATGGCATATTGATTCAAATGTTACAAAAAAATTCAAGGTTTAACATGTTCTAAATTTCAATTTTTTGAGATTTAAATCATTTTATGAAAAAATATATATTTTATATGGTGTACATACTACAACATAATCAGGTTTAACATAATATATCATGGAAGCATTAGGTTTTATAAAATCATGTTATGTTCTTTAATTCAATGGATTTTTTATTCTAGTATTTTCCATGTTGCGTGGTTTTCATGTTCCAATCCATTTTTTGAGAAATTGTTTGATTGATTCACCTATAATCAAATATATAGTGTATACAATGAATTATGAAAGAAAATATCATGGCTTGTTTAATACTCATGGAATATTATACTCTTATTTATGATATTTCTTTCAAATTTATATTTTTGTATTAAAAGGTTCATAATGGTTTTTTCATTAAAATTATTGTTTTTATATTATTAATTCCTTTTAAACAAACTCTTACTTAATGTTATTTATATTAATTTTAGAATTTTCGCTTCTAAACATATATTATTTCATCAAAAAAATCATTTTCATTGAACTACTTTTTAAAAGTTGTTAATAAAAATTTTCTAATGTTTCCCATGTGGGTCACTTTTTACACTCATTATAAAAGATTTAAAAAATGATTATTTTTAACGATTAAGATATCAACATATTTTCCAACATCAAGATCATTTTTCATAATAGATTAATTTATAAATTTCCAGGGTAATTTTTGAAGTAATTATTTTTCGAAATATTCAATTTACTTCTATAAATTGCTACCAAAATAGAAAAAATATTTTCCCCCATTTTCAAGGAAGAGTAATAATTTTTTCTAAAATATATATTCCATATCTGGAATCAACATTTATTGTTTTATAATAATATGGTTGAAATTTTTCAAATGATACCAAAATAATTTTTGTGTATTGGAAGCATGTGATGGTTTATTCCCAAATTTGATTTTTATCATGATCGTTTGTCAATATATTATTTATATGATGATTCATGCCATGATCAGCATAATTCAATCAAAGAATATAGATAATGGATAAAATTATTAAACTAAACTGCAGGATCATCACATATTATTTATAATTAATTTATTAAATTAAATAATAACCTTCTGATAAATTATTTATTCATCTATGGATTTGAAAATGGATCTACATCATACCTTCATTGAACTGTTGGAATTGATTATAGATTCTCTCTAACGATGATCCACATATGTCCTACAAATCTCCAAACATCACCGTAGGAATCTCTATGTGCATGCATCGAATATCATATTGCTTGGGTTTTCTATCTTTGATCACCCAGAGAATATATTTCAATGTATTTTCATTGAACTCTATACACACTATAGTTGAAGGTGGAGGAAGATCACTCAAAATTTATGGGTGCATTCAAAGAGAAGGTTTCTCTCTACAGTTTTGATTGTATTCTCCAAAAAATTTAGTACCTAAGAAAAATAAATGTACTAGATCTCAACAAAAATTATATATTTGGATTTATATACCACTCGGGTCAGAAATAAATAATTTTACAAATTCAATTTTTATTTATTTATTGAGTGTATAACCGCATGTCAATAATAATAATAACATCATTCTTTTTTGACATTTTCTAAACTCACAAATTAGATTAAATTTTATTAAATCAAATAATATTAATTAATTATTATTTCTCCCTAAACCATTAAACATGATCCACCATTCCTCGTAAATATTTATTTGGATTAAATAATTACTAATGAATAACTATAACTACATTATTTTTTATGAAAAAATAAATATTATATTCACTAAATAGAGAATAAATATTTATTAAATATTATGCATATATAATATTCTATCGAATAACTGGAGAAAAAATATATATGATCAAGAAAGAATGAATAGTTATTAAACCACATGTGCGAAAAAAAATTATTAAACTTTTTATATAATAAATAGATAATATTATATTTAACTAAGATTCCAGATACACATATTTTGTGACCATCTTGGTCACATTCATAGTGGCATTAGGTAAAGTATCATAAATTCCATGGTTAGTATCTAGAAAAATGGTAATACTACAATAGAGAAAGATGTTAATGATGAAATAAAATAATACCTCACACTGATTATCAATTTTTAATATAACCAATTTATCCCAATATCTAAAATCAATAATATTTCATGCTAGTTCCATCAACCTATGTGTTCTTTTTACCTTTATTTTAATTTCTAGATATCAAACATGTCTATAAAACACCATTTCTATGGATTTATTAAGGCTATTAAATTTTCTTCAAATGAACTAAGATATCAACTTCAGTTAAATAATAAAAGGGAAAAATCCTTTCCCATATTATTGATTAATGAAATATTACTCATGACATGCCCAAAATATCTCACCTCACCACAAACATATATTATTGTAATTTTTATCAATAAATCAAAGTATTAAAATTAAAATACAAATTAATAATAATACTAATGTATAAGGATCAATACACCTATCCAAAAAATACTAATATCCAATGACCCATGTAAAAGTGTATTTTCTACTGGTGGGTCTTGTTATAATAATATCATACCCTAGATATTACAAAGGGCATACATCATGAGACGACACATAAATTTCCTATGAGTCTCAACCCATGATTGAATAAATCAATTTTCCCTTAAATGGTTTCATCCAAGTATAGAATACACGCACACACAAATATAAACATAGGTATTGGTAAATATATTTAAGAATATTATCATGAAACATTTGGGTTCTCATCATTTTGGAAAAGTATTATGACCTTTCAGTGTGAAAAATACTCTTATAAAATTATAATATTCAATGTTATACATTATAATAATCATGACATGATAAAGAGTATATTAATGTTTAAAAATTTATATACAGGTTATCATAAAGTACATAGACATTGGTTCTAGGGAACGAACTCCAACCCAAACTAGAGATAATTGAAAACAACAGCCAGTCCTAAATCTCTCACATAATACACAATTTTCTACTGAGATAGGAATTAATTTATTGGGTCCACTACATTTTCTTCTTTAGGAACTATTCTTACTAAAAAATCACCCCTTTAATAAAATCCTTCAAGAGATGATACTTCTGAAGTATATGATTTGTTTGTTAGTGTAACCCTTGCTATTTTTTAAGATCCATTGATGTAGTATAATAACAATAAAATGTGATAGGTTCTTTACTACTAAGTACCTCATCATAATACTAGAGAAATTATTGTATCCAAACAGCTTCCTTAGTGGAATCAGAATCATCTATATAATTGGACTCCACTGTATTATCAGTGACAACTAGCTTCTACAAACTCTTCTTTCTCACAACACCTCTATTGAGATAGAAAAAATATCATGATTGGGACTTCATATCCTAATGATGTATTTGAAAACTATAATTAGTATAACCCTTGATTACTAGCTCCTCTTACCCTACCACACACTAGGAATACAACCACTCTTCTAATCAGCTAATGGAGGATAACCGTTATAGAATACCAATACTATTCTCTTCGATTTACTTTATATATTTCTACCATGACCAATTCAAAAGAAACATAAAGTATAGTACATATCATGGGATACATGATTGATCTTATAGCTAAAGAATATCAGATATCACTTATTCCTTATTTATCCTATTATGTACGAGGATACATTTTTTTACAAATACATATACCATGTGAAAATATAATAAATCCACTCATGGATTGTTCCATACTAAATATCTTAAGTATCTTTTCAATGTATTTACATTGAAATAGTGTATGAATCCTCTTTAATCTATCAAAAATGATCTTTATCTCTACAATATAAGAATATCCATCTATGTCTTTTGTAATGAATGATATTTTCTCATGTTTAACCTTTAAAAATTAATTAGGACTGTTTCGAGACTAGGTGCTTAGATGGCGTGAATTTTTGAAGCTATGTGTGCCCAAAATTATAAAGTGAATAATGTTATGTTTTATATAAAGATCATTAGTGTCTTCTTCATTAAATGGGAATAACTTCTAATTGGGTTCCTTGATTAGAAATTCGAGTGCACCATTGCATTCCGCGAAACAAATTTACCTTATGTGGGGCCTAACAATGACCAACATGGGTCGATTGTGATAGTTGGAAATTGTACATAACAATATTTAAAATATTTTAATAAAAATATCCTATTTTATCTTGTGTTAATTTCTTCTAAATTAATGGCTATTATCAGGAATAAAGGGTTATCTCCATAACACTAGAAATCCCTCTAAGGCAAGGAGATGGATGACTCTCCAAAAAATGATGATGAACAACAATAGATCAAGGATTGACAACAACATGAACCACTATTCTTCATCAATGACTGATCCAACCTTGAAGTAGTCTGTTGATATCTTCATGATTTTTCCCCCTTATTAGAATCAAATGTCGAACATGGACCAATAAGGGAACCGGTCGATCGATAGTTCAATTGTTCTTGTGTGTGGGATAGTTATTATGAGGGTAATGGAAATAGATCATTGTTATTATTATTATGATGGTTTCTTTGTGATTATACTAACAAATCAAGGAAGACATGAACATGTCCAAGATCTATTATTTGGGTGTTCTATGTGGTCATTTCATCACCATTCATGGAATTCATCAACATTGGACCATCATGGTTAGGACATAATTTTTAGGGAGGTTCAGTATGTGATTGGACCCCCGAAGTGCTAGAAAGGCAGATCAATTCCTCGGGTAGTGAAATATGTGACACAAGGATAAATTAAGTTGTTTCATTTTCAAAAATGGATCATCGGAGTAGCGGTGGTTACCCACAATACTAGGGATGGTGGGAGGGGATCATAGAAGCACATGGTGGAATAGACTGGTATCCGAGTTGAGGTGCGGCGAAGGGAGGAGGTCCCCACGGTGATGAAAGTGGAAGTAGCTGTGGATGGACCACACTAGTAGTTTATCATGAATATGTAGCTCCTATAGTGAAGAAATCCATGGGCGGTGAATAGAGGGTCGTGACAGGAGGTCGTAGTGGAGCATGGACATTGTTCGAAGCCGTGTTGGAGGAGGTACCTATGGTAGATCCAAGGGTGTGTGTAGGGAAGGGAAGATAGCCACAGGAATCTTGGTTCAGTGCCACATTGACTGAGCAAAAAGTGTCCAGGGTGGGTTGTATTCAGTGCGCACACATAGGCCCGCATGTAGTGGGCTAGACCGAGGAAGCTGGGGCACTCCACCGACTGAGAAAGTTGGATATAGCGGCCCAACAAGCAAGGTACAACCATCCCAGTTGGCTAAACTATTTTGGTCTAGGCCAAACTGGGTCGATCCAGGTCAGGATTTTTCTAGAGGGTTGGAAAAGTCCTAGATCAGACCTGGGTCATATTTTTTTAAGAATAATGATTGTAACATTCAAACTTCCTATCCATTTGACGAGACGTCTATGGTATTGAGATGCTTATAATGAGGTGGTACTTTGGGGATAATCTATGTGAGTTTTTTTTTAAAATTTGGAATATAAACTAATGTACCAAGGATTAGGTTCTTCTAGAATGAGCACGCTATGAGGGGAATCCTCCGAATGGCTATGACTATGTGATCTTGGTGACTATGTGATATTGGTGACTACATGACATGGGGGTTGAATGACCCAATGATGATTCATTCACCATTTATTCTATGTGTTCCATCGATTCACCGTGTTCAATCGGCTCTTCGTGTGCTATCGATGATCTTTTCTACATCAACTCTCCATGAACCATCGATGCTTTCTACGCCATCAATGCTTCATGCACCATAAATTTTATGTCCATCATCAACTCCATGAGCTCCATCTATGATTTGGGTGGCATAAAATATCTATGCTTCTTGGATTCTCCATAAACCATCGATACTCTGTGAGACATCAATGCTCTATGTGCCATTGACACTTCTATTGTTAGAGAGACTGAGATATCTATGGACTACAATGAGAAATACATCTCTTTGTGATTTAGAATTATACCTGTGTGAGATGACCATATTGACTATACTTCATGTCATTTACATTATGGTATAGATGGATAATTCCTTAATTCTTTCCCTTGTGGTATATACTTTGAGTATTCTATAGTGGTTTATTTTGTGGTTTTGGTATGTACTACTTAGTATTTTTTTACACACACCAACATAGGCTATGCCCACACATGTTTCGTCTTGTGTAGATGGTCAATGATTTGATGGAGTCTTTAGTGGAATGAGTTCAGGCTGTTCTTATTGAGAGGACTGATATATGAGGTTTTCCTCAGTGGCTTCAGACAACTGTTTCTATACCTAATCTTCAGGTAGGGATTTCTTTGGATGAATTTCAAGAGCATGTACTTTCACTTTTTGGTTAGGCTTGTATTCTAGCCCCATATACTTTATAATTTTATATTATTACTCTGTGTGGGTATTTTACTGGTTTACATGCATGTTTATTTAGTGTTTTCAGTTCAATATTTTTTCTTGGATACATGTGTGTATGTACTTGTACTTAGAAAATGTTTCCCATTTGTAGGATATTCTTACTTAGTGAAATTCATCATCCCCTGGTCTATTGGATACAGGCTATGGGCTATCGCGACATGGGCCTCGAGGGACAAGTCATGACAGAGTGGTATCAAAGGTGGTCAGTTCTAAATGACGATCCAAGGGCCTGTGAGGTTGGTTTGGGGAAATAAAGTTAGGTGTTTAGATTTCATATTTCAGACCAAGGAATCTATTATTGATGTGGCGTCTGACATATGCATTCACCAGGACTCTGAATTATTCATTAAAACTCAATACCTAAGAACACTTGTTTCTAGAAAAAATTATTTCAATGTGCATCATATATAATTGAGTTTGTTCTCATGTTCCTTTTGAGTTAGTTCCATCTTACCAGGTATACTATATTGGTCATGGTACATCATTACCTATTTCAGTTTTTCTCCACATAGACATCGGGCTAGGATTATAATGTGTGATCACAAGGATGATCCACCTATAGATGAGGAATTGGTACAGGAACCAGTACCGGAGATAGTAGCCCTGGGTGGTGTATAAGTGATACCTCCACCTAGAGACCAATAGTTACTACCAATGCTACTAGTAAGGGATTCACATAGGTTGAGTCTATTGCATGAATTTATGAGGTAGATACCTCCCATGTTCATGGGTGAGCCTGAACTGAGAAGGATGAGGATTGAATTGAGGTTGTTATTCATGTCTTCTTCCAAGAGAGGACGCCTCTCAACTAGATGGAAGTCCCTGTCACAAGTTTACTACATGGATCAACATGGAAATTGTAGTGCTTAGTGATGTAGACACATGAGGTGATGAGTCTATCTTTTGAATAAATTGAGTTCCCTTTAGGGAGGAGTTATTTCGCATGACATTACATTTAGTTTTCATACGGGAGATCCTGCATCTATAGTAGTGTTGTAAGACAGTAGTAGAGTACTCAGTGATATTTATAGATCTTTTTCACTACTCCAATGATTTGGTGTAGGATCCATTATTAAAGTCTTAGAACTTCATGTAGGGACTACACTGTAATATTAGGTCATTCATCATACCCCTTTTCATTCCGACACATGTTCGGTTATAAGAGATATCTCTTCCAGTATAGAGATTTCTGGAGGAGCAGACACCGGCAATAAGAGCTACCATTGGTTGAAAGGTAGCTCAATCATCACCAATTGGATGCCAAAAGATGATATAGGGATTTGAATGGATCATAATGTTTAGAGGATGACCCTAGGACATGAGGTTAGTTGTGCAAGGCTCCCCGAGTATATTGAGTTAGCTGAATGAGAAGCTGTGTTACTCATGCGGTGTTCGGGGAAATTTGGATAAAGATTGTCTGACCCATTTTATAACTGATCAAGAGAGGGATGAGGGACCACTGAGGTAGAGTAGAATATAAGAATAAGGAATTATTCCAGGAAGATGTGGTAGAGTATCTGAATGAGAAACAGGAGGTGGGAGGAGGGTCAAAGTACTACACCACCACCCCTAGGTGGTCCGCCATGGGATCAAAGAGCTGGTGGCAAGGGATAATTCCACCTTGAATCGATGAAAACATATGACCAAAATTAAACAGAGATAATTTGAGGTATGATCTATGTCTTTTCCACCAGAGCTATAGTTTTTATACAAATAGGTTCCTGTCAGTATTTTTTCACCGCAAGCCTAGTTCACGAAATGGATATTTTAGTGGAACTATTTACTTGATCCCTATGCTTAGAGAATCATACAAGATGATATTCGTGATCACAAATTTGTGCTGATAGTGTTCCCTTACTCTTTTGCGAGAGTTTTGGTTGGGATCTCTTGGTGGAAGCATCAAATCCTTCCTACATCATCCCTGGTATGAACTATTTATCCACATTTCATGCCAAGATTGACTATTTTAGGCACATAGTGTGGTGTGTCTATAAAGATGGGGCCATTTTTTCATTTATTGGTCATTATAAAACCCAGTCAGTATAGTATAAAATCACACATAGAAGAATTTAACTAATCACACACCAGTTGAGCAGCATGTCCCTCTGTGCAGTGAACGAGACAAGTCCATAGTTTCCTCTGATGGTTGATTAGTATGAGGTTGTCCTTCCTGAGGATGTCTTTGGATTACCTTCCCGTTGGGTGGTTTACATTGGAAATGATCTATACCCCAAGATAACAACGATATCTACACCTGTATATTGGATGTCTCCCAAAGAGATTCATAAGTTAAAGGAATAATTGGAGGACTTATAGAAGGACGACATTGTGAGACCCAGTGTTTCACATTAGGTGGCCCCAATTTTGTTATCCAAGAATGAATATGGGAGCATGATATTATATGTGTACTTATGGTGGAGGATCCATGTGTCCTTGAAGAATATGTGTCCACTTATGAGGATTAAATACCTCTTCGGGAAGTTGAAAAGTGCGAGGTGGTTCTCAAATATAGACTTCGGATCTCGAAATCATCAAATTCACGTACGGTATGAGGACATCCCGAAGACATCTTTCAGATGTCGATATGATCCATAAGAGTACATAGTGATGTTTTTTGGCATGATGATCTTCCTAATAGTGTTCATGAGACTCATGAACCAACTCTTTTTCCATTACATAGTCCAGTTCATCATTGTCATCACTGATGAAATCCTAGTGTGATTGTTATCTAAGGAGAAGCATGCAGTACCCTTGAGGAATATCCTTGACACATTATGAGAGAACAAGATATATCAGAAGTTCTCAAATTGACAGTTCTAGATTTGGTATGTCCACTTTTGTGGACATGTCATTTTAGAGGCTAGAGTGGTAGAAGATCCAATGAATATATAGTCGATGCTTTCTTGGGATCCACCCAATAATGTTACTGAGGTGCAGAGTTTCCTTGGGTTGGATGGGTAATATTGGAGGTCTGTACCCATATTTCCTAGTGTATCAGCTTCTTTAACAGCTCTGACATAAAATTGATAACCTTTAGTGTGGATAGAGAAGTACCATAAAATTTTTCAGCAGCAGAGGCAGTGATTTACAAGCACTCCCATCCTGATATTTTTGGAGGAGGGTGCTCAGTATAAGGTGTTTTGTGATGCATCAAGTACCCGGATTGGTTGTATCCTAATGTAGGGTAAAGAATTGATTGCCTATGGATTACACCCATTGAGGCAACATGAGTAGAACCTCATGACCCATGATCCGTAGTTGGTAGTGGTAGTCATCACATTGAAGATGTGGAGACACTACCTAATGGGTGTACGGTTTACCATCCACTCTGCCCACACGGTTCTCAATTATATCTTCTCTCGAAAGTATTTAAACATGAGAAAGAGTCTTTGGATAGAATTCCTCTACTACTATGACTTTGATATAGTTTACACTCATGGAGATGGGAATGCAAGGGAATATACAATCAATCGGATATCAAGATCACAACTACAAAACAAGGCATCTAAGAATTTAGACTCATTGGATATATACATTGTGGATGGAGATGAAGTCGCTTATCTCTAGTCGATGAAAGCTACCCCTCCACTCTAACAGCATGTTCGGGTAGCACATCTCAGAGATACTGACTGCGACTCTTTATTCACTCTTGTGTTAAAAAGGAATTCCCCAGATGGATATTAAAAAGGTAGGGAACATGTCAATATTTTTAGAGGGGGTACAATATTACCCATGATGTTTTTGGATGAGGTATTGAGGGAGTTCCATAATTCCGCTTTGGAGGTACATCCAAGAGTGCCATAGATGTGGCAGGACCTCTGATGAAAGTTCTGGTGGCCAAGGATAAAGAATGTAGTGGCAGCGTTTGTTTCCCAATGCCCCACTTTCTAGGAACTGAAGACTGTGCATCAGGCTCTAATGGGATGGACCCAACCACTTGAGGTTCCATTGTGGAAGTGGGATGGGATAACAATGTAATTAGTGAAGAGTTTACCATGAAGGTATAGGGTACACTATACCATCTGGGTGATTGTTGACCGACTCACCAAGTCAGCCCACTTAATATCAATATGTGATTAGAGCTAATTAGATATATTGGTATGCCTTTTTCTACAAAAGATATTTCAGATTCATAAAGTTCTATCATTTATCGTCCAATATCATGTTGTTCGCTTCACATATAAGTTGTGGAAGGGATTCCAGGAGTCATTTTGCACTCAATTGTGCTTGAGCATGGAATTTCATTCCCAGAATGATTGCTAGACAGAAAATATCATCTTGGTTATGGAAGACATGCTACATTCTTGAATCCAAGACTTTGGCCACAGTTGGTAGGACAACCTAACTATTGTGTATTTTTTTATAAAAATTGATACCACTCCACCATTGGTATGGCATCATTTGAGGACTTTAATGGGTGACCATGTAGGTAACCACTATACTGGATAGACCCAGGAGTGTCAGCACTCATGGGTTCAGAGATGGTATGGGATACCACCAAGAATATGTAGATAATCCAGGAGGAGATTAGGACTGAAAAGAGATAGAAGAATTCATATGTTGATAAGAGATGGAGGCCTTTAGTGTTTGAGGAGGGAGACCATGTTTTCTTTCGGGTCTCACCTCAATGGGGATTGTGGAGATTTTTCCATGGTGAAAAGTTTTATTTGAGATACATCATCCCTTTTCAGATTTTGAGTAGAGTTGGAGAGGTGGTGTACCACCTAGATCTACCCTCATAGTCTCAACAGGTGTATGATGTCTTCCACATATCACAACCGAGGAGGTAAGTGCATGATAGATCACACATAATTGACTAGGGTTATCTGGACATTGATTATGTTGACACTTTTGTGGAGTATTAGGTGGAGATCGAGGTTTGACTAGGGAAAATCCTCCATGGGAGGTCGATTACTCTAGTGAACATCAAGTGGCAGAATAAAAATCTATAGTAGATTACTTAGGAGCAGGAGGCTCATAGTTGTGCTCAGTACCCTAATTTCTATTTTGTAGCCTTTGTTTTTAATTTTAGGGAAATAAATCCCCATGTTGGGGAGAATGTAATGAATTTGATTTTTTCCATTTTTATTTTTTCAAGTTAATGGAAAA
Organism: Viscum album; assembly: GCA_963277665.1. Taxonomy (NCBI): domain Eukaryota; kingdom Viridiplantae; phylum Streptophyta; class Magnoliopsida; order Santalales; family Viscaceae; genus Viscum; species Viscum album. The sequence continues at coordinate 1,565,098,786 of OY728147.1, forward strand.
TATTCTGAGACCAGATACTAATACATAATAAAATTGTGAGGCACGATGTTCTTGAAATGATATGATGAAAAATGTTTGTGTTTTTAATAAAGTGTGCAAGTGGATTCCTCTTTAAATAGTAATAACATCTAAACCAGTTTCCAGATCATAAATCCAAACAAATATTTGTGTTTAGAGCCATAAATTTACCTTAAAACGGGCCTAACATTGACTGGTGTTAGTTTTCTGTGAAATTTGGAAATTGGACGTAACTGTTAATAAAATATTTTAGTAAAAATATTTTATTTGATGCTCCATTGGTGACTTTTATTTTAAGGCATTTCTCAAGAATCTGGGGTTAGTTCAATATCCCTGAAAATCGATCTGAGGAAATGAAATAGAATCCTCTCTGATGAATGATGATGAGTGGATCAAGGTCAACGGAAACATAGAACCTCTTTCTTCATCAACGACTGATCCTACCTCGAGGCAGGGTGTCAATCTCTTCATGATTTCATATCCCCTTCTTATAATCAAATGATGAATGAACACCAATACATGATATGGTTGATCTATGGTTCAATCATTCTTGTGGGAGGGATAATTGTTACCCGATTAATGGGAATAGATCTTGGTGATTATTCTACTCTTGGTTTCATCACAATTTAACTAATAAGAACTGATCAAGGCCAATACAAATAAGACCAACATCCATTCTTCAAGGGTTAAATGTGATCATTCTACCCCCATTAATAGCATTCTTATCCATAATAACTTAATGTTCACAGTGTAATTTGATGTGAGGCTCTAAATTTGATCAGACTCTCAAAGTGATAGCAAGGTAGATAAAGCCCCATGGTATAGAAGGATGTGACCAGAGGATTACATAAGTGGATCCTTTTTGAAAAATGAAGCATTGAAATAGAAATGAAGACCAGAAAAACCGGGGCCTCAGTGGTGGTGGTCAAGTGTTGGTGTGGAATGGGATGGAGGTCACCCGGATGGTGATTGTGGAACCGACAGTGACTGGACCATGTAGGCCGCGTGACTGGACTACATTGGGCTTGGGGAGGAAGAAGAAGCATACAATGTCCAGACGACCATAGTATGAGTTCATGGTGGAGTATTGTTGTAGATCGATGCCATGTAAGAGGAATGTTCTATGGAAGAGTTATGAATATGTGCTGGAAAGGTTGGCCTACCATGTTAAATTGGGTCTAGTGCCGTGTTGATCGGACAAATGCGACCCGGGTGGGCAACATCCAGAATGTAAACACTAGGCTACACGCAGTGTGCTAGACTGAGGATGTTGGGCCACTCCAATAGACCAACGGGCTGAGCTCGTTATGGATAGGAAAAATCGAGTTGGGCCAGGTCACGTCAAACCATACGAGGTCGAGTTGAGTCAGTTCTGGTGGGTCGAACAATATCCAAACTGCACCCGGGTCAGACTTTTTCAAAAAAATGGCCATAACATTCAAATTACGTGTTCATTTGAATAGGTGTATGTGGTTTTGGGATCATTGAAAAAATGTGGTACTATTGGGACACTCTAAGATAGTTTTTCATGAAGTTGGCATATGGCATAATATCCAGAGTTGTAGTTCTTCCTGAACGAGCGCACTACGAGTGAAATCATGTGGCTGGTTTTGACTACATGATATTGGTGACTATGTAATCATGGTGACTATATGATACTGGTAACTATATGAAATATGTGAAGAATGGACCATTGACACTCCAGGCTCCATCGACACTCATTGTTCCATCGATGGTCCATGTTCCATCGACGGTCCACACACCATTGATTTCTATGTGCCACCAATGCCCCTAGTTCCATCAATTCCATGTGTTCCATCGGTTACCCATGCACCATCAATTCTCTATGCTTCATCAATGCTTATTTAACCATCGATGATTCGTGCACCATCGATTCTCTATATTCCATCAATGTTCCATTTCCATAGACCCTTCTAGAATCATGGAGACTAAGACATCTGTGTAATATAACTGGAAATCATCCTCTTTATGATTCAGACTTATACCTGTGTGAGCTGACCATATTCACTATAATTCATGTGTTTTCCTTTGTGGTGTACTTGGTGAATTAGTTAATTATTTCTGTTGTGGAATATACTTGGTGTACTCCATAGTGGTTTATTTTTTGGTGTTAGAGATTCCTACTGAGTATTTTTTAACTCACCCGAGCACGGGCTATGACCATACGTATTGTGTCTTGTGCAGACAATTGATGCTTTGACAGAGTCCTTGGTAGACTAGGAATTGGTGGTGCTTATAGAGATTCCCAACAGACAAGCTGTGCTTCATTTAAATTAGACAGATTTTTATATATCTACCCTTCAAGCAGGGTTTTCTATAGATGAATTTCTAGAGCTTGTAATTTTTGTTTTTGGTTGGGCTTGTATTCTGGCCCCGTTTACTTTTTATTTTTGTATTGTTACTCTGTGCAGGTATTTTAGTGGGTTTCATGCATTTTTACTAAGTGTTTTCTATACAAAACTTTTTCTTGGAGACATGTGCATGTGTATAGATACTTAGGGAAATGACCGCATTTTTGTGATATGCCTACTTGGTGCTACTCGCCAGCCCCAGTTCTGTTAGAAATACATCTGGGGTAGTCACAGCAAGGGCCCTGGGGGACGGGTCATGACAGAGTGGTCTCAAAGGAGGACAGTTTTACATGAAGAGCCAATAATCTATCAGGTTGGTTTGGGAAAATTTAAGTAAGAGTTTCGAGATTGAATTTCAAACAAGGGACTCCAATCTTGGTGCAGCAGCCGTCATATCCATACACCAGGACTCTGAATTATGCTACTTGACTCGGTACATGAAAATACTAGTTACATGGAAAAGTAAATTATAAATGCGTCATATAGGATATAGTGATTTCTCATGTCTTTATTGAGTTAGTGTCATCTCACTAGTTATACTCTATTAACCATGGTACATCATGATCTATTTTAGGAAGCCTCCACACAGACTGCCAGCCCGGATTCTGATGCATGATCACGAGCATGATCCGCCTTGTGATGAGGTTTCTGTATAGGGGCCAATATCAAAGATAGAACCCCATAGTGGGATAACCGTTATAACACAACCCAAATAGAAGTAGTTACTACCAACACTACTGTTAGAGGATATATGTAGGCTGAGTGCCTTGCATGAATTCCAGAGGCCTCAACCTCCCAGGTTCTAAGATGATCCAGACCCCTATATGGATGAGGATTGGTTGGAGGCAGTTATGTGTATCTTCCGCCTAGTGAGGATGCCTCTCAACTAGATGGAAATCCTAAATTATAATATGGAGGAGGTGTAGGATAAAAATAAATTAAAAAATTTCATATGAAGTCACTACTTATATATAATAAATAATATCTTCTCTTTGAATCCTTCTTTTCTATGAATGAATTTGGAATTTTCTGTTGAGTTTTGAAGATACCCCAAAAAGAAATATAATAATTAAGAAGTCTATACAGCATTGTATAGTGAGTCAGTATTATTTTTTTTGTGGTTTATAAGGGGAAATGAAGGGGTCCTTAAAAATTTTTGAGTGTGTGGAATTTTTGTATATAATCATTCCATAATGATAATGGAATATCATTTTTAAGAAATTTTTTTTGAATTGGATAATAACTAGGATAATAAAATTAATTTTCATGAAATCCATGAGACACATATGTGGTCATATTTTTTCAATGAATTTTATGGAATTTACAATTTTAGTTAATCCCTTTTTACATTGTTTTACCTTTATAGTGGGAAATCATTTTTTTACTTAAGTAAATTGTTTTAATGTTTAAAACATAAATTAACCAAAATAAATACTTAAAACCAAATGATTAAAAATATAAAATAAATTTCACTATATTAAATTCTAAAACTCATCAGAATTATTTTTATTATTAAAAAAGAAAATATGAAATGAATTTTTTTAAAAAATTATAATTTTAAGCATAAAATGAATTCATATTTCTTCAATATTGATTAATAATTATTGGAATAAAGGTATTCTATATTAATATATATATATATATATAAGAAATTTTAATAATATAATTCATGAATAGTGGTCAATTTACTTTTATGGAGATACACAACACAGAGAAAAGAAAATCTTTAGAAAATACCTATTTTAACATTAAATGATTCTTTATTATTCTATAACCAATTGATAATAAATTGTAAAATAATTATTAATTTATATATATATATATATAATATTTAAATAATTTTTTTTATAATAATAAGGTAAATTTTACTTTTAAATTAAAACAACTCATATATAATAAAATAATTTTTTAAATAATTTTTTTTCTATAGACATGAATTTTTAAATTAGAATTTTTTATTTTTATTTATTTATTTCTTTCAGGTTATAATGTTTTTTTACTAATTAGTCATTGAATTTTCTAAATATAATTTATTAATATTATTCTTTAAATGTTATAATTATAATAAAAATAATATTTTATATAAACCTTTTTGATGTAAAAGTTATTTTCACAAATGAATTATTATCCTTTGATTTATTAAAAATCATAATTTTATTTCATATAAATTATTTAAAATTTAAATGAATATTTTTTAAATTTAAATGAACATTATGTATATTAACTATATATCAGTAATTCCAAAGTAGTAAAAAGTTAACTGGTATTGTCCGCAATAGCTATAAACCCTTATTGTAATAGATAAAATTTAAATATATTATATATATTAGATCATATTAATTATTTTCATTCTATTATCACTATAGACACATATCATTCCCTTTATTTTAATATTTTATTTTATAATAATAATTATCATGACTAACTTGAAAATCTTAGATTATATCAGATTCCATTAGGGGGATGATGATATCTATTTTCATTGTTAACACTATGTCTAGAGAACATGTCATCATAATGTCTATATTTGTTATAATTTATATATTAATGTGTGGGTGGTTCATTAGGTTGACCATTATTTTTAGTGTCTATATCCCTTTGAAATTAATGTGCTTGATAGCCCCCCTCATCTACACATGAATCATTTAATTATTAAATTAAGTTAATTCCCACCATGATTATTTCAATATTTTTGGCAGCTACGAAGATTAATCATCTTTCCTATATGGGATATATCATTTTTGTTTCCACAAAACTCTTATTTCATCTTAATTCACCAAAAAATAATTAAAATAATAGGAGTATCTAATTTTTTTCCATTATTTTTGCATAATGAAAAATATATTCATATCAACAAAAGACGATATAGATAAAAATATATATAGGCATAGTTTATGACAGTAAATAAATGAATTTTTTCAATCTCATGTTAATTGATTGAACCATTAGAATACATTGATATTCATGAGAATTTTTATTTTTTGGAATTATTCCTAAAAAATTACTTGCACATGTTAAACTTAGTCACGTAAAATAACCTTGGAAATTTCTTCGTTGATAAAGAGAAAGGCTCTAAACATGTCAACCGTGATAATGTGGAGCACCACGAAATTGTTTTCATTATAAATTTATAATCCATTGATATGTCAACGTCAATCATGCGAAGCACCCTGGGACATGTTCACTTTGATATAAAGTCAATCAGATCATGTTAGGAAAACACTCAATACATGTCGAATAGACACTCATGACATATTGGGTAGAAAATCAGGGCATGTCAGGAAGACACATAGAAATTTTTAGGAAAACTCCTTGGAAAAGGTGAACAGATAATCAGAACATTTTATTTAGACACATAGGACATGTAAGGAAGACACCAAAGATATGTCAGGAAGGCTCCCAAGGATATGCTATCCTTTTCCAACAGATACACATAGATATACACTATGTAAATCCCTAGCCATGAATCATCGAACAACTTCCCCCTTTATAAGGGGGGTATCCTTAATGGATTATGGTTATTCTCTCATTCAACCCTATTTATGTCACACTCTCATGAAATCTTCTACATCATACAAATCATATTTGATAGAACTTTCATGGAAATTATATCTCTTTATTCTTCAGTATATTAAAGAAAGAATATGTAACGTGGGTATCCACCATATTGTATAAGTCCCTCTATATTACATTTTCATTGTATTATATAATACAAATAATCATATTATACTATCACCCATCCTTATCTATAAGTTTATGGTTAGTGGATTTATTCATGGGAATCCTCTTGAGTGTAATCCCCAACCATTCAAAAAATTTCCTTAAACCCATCAGTGGGTTTGGGATTTACGAAAATATAATTAATTTGATTCATATTATAATTATGATACCTATTAATATTTACTTATGTCTAATTTTCATACCAAATTCCCCCTGAGATATGTAATCCGGCCTCTCTAAATGAAACTATAATGTGTAATCCCCATAAAAATATTTCCCTCATGCGATGTGACAAATATTATACTGTCACTTTTTCCCCACACTAAGAATGACACATGTGGGATTATAGATTGGTGATGATTATATAAATATAATGATATGTATTCCTCTATTATATGACCTTAGTTAGGATGTAATTCTGATTACATATCATTTTCACTCAAAGGGTCGTAATTTTGAGGAGGATGATCGGGGAAGCCTTACATGAGTATGTCCCACATAAGGTATCTAGTATCACATCTCTCAACAGAAAGAAATTAATTATATTAACTATGTGTACACTAATTACAATCTTAAATAAGTAAATTGGAATCCTATTCATTAATTTATCCCTTTATTTATCTCCTTTACACACGATGTTAAAATTTAAGTTATAATCTTGTCATATGACATTAAACCATATCAATCAATCAAAATTGTTTTTAATTTACCTTCTCATAGGATACATAGGATATATCATAGATTTTCAATCCAATCTACAAGAGACCAACCACCTGCATGGATGGTGATAAACTCCATATATCCCAAAAATGTCTGGAAACTAAAACATCATAAATAGATAATAAAATAATAGAGAACTTGTGATACACAAAATTGTTATTAACAACACATGGTCTTGATCAAGTAAACATCATGGGGGTATATAGTCTTGTATAGAGTCTTCAGAAGGATTTCATGAACATATCATTAATATACAAGAGAGTATCCAGATAGGAAAAAATTCTCCCAAAAAGGGTGTTATATGCCTGAACTCCCATCCTCTGGCCAATGTGAGTTTATAATTGTTATTACGTCTGAATACCTAAATTACCACATGCATTTGGAATGTAGGTATGTACCTTTTTATGGTTTTGAAATCCATTGGGAGCTTCTATATTATATGAAAATTGTAATATAAAAGAAAAACACTATTCATCCACCCTTAATCACCCACAAACGTGCATTAGGTGAAACCATCCCCATTTTTGGGAAACAAAATTGTAAAAAAGATGTGAAATATTTTAACTATACTGAACATTTCAGAAAATAATGGACCACATATTTACCCTTTAACTATGAAATTAAACAATTTTCCATGTACTCTTATATATTATAATGAACTAATAAGGTTTCTTGTAAAATCATAAATACTTTTGAGACACTTCCCAATCAAAATGGAATCCACAAATGATCCATTAGATTCCATAACCATTGGGTAAGCTGGTAATGCCTAAAAGGCACCTCAAGAAACTGTGAGCAACATGTTGGGACACAAATCATGTGCTTCATCTTCCATGGAAGCCTCCTCCTGAGGTCATAACCTACGTTTCCACCAATAAAAGAAATCCAATTTCAGTTGGTGAAAGTCGTGGTCTGTGAGTACCACATTGTCGACTCCATCACAACTCTCAAAACAGCTCATGAAATACTCCATAGGATGAATACCCACTATCCCTCTTTCCCATGGTAGAATATAAGAGATGAGGTAGACCTTATTTTCACATTAAACAGCTTTGGGTGCTTATCCATAGAGTATAAAAACATATACCTTTCCTTCCATGGGTAGTTGGATAAGGAAAATAATTACATCAACACAAACACTAAAGATCTACCTAAGAGGACTTATATACATTTTAGTCATCATCATTTACATATGACTGTTATTCCACAAATATTTGAAGTGGAATTTCTGACCACCACAACTATCCAAATTACGACATCCTCTAGGAGAACCATCATGGGGTATCAAAACAATGAAACTCTAAAGTATATTTATATTATTATTGCTTATAATACATCTTAGTATCCTAGTGTTTTCTCAAAGTGGACTAGAATAAATCCTATATCATTACTATATTGGAGCCTCTAACTTCATGAAATCTATACTTAGTGGCTGTGGAATCCCCGGGAGAACCCCATTACATAGGGTTTGGGGAATATATATCATTTTTAATCCGTGTATCATCTTTAATATGGTCACTAATCCACCAAGTTATACAACGAGAATCGTCCCACCAAGCATTATAAAGTGGTCCTACCCACCAAATGGTACCATGGGTACCAAACTACCAAATGACATATCTAGAACTGACCTAGAAAATGATATATTATAGCTAAGAAGAGCACCAACTTTCTTATGCATCCATAAATATTATATTAACTAGAGTTAAGGACTACTCATTGGATTTAAAAAAGGACACTCTTATTTTTCATGCATCTATTGAATGTATCATTTATCATGTATTTGTTTCAGAGTGAAATATCATTGGATTATATGTCTAGAGGAAATAATTTATTTAGTCTATAGGGTCAATGTTGAGAATCCCATCATCATCCACATACCCTACCATTGATATTGTAGAGGGTGTGTTCATGAATTCTACTATCCAATCCCTTACGTATGAAATAGAAATTTATATGGAAGAACAGATCACCCAACATCAAATAGAGAATAATTATCTAAGGTAAATAATTTTGTGTATTTTTCTCGGATCCATTCACTAGAATAACACATGAACCAATTTTTCAAGAGTTTCACAATTTAGTGAAGTTCCCCATCCCATTTGTATGGGGAAATTTTATATATTTTCATCCCAATGTGAGGTGAAATCCATACATTGTTCCACCTCACCCCAACTCAAAGGGTTATGGTATTTTTCAAATTCTCAAGACCACCAACCCATAAGGATATGACAATTTCTATATTCATATTCCCTTAGTAGGGGTACTCTATAACCATTTGACCTCAACAGTTACCACAATACCTCCAAGAGAGTCATGTTCCACCAATTAGTGGAATGATATGCATCATACAAGGCCCTCAATGCATTAGAACACATTTCAAACCGATAATGAAAATGGTGTAATATCATAGTCTATAAACTCAACTATATTTCCATGCCAATAGAGGTATAGGTAGCTTGTGGTAGGTGTCACATGTTTTATCATCTCTTGATGAGAGACAACGTAGTGTATATTCCTTCCAAGGAAAACATTTCCCATTGTACTTTAATTTTTATAGAAAGAATGATATGAATGAACTACCAATAAATACAAATTCAAATGAGGTATAATTTATAGGATATGGTAATCACATTCCCAACCACCAATGTATCTAGAAAAAATTAGATAGTTTCATTAACCATATAGGCTGAATTCAGTTGAAGATAGATGAGTCGATGATGGAAAAACCTACACTTGAATCCCATATCCCATCTAGTAAAAACTCCTAATAATAAAAACCTATTTTTTAGAAGAACATGTTCCATATATCTCCCAATGATAAGAGATATTCTCTTAGTGAGAAATAAAAAAAAGTTTTTTCCTTCGACACAAAACTAATCACCAACTTCTTTGACTAGGCCTTGGAGAATGATTTGATAAAACACCCAATAATGAGAAGTCTGAATGAGGAAAAAAATTTAGGATATAAAAATCAAAACCCCTAATACATATTTCTTGGTCACATAATAAATAATTGTTTTAGCTTTCAATATTGGATAGAGATAAATGATAGAGATTCCTTGATAGAGTTAAGGGATCCCAAAGCACATGATACATGAATAAGATTCATCCAAGATCCATAAAAGTAGATTCCCTCATTATATGTTGTGTCATGATAATGTCCTAGTCACATGATGTTGAAATAAATTGCAAGGTCTTAATCGTGTAACGTTATACATCACAACATGGTCCTAGAATCATGATGTTAAACTAAAAAACAAAGTCATAGTCAAATGGCGTTAAACTGATCAATAATCTCAAAATAGTATGATAGTAAACTGCATGATAGAATCTTATTCACATGACATTACAAATCATGAAAACGTCTTAGTCACATGATGTTAAACTACATGATAATATCATTACTGTATGATGTGAAACTACATGGAAAATATCCTTCCCACTAGATGATAAACTATACGACATATAAATCTATGGGAGATATCATCAAAATCAGGTGGTAGTTAAGGTGAGCATAAATATACCATAGATATAGTAGAGTCTCGGTCCTAGCAATATCAAAAATCCACTGACTTCCCTCAGTCTCATCCTAATGTGTTTTCCCAACATGTCACCTCCCTAGACACTCTGATTTGTGAATCGAGGACACCATGAAAAACATGTAATGTTGTGGATTATTGGTTGTAGGATTATATCTGTACAAGCTCAAATAATGTCTCATATCAAATCTAGGTAGTATGAATGGGGCATACACAGATCCACACCCAATTTCATAAATCCCATCAGCATATTCTAATGGTATGAGAAGGAAAATTGTGGGAATACATCCCCACTTTAAGCAGTGTCATCGACCAACATATCATTGAAATTTAGATTGTGTAGGAATTCATTATTTTACATACCCTACTAAAGTTACAATAAAATTTTACAGTGATTGAGGTTCATTAAGAATATCTTTTGGTGATGATATAAGGAAAGTCATACATTCATTTCCCAATAGATATGGCATTAATTCAATGAGGTCTACATAAAAAACTATCCACTCTAGAGAAACCACACAACATTTCTCCCATCTAAGAGGATTAATGGAATATTATGGTAATGGGTGAGGTACATGGCTTGGATCATATCCTCATTCCAACTGGGGCTAACCAACCCAGTTTGGAACATTCCTTAGGACATGTGTACATTCCTATAAAAAACACCACTAAAATAATCCAAAGGAATGAGACTAGGATCATCCCCATGCTACCATTATGGTCTATGAACATTGTATGAAAATTAACCTAGGGAAATATCACATGATTGTTGATGAATCTGCTTGAAATTTTCTAGTATATTACAGTATCAGGCTCACATCCATATTCCTACTAATGAACGACTGCACCAGTATCCTTAAAAATCCAAATAAGAGGAGGCTCATATCAATTCTCCTATTCCAAAGTTCTATTTGAGTATTCCAACATGGAATTCATATTTGAATTAGTCTCATACCCCATATTAAACAAGGATTAACTGGCATATTCTAAAAACCACCCACAAGTAGGCTCAAATTTCTGCCAATGCAATAGAAGCTAATTGTCACACTCAAGAAGATTCTCAACATCATACTTCTATACCCTCCACACCAACTAGTTATCAATATATTCTGGAAAACATCGTACAAAAGGATCATAACCCTTCTCAACCCCAAATTTACGACAACATATTCTATCCACAATATAGAAATAGGTTCATATTCTTGATATGATAAAATCTAGTTTCCTTTAGGTATTGTGATGCCTATCAACAACACCTCAATTGTTCATCGACTCATACATTGAAAATAAAAAAATCACTATCTTGATATTCCTCCACAATATAATGAATATATGTAAAATATTGACTCTAATCCTAGTGTATATTATGTACAACATCCCCAAGGTAATATATCTTCAAAACAGAGAAATCGTCCCATTACCTAGATACCTTCATATAAAGAGGTGATCAAAAACCAGAAACCTTTTTATAGAGTTGTTCTTGATACACCATGGTTAACCATATATAGGTCCCGTCAACTATTATAAGTACTTCACCATGGTTATTAGGTGACCCAAATAAGCAAACACTATGCTTTAGCCCGGTGGAGGCATAAAACACTTTTAATGAAGAGGCCAACATGGATATATAGAGTGAGTTAGATTTAAACAACATCCCAAACATGTTCTAGCCCATCTCCACATACACAATATTATTTGAGTTACAAATCAGATATTAAAGTATAGTTACAACCCTTAATCTATAAGGGTCACTTATGAATAAAAAAATCACTCCATTATTATATAGACAAATGCATTATCTATGGCCCGAGACCCTGGATCAGAAGAGTATTGTAAACACATATGACATTTTTGTATCTATATTAAGAAAATTATTTATTGATGGATTGAATAACCATCATCATATGTTCATATCAAAGGATGGGGAAATTATGTTTCATTGTACATTATCATATCCCAAGGGGGGGGGTGATTATCCCTTGATATAAAATCCGCCAATGTCATGATCACAAGAAGAATAATGAGATAGAATTATGTGATCCATTAATTAAAAGTTATAATCTATTTATGTCTTCATGGAGAGCGAGTATTGGTTTTCAGAACCCGAATTATACTTGAAAAGAAACCTCTACATAGACAATACAAGTGTTAATGACCATATATCCTATACAGAAAATAATATAATATAGCTTACTCATTGGAATTTTTTTTAGAAAACACGTTATTCCCCCCCCCCCCACAAAATCCTGGATTCTCAAAAAATTACTTTTTGTAGGTGCCTTCATGGATTTCAAGTCTATAAAACATTACTTTAAACCTCATATCATCTTTTATCCTTACTGAATGATGTTAGACATCATAAAATTTATCCTTACAACAAGACAATAAACTGCTTGGATGTCATCCTTAACACAAGATTTCAAAATACATGGATGTTTTCTCTACCAAATGATGTTAAACTACATTAAGGATATCACTTCAAGAACGATTCAATGCACATGATCTTGGTATATGTTAAAATAAAATTAATTACACCCAACCCTATGTGTGAGTCAGATTCTAATAAAGAATTTTTCTGTTCGAAAAATATTTATGAATTTATTATTTCTATCATAGGATATATAGTTATGGATAGATCTGAAACCCTTTTTCGTTCCACAATATATATAATAAAATTCCCCCACTGCAAAATGTTTTTGAATTTCATGGAGAGTCTTCCATTCAAGAAATATTCATGGAATGATTCTTGTTTTCACATGATATGTTGTGATTCCCAAATCTCAAATCCCCATTCCAACCACAATATAAATGGAAAAAATCCCCCCTATGTCATTAGGTGTGACCAGTGTAGAGATATATCCATTTAAAAACTACATTTGGATTCATTCCTATTATCACAATATACACATAAATTCATAGATCTCAAATCATGGATCCAATCCTAATTTAAAAAAATACCCCTCATTGCATATCAGTGTGACATGTGTGGAGAATTTTCCAAATAATAACTACATGTGTCTTGGTTTCTTCTATCACATGATACGTAGAGACTCATATATTTCATATATATGGTCCAATTACAATATAAATGGAAAAATACCCCCTATATATATATGGGTCTGACATATGTAAATTGTTTTCCAATCAAGTATAATGTGTGGCTTGATTCTTGATATCACATGATATGTAGTGATGCCAAAATCTAAAATATAAGGTCTATCCACAATATTAATAGAAAATGTTCCCCTATGTATATGGTTCAAACCTGCATAAGAGTTTTTTTTCCATTCAAGAACCATGTATGGCATGATTACTACTTTCACAAGATATGTAGTGATGCTTAGATCATAAATCCTTGGTCCAACTACAACAGAAACATAAAAAATGTTCCCCTCCATGTATGGGTCAAACCCCCCATTGAGTTATTTCTAGTCGAGAACTATATATGGCTTGATTCTTGATATCACATGATATATAGTGACACCAAGATAAAAAATCCCAAGTCTAGCCATAAAATAAACATAAAAATGAACCCCTCAGTATATTTTTCAAGCCTACGTGGAGAGTTTTACATTCAATAACTACATGTGGATTTATTCATAATATCATATGAAATTAAGTGACACCCAGATCTGAGATCAGGGGACCATACATAATATAAATGTAAAAAATTCCCCCTATGAGTATCGTTTAGAACACTATTATGAGTTCTCTAATCATGAACTGTGTGTGTTTTAATCTTTGTTATCACATGATATGTAGTGATAATGGAATATCAAATCATATATCTTGACATAATATAAATAGATAAAATGACCCCTTTTGCATATGGTTCATACCTGCATTGAGTTTTTTCTATTAAAGAACTACTTGTGTCTTGATTCCTTCTATAACATGATATATTGTGGTGTTTAGATCTAAATTCCTAAGTCTACACACAATATAAAGAGAAAAAACACCCCTCTTTAGATGGGTTAAACCTATGTGGAGAATTTTATATTAAAAAAAATATGGATTGATTCCTGCTATCACATGATAGATACTGACACCTATATATCAAATATTGGGTCTAATAACAATACAAATGGAAATGATTCCCTCCTTTTTGTATGGGTCAGTTATTCATGAAGATATTTCCCTTTGACAACTATATTTGGATTGATTCCTAATATCACAATATAATTAGCGATTTATTGACATCAAATTCTAGGTTTGGTTATAGTATAAATTTAAATAATTACCCATCTATTTATGTGTCAACCCTATATGGAGAGTATTCCATTAAAGAACAAAATGTTTATATATTCCAACTATAAAATGATATTTTGTGACACACAAATATTAGATATTGGGTCCAACCAAAATATAAACATTAAGAAAATGTTCACCCCACTCTATATATAGTTCATATCTACACATGGAATTTCCCCTTTCAAGAATTAAGGGTAGACCAATTCGTGCTATCAAAGGATACGTAGTGATTCTTAAATCCAAAATCAAGGGTCAAAAAATAATATATATGTATATATATATATATATAATGTTCTCATCCCTATATATGGATCATACCTATACAGTTATCCAAATGATAACTCTGTGTGTCTTTATTCATGCCATCGTAGGATATATATTGACACATGGATCCTATATTCCAGGCTGATCGTTGATTTTTCATCACTACCAATCCTGATCCTCCATGAAATAAAAATTTATTAAAGGAACCCAATACATTATAAATTGTGAATAAACCCACATATCCCTCTTTATGTAGTCTCAAAAAACATAATAAAATTCCCAATTATACCTTACTTCTCATGTCGATCATGGATCATGTGAGCTTAGGGAAACTAGAAAGCCATTATGGTTATAATAACCAAGATGTTTCATTGAAGATGAACTATTTTTTAATCACAAGATGTTAAAATAAAATACCCTATCAAAGTATAAAAATGTTAAACTACATGACATTGTCCAAGTTACAAGTTGTTTAATTGCATGAAAAGTGCTCTTTGTGCCAAACAGATAACCCCCTAATGATTATGTGTTTAAGTATCGCATGTTCTATCCCTTTACCCCCAAAATGTTTTCAATACACACTGTTGTATCCTTTAGTTTTTCTTGAACCCTTCTTGAATCTTACGTTCATCCTGGAAAAACTTCATATCTTTGATATATGAGTTAATATCAACCAATTCCTCAAGTTGAAATCATTCTCTTGGAACACCATGGACCCTGGGATCCATTTTTCCTGGTTCTCCCATGTTAAAAACTCGTAAGAGGTATTGGTTGATTTTGTGGGACCTTTCTAGGATTAATTGGTGAATGGTTCAATCCATGGAGTATGTTCATAGGGTATTATTGGTCAGAACATAGTGGTTCCCCGTAAACATAGTAGTTATTGTCTTAATTGCATGGAATATGGGATTCAGCTATTATCAATGGATGACGTATACCAACTAGTATCCTCCTCTATTTAACTCAGATAATCTTGGGTTATTATTTTCACCTTAAAAACCCCAACTATTCAATCCTATTTTAATAACATCAATGTTACTCAACTATGCATCATAGGTGTTGTCAAATAAATATTAAGAAATTCTATTTCTGTACCCTTTAATTTCAGGGTATGTCACCTCCATGAAGACATAACATTCGTAGACTTATAAATCACTTTGAAACCCCCTTTTTCTAACTTCATTCTCTAGTTACATATCATCCATTTTCCCTATTTCTAATAGGGACTATGAATTACGTAGTGTTTTATGACTTTATATGAAACGTTTTGGTGGAAATACTCTAAAATGAACAACATTATAATTAGAACTATGCGGGGATTGATTCCTATTACCAAAGCATTCATATTGACACTCAAAACTCAAATACTAGGACTTTTTATGAGTAAAATGATAAAAATTCCTCTTTCATTGCATATTGTTCATACATGTTCAAGGGAATATTTAAAATATAACTTTGTATGACTCGATTCACCTAATATTAAATATGTAGTGATGCATAGACACACCATTTCTAGACCAAACATGAAGTTTAATCATTCCTAACAAGATCCCTTGTTGAGAACCATGTTTTTGTGGTTTCCCCTTATCTTACTAAAACATGAGTATCCATACATATCTTCTTTTACACATTGTCACACAACTAAATTAATGCTCTAGTTGTCTCTTTTTTCTCACACCAAGAATGAATCATGTGATATTAGGTAACCTATGAAGTCAATATTTAACGCATGAATGAGGTGTCATCATTCTAAATATAGGGACCCACATACTTGTTGTATAACATTAAATTACACAATAACAACCTATTCACATTACGTTCAATTTCACAAAAAAGGGCTTCACGTAGAACAAATCACCCCACTCTGATGATTGTGTACTCATGAATTATAAGTTTTATCACTTTGACATGATAATTTTTATACATAATGGTGTAACCTTTAGGGTACTCAATATAATATTTAAGCATTTATTTTCTATGAACCAACTTAACATAATTGATATCTAATTTGTTACCAACCAATTAATCAACTTTATATACTTATCATGGAACCCTACAGAGGTTGTATTCGCTTACATCTAGTTCTCTTTGATAGAAAACTCGTAATATGGACTTCTTAATCTAAAGATAAACCACTAGTATTAAATGGTGAATAAATAAAATGCCTAAGAGGGTTTTCTTAGTGGGTGTTTCGGTCCTAGAAAAGTGGGGCACTTAAACCTAGGAGTTACTATCCCGAATGCCTGGAATATGGTATTATAAAATTATCAATGGCTAACATATACCCACAAGTTTCCACCTCTTTTTAAATCAGATATTCTTGGGCTGTGATTTAAAAAATCCATAAACCAATTATTCAAGATGATTCAGATACACTTTATATTAACCATATTTGAATTTTACCCATTATAAAACTAATATTATGACCATTAATTTTTATACCCATTTCATTTTTGGGTATTTACCTACAACGGATACCTTAAATCCCTATGTTAGTAACTTTTCTTGACAATAAATCCTATTTACCTGGATTTAAACTACATGAAAATATCCTAGTCACATGATGTTAAACAACAAAAAAATGTCCTAGTTACACAATGTTAAAATATGAGTCATATTTTCTATCATACAAGACCTTGATTTCATAGAGTAGGATATCATATCCAATAATCTGTTCTAGGGATTTATTTTTCACCACCAAAATATACGGAAATATTATAATTACCAACCCCTGCATATGATCCTGATCAATTTAGAGGACCCTGTAGATTACCATGATATTGAGACTCACTATGTGAAGAAGATAGAATTCCCCTCTCCCTACATACGAGTCAGATCTATGAAGATTCATCTCTTTAAAAGGGATGAAAAATGCGTTATTCCTACCCTTATAATGTTCATAAGGAAACCCATGGAATTATAACAATAATAATGGTATATAGCTCTATTTAAAAAGGTCCACATCATATATACCCGATCTACCTATGTAATAATAATCTATGTACAAATTTATTGTGCATGTGATAAATCATCACATTAAGGGACACATAATATGTCTACCCATCAATAATTATACGTATGAAACATGCTGATTCCCATATATAAATTCCCCCGGACCATTCCAAAGTTTCCCCTAGAATATATTTCACATTTTCACATCAGTTCCTACCTCCTTAACCAATGATTTAAAATTGAACGGAAGATGTCCTCATCACGTGACATAATACTCCATGGTGAATATGTCATGAATGCATGACACTAAACTATACTGACTAACATTCATAATCATGCCTTATAAAAGGATCATAAGATCCCAACCTTGTTCAAGAAATTATTGGCGTTCCTCTATCATCTTCCTGAACACCTCAATCTATAAACATCACTTAGTGTCTTGAGAATCTGGAATTTCCATGAACCATCCATATACTTTAGGAAAAGAAATATGATAGTAGGGGACACTTTTTTAAATATTCACATCTACACGATGTTCCTAAATATGATCTCCCATATTTCAACTAAATGTTTCATTGGATTACAAAAAGGGATTCAGATGCTTGTGAGTGATGACATCATCATAGAGGATCTCATCACTATATAGTGATTCCTATTCATACTTGACATGATTTTCCCAGACCATTAATAATTATTTTGGAACATTGATCCATGAATTACAAAATCCACACCCTCTACTTAGGAATATGATGGGACACATATGACCATGGGAATTCTAATTATGATATTTTAAAAAAATCCCCTCCTATAAAGTCCATGTACAACATGACATCAAACTGCATACAATTTGGTCAAAGCTATATGATCTTAAAATTTTGCCTTTGATGGTATAAATCAAGACTCAAAATTGGTAGTAAAGGAGACATAAATCATATAAGTATAAAAACCCATAGAAGGTGGTCTAAGAAAAAAATAATCTCTCTAATTAATAAAAATTTCACTTCTATAGTTAGGAAATTTTTTGATTTTAAATAAAAAGGAGAAAAACTAGTGGGGTTCATCATGTGGTACTGGTAAAAGTTGAGATATGCTCTTTGGATCCCCAGGTTGAGGAAAAAGTTAGAAAAATGATTTATCAAATCCCATCACCACGATTACATGTTAAATATATGGAATCATAACATTTTGGTTTCTCAAACCCTTATTGAATAATATTCATTGCCTAATCCACCTTATTTCATTTGAAGTATTAGTTGACACTCCCTGATTACTTGAGTTCATACCCTTAACATAGAACATCATGGCCTGAATTCATTTCACATGGTTATCCACTATATTGAATTATTATTAGGGACCGACTAATTTAAAGGGACCCCTCTAGAATACACTAGAGAATGATACAAATCTAAAGATTTTGTTCATAAAGGATGTTCAGTACCATTTGAAAGGACACCTTAGTCCCATGATCTACTGGGTGACTATGTGTAATACTAGATTTAACCATTACTAATGGGCATCCATTATGCACAAAACCCATTTTTAGATAACTTAGATATTCATAAACCATGGTTTTTAATTCCCATAACCAGTCTATTCAGTAAGATTCAATATTATCGATGTTATGTCTCCATGTATTGACCCTTTTTCAATGAAGGAATGTGATAATACATTCCTAATACATTTGATGGACCATTTGATGGACCACACAACAAGACTCAATACCATATGTTGTGGGAACCAATCCTTTGAAAAATAAAAAAAATAAACACTTTTGTGAAAGAAGCCTCCATGGATTTCATTCTCCCCACTCCAAACATCATCATCCAAATTCTTGAATATTCATAAATCTTCCACGACACATGAAATGAATAGGGGACCCCTCTTGTTGACCGTGAATATAATCAATATACGATAGTGAATATTGGAAATTATCCCAAAAACTAGATGTGTATTCTCCCAGATGTAAAGGAAATTCAATACTCATGTGCCCCAACAAAACTACAGTCGAACTCAGCAATGTATGGTGTTATTTAGTCATCCAAATCATGTCTACCCAATTCCATATTCACCAGTTTAGGCTCCTATAAATGGGATTTCCACAACCCATATTCCAACTTTCCAAGTGGTATTGGAATCCCTAATATCTTACTATACTTCAAAATGAATCATATAAATAATTCATGTTTTCAAGACCCATCATGGATATTCACTCATAATGTTTTCAACAATAAAAAAGGGTGCCTGAACCCTTAATGAAAATTCATTATTCATAATAAAAATTAAAAATCTATTGTGTTATAACCCTTTATGGACACTCAATCAAAATAATCCCATAGAGTATGTAGGGTTCTTGAAACCATGATGAATACCAATACTATACTACAAGTAATAGAAATTATTGGATTAAATACCCAAAACTACAATAATAGATTGTTCAGCCTAAAAGACCCTAAACTATAGAAACCAATAGTACAAGATAAAAGAAAAAAACAAATTCAGTAGATTGTGTGACATAAAATACCCCAAACTACAACAACATCCTAGTTTTCAAGGCCATAAAATATTCAATAGAAAGAGACACAGTTCTCACTAGGTTGAAAACCCAAAAAAGGACACCTTGGGAGAAATACGAGTCTCTTATTTATGGACATGAACACTGTGTGATCTATGAAATATTTGTAACTCATGAAAAAAATTTAAAAAATATGTCGATTCGAAAACCCATAAAGGGAATTAATTTAAATTTTCAAGTACACACCTTTTAGTGTTTCCCCATATAAAGATTAAGAAAAAGTTTGGGTTCAGAAAAATATTAAACAAATCATGCAGGGAACATTTTTTATCACTAGAAACATTCAATCTATGCTCACTGGGTCCCATGAACTAGGTATAAATTATAGTACATCACAATTTCTCATGACCCACCAGAGGGTAGTCAGCTCTCTCATGCCTTAATACTACAAGAGACGTTATCCATCATGTAGAACCTGAAATCTAATATAGTTGCCTAATTTTTGTGGAATGAAATGTGGAATAAGAGATAGATAAATTAATAATATCTAACAAAACATGGGTCCCAACACATGATTTCATCTAAAAGTGAAGAAAACCTCTTCTTTATGTACAAACTAGATTTATATAGAAGCTTTCTCCAATTATTTCTTCAAAAATGAACTTGTGCCCCTATGCATTAGCTTGATCTACATAGGAAATCATGTCATAACTAAATACGAATTGATTCCCAATTCATTGTGATATGTAGAAATGTCCAAGTTACTTATTTTGGATCCATATGCATGTTCATTTACACCCAATCCCTTTTCCAGCCAATAATTTAAACACCATACAATTTTTGGATATTCATTCCCTAAGATAAGCATACTCCCAATCATGGATTTATCAAAACACTCATGTTAATGGGTATCATCTTGATAGCTCCTAAAATTGATTATTCAACACACTCCTTACAAATCCTCTTATTATTATTAATATCATATATCATTAGTTGTTCAAATATATAGAAATTTGATCTACATTTTCCTATTAATCAGATAATTTTCATTCTCGATGAATCTGACTATTGGTGCTAACATTTGTTTGGAACCCATTACCATTTTGATTTTAGAATTTTGAATCCCAGGATAATACAATTCATATTTTTTATAAAAAAATTAGAGGTGGAATCCCTAAAGAATAATGTTTTGGGATTCATTTTATAATTGCATGTGTTTTGTGGTCAATATTTCTATCTTTATTAATTAATTATATTATTCAATGTATTTAAGGATTATATGGGGAAAACATATCCATCTAATATGACCTACTAGTCAGCTCAACCAAGGACCCATATGGAAGTCTCCTCAACTGTTCCCTGGTGCTAGTACATCCATTATGCCTAGTGAATGATGGTGGGAAGGATTAACACAAACTATGGGAACACATGGAACATGAATGTGATTTATAATAGGGATATGAAAGGGTGTGGAATGTAATGTGAGGGTGTGGTGTACGTGTTGAAGGTGACGTACCAAAAACCATCTCAATAAACTGCTACCATAGATTAATTTTTTATCTTATCTCTAAAAAAGTGCCCGATCGATGTGGGATGTGAAGCTGGGCATGGCACTGCCCCTCCATAAAAATATACAAAAAAATCACAGCTGGTTGCTGAAGCCAATCATAGCCACGTGATCCACCCAATGATCTTCTTTATCCACCATGAACCCACTCCCTAGACCAACACCTCTATTTTTAGATTGAGACACCTAATGTTTATTCTATCACCCTACATCATTCCTGAAAACCATTCCCAATGATCAATCAAAGAAACCATGGTGCCCAAGACCTTTCGACTCCATGCATGAAACATTTCATTAATGGCCTTATTTGAATGAAATCATGTGACATCACATGATGTTTTCTAATCATGTGTGTGATCAACTATCACACAATCACATGATTGATCACGTATCATGTGATCACATATCCACTAATCAGTCGTGCATGTAATTTATGTCATTCATGTATGAGTTAATTTTGAAGATCTGAAACCACCATTTAATAAAACATTGCATGAATAAATCACATGATCTACTATAGATTAAATTTATTGCGTATCAAACACCATGATCACCGATCCATTATGTCTTCAAATGATCCATCTACTTCAAACTTCAATATTTAAATGATTTGCAACTCATGAGATTGAGGCATCATGCTATTGTCTAAATTCATTAATATCTACAATGCATGATCAAATATGACCAAAGTATCATGTGATGATCATTCAGTCACATTACCCACATGATTCCATCATAATAAGGTTAATGAGTCATGTGATCAAATAATGGCGGTCATGCGAGACATGGTGACATCACTTCACCTAAAAACAACATATCTCCCCTATCCAAATATTATTCCAAAATTTGAAATTTAATATATTATATTTCCACATGAATCCATCAAGAATATGTCTACTAACATTCTTTAAGATCTTGAGAAAACCCAAAAAATCGTGGGATTCCATATTTGGTTGTCTTATACCCCATTTTATAAAGGATAGGTAGAAAAAATCCATTCTTCCCTTTTATGCATTAAATTTAAAAAAACAGCCTCTACATGAAACAAATCATGGGATCAAAAGATTTCAATAGGTGATGTATCATGGATCAAGTGATGTAGTGATGAAGATCATGAAAACTGTTCAGACATCACATGGATCATATTGAAAATTACATATCATTCCTTCATGATAGGATTCTACATTTGGGATTTTTATTTATTTTATTAAATAAAGATATAGAATGAATAAATAAAGATAATATGAATACATCATGATATCAAATGATGTGTATCATGTGAATACTTCCACCACCTCAAGATGGACCATGTAGAGCCTTCACTAAGAAAGGAGGAACCTTTCACTACTGACCTCTTTCCACATAACCCCCCTGAAAAATTGAGTAAATAAGAGATGATCGGGGAAGGGATTAAAGTTCACTCATTGGAGTGAGGAAGAGAAAAATCAAGGACTTCTTACTTTGGATAAATCCTCTAGGTAATCTCAATACCTCTCCATGAGAACCTCTCTCATGATCCCTTTGAGGATAAGTAATCACATAATGATTTGATCATCTTGAAATTCCCTCGTAAGGGACTCTGTAATATGATGCATGTATGTGGCATAGATGTGTGATTTTTTTCATGAAGTATTAATATGGAAAACCCTTGGCCTCATGGAACATTTTCTTTTTCATGTGGTGTAATCCCTGGGTAATGCAAGAACCCCTTTACATGTATGTGTGCCATGAAATTTCTAACAAGACCTGAAATTAATTCACAGAACATTGTCTGTGCAATGTGGATACTGATAGAAAGTCACCCTTATCATGTGAAAACTCCTTTTCATGTGGCTGTAACAAGTATTTCAACCTATGGACAACCCTCCTCTTTCCATCAATACTCTTTGATGTGTGCTCTTTTTCTTGTGCATGTCCATTGACATTATTAAAATTTTCCATCAAATGATTCTATTAAGATCTTGTGATCACATGACTCACATATCTCGTGATTCCTTCATGTGTCCATATATATGTTTACTATATTCATATGAAAGGACTCAGTAATGTCAGCCTTGGTCACCCGAAATCACATTGGATATGTCGACCTTGGTCACATGAAATGCCATATACTTGTCTGTTTTGATTATACGAAGCACAATAAATATTTTATAATTATCATGTTACATCCCACCAATATGTTTGATTATATCACTCCAAGAACCATGGGAAATGTCATTCCTTTTAGGAAGATACTCGGGATTTTTCTGGAAGATACCCAAGACATGTCGGGCAGAGACTCCAAAAAATTTAGGAAGACACTTTGGAAAGGAATGGTAGATATTCACACGGTGTAAAGAAAACACCTTGGACAAGGCAGATAATAAATGAGGAAATGTCAGGAAGACACTCTAGAAATGTTAGTAAGACACCTTGGACATGTTGGGCATGAACCTTATGACATGTCAACCCTGTCACGTAGAAACACTTAGACATACACCATGTAAACCCTCAATAACAAACCTTCATCTATGTAACCCATTTACAAGGGTTGTGTCTTTAATGTATTAGGTTTATACAATCATGAAAACTTGTTCATGAAATTATCTCAAAAATGCCTCTATATCTTAAAAAATTATTTTACATACCTTTCGTGGTCATTAAATAACATTATCTATCCAAAGATAAGGGAAAGAATATGTGAAATAGAAATCCACCTTGGTATAAGTCCAGCCATATATGAATTACCTTTGTTAAGAGATTCAAAATTTTCTTTTGATTCTATCATCTTCCTTATATATTAGTGGGTGGGAGGTGGGTTTATTCATGGGCATCTTATTATGATAAAGTCTAGGACATTCCCTCATGTACTGTAAACCCATCAATAGGTTAGGGACAAACTGAACATTGAAAAATATGATTTGTGTTAGGAATATTATATGCAATATGACTTCATAATGAATAATCTCTATAAATTACAATCCATGAGGCTAATAATCATTCCTCTCTAAGGGAAACTATAATATCCCATCATCCACACTCTGTGATACAATGTTAAAAACATAATCTTTATATTTATTTCTTTGATACCCATAATCATGACCCAGTTTCCACCATCCATAACATGGAAAACTGAAGGAAATACAGGATCACATTTATACCAAATGACCTTTTATGTCTATAGGATTAGAGAATAAGAAAATACTCTTACATGTCATGGAAAATAAAAAACTACATTTATAAAAATGAATATCATCTTTAAAAATTTCCACACATCCAACACCCTTATTATTCATACCCTACTTAAAACCATTATTCATAATATGGGTAATGAAAACCTAAGAAAAGGGTGAGGTTAGACAATTTTTATGGTTAAACATATGATATATCAAACTGTGATCATATTCTAGTATAAGATAATAATAATGGTATTTTATCTTGATAGTAAGTTACAAAGCCTATTCCAAGCCTATCATAGATCATAAACATGATTCATGGAAAAAAACATTATAAAATTAGATAAAATGGACTGTAATAGTGATAAATTATATTAAATAAATCTTGATATATAATCTCTTATAATAAATGTGTGGAACCATCATTAATATTGGAAACATTTCATATATCAAGGTTAAATACCCAGACCATCAAAATAGTGGATTTCAACTTTTAAATTATTTGTGTTTTGGGATTGGAATCGCCTATTTCCCATTGTAGATCAAGATTCACCAAATTATCAGTGTGGATCAGGAACTACTTGTCTTACATTATGGATTTGGACACACTGATTCCTCATTATTGATCAGGGTACACCTATTTTAAATTTTGGATCATGACCAACTATTTCTCTTTATGGATTAAGACCAAAGACTTGTTTACCATTTTTATATGATGATATATAATGAATTACCCAATTAATTATTGGGAGATATAGTACCCACCAATCCCATAATGAATAAATACATATTTTTTACACAAGTTCATAAATCATTCATCATATCAGAACTCATAAAAATAAATATGATTCATAAATATTTCATCGTAATATATCTGATGGAGAAGTTTTAGGATTCATAAAAATATTACCATCATAAATATAAACCATTTAGATCATATGACAAATGATTTTGAAATATCACATGGAATAATTCTTGATGAAAATAAAATTTCAATTCAAAAAATACTATTATTTTTATAAATATATTCACTTATAAATTAAAACATATTGTTTTTAAATAAACCCTGAATGTTTTCATTGAATATTTAAATAATTTAGTTTTAATGGCGGTGGAAAATTCCCTTCATGTTATGGTCGGTAAAAAAATTCCTTATATATTTTTTTATAAAAATCAAAAAGAACATAATTTTAAAATTGGCATAAATTTTACATTAAAACAATTCTGTAAAAAATCATACATGTATAGAAATTATTTTAAACAATAGTAAATAACATTAATATTTATTATAAAACATATAAATGGAATATAATTATTATCTGGAGGAGACATAAATATAATCAGTCTGGAATAATGATGATATTGTGAAATATACCCAGACTATTTTGGTAACCATTGATTCATATCCTCATAATGAAAAAAAAACATAAATATAGAAATACATTACCCCAAGTATCACCTTCCTTTATTGACATTCAATCCTCCTCTAATTTGAAAAAATGTCCTTTAGATATCCTCTAAAGGGGTATAGGATTGGACTCTTGGGAATTAAAAAACTATATAATATTGAATGGTAAGTGTAGAAGGGAATTTGGAAAAGTATTTTCGAGATAGAAGGATCAATGTGGTGAAATTAAGTGATGTTTGAGGTGTCCATTTATAAATGAGGTGATGAGAAACATTGTAATTTATAAAAATATAAATACATAATAAATTAAATCTCAATAAAAATACCTCCAAATGGAAAGGTATTGAAATATAATGTGGGTTAGAGTGGTAATCCCAATAAAAAATATATTTTAGACAAGTTTCGTGGTAATTTTAAACCTTATCATTTTGGTTTTTTCTTTAGTTGGTCTATATTAATTTTTACTATGATAACAAATTTTCCAATATTAAAAGTGGAACTTTTTTACTTATAAGGTGTTAATTTGACAATAGATGTATAATTTATTATATTTATGACTATAATTCATCACCTTTTCTATTTTTTAATAATTTTTTTAATAATTTAAGAAAATATTATTTTCATAAAATACCTTTTGTGTGAATTTAGACACTATTCATTACTTTGACATTAAAAATATCAATAAAATACATATTATTCAAACCAATTATTTTTAAACATCACCAAAATTTATTTTTCCCTATTAAATAGTTTATAACCTTAATTATCAGAAATTATAATAAATATAATAATTTTAATATCCATTATTTTATTTTTCGATTAAATGATGAATTATTGCATCGATGTTGTAAAAGAATTTATTGTAATTGATTCCTTAGTAAAAATATAAAATAGATTCCCATGATGATGATAAATATTTTATTTTTAAAAATAATATTTATAGTCTAACATATCTTGTAGATAATGACATATTAAAATTATTTCACAAACTAAAAAAAAGAGTGTGACCTGTTTGACTTTTCGTTAATTAAATTACTCTAAAGGTAATAATATTATCCAGGTGGCTCTAAAAAGTAATAAATTTGACTATTGGATGATAATCGAATTGATATACCTATCCAATAATATAAATTTATGTGTTCAGGAGATTTAATAGTTCTTAACATTTTATCATTATCCTTTAAATACTTGGTTTCCCCTTTACATTGGCAATAAAAAATACTAAGTTTAGTATTCATATTTTACAAAAAAACCACATATTTAATAAATTTGAAACACAAAAATTAAATATGTAATCCATTTTATAAAATTCTAATCTCATAATTTTTAAAACACAATTTAACAAAAAATCAGAAAAAATAAAATGAAATTTTTTTATTGAAAAAATGGACTTTTTTAATATAATATTTTTTTTACTGAAACACAGTATAACATCAATTTCAAAAACCATAATTGAATTATTTAAAATCAAAAATAACTCATAATATTTTAATACTAACAAAAATAATATTTTACTTTTAAATAATTTAATATAAAAATAAATTATTCAATAATGATTAGTATTTTTTACTATTCCCTGAAAACAATTTAGCAAACTACAAAGAATTCAACATAAGATAATTTGTAAAAATTTAAATGAAATTAATTTTTTAAAATATATTTCCTATAACATTAAGAACATAATTATAAGAAACAAAATTTGGATAATAAGTATATTTGAAAAATAAAACGACTTTACTAAAAATTGTGTGATTATTTTATAAGAATTTTTTAATTAATTTATATTTAGTTACATATTTATCTTTATTTCATAAATTAGTCAATCCTATTCATAAAGAACAAATTCATTTATATGTTATAATGTACCCTTAATAATTTAATAACACTACATAATTCATTTAAATTCTATGATGCATGCAATGCCTGTTATATATGAAACAAAATTATATAAAGATAAATATTTAATAAAACATCAGGGTGCTATTTTCTACCCCATTTTATAAATTCTATTCTATCAATTTTAACATGTTCCTGATAAAAAAGGTTACCCTTTTCAAAATACCTTTGTTCAAATCCCACATCCTAAAAAGGTTCAATAAAACATCATCTTGGAAAAAGAGAAAGTGAAGTACGAAGGTCATTTGGGATTAAAGATATTGGGTTTTAAAATAGGATAAAATTGGTGGGTAGTGAGTATATATAAAAGAATGAAAAGTAATTTTAAGGGGTTATTGATCATAATAATTTGAATGATATTGAGAAAGTTAACAATAAAAAAACCATAAACCATAGATGTGGAAAAGAAAATCAATTCATTAGAATTAAAGGTTATATGACAAATTTTTGTGGTAATATTATTTTTCATCAGTTTAGGGATTAATTTACTATATATAATAGTAAAATAATGAAATATACTTTCTTCAAAAGTATAATTTCACCCTATAATAAATTTCCTCCACAATCTCATATTTTTTAACCAAATGATGTGTATTTAAGATGATTTTTTTCATATTTAAAGAAATATAATAAATTATAATGTAAAAAAGAATCCAAAAAAGAATATAAATCTATTAATCGTGTATTTAGGAAATAAAAAACCTAATGTTTTATCACATGTTAATATGATTCCCCAAAATAATAAACTTTCATATGATGAAAAGTAATTTAATCTCCAAAATTCAATAATAACACCCAATGATCAACATAAATCATTACCATAAAACGATACTTAAAATTCCTAAAAATATTTCATATAAATATTAAAACCAAAAAATATAATTATTTGATCACATATTCTTCTAACATAAATTTAAGATTTGTCTCCCAAAATATACACACACTAAACATATAATCCCCAAGATACCCAAACCATTTCTATAAATAATATTATTCACAGTAAGTACAAAATAAAATCTTAATAAAGATAATTCAACCTTTATTCCTCAAATAAAATTCAATAATATTTTATTTACCTTAATCATATAGTGTTCCCAAAAAATTGAGTGTCTTCTGTTATAACATTAATCACTTAACTCCAAATAAATTTCTAGTCCCATGTTTATCTATATGATAAAACATATTTTCTCATAATAAATTTAAATTATAAATTCTTGGTAGTCAAAATATATAACAAAAATTTCATACTAGTCAGGACATCATGTATTCTAATGGTTGGCACTGCACCCTTGTAACAGTTCCATTGTGGGTTCAATCCCTTTAACCATTCTGGATGTGAAGAGTTGTCACTCATCACATGGGTGGTATTTTTATATAAAACAATATTAATATAATCGATATTAAATTCAAAAAAAATGAGATATATTCTCAAAAAACATTAATATTTTCAACCTTAAATAAATTTTTTAACCTCAATGGTTCTCTCTTACCTTTCATTTTGCATCCAATAATTTAGTAACTCATAATTAACTAAATATAAAATATCATATAATCCCTAATGTTTATCCATGACTTTATAATCATTTCCACAAAATCAATAGAGAATAGTTCATAAAATTACATTGCACATGTTAAACTTATGTGTTACATATTCCTTAAAAATAAATGTATCTAAACTATATGAAATGCCCTTAATAGTTCATAACTTAAAACCTAAAAATGAGTGTCTAAGAATATAAACTCAATGTAAACCTAAACAATACATACCGATGAATGTTTTCAAAACTCTTCAAATAACTACTCATGAATGAATCATGATCTCTAAAGTAGTATAAACCTTCCTCTGATACCAAAAATAACAACCCAGAATCCACACTCCTAAATCTGGTGTTAAAAACATAATCATTACATTTATGTCTTTGATAACCATAAAAATGAACTAATTTATACATTCCATACCATAAAAAATCAAATAAAATATTGGATAAATTTCATACTGAAGGATATTTTAGGTTTGCAGTTTTAAACCTAAGAAACGGGTGAGATTATATTCCAATTATAGGTAAACATAATAGATATCAATCTATGATCATATTCAAGAATATGATAAGAATAATTGTAGAGACCTGGAGCTTGACGTACATGGACATTACATTACTTTTGCGGAATACTTAGTACATAACAAAAACACACACACAAGGATCGTAATAGTTTAGTGTCTTTGGAAACTAGGAATATAATCTGGTAATCGTGGTGAAATATCTTCAACATCTCCCATAAAGATCTCCCTTTTTTTACCTAAAAACTTTCTTTATATCCTGGGGAAAAGAAAACATAAAAGGGTGAGCTCAAATGCTCAGTAATGGTAAACATAAGAAATATCAATCACATAATTTTCATAAGAACATAACATTTTGGAAATATTAACCTGCAAAAGAGAGCATAATTTCATAACATGGGATAAATCATAGTAGTGAAATGAAATCTAAATAATCATAACATAAAACATTAAACTTTTTTTCATACACACATAATCATAGAGAATCATATCTTATTAGTCAGGACTCATTTCCAGGACTATCTTAGTGGACAAAGTCCATTTCTGAACCGAGTTCACTCCTCGTTTCAGTCCTGTTTCTCTGAACCGGTATAACCTACCGTTCCATCCATGTCTATCTCATGAGATATAAAATCATTACCCATTTAATTGGAGGGAGATATAGGTCCCACCCATCTCATAATGATACCATTCTTATGTATTCCACAAAATCATAAATCATACATCATTGCATAACCCATGTAATAAAAATGGGAATCTTAAACATCATGACATCATAAAACAATTCATATAGGATAAAGGAATTCATAAATATATTTTCATCACAACATAATCAAGTAAATGTAATAATAGGGATAGAAACAGAACCCTATATTATCATAGATGGAAAATAATTTTGATAAAACAATTGAACTCCATTCTTGAGGAAAATATCCTTTCTACTTCAAAAAATTTTCCTTTCTTAAAATTTCATACAATTTAAACCTAAAATAAGTTGATTAAAAAATAAACATGAAAACTTGTAAAGGAAGCTTCTTGGAAATATTGTTTTAAAAATCCATTCATGCCATATAAGTTAAAAAAACTTTTTTCGTACTTTTGTCGGAAAAGTCAAAAAAGTACCTCGTACGAAAAATGACAAAAGATTCCTTTCATATCTTTTCATAAATACTCACCGAAGGGTAAAATAGGATTTAAAAAATTGTAGGTGAATGGAAATAATATTACATATTGAGGAAACATGGATGTGGATGATAACATACACCCTAGTAAATGCCAAAGTATAAACAATCTCGGATAAAAATGAGATTGTGATATTTCCCTTACCTTAGGTCCGATATGCTTTGTACATGTCCGAACCTCCTGTATAATGATTTAAATATTGTTATTGAATTATTCCAGAATCATATTCATTGTTATTATATCATATATTCTTCACTTATGACTTTATATTACCCGTTCTTCTGTAAATTCATGTTAATGTAGCGTTTTGGGTAAAATCATCTCATTTTTCATTCGTGTTTTAACTTGTAATTATTCATATGATTACTTAGATCATGATTACTTAATTCCAGAAAATAATAAATGATTTATATATAATATATATTCTGAATATACATATATATAATGGATCGATAAATGGAAGGAAATACACCGTTCATGGAGACGGTAGGTCGTACGTACGCATGAACGCTGTTTTCGTTTCCTTATTGAATTGAGTAGAATTAAGTAGATGAAATAAATATATATATACATAAATCTTGTAGTATTATTATGTAATATATTTCCTGACTACTTATTATATATACTTTATAATCATTCATGAATGGTTAACGTGGAGAATGAATCTCATCGCCTCGTGGAGACGGTAGTCCGTACGTACGCACGAGCGATGATATCATTCTCAGGATCATTGTATTGTATTGTAGTGTATGTTTACTATTTAATAATAAATATAACTTTAAAATAATCATATATAGTTATTATTTACACCATTATACCCATCCAAATAAGGTGGTGGTGGAAAATAGATTACACCACGGCGTGGAGACGGTATTCCGTACGTACGCACGCGCGGTGATTTCTTTCTCTATTGGATGGATAGATGGTGAAATAGGGTTTTTTCATACTTATAATAACATATCAGTATATGAGTGATACTGATGTTATTACTTCATAATGAAACAACTAAATAAGAAGAAGTGGAAGAATAAATAAAAATGAAAGAATCGGTAGCAGACATTACCTCTTCTTTGAAGTGCTTCTTTGAGACCTTATTTTAGGGCACTAAAATTGGTCTTTGAAGATTCCCAGGACCTCTAGGATGTCTCTAGGGAATTTGAGAGGAGAAATTGGCAGGGGTTGGCCGAGCTTGAAGGCTCAAACTTGTGTGAGGAAGAGAGGGAGGAGGTGCCCTTTAATAAGGGAGGAGAGGGGCACCTTTGGAATAACTAAAAATATTATTTTATTATAAAGTCAAGTTCGGTTTTAAATAGCTCCAAATTGTGTTATTTCGAAGATAAGGTGGGTATGGATCGAAATAATCTCATCAAATAGAATTTATACTAGTTTAGGTCACTATATTAACCTTATCTTTTAGTTTTATCTCTTAGTTAATTAGATTGACATTTACCATGTCACTTTGTATTTTTATATTATATAGTTACTAAAAATATAATATACATCCAAGAGACCCCCAAGTTGTGTTTTATTAATATATATAACCTCATATAAGTCATTTTGCCAAACCGTATATTTTTAGGAATAAAATAACAATTAATAATATAATATTTTTTTAAAAAACTATTTTATGTCAATTTTGACACTATTCAATAGTTTATTTTTTTGAAACTCATAACAGAATGATTACTTCGACCAAAGTTATTTAAATCTATCCTAACATGTCATATTAACCTATAAAAATATTTTAATTCATAAAAGTGTGAAATTATACTTATTTAGGTATTTATAATATCAATTATTCTAATTTTTCACTATTATGGTAATTACTGCATCATCATTGTGTCATAAATAAATTACATTATTTAATGTCTAAAAATTACAAATAAAATTTCATTATGTAGTAAATCTTTTTAACTTTATAATTAATATTTATAGTCAAATTTATCTTATGTATAACCCCATATTAAAAATGATTTACTTATTAAACTTTGATTTTAACTATTTTAACCCTTCTTTAAATAAATTAATAATAAATGTCCTAATCTAATCCAAGTGGGTCTAAATGGTCATATTTTATTCCTAAGGTTGTTTTTGGTCAAATTAAACTTGTCCAATAGTATTAGGACATGTGTTAGGGTAATAATAATATCATTTTTACCCTTAATTACCCTATTTACTTTTAACCGTGGTAAAAAAAGTAAAAAGTTACTATTCACCAAAAAAATTATTTTAACCTCATTGAACCACACTTTACTTACTGAAATCAACCGTTTCTCTCAGATTTTCGATATTCCACTCACAGAAGCGGTAAAATTATGTTTTATGAAAAATTCAGTTTTTTAACTACCACTTCGTGGTTTCACTATTCATCAAAAAATGAAAGTTTTCAGAAAAATACCAAAAATTAGATCTAAGCTATATTTGATATTATGAATTCAAAAATGATGTCTATTTTATCAAATTAAAAACATATCAGTTGCGTTAATTAATTAAAAAATTAATTCCCGTTGTCAAAACAAATAGTGTGTTCTTAAGAGATAATAACTATCAAAAGATTGACACTTGTTTATGACTGGTATAAATGTGAAATTACATGAAATGACCAAACTTGTATTAAATTGTAAAAATATATTTTAAAACCACTCAAATTAATAATTTATCAATGTTAATTATTTCGATTAAAAAAGTTGTTTTTAATTATAATTTAGTAATTTTCACTATTCATCAGAATATGAAAGTTATCTGAAAAGTACCAAAATTTCACCTTAGGCTAAATTCGACACTCTGAATCCAAAAATGAAGTCCATTTTGAGAGCTAAAATTTATAAAATTTTAAAATGTGGTTATTACTATTCATAACGGCTAGTTTTAATAATATTTTAATAGCATATCGTTGTTTAGTGAAACTCGGTATTGCGTACTACACACGCTATCGAGGAAGGTCGCGATTGCATGTAATGCAAGGCAAGTCAAGGATGCGTGTTGAGAAATCTCCTTCTGGTGTAGCATACAACACAAGACATTAATGAAATTAAAAAGAATATTTTTTTTATAAAATCTTGGGCTGTTACATTCTACCCCCCTTAAAATGAATTTCGCCCTCGAAATTCGTCGGGGTTATAAATGGTTTACTACTCAAAAGTTTCTTTAATAGAAACCCACATCGTAAAAAGGAATACCAAAACATGGCTTTAAAAACTAAATTATGAAATGTAACGATTACTCAAATAAACTAATCACTGGGTTTCCACATAGGTGAAAATATGGATATGAAAGAGAAATCTAACCATCATGTTCTGATGGAGAGTGGTAGAGAACATGGCTATGGAAAAGCCAGCAATCACAAAGCCATAAATTTGTGACAATCTAAGGTACCATCTGATACATCAGATATAAGAGCACTAGGACAACATTTTTGGTTTTCAAGATCATTTCCCTAAAGTTGATGAAATTGTAATTAGAAGACATACTTTCGTGATTTTGGTATAGTCTCACCGTCGGTCGTTCTTTGGACAATTTCAACTTCATCTCTTAAATAAATGAAGTTGAATTTTTCATTCGTGATGTGTTAGCAGATCATGTGATAGAATGATGGGTCATTCCATCTATCTCAAACAAAAGGATAGAAAAGTTATCAAAAAATACATAAGTCCATCTATAGTGAGATTAATAATATATGGTTCCTAAAATGAACTTATACTTCATATATCAGACCGCTTAATAAAATAAAACTAGTTTCTACTAACCAAGGACTTCCTGTAGGCCAGTGGTAGGTGATAAAGGCCAGTCATACATCGGTTGTGGGATCGATTCCAACAGCCTTATCCGACGCGATGGGCTATCACCCGTCCTGCAGGTTGTCTTTTTTCAAAAGCTATATTGCTATAACATCCCATAAACAATATCAAAAAAGTTTTATCCTTAAACAATACTAACTTATTTCTAACATAATCCATTCCAATCTTTAGGCTTATCTAAAATACATCGGTCCAATCTCATAGTATAAAGAAATTGATCACATGAATTCCATCATTTATCCCCCATATATCATAAGATATATCTTGTTTGTCAAATTACAAACATGTGAATACCTTAATCATGTATTCTCTTGAAAAATGAATATCCATTGAACCTTACTGAAAACATGAATGCAGTCAAAAGTTAACTCTTCCCACATACCAAAATCCAAAAATTCTATATACTCAAACCATGATATAACATTCTCCTTATATCAGTCCTGAGCTCATGAATACTATCAAACATTTAACTTTCTCATTATCCCTTCATTATGTGCATATCATCTACATTCCAAAAACATCTGAATAACCTTTCATGGATACTAGTACCATTAATCATACACTTTCAAAACTCAAGGAATGACAATAGTGTAACAATCCTTAGATGTCTCTTTATTCCATAGTACCATGAGATTACTTATACAACATTACACATGATAAACATCTAATCATTCCACTACATTCATAAACCATTGACCGAGCTTCATCAATTCTTTCATCTCATATATTATTTGTAGTATCTTCATCATCATCAACATAAATACTACCCATATGACCATACTGATTCTCTTCATGAGACTTTCCCTTAGGGCATTGGTTTGCATAATGCCCGTACATTCCACATTTAAAACATTTAACCATTGTTGATGTCGTAGCAATACCATTATCCTCATCCCTGGTGTTAACTGAACCTTTTCCTTTGCACTTACTGGCTTTGTGTCCTTCTATTCCACACCCAAAGCATCTTCCAGTTCCATTGAAACATTCTCCTTGATGCCTTTTCCCCAATTATTTACATAGGGGAAATTGAGCTTTCTTTCCTATATGATCATCATGAAACTCCATCTTTATCTTATTAGCCGAGTCAGGAAACTTAACAAATTTTACTTTATTGATCATATTAAGAGATTGATGATTCATCATAATAATGATGTTTGGACTTCCAAGTCTATTTCATTTGGTTTCTCATTAATAATATCATTCCATTTTCCATCATATCCTCCATTATCATAAATCATCTTGTTTCCAGCCATTTTTTAAAACCCAAAAATAATAGTGTGTGAGGAAAAAATCATAATAAAGGGTGATTAACTTCAATATCTAATATCTTTTGTTTAATCTAATATAATTACCATAGTTCTAGGACTATATCCTATATTTATACTTATCCTTAGGGACATCCCTAGACATACCTTAGAAATATCTCTAGGGATCTCATAGACGTTTTCACATCCTAGTTTCCAATGGTTGACTAAACTTTTCCTCTGATACCAACTATATAGACCCGAAGCATGACGTACATGGAAATTACATTACTTTTGCGGAATACTTAGTACATAAAAAAAACACACACATAAGGATCGTAATAGTTTAGTGTCTTCGGAAACTCGGAATATAATCTTCTAATCGTGGTGAAAGATCTTCAACATCTCCCATAATGATCTCCTTTTTTTTACCTAAAACCTTTCTTTATATCCTGGGGAAAAGAAAACATAAAAGGGTGAGCTCAAATGATCAGTAAGGGTAAACAAAAGAAATATCAATCACATCATTTTCATAAGAACATATCATTTTGGAAATCTTAACCTGCAAAAGAGAGCATAATTTCATAACATGGGATAAATCATAGTAGTGAAATGAAATCCCAATAATCATAACTTAAAACATTAAACTTTGTGGCATACACACATAATCATAGAGAATCATATCTTATTAGTCAAGACTCATTGCCAATACTATCTTAGTGGACAAAGTCCATTTCTGAACCGAGTTCACTCCTCGTTTCAGTCTTGTTTCTCTAAACCGGTATAACCTACTGTTCCAGCCATGTCTCTCTCATGAGATATAAATTCTTTACCCAATTCATTGGAGGGAGATATAGGTCCCACCCATCTCATAATGATACCATTCTTATGTGTTCCACAAAATCATAAATCATACATCTTTGCATAACCCATGTAATAAAAATGGGAATCTTAAACATCATGACATCATAAAAAAATTCATATATGATAAAGGAATTCATAAAAATATTTTCATCACAACATAATCAAGTAAATTTAATAATAGGGATAGAAACAGAACCCTATATTATCTTAGATGGAAAATAATTTTGATAAAACACTTGAACTCCATTCGTGAGGAAAATATCCTTTCTACTTCAAAAAAATTTTCCTTTCATAAAATGTCATACAAATTTAACCTAATAAAAGTTGATTAAAAATTAAAATTGAAAACTTGTAAAGGAAGCTTCTTGTAAATAATGTTTTAAAAATCCATTTAAGCCATATAATTTAAAAAAACATTCTTCGTACTATTGTCGGAAAAGTCAAAAAAGTACCTCGTACGAAAAACGACAAAAGATTACTTTCATATCTTTTACTAAAAACTCACCGAAGGGTAAAATATGATTTAAAAAATTGTAGGTGAATGGAAATAATATTAGATATTGAGGAAACATGGATGTGGATGATAAAATACACCCCAGTAAATGCCAAAGTATAAACAATCTCGGATAAAAATGAGATTGTGATATTTCCCTTACCTTAGGTCCGATATGCTTTGTACGTGTCCGAAACTCTTGTATAATGATTTAAATAAGGTTATTGACATATTCCAGAATCATATTCATTGTTATTATATCATATATGGTTCACTTATGTCTTTATATCACCCGTTCTTTTGTAAATTCTTGTTGAAGTAGCGTTTTGTGTAAAATTGTCTCATTTGTCATTCGTGTTTTAACTTGTAATTATTCATATGATTACATAGATCATGCTTAATTAATTCCAGAATATAAAACATTATTTATAAATAATATATATTCAGAATATACATATATATAATGGATCGATAAGTGGAAAGAAATACACCGTTCATGGAGACGGTAGGCCGTACGTACGCATGAACGCTGTTTTCGTTTCCTTATTGAATTGAGTAGAATTAAGTAGATGAAATAAATAAATATATATACATAAATACATTAGTATTATTATGTCATATATTTCATTACTACTTATTATATATACTTTATAATCATTCATGAATGGTTAACGTGGAGAATGAATCTTATCGCGTCGTGGAGACGGTAGTCCGTACGTACGCACAAACGATGATATCGTTCTCATGATCGTTGAATTGTAATGTAGTGTATGTATACTATTTAAGAATCAATATCACTTTACAAAAATCATATATAGTAATTATTTACACCATTATACCCATCCAAGTAAGGTGGTGGTATAAAATAGATTACACCACGGCGTGGAGATGATATTCCGTACGTACGCACGCGCGGTGATTTCCTTTTCTGTAGGATGGATAGATGGTGAAATAGGGTTGTTTCATACTTATAATAACATATCCTTATATGAGTGATACCGATTTTATTACTTCATAATGAAACAACTAAAGAAGAAGAAGTGGAAGAAGAAATAAAGATGAAAGAATCAGTAAAGGACATTACCTCTTCTTTGAAGTGCTTCTTTGAGACCTTCTTTTAGGGCATTAAAATTGGTCTTTGAAGAAGCAAAGGACCTATAGGATGTCTCTAGGGAATTGGAGAGGAGAATGTGGCAGGGGTTGGCCAAGCAGTAAGGCTCAATGTGGTGTGAGGAAGAGAGGGAGGAGGTTCCCTTTTATAAGGGAGGAGAGGGGAACCTTTGGAATAACTAAAAATACTATTTTATTATAAAGTCATGTTTGGTTTTAAATAGCTCCAAATTGACTTATTTCGAAGATAAGGTGGGGATGGGTCGAAATACTCTCATCCAACAGAATTTAGACAAGTTTAGGTCATTATATTAACCTTATCTTTTAGTTTTAACTCTTAGTTAATTAGATTGACATTTACCATGTCACTTTGTATTTTTATATTATATAGTTAATAAACATACCATATACATCCAAGAGATGCCCATGTTTTGATTTATTAATATATATAACATTATCTAAGTCATTTGGCAGATCCTTAGATTTTTAGGAATAAAATAACAATTAATAATATAATATTTCTTTTAAAAACTATTTTATGTCAATTTTGACACTATTCAATAGTTGATTTTTTTGAAACTCATAACAGAATGATTACTTAGACCAAAGTTACTTAAATCAATCCTAACATGTAATATTAACCTAGAAAATTATTTTAATTCAAAAAAATTCTCAAATTATACTTATTTAGGTATTTATAATATCAATTATTCTAATTTTTCACTATTATGGTAATTACTGCATCATTATTGTGTCATAAATAAATTAAATTATTTAATGTCTAAAATTTACAAATAAAATTCCATTATGTAGGAAATATTTTTAGATTTCTAATTAATATTTATAGTCTAATTTATCTTATGTATAACCCCATATTAAAAATTATTTACTTATTAAACATTGATTTTAACTATTTTAACCCTTCTTTAAATAAATTAATAACAAATGTCTTAATCTAATACAAGTGGGTCTAAATGGTCATATTTTATTCATAAGGTTTTTTTGGTCAAATTACACTAGTCCAATAGAATTAGGACATGTGTTAGGGTAACAATAATATCATTTTTACCCTTAATTACCCTATTTACTTTTAACCGTGGTAAAAAAATTAAAAAGTTACTATTCACCAAAATATTATTTTCACCTCATTGAACCACATTTTACTTACTGACATCAACCGTGTCTCTCAGATTATCGAAATTTCACTCACAAAAGCGGTAAAATTACGTTTTATGAAAAATTCAGTTTTTTAACTACCACTTAGTGGTTTCACTATTCATCAAAAAATGAAAGTTTCCAGAAAAATACCAAAAATTAGATCTAAGAAATATTTGATATTATGAATTCAAAAATGATGTCTATTTTATCAAATTCAAAACATATCAGTTGCATTAATAAATTTAAAAATTAATTCCTGTCGTCAAAACATATAGCGTGTTCTTAAGAGATAATAACTATCAAAAGATTGACACTTGTTTATGACTGGTTTAAATGTGAAATTACATCCAATGACCAACATTGCATTAAATTGTAAAAATATATTTTAAAACCACTCAAATTAATAATATATCACTATTAATTATTTCGATTAAAAAAGTTGTTTTTAATTATAATTTAGTAATTTTTACTATTCATTAGAATATGAAAGTTATTTGAAAAGTTCCAAAATTTCACCTTAGGCTAAATTCGACACTCCGAATCCAAAAATGATTCCATTTTGAGAGCTAAAATTTCTAAAATTTTAAAAGGTGGTTATTACTATTCATAACGGATAGTTTTAATAATATTTTAATGGCATATCGTTGTTTAGTGAAACTTAGTATTGCGTACTACACACACTATCGAGGAAGGTCATGATTGTGTGTAATGCAAGGCAAGTCAAGGATCCATGTTGAGCAAGCTCTTTCTAGTGTATCATACAACACAAGACATTAATGAAATTAAAAAGAATATTTTTTTATAAAATCTCTGGCTGTTACAATAATGGTATTTGATCATGAACATAACTAAAAAAGTGCATACCCAACATGTCATTGATCATAAACATTGTTCGTTGAATAAAACATTATAATTTAAAAAA
This sequence comes from Viscum album, assembly GCA_963277665.1. NCBI lineage: Eukaryota > Viridiplantae > Streptophyta > Magnoliopsida > Santalales > Viscaceae > Viscum > Viscum album. The sequence goes on from OY728147.1 coordinate 1,565,139,992, forward strand.
ACATGTGATATAAGAGTGATAAATCATATTAAATCAATTATTAACATTAATCTCATTTATTAAAAGTGTGACACCATCATATATAAAACAAAATATCATTGTTCAAGGTTAACTACCATGAATATCAATATAGTGGATTTGGACTTATCACTGATTTCCATTACGTACGAGGACTCATCTTTCTTCCATTTTGGATCAGAATTCAGCTATTTCCCATTCTATATTTGGATTCACCTATTTCCCATTATGGATGAGGACGCACCTATTTCCCATTTTGGATCAGGACAATCGACTTATTCTCCATTGTTATCGAATGAGATATAAATTTTTACCCTATACAGTGGAGGTAGATATAGATCCCACCCATCATATAATTAATAAAATACATATCTGTTCAACAAGATCAGAAATAATTCATCAAAATAATCCTATAAAAATAAATGGGTTTTGAAAACTATTCATTATAACTTAACTCGTGGAAAATTTACACGTTTCTTCAACATCACGCCATATGAAATATAAACCATTTAGTGAAATAATAAGTATTATATCCATTTAATATAAAACTATTAAATATTAAGTAACATAATATGATTTCATATTAGATGGAATAGTATTTTAAATAATCACCTGGAATAATTATTGAAGATAATATCATTTCAAATTTTAAAAAAAGTTTTTTCTAAAAGGTTGTGCACATATAAATGTTAATAATTTGATGGAAGAAAAAAAATTATAATTATAATTTAATTATCAAATAATTTATTCATAAATATTGAAAGGACCCTCACTCCTTTTTAAAAAAATGCATCATTATATTTCACATAATATTAAAAAAAATCCCCATTTTAAAAAAAAGATTCCATTCAAACTGTATTGTAAAAAATTAAAACATGGGAAAAATGAATTTAAACAATAGTAAAAACCATTTAGAAAACATTTTTAGAAAACATATACATAGAAGATTAATATTTCATAGTGGATAATTAAATATAATCAATACCTAATAATGACGATATTTTGAAATAAACCCTTACTGTTTTGGTAACCTTTGAATTATAACATCATGAGGAATATAAACATAAATTGATATATAAATCCAAATACTTTTTAAAAATATATCATAAAATTAATTCATGAGTAGTATATACACAACTCAAAATTAAAATGTGGTAAATATAGATTGTGTCTCAAGGAAAAAAAAGTGAGCTGAATATCTCTTACCTTATGTCGTATGTTCCCTTGTTTGCGTTCATAACTCCACTTCATCAAAATGACACTTTTAGATCTCCACTAAAGGGCTTCATGGTTGGTATTTTGGGAAGATGATCTCCCATATAATGTTTCTAGGAAAGTGTATAATCTAATTTTGTATATTATGTACTAGGTAGAAGGATATATTTAGTATAGTGAAAAGAGGTAGGATTAGTCCCTTTATAATTAAGGTGATGGGTTCATTTGGAATTTTGTAAAAGATTAATTTATATTAAATTTAATGTCAATATAAATAAAATTAAATATAAAGGGATTCAAGGATACGGTGGGATAGTATTATAATCCAATTAACCAATATATTTTAGAAAATATTTGGTGTAATTTTAAACCATATAATTTTGATTAACCCTTAATTAACTTAATTTAATTTTAACCATGATAACAAATTTTTCAATATTAAAAGGTATTAATTTTTACTTATTATCATTCAATTGAACAAAATGTTTCAAAATTATTATATTTTAGACCATATCATATCCCCTATGTCCACATTTAATATTTTTATGAATTTTGATTAATTTAATAAAATATTTTTATCATAAAGTATCATTAGAATCAATTTATTCACTATTAATTAATATGAATTTAATAACATAAAAACACATATAATTAAAAATAATAATTTAAAACTTCCCCAAATTTCATGTTCATCTATGAATTTTTTTTACATTAATTATATGAAATTATAAAACTTTTTACCATTCTAATATCATTTATTTTATCATTCTATTTATTAAATAATTATTACATTAGCATTGTGAAGGCATTTAAGGTAATTATTGTATCACTATAAATTTAACATAAATTACAATTATTAAGATAAATATTTGATATTTTTTATAAATAATTATAGTTGAGCATATCCTTTAGAATACTACATATTAAAATTATTACTGTTATAAAAAATAAGATCAAGACATGTTTGAATTTTTATTTAATAACATATTACAAATGTAATAAAATTATACAATTAGAACCAAAATTCAATAAATTTTATCAATGTATGATAATGATAGATATATAACTATCCAATAATATTTCGGTATTTTTTTTGTCATTTAATAGTAATTATAATTATATTTTTAACCATTAATTACATAATTTAACCTTTACACTAGTATAAAAATTACAATATTAACTATTTATATTTTAAAATTATAAAAGGGACCTATTTATCAAATTTTTTACATATTAATGAATAATATTTAATCCATATTTTTTAATTCAAATCAGAGAATTCTAAATAGTTTTTGTTAAATTAAATCCGAAAAATGCAACAAAAATCTATTTTTTTTTTCAAAAATATCCGCTTTTAAATATTAAATATTTTTATAATTAATTCATGTCTAAAATCAATTTCAATAACAATAATTAAATTAAAATAAATAAAAATAATATAATATAATTTTTAATACTAAAATAAATAAAATTTGACATTGTAAATACATTAAAACTAAAATATAGCTTTAAATAAAAATTTCTATTTTTTACCATTCATTAAAAAAATTAATTTTTTAAAAAATAATGAAAAAATAGAATTATTATAATTTTTAGATGCTAAATGAAACTATTTTTTAAAAATACATTTTCTAATGAATTCAAAAATTAATTATATGAAAAACTAATTTTTTAGAAAGCATATTATTGACGAAAAAAATGACATCACTAAATATTTGTGTAATTATTTTATAATAATTTTTTAGAACGTTTATATTGAGTTGGACCTTTATATGAATTTAATAAATTCATTTATTATATACATACCATCCAATTCAACAACCTGTCAATAATAAATGCTTAATATTTTATTAATAGGATGTGGTTTGTTTAAAATATATATTGTATGCATTGAAACATATCTAAGAAATCAAATTATATAAAGAAAAATATTTTTGAAGATCTTGGATTGTTAATTAAATTTAAATATGAAAATCCTATACAAATTTTCACTCTTGAAATGTGACTAATGTTCCACTATCTCTTGTTTCCCACACTAAGAATTAATCATGTTGGCATAGGGATATGTGATGATTGTACCAATAACATGATACGAGCACCCATAATATAGAAACATATCTGGGATGTAAGCCTGATTACATCTCATCTACACTCAAAGAGTCATGATCCGGATGGTGTAGTTCAGGGAATCCTTATATTCATAAGTCCCACTAAAGGTCCCTGCCATTACACTACTCAAGAGATGGATGTTCATGATACAAACTATGTGAAATCCTATTCTTGTCTTATCAGGGTATGTAGGTTTCCTTCTCATGGATCAAGTCTTATATTTATGACCTTACTGTGCGATGATAAATTGTAAGGTATAATACTGTCATATGATATTAAACTATGTCAAATAAACTATGTAGTTTCGGATTCATTTTATCCCCAAATTTCTAGGATACCTCGTAGAGATTGAATCCCATATTGAAGACACCAACATCCATTGTGGATGATGATAAACTATAGAGAGCGTGAAAATGGACAAAAACTAAATCATATAAAATTGATAATAAAATAACGGAGAACCTGTGATACATGTAGTTATTCCCATCAACACATGGCCTTGATAAATTCATCCATATTGAGGAAAAAATTATCATATTGATTAATGGGAAGGATTTAAAAAACATATATTGAATTTATAAAAGATTCATATAGTAGGAAAAAATTCTTCCAAAAAGGGTGTGATGAGCCTAACCGCCCATCCTATACACTATATTTAGTTCCTATGTGTTGTTGGTACTGAAAACACAAATGATCACATGCCAGTAAAATGAATGACTTTACCTTATTATCGATGTGGGTGTCATTGGGAGTTTCTATGAGAGATGAAAATGATAAACCATATAAATCTTATTATGATACCACCCTCAATCAACTACAACTGAGCATTGGGTGAAACCATCCACATTTTTTTGGATACAATGTCATCAAAATTTATTCCATTTTTGATTCATAAATAAAACTTCTATATACCATAATTTATTATTTTGGATTTCAATAAATTATATATCCTTTCATAATTAGTTTTTTCCCATTATATACATAGTGTTAGATCATAAAAATACAATGATACACATAAGGGGGTGAATTGTGTGTGTCACGGCCCGTCCCCCAGGGCCCATGCCGTGACTACCTCATGCCTACCCACCATAGGCTAGGGGATGGTGACAAGCACCAAAGGCGTAAAATCCCAAAAAAGGAAAGGCATTTCCTTTATAAAAGTAAAAAAACACAACAGACTACACAACAGACGAAAGCACTAAAAAAATGAGTACAATATTATGTGTTGAAAAGTAAATGGGAAAGTATACAAACCCAACTGCAAAGTAAAATACCAATAAAAACCCAGAACAATTACATTAAAGTAAAACAACAACCACTGAGTCGTCCTCCAGGAATCCCACTAGAAGGGTGGGTACAGATGGCCACCTCAACACCTCAGGACCGGCCATCCGCTCCGTGTATGTCTCTCCAAGTGGTCCACCTCTGGGTACCGTCCATCTCCACATGCCTCCACCTCGATCAGTGATGCTCGTCTTCTACATCCAACACAATGTAGTGTGGTCATAGCAAATACAGGGGTGAGTATATGATACTCGGTAGGGACCCCGAGACCCCCGAAGGTCTCCAAGAATCCAAAAAAAACAAAGCACATAAGTAAAATATAATCACAAATTATCAACCAAATCTTCATAGGTATATTCCCATACATATACCTAAGTTGTCAATCTTAGTTCAGCTCCAACTCTCGGGCCCAAGCACAACCCATTTCACATAGGAATGCAAACCAATCACATAGATGATAGTGGTTGAAGTCAAGACTCATCTCTCACACATATATATCTTTCATAAAGTGATAGATAAGATCAGATGTAGTCACTGATTCATCTAAGCTGTCGGAACCACGAAGGATAGTAGACGAGATAATCTGTCAAACCCAAGTAGGATACTAGGCTAGCTACCCTGTCGGACCCACGTAGGATACTAGAACAAAAGTCCAACTATCAGACCCACTTAGGATACAAGAACAGTAGTCATCGTTATCGAAACCACAGAGGATTCCAGTATATATTTCATCATCATCGAACCCATAGAGGATTCCAGTACAATTGTCGTCATCGTCAAACCCACAGAGGATTCCAGAACGATTGTCGTCATCATCGAACAAATAGATTATTTCGGTACGGTAGTCGTTGCAGTCGCAGCCAGCTCTAGGGTTCCCGCACACAGCACACTATATTTCGGGAAGGTCCGCTCCTTGAGCCAAGGGGTTCGATACATAAACTATCACGAAGTCCATAGTTGATGTATCGCAATGTTCTATCTCATCAAAAAAAACCCAACCCGATAGACGGTGCGTCAATCGGACACACAGTCATAGTGATATTGGCCTTTCCGTCCCAGGGATCCGGTTGGAATTACGCTCATTCCTAAACAGGATGTTTTTCAAACTCAACCAAAACTCAATTAGAGTATCAAAAAAGGACCTCCCCATCATTATCATCCTAGTTCCATAGATGGTGCGTCGATCAGACGCACAATCCTTAAGTTATTCACATTTACGTGTAACGGGCTCAGCCCGTTATGCCTAGTGGGCTGGCGGGTCGGGTCGACTTGATTTTGGTGGGTCCGGCTAGGCAGGGCGTAGCCCGGCCCGACTGGGTGTGGCCCAACTGAGTGTCTCGGCCAGGGTGGCCAAGCGATGAGGGGGGGGGGCACCTTGATTTCCCGAAACGGCGGTGTCGCCCACTTATCTGGCCAGCCGAAGCCGGTTGGTCTTCCCGGCTCGAGCGGCCAGCATGAGCAGGCCGCAGTCCTTCCATGTGGCCCCAGCGGACGCCGCGACTTCCATCAACCCGACCATTAGGTGGCTGGCCGGCTCGCCGCTGAAGCGGTCCGCGTTCCACATTAGTGCAGCGCACGTCCACCTCTCCCATTCATCGGCATCACCTTCAGTTTCCACCTTCAAAATATCCAATAATCATCGATGGTTCGTCGGGCCGTGTTTTCTCGGCCCAAAACCTTCAAGTTAGGCGGAATCAAATGGCCCAACATAAAACATGGTTTCAACGTGGGACATATAACAATATTAATCAATTAAAATTGAATCAATCCCCCTACATTGATTAAGGTTCCATCATCGATGAGCCGTAGAAGATGAGCGTCACAGTGGTCGAGCGTCGCGGATGATGGTGTCTTTCCATCAACGTTGGAGGAAGATGGAGGTTGGTAGTGTTCCTTATGGCGTCGCCTCCTTCCTTGCCCCAATTGATATAGTGGAGGAAGGTGATCGTGTCCCTCATATTCTTCGTTAGAGTTGCTTGTTGTTGAAGAACAGTGTTCCTCGTCGGAAGAAGAACACTATTCTTCTCTTGAGCTCTCCCCAAAATCCTCCCAACACAATGCGTGCCAAACTAAAATAATAGCTAAGGATATTATTTTATTCACACAAGTAATTCGAAATTCAAACACATTATTTAATTAAATGGAGTTCTATTCATTAATTAATATAGTTGGAAAATATTAAAGGGAGAGAGGGAGGTGAAGAGATCACATTCATTAAGGGGGAGTTTTCAAATTAATTAAAGAGGTGTTAATGGAAAGTTGAGTGGAGGTGATTGGTTAGGGGCTCGTGTGGGGCCCACTTCACAAATATCCTCTAATGAGAGGTTATGTGGGTGTGGGCCCCACCAATAACTTCCACTTGTAGGATATAACTACCAGATATAAATAAACTTGTGTTCCACAATATTATTTATTTTATTCTAAATCCCCAAAAATTAACTCTCAACCCGCATAAAACTCACCTGCAGTAAAGGTCCCCTTAACTGAATACCAGCACTGTGAGTTCATCCGTGTCCTCGAATTTAAATTCCGAGCACCAGTTCAAAAGATAGAAAAACCCACTCACATGTTCATTAAACGTACCCAAACAAATGTCAAAAAAATAATTCAGGAACACCAGGCCTTGGAATCAGGTGCCGTCAGAAACTGTGCACTCGTAAAATCCCAAGAAATTTAGGAAAAAAATTTCCATGAAATAACTGGGTCGTTACAGTGTGTTATTCATAATCTTGACTGATTTTTACTTTTTTCCTTCTTTTAAATATTATGTATATATGGATTATTCAATTTTATATGTAGTTTAAGCAGTGGATAAATTGAAAAATAAGAAAACCAAAATTTTTATACTGGTTTATTGTAATACCCCATGATTTCATAGTACGTTGTTTCTTCAAAGTAATTCAATAACCTTCACTGCACGCAACACCGAGTTCTAGCGCACCATTACTTACCAAACAAGCCGTTCAAAAGCAGTTATGAATAGTATTAACTGAATTTTGAACTTTATATAATCCTTATTATTTTAGAATCCGTATTTTGAGTTTCAAAGACAAAATGTAATAACAAATACATTTTTTCCAGATAAAAGAAGTATTTTTTTTAAAATGAAATTTTACCTCCTTTTAATGGAAAATCCTTTTTAAATCCAATATTTGAAACTTTTATATATTCAATTTGTCAAAATAAACTACTTTTATATAATTGGTACATAAGAATTTATTTTCAATAATGTTTTGGTGTTTTTATGATATCTTTCACATTTGGTGAATAATGAAAAATGTTTTAATTTTAAATGAAAACAACTTTTTTAATTGATATAATTAATAGTGATAAATTATGAATTTGAGTTATTTGAAAGTATAATTAGATTATAATTTTACCATTTACTCCAATGTTTGTCATTGGACATAATTTCATATTTAAACTGGACATAAGAAAGTGTCAATGTTTTGATAATTAATATTTGTCAAAAACACAATTTTTGTTTCGACAACGGGAATTAATTTTTAATTGTTTTCTTCCACTTATGTGTTTTGAATATAGAAAAATAGATTCCATATATAGAATCAGGAGGACTAAATTTTGTAAATAAGAAACTTTTATTTTGAGACATTTTTAGTAATTAGTTCGGTAAATATTTTTTTTACCATGGTAAAATGTTAAATCCGGTAAATATGGGTAAAAACAATATTATAATAATACTAAATTAACCTAAAACGTGTCCTAACCCTATTTCTTGATATATTTCCGACCATGGTAACCTTTCTATCTATTTGTGGACCCCATGGAGCCACTTGAGAGTGATAATGACTCATTAGATTAAATAATTTAAAGTAAATCAAAAAATGACACAAAAAACCTCTTTTAGTAAATTAAATGTCACATGGGGATATATAAGTTATATTTTTTGACTATAAATTTTCATTGGAAAGATAAAAATATTTCCTACATCATGGTAATTGTTTTATAATTTTTATACATCAAATAAATTAAATTATTTATGACACAATAATGATGCAGTGTTTACCTCACTAATAAATGATTTAAATAAATTTGATTATAATGATTAAAATATTATCCAAAACATTTCAAATTATGATTTGATGATTTTATTTAGAATATTAGTCATCTTATCTTCTACTATAATGTGTTTTTAACCATTTAAAACTGAAGATAAGTTTATAATAAAATAATAGTTTCACACTTTCCTAAAGAGCCCCTCCTCTCCCTTATAAAAGGAGACCACTTCTAACAAATTTTTCACACCTATGAAGCCTTTTGGCTCATACAAACTCTACCCAATTAATATCCCTACATCATTATATCCCACCTATAAGCCTTAACTTATGTAGAAAGGACTTTAAGAAGTCCTTGTGGTCCAAACCGAAGGGAGTTACCCATATTAAACGTCACAGTTTCTTTTAAATTATTTTATTTTATTTTACTTCACCAACCTCATGAAATCTTTTTATTTCACTATTTTGTAACAACACATGTATCAGAAATATACTAGGATGTTTTTATATTAATTATTTGAGATACACTTACAAAAACTTTTATCTAATGGGTGATGAACATAATGTTTCTATGGATGGAAAGCTAACGCCTCACAAAACGATGATTGTTCGATTATCTCCAATCGCCTCTTATGGTGGCCATTATGATGACACTATATTTATTTATTATGTATATTATGTTTATTTATTCTCTATTATTCTGTAATTTTCATTTAAAAAGACACCTTTATTCTTTCCAATATGTGTGACCACGATAATTTCATTTGAGGAAGTGCGGACTACCACCCCCTCAAGGTGAAATGATTCATTAATGACATTCATGGAATGTATAAAGGATAGAGTTAATTATATTATGTAAAACATATTTCATATGATATTATATTGTAATTATAATATACCTATGTATCATTATGTTTTAATTCCATTAAAATAAAAAATAGAAATGAAAGTAGTGTTCATGCGTACGTACAAATTACCGTCTCCATGAAAGGTGCATTTCATTTATTATATCCAAATGTTATGTAATATTATATATACAAATATATACTGTATATATAATATTTATATGATATACCAATCATTTATATCATTCTGGAGATAATGGACTTTTAACCACATGGACAAATTTTAATTATAACAAGTTCATTTTTGTCTCAAGATCCGAACATCAATAAAATATCCAATATGAACTCAAATAATTAACTAATTATAATAGAAAGGTAATGAGTGAAATAAAAGGAATAATAAAATAAAAAATTGTTCTTAATCATGTAGAAATTAACTTATGTTTATTATTCAGGAAGAACAAGGAACACATAAGACAATTCAGACTTGAGGTAAGGGGTTTCTTATCTCACTTTTAATTCCGTGAGATTTCCATTGTTCACCACTTATTTATCTCATGTGGTGTGTGTACATACCATGATTGTATATATTGAGTAATATACATTAATTTAGGTATATTTACATCATCATTGTATTATCTTTCTTTAATGTGAGTATGTTTTGTATGTTACCAAATCAATAAGGAAGTTTGAAATTTCAATTTACACTCATTCAGCTTTACGCATACTATACTGATTATTTTACTCCAGGATTATGTGTGGAATCACTATTAATTTTCTTATGTCATAATTACCACTCCCTTTTCTATGGATATAATTTTGATAAAAATAATCACTCCATTGATAAATTCTCAATTCATCGATATGAACTTGATATGAGTAATTTAAACTCAATCTCTATTTATTGAGTTAAACATCTAATTCATTGTTGTTGTTTTTACAAGAATATGTGTGAATGTCCGTTGATTGTTATACTCTTAATATCCAATCATATTGAGTTTATTTATATTTTTCACACATAATTATGTCGTTGATTTATCCTTTACCTTAGGATATGGCCTTTATGAGAGATTTCTGCTCAATTTACATTCCATTGAGACTCCTTTGTTGTTATACACCAAATCCCTTTTTATGGTGTATATAATGCACTTTGTCGTAGTATATCATGAATCCATTTATTTTAATGATATTAAAATGTTTTTATTACCTCGATTATTTTTATTCAACAGTCTATCTTTTCATTATAATCTCTTACTAAAATATCATATTCAAACGTTTTAATGATTTATTCTTCTTAATATTTCTCATTAATGTCCATGTGTGAAAATATGTTTTAAGTATTTATTTATATGGAAATTAATTATTTCAAATTAAAATTACATTTAAATGATATAAAGTGGTATGGGACACTTTGATTCAAAAATCTATTTTAAATAGGTTCTTGATAAATAGTGATACTTTTTAATGTTTCCAAGAAAAACAGGGATAATTCTCTCAAATAGTTTTGAAGATTATTTTAATCTATGTCAATATCCTTCATTATTCTTGATTGAGGATAATATGATAAAATAAAATATTCCATATTTTATCGAATGAGTTATGTTTGACTGTGAATTTGCTATTTTTATACCATTCATGGTTTGTAGTTAATGTATTGACATTTTGTATTCTAGTTTTAATATGAATGTTTATGTAATGTTTAAACCTGTTCATATGAGGAATGAATTTCACATAGTAAGTGACGGGTGGAGACCGATATAGCTCCTCGATTCATCGGTAGGTCTCATAAGACAAACTAGTGTTTTGGCACAAGGCCTTGACAAAATCTTATATATGGTCCTGGCACAAGGCCTTGACTATGTGGTTATGATAGTCTAGCTTTATGTATTCCATAATTATGAAGGCGGTTATTGATATTCAATGTGATTATTCGACTAGTAGAATATCCATGCGAATAAGTAAATGGAATTACATCAATTTATTTTTTTGCTATATTTTGCTAATGTTCTTGTTTAAAATTAAATTTTTAGTTATGCATTTCCTTAAATGTTTATGCTTATTTATGGAAGAATATGTCATATTGTTATCCTTACTGATCATTTGAGATCACCCCTTTCTATGTTTTATTTTTTCGAGGATTTGAAGAAGTTAGTTATGAGTGACTTGTAGGCATAATCAAGGAAGCTTGGATGTTTCCAATGGAATAATTTAGTGTTGTTTTTCTTTTCATGTTTTAATGTTGACCTTATGAATGTATCTAGTATTTCCAAGGCTACTAAATTGATCGGTCATTCGGGACATAATTTCCTTGTATCATGCCCATTTTATGTAATAATGCACCGACTCTAGTTAACTGGGGTTGGGGAAGTGTAGTTGAAATCAGAGGAAGATTAGTACAAACCATGGAAGCAAAAATTAGATAAACTCTGATTATAACACATAGAACTAAGATAGAATTTGAGAATTTGTATAGATGAACTTCCTTAAATTTTTATATTGTTGAGATTTTGTGATGTTTCTAAGCAATACACCCTTGTCTCGATACGAGCAAGTAGAGGGAGCTCTGGCACATATGTACCTAGGGGTAAAACCTGAAAACACTACATTGAGCTAGACTCAAATGGGAACTGGTTCATGAAAAGTGGCTTTTCTTCACTCTTGGTTACGACACTCCTAGGGAATTTTCTTTGGATAATTTACATTTTCTTTATAAATAGATTTGAAGATTGTTAATATAAGATGATAATAAATAACCATGGTTAATTATAGGGTGTTTTTGATTGAAAATATAGTGTGATGATGTTTTCTAAATAATTTTATTAATATTCTTACTCACACATTGTTTTCTAGTTGTAGTCAATGGATGGATTACATGGAAGTCATAGTAACAACGAGAATGATGTACAAGGTGAGAACGATGGTGGAAATGAGAAACAAAATTGAATGTTGATAAGAGTAAAATATATCATGTTCATGGAAAATTATTTTTCCAAAAATATTATCAACAACATATATATTAACCAACTCCTGGAATCAACAAAGTAGAGAATGGTGATGAATGATAAGAAATCCAACAGTGGAGACCATGGAGAAAATAATGATCAATTTCTATCATATAGAAAATATGGAAAGATACACCCAAGAATGGGTCTCAATGTAACAAATAAATGCTATAGGTGTGATAAAGAAGGCCATAATATGAATAATTTCCAAGGAAAAATGAATATTACTATTCAAGAAAATAAAAATGGTCCCAAGAAACCATTTACAGTCATTTCCCGTAAATATAGGTGACCTAGGAATTACCCGAGTGAATTCCCAATTCTATATGATATTTTCTTAATAAAAGAAGATTCTATGTGGAAATAAATGGTTGGAGAAATTTTAAATAGTATTAGTGCTCCTTGTTGATAGGATTACATTGGAATGATTTTCTCTTGTATTTGTAACCCTGCAGTTTGTCATGATGAAATGATATTTCAGGAATAATTATCTATTCTATTGTGGATATAGTTATAAATATCCATTCAGTTTCATATGTTCACTGGGTTTGAGGAAATTACAAGTTATTATATATTGCTATTAAAATTCATGGAATGAGATAACATTTGTGGTTAAGTTATGTTATGGTTATTTTGAGGAATTTATCTTATTTTGGTAATGTTATAAAATATATTTTTTGAAAAATGACCACATGTAGACCATGTTACTACCCATCACGTCCGACAAAGATGTGGGAATTCAACCCACAACCAGAGTTCGATTGGGATTTATTGCCTACAACTGGACTACGTGAAGTCCCTGGTCAGTGTGACTATTTTTTTTGTTTAATGATTTTATTGATCAATAATAAGTTGATTTGGGATCTTATTTAATATCAAATTAATACCCTAAGTATAAGAAAATTATTTGGTGATTAAGTGATAAATGTTATTTGGAAGACGTTCACTTTGTTGGGAACACTATATACCGAAGGAAAATAGAATACTATGGGATTTCATTTGAGGGGTAATGGTGGATTTTATTCCTATATTTTTATTGTGGATTTATAATCATTTGGGTTACTTGTAGAAATGATTAACCTATAATAGTGAATATATGATTAGGTTAATTACTATTAAGTATGTGACTTTAAGAGTAGTTTTCGTCAGTTGGAGATATAATTTAACGTTGAAGATTGTGTAATCAAATTCTTCTATTTTTTGGGTTTCAAAATTAGTTTACATTAAATTGTTGGATTTTATGGACAATGGTTTATTGAATGGTATTTATTGAACTTTGGGTATTGTAGGTTTAATTTTATAAACTAATATTAGTATTAATTTCTCAAAATGATTATCCTTTTTGGGGATCATCTGATCTTGTACTAACCATTTTGGTGGTGCGTATTCTATAAAGACATGGTAAATATATTTTTTATCTTTTGTAGATCATGTGATTCTCTAGGAATTGATTCTAGCTCTTCCTGTGTGGCCCAGTCATCTTGAATATTCATTGTTTGAAAAAAAGGATGATTCGGTGGTAGAAATTTATTAAAAAATGAAACTATACATAAAAAGTAAGTATATCTCTTTATGTTCATAGACAATCTCATAAATAAATTCCTTAACTTTATTAAATAGAACATAAAACAAAAAAATGTTATTTGTTTCCTTTTCCTACCAGGAACCTAATGACCATTTATCCCATAAAAATTTTGTGATTTTCTTATTGTGAACTCAATCCTAATCATGTTTTCTATACCTCTCCATCAGAACATGACACTTTTTTTCTCCTCCATATCCATGTTTTCATGGAATCCTAGTATCTGTTGTCTTGGGTATCCTTTTTTACTTCTCTTAATTTATTTTAATGTGATAGTTTTATTGACTCTTTTTCTGATGGGGGGATTTCAATGAAGTTTCATAGCCCAATTTTTAAATAGTGAGGATGCAATTACCAAAAAAAAGAAGAATGCAACACCCCAAGATTTCATAATACATTATTTCTTCAAAGTAATTCAATAACTTTCACAACACGCAACACCAAATTCTAGCGCACCATGACTTACCAAACAAGATGTTCAAAAGCGGTTATGAGTAGTATTAACTAAATTTTGAACATTATATAATCCTTATAATTTTACAATCCATATTTCCAGTTTCATAGATATTATTTGATAACAAATACATTTTTCAGATAAATGAATTATTTTTCCAAAAATGCAATTTTACCACCTTTTGATGGCTAATCCTTTTTAAGTCCAATATATGAAACTTTTAAATATTAAATTTGACAAAATAAACTTCTTATTTAGAAAAGGGACATAATAAGTTAGTTTCAATAGTGTTTTGGTGTTTTTCTGATAACTTTCATATTTGGGTGAATAGTGAAAAATGCTAAATTTTAACTAAAAAACACTTTTTTAATCGAAATTATTAATAGTGATAAATTATGAATTTGATTGATTTTAAAGTATAATTAGATTATAATTTTAAAATTTAATCCAATGTTGGTCATTGTACATAATATTATATTTAAACTGGATATAAGAAATTGTCAATTTTTTGATAATTATTATTTGTTAAAAACACTTTTTTTGTCTCGAAAACGGTAAATAATTTTAAAAGAATTTGTTACAATTATATGTTTTGAATTTAGAAAGATAGATTCAATATTTATATTCGGGATGTCCAAATTTTGTAAATAGTTAACTTTTATTTTTTAGACATTTTGAATAATTACTTCGGTAAATATTTTATTTACCATTGTTAAAGAGTAAATCTGGTAAATAAGGGTAATAAATAATATTATTATAATAATAAAATAACGAAATTTTTTTTCAAACCCTATTGGTTGATACATGTCTGACCATGGGAATATTTGGGTCATTTCATGGACCCCATGGAGCTACTTGAGAGTGATACTGACTCTTTAGATTAATTAATTTAAATTAAAGCCAAAAATGACAGAAAAAAACATCTTTTAGTAAATTAATTATTAATTGGGATATATAAGTTAAATTTTTTACTATAAATTTTAATTGGAAAGATAAAACTATTTCCAGGAACATGGTATTTTTTTATAATTTTTAGACATTAATTAAATATAATTATTAATGACACAATAATGATGCTGTGTTTACCTCACTAATAAATGATTAAAATAAATAACATTTTAATGATTAGAGTATTATAAAAAACAAGTAAAAATCTGATTGGATGATTTTATTTAGAATATTATTCTTCTTATATTAGACGTTAATATGTTTTGGTCCTTTTGAAACTCAAGATATGTGTATAATAAAATAACAGTTTCACGCTTTCTTAAAGAGCCCCTCCTCTCCCTTATAAAATGATGCCACTTCTAACAAATTATTCACACCTATCAAGCCTTTTGGCTCGTCCAAACTCTGTCCAATTAAGATCCCTAAATCCCTAGCCTTCACCTAGAAGCCTTAACATTGGAATAAGTCACTTCAAGAAGTCCTTTTGGTTCAAATCAAAGGGAGTTTCCCAAATTAAAGGTAACAATTTCTTTTAAATTCATTTCTTTTATTTTACTTCTCCAACCCCATGAACTATTTTTATTCCTTTATTCTGTAACAATACCATTATCTTAAATAAACTAGTATGTTTTTATAAGACGGATTTGAGCTACACTTACACATACATTCATCTAATGGGTGATGAACATAATGTTTCTGTGGATTGCAAACTAACGCCTAACGAAACGATGATTATTCGATTATCTCCTATCACCTCTTATGGTGGCCATTTTGATGACACTGTATTTATATATTATGTTTATTATGTTTATTTTTTCTCTATTATTCTATAATTTTCATTTAAAAACTCACCTTTACGCTTTCCAATATGTGTGACCCTGATAATTTAGTTGAGGATGTGTGGACTAGTGCCCCCTCAAGGTGATATGGTTCATTCATGACATTCATGGAATGTATAAAGGATAGAGTTAATTAAATTATGTTAAACATATATCATGTGATATTATTCTCTAATTATAATATACCTATGTATCATTCTATTTTAATTCCATTAAAATAATAAATATAAATGAAAGTAGTGTTCATGCGTATGTCCATCTTACAGTCCTCATGAAAGGTGCATTTCATTTATTATCTCCAAATCTTATGTACTATTATAAATACATATATATACTAGATATATAATATTTATATGATATCCCAATCATTTATAACATTCTCTAGATAATGGACTTTTGACCACATGGACAAATTGTAATGATAACAAGTTCATTTTTGACTCATGTTCCGAACATCAATAAAATATCCAACATGAACTCAAATAATTAACTAATTATTATAGAAAGGTAATAAGTGAAATAAGAGGAATAATAAAGTTAAAAACTGTTCTTAATAAAGTAGAAATTAACATTAGTTTATTATTTAGTAAGAACAAGGAACACACAAGATAATTCGGACTTGAGGTAAGGGGTTTTTTATCTCACTTTTAATTCCATGAGATTTCCATTGTTCACCACTTATTTATATCATGTAGTGTGTGTACTTCCCATGATTGTATTCATTTTGTAATATAATTTAATTTATGGATATCTACATCATAATTGTATTATCTTTCTTTCGTGGGTGTATGTTTTGTTTGTTGCTAAATCAATAAGGGAATTTGAAATATCAATTTCCACTCATTCGGCTTTACGCATACTTCATTAATTATTTTACTCCATGATTAGGTGTAGAATCACTATTAATTTTCTTATTTCATAATTTCTACTCCCTTTTCTGTGGATACACTTTTTATACACATAACCACTACATTGATAAATTCTGAAGTCATCGATATGAAATTGATAAGAGTAATTTTAACAAAATCTCCATTTATTGAGTTAAATATCTAATTCATTGGTGATTTATTTACATGAATATGTGTGAATTTCCTTTGATTGTTCTACACTTAATATCCAATCATATTGAGTGTATTTATATTTTTCACACATAATTATGTCGTCGATTTATCCTTAACCTAATTATACGGCCTTTATGAGAGATTTCATCTCAGTTTACATTCCATTGAGACTCCTTTGTTGTTATACACCAAATCACATTTATATGGTGTATATAATGTACATTGACATATAATATCATGAATACCTTTATTCTCATGATATTAAAATGTTTTTATTACCTTGATTATTTTTTTCAAGTGTCTCTCTTTTGGTTAGAAACTCTTACTAAAAAATCATCTTGAAACGTTTTAAAGAATCATTCTTCTAAATATTTCTCATTAATGTCCACGTGTTAAAAATGGTTTTAAGGATTTATTTATATGGACATTAATGTTTTCAAATTGAAATTCCTTTTAAAATATTCAAATTGGTTTTGTAAACATTGATTCAAAAATTATTTTAAACTGCTTCTTGATAAATAGTGATACTTTTGAATGTTTCTACAAAAAACAAGGATACTTCTCTCAAATACTTTGGAAGATTATTTTCATCCATGTCAATATCCTTCATTATTATCGATAGATGTTAATATGATACAATACAATATTCTTTATTGTATCGAATGAGTTATGTTTGAATGTGGATGTGATATTTTTATACTGTTCATGGTTTTTGGTTAAAGTATTGACAATTTTTATGATAGTTTTAATACGAATGTTTATGTTATGTTTAAACCTATTCATATGAGGAATGCATTGGACATAGTAAGTGACGGGTGGAGCCCTCTATAGCTCCCCGATGGATCAGAAGGTCTCATGAGACAAACTAATGTCTTGGCACAAGTCCTTCACAAAATCTTATTTGTTGTCATGGCACAAGGCCTTGACTATGTGGTTATGATAGTCTCGAATTATGCATTCCATCATTTTAAAAGTGGTTATTGATATTGCATGTGATTATTCGACTAATAGAATATCCATGTCAATAAGTAAATGGCATTACTTCATTTTATTTTTTTCCATATTATGCAAAAGTTAAAGTTTAAAAGGATTTTGTTTTAGTTATGCATTGCCTAAAATGTTTATGCTTATTTATGAAAGTTTTCTCCATATTTTTATCCTTACTGAGCATTTGAGCTCACACCATTCTTTGTTTTATTTTTCCACATATTTAAAGAAGTTAGTTATGAGTGATGTACATGAATAATCTAGGAATCTTGGTTGTTTCCAATAGAATAATTTAGTGTTGTTTTTTCTTTTCAAGTTGTAATGTTGACCTTATCAATGTAACTAGTATTTTAAATACTACTAAATTGATTGGTCTTTTGGGACATTATTTCCATGTATCATGCCAATGTTATGTAATAATGCACCGACTCTAGGTAACTGGGGTCGTGGCATTATATTTAGGGTATAAAGATACCCCATTCCACTCCACTAAATCTCTCTTGGGGATCTTGGTGATTTTCAATTGAGAGTTACTTATCACAAGACCTCCACAACATAATGTAGACAGTTGAAACCCTTAAAAAGGATTTACATTTCTAAATGGTTCTTTAATAGGGAGCCAAATTCTTCATATATTAGCCTCAAAAGATGATAGTCTATTGTGATTAAGTTCGAGTAGCTTATTCACTAATAAATAAAAGTGTTTGATTTGATTGAATAAACTGGTTCTTGTACATAGTTGTAGTAGAAAATGACGGAATTCATATCATTATCTTCAAATATAAATATTTGAACGAAATAATATATTTTCATAGATCTTGGTTGTGAAAAATATTCAATAAGAATAACAAAAATCAAATAACTGATGTTACACATCATGGGGTTGAAAAACGTATGTCTTAATAGTATAATTTGTTTCAGAATAACACATTATTCGATAATTTTTTCCCTGAATTAGTTTTGTATTCAAAATGATATTTCAGGTATAAGTTGATCCATAAAGTAAAAATACTCTTGGTATTATTAGGAAAACAATTCTTCCAAATTGATAAATTAATAATATAACCTGATTAATCACAATTATTCAAATTGAATCCATTTAAGAGAGTCAGAACATCTATTTGAAATAGGAAAAATTTACTCCATTCAATATAAACCTTTGAATTAGTCATAAAAATACATTAAGTTGATATTTATTTTCATTGAGACCATTTCATTAATCATGGAAATTATATTTGTTATAAAACATCATTGCTGATTTGTCAAACATGTGATTTTTTTCAAATACGTTTAAAAAAAATATTTTATAATAAACACTAAGGATAATTTTTTAAAACAATTAATCTCTAAAGGCGGTAGGGAAGTTGACACCTTTAGGTTTAGGGAGAAATACAATAGAGGCACTGCTGCCTTTTAGGTTCAATCGAAAGGTGGCATCCTCATTACCACCATTCTACTAAAAAAATTACTATTTTTTTTGTTTTAACAATTTTTTTAATTTTATTTTTTTGTTTTGTTTTGATTATATATATAGACATAAAAAAACAAAAAAAAGTTTTTAGAAGATTTTATTTGAAATTTAAAATATTTTAGTAAAAAAATTGGAGAAGCCTGTATTCTTACAGAAGCTCTCACCAAGGGCTCTCTTTTATAAGAGAGTTTAGCCTGGAAAACATTCTGCATTTCTGATGTGGGATTCTAGTTCTCCCTTTCCTATGTAGAATGTTCTTCATTTACGATGTGGGATTCTGTTTCAAGTACATGACTTTGAAAGACTATAAAATATAAACTATACATCCAATATAAATAAAACATAAAATATGAATTAAAAATATAAAAAATAGTTGAAACCCAAAATAATTTCATAAAAAATGATGACAAAAAATAATTTGTAAACTTTCAAACCCACCTACTTGAAATATAAAAATTTTCACGTACATGACATTGAAAGCCTATAAAATATAATCTAAAAGACCAATATAAATGAAATGTAATACATAGATTAAACATATAACAAATTGTTGAAAATAAAATGAATTTCATAAAAAATTTTGATGGAAAATAATTTATATGATTTCAAAGACACCTACATGAAACTAAAAAATGGTTCAAACACATGACATTGAAATCCTAGAAAATATAATCAATAAAATAAATATAAATTATACGTAAATCCTTGATTAAACATATAAAAAATAGTTTAAAATAAAAATAATTTTTATAAAAATTTCATGAAAAATATATTATATTTTTTAAAAACCATCTACTAGAAACATAAAAATTATTTAAGAATGTGGATTTAAAAGACAATAAAATATAATCTATAAGGCCGATAAAATTTAAAGATAAAACATGGATTAAACACATAATAAATTACTAAATTTTTTAATTAATATTATAAATAATTTATTATTTAATTATTAATTAGTAACTATTAATAATTAATTGTAAAATAATTAACCAATTAATTAGTAATATCTTTATTGAGTATATAATAGTAAATTAGTTAATTAGTAATATATTTATAAATTATATTTATTCATTATACTTGATAATTAGTAATTATTAAAAATTATTATATAATAATTACTTTTTTATTTTGTGTAATAATTATTAATTATATAATATTTAATTAGTTTATTAATAATATAATTATAAATTATAATTATTCTTTATAATTATTAATTCTAATTAGTCATTATAATTAAAAATTATAATTATTCATTTTATTTCCTAATTGAAATTATTAATTATTAATTTTCAATTATTAATTAGTTATTTAATAATGTACATATTAATTATAGAACTATTAATTATTTAATAATTTGATATTTAATTTGTAATTATTAATAATTAATTATATATTAATTATTTAGTTAATTAGTAATATAATTTTTTAATTGGTAATATAATTTTTAATTATTTAATAATTAATTAGTTACATAGTATTATAATTATTAATTATATAATAAATATATATTTATTTTGTAATATAATTTGCAATTATATAATTTTTAATTAGTTAATTAGTAATTACTAACCATTAATTATATAGTAACTAATATGTTAATTAGTAATATAATTATTAATTATATAATAGTTAATTAGTTAATATTTTTTGAGAAAGTTATAGTCGAGGCCCTTTTTATTATTAGTTAATTAATAATATAATTATAAATTATTATTATTTATTATAATTAATAATTAGTATTTATTAAAAAAATTATATAATAAGTAATTAGTTAATTGTTAATAGCATTATTAATTATATAATAGCGAATTAGTTAATTAGTAATATAATTATTAATTATAATTATTTATTTGTAATTATTAAAAATTATTACAATATAATTACCTAGTTAATTTGTAATATAATTATTTTTTATAATTATTCATTATAATTATAAATTATAAATTTTCATTATAATTATTCAGTGTTAATTATTAATAAATTATATGATTATGAGTTATATAACTATTAATTCAATAATAATTAGTTAGTTAATTAGTAATTATTAATAATTAATTATATAATAAATTATTAGTTAATTAGTAATATAATTACTTAATTAATAATATTATTATCTAATTATCAATATAACTATTAATTATTTAACAATTAATTAGTTACTTAGTAATTTACATAATAATTGTTTAAAAATTAATTAGTTAATTTGTAATATAATTATTAATTATATAATTTGTAATTTATTTATTTCTAATTATTAATAATTAATTATATAATAATGAATTAGATAATTAATAATATAATTATTAAATATACCAGGAAAGTTCAGGACTCGAATGAGGTCGGTCCTAAAAATTTATTCAAGAAATTATAAATACAGAATAACACAACAAACATGTAGCACAAAAGCACCACCAAATCAAAAAATTGGAAAAAATAATGCCCATCATAAACACGAAATAGTCAAAAGACCCCAATGATAAAACATTTAAAGATAATAAAATGGTCCAAATATTGGACCCACACACATGACCAACTAACAACATCATCTGCACCATTGTGTCACGGATGTCATCGCAGCCCCCAAAGTCATCCTCCAGTCACAATCTATGCTAGATCAGCCACCCTGAAGGGCTTATTCCAGTCGCTATCTGCACAAGTATACAATCCAATGTTGTCCACCCACATGCGGTCCACAACTCCAAAGTCATCCTACAGTCACCATCCTTGCCACCTTTCTCCATCCGACCCAAAGCCCAAGCCTCCAAGGTCGTCCAATAGTCACCATCCTCACAGCATAGGTCTTCGCCAGAAAAAAACCACCCCACCACCGGGCCACTCCTCCACCAGGATCCTACTCCGTCATCTTTAAATCACATGTCTTCCGTTCAAAGTCATCAGACATATTGTCGGTGGATTCACCGAATTGAATAATCCCGAGAGCATCTCACGACCCAACGTTGCAAGATCCATCTCGCCGTCGTCCGAGCATGTTTGAGCATCCCAGATCCACCCTACCGTCAGGTCCCCCACGCCGCCACCACGAAGAACACCGCTGTGAGAGTCCCAAATGCGGGTCCACTGCATGAACCATGACCCAAACTTGATCGCCACTGAAAACTAGAAGGACCAGTCCAAAATCATTACCCAGCCTGGCGCAAACCTGCGACCCTGCATGCATATGGAGGATGGCTCCCCCGAGGTCTTCGTCACTTCCAGACATCATGCCCCACAATGGGCCCATGACCAAAGCTTCAAAGAACCTTTCTAGGTTCCCACCGTCTGGCACCCACTCAGCCTCTCCAGGATCCCAGACGCTTCGCACCTCCACCGAGGTATCTCTGGTGGAACGGCTCCACACCAGGACAACATCGACCAACCCTTTTCATATGCCTCTTCCACCCTACAACACCAGTAACCACCACGCCCCATGCAAAAAATGAATATAAACCCCTAAAGGGAATCCCCTGCTGACAGTCACGCCCCTAGAGGGTGACACTCCATCATACTCCTTACGCCATGGTCGACTGAATCCACGTTGTTTCCAGGAGGAACCACCTAGAGCTGTTGAATTCTTCACATCAACAAATGAAACCGCTCCCTCACCGTCGAGGGCTTTACAATAAAGCAACTCAAGCCTTTTTAGATAGAAAGAGTCGAGGCCCTTTTTATAATTAGTTAATTATTAATATAATTATAAATTATAATTATTCAATATAATTATTATTTATTATTTTTTAGAAATTATTATATGATAATTAATTAGTTAATTGTTAACATAATTATCAATTATATAATAGTTAATTAGTTACTTATTTATATAATTATTCATTATAATTATTAAATTGTAATTATTAAAAATTATTATCTAAAAATTAATTATTTATTTAGTAATATAATTATTCTCTATAATTATTCCTTATAATTATTTATTATAATTATTAATTATTAATTAACTATATAATTATCAATTATATATGTATTAATTATACAATAATTATTTAGTTAATAAGTAAATATTTATTATTAATTATATAATACTTATTAGTTAATTAATAATATAATTAGTTAATTAAAATTATAATTAGTTAATTAGTAATATAACTTTTAATTATTTAATAATTAATTAGTTATATAATAATATAATTATTAATTATATAATTTTTAGTTTTTTAATTAGTAAATATTGACCATTAATTATATAATAATTAATTAGTTAATTAGTAATATAATTAATAAATATTTAATAATTAATTAGTTCATTTTTTAAAAATTATAAAGATGAGGCCCTTTTATAATTAGTTAATTTTTAAGATTATCAGAAATTAAAATTATTCATTAAAATTATTATTTAGTATTTATTAAAAATTGTTATATAATAAATTATTATTTAATTGGTAATATAATTATTAAATATATAATAGTTAATTTGTTAATTAGAAATATAGTTATAAAATATAATTTTTCATTATAATTATAAAATTGTAATAATTAAACATCCTTATATTAAGAAATAATTGGTTAATTAATATATAAATAATTAATAAAAATATTAATTTAATTATTTAATAATTTATTATATGTTTCATCAATGTTATAACTTCAAATTTTATCGGTCTTACAGTTTATATTTTATAGTCATTCAATGACACATAATGAATCATTTTTATGTTTCAAGTATGTCGTTTTGATAGCATATAAATTATATTTCATGAACATTTTTTACAAAAATATCTTTATTTTCAACTATTTGTTATATGTTTAATCCATGTTTTAAGTTTCATTTATATATGTCTATTGTTTATATTTTATAGGCTTTTAAATTCACATGCTTGAAATATTTTTAAGTTTCATGTAGGTGTATCTAAAAACTTATAAAATATTTTCCATCAATAGTTTTTATGAAATTATTTTTATTTTAAACTATATGTGATATGTTTAATCTATGTATTATGTTCAATTTATATTGGTGTTGTAGTATATATTTTTTAGTCGTTCAAAGTAATGTAGTAGGAACTTTTTATGTTTCAAGTAGGTGTTTTTTAAATCATATAAATTTTGTTATTAACATTTTTTATTAAATTATTTTTTTCAACTATTTTTTATAGGTTTAATCCATGTTTATATACAATTTATATTGATATTATTTTTTATATTTAATAGTGATTCGAAGTCATGTACTTGAAACAGAATCCCACATCAGAAATAAAGAATGTTTTGCACAGGAAAAGAAGAACCAGAATCCCATATCAGAAATACTGAATGATTTTCAAGATAAGATATCTTATAAAAGGGATCCCTAGGTGAGAGATTATGTCAGAATATAGAATGATATAATGGGAGTATTTCAAGATTATAAATAGCTGATAAATTCTAGTTAAAATTTTATTTTTATTTTTATTTTTATTTTTATTTTTATTTTTGTTTTTAATTTTGATTTTATTTTTGATTTTAATTTTGTTTTTATTTTTGTGTAAATTTTTCAATTTTATTTTTTGTTTTTATTGTTTTTGTTTTGTTTATATATATATATATCTATAAAATAACAAAAAACAAAAAAAAATTCCAATAAATTTAATTTATTTTTTTGTTTCAGTGGAAAGGTGGTATCGTGGATGCCGCCTTTCCCCTGACGATGAAGGCGGAATCTAAAATGCCTCCTTTGAGGCAAAAATTTAAAAATATTTTCAACCCATCTGGTTTTAACAAAATATTTTAAAAAAAACATATTAAAAAAACTCGTCAGAAAATGGATGGCTTCACACGATGAAAAATTAAATATTTAGGTATTACAACATATAGTTGATTACAAACATTAGGATGAGGAAATACAGTTGTTGAAAAATATAGTGTTGATGGAAATTTAATTCCTTTATAAAAAAACAAGGTTCATTACAATCATAGGTTCATTGATCCATACATTTCCATCAATATAGTGTATATTATCCATACATGTTATTTCAAATCTAGGGATGCTAAACCATACGTTACACTTACGAATATAGGATATGCACAGTGTTTACAATGTACTTGAAAAAATAATTAAAATACATTATCAAATATTTAAACCTATAAATAGGATAAACATATCAATAAATATATTTCTGAAGAATACATAAAGTGAATGTTTTGATAAAATAAACAAGGGTATTTTTTAGCTTTAAAATAAATAATATTTATCAACTATTATTGAGATAATATATACCAAACAATCTCACCATTTTTGATAATCACAAC
This sequence comes from Viscum album, assembly GCA_963277665.1. Classification (NCBI taxonomy): domain Eukaryota; kingdom Viridiplantae; phylum Streptophyta; class Magnoliopsida; order Santalales; family Viscaceae; genus Viscum; species Viscum album. The sequence continues at coordinate 1,565,166,057 of OY728147.1, forward strand.
ACCCATAACTTAAATTACAAAAAATATATGTAATTTTTAACAAAAATGAAATAATATCTTGTAATAAGATAAAAAATTATGTCTAAATAATATTTAATTTACTCAATAAATCTAATTCATTTGATTAAAATAGAAACTAGTAATATAATCAACGTTGTTGTGTTTACAAAATTTCCTCCCCTTTTTATTATATACCAAAGAAATTATAATAAAATAGATTAAAACACATTCAATATAGAACATAACTGTAAAAAATTATATTCTGCTAAATATTAAAATGATATGTTTTCTAATACTAGAAATAATATTAAATAATAATAAAAACAAATATAATAGAAAAAATAATTTCATAAAATTATGTTTCCAAAATAATTTTTCTAATAACGTTTTCTTTAAGAGTAGTGTAGGATGAATGTGGAAGGGATGGTATAGAAGTGGTGTTAGACTCTTCTGAAGATCAATCATCCCAAAGAACTTCCTTGAACTATTCCGTCTATCCTCTCAAACTTCTAGTAAATTATTCATCCAACTATCACATAAAAATAATTGAATCTTGACCAATAATTAAACCATTAAATAAATATACTTTCAAATGTTCATTAATGATTTATTTTTACAGAACTGATTTTGATATAATTGTACCAAACTGATTAACAATATTTCATAGGAAGTTTTCTTCGGATGTTATTTTCTCAATAATATTTCTCTAGTTTTCCAACAAAAAAATTATTGTTTTACTATCACATTTAAGAGTATGAAGATGATCAGTGAAATTAGAAAAGAAAATACTAATAGATTCAGAACAAATATATTAATTTGGAAAATTTTGATGTGTATATATAGATGGTCTAAATTTATTGTTAATACTTCTTAAAGAGTCTAAATGAATTCCTAAATATTTTTTAAAATCTCCAAAATTAGTTTTCCAAATAAACTCAATTTGGAGCTTTCCAAACTGATCAATCATTTCCCTATAAAAAGCATCAAAATCTCTTCATAAAAATGTATTTTCTCTGATATTGTGTAGTTGATTTTGAATAGATTCGACATTTTCTCACGATATTTTTGTTCTTCTCATATATTGAAATTAATTTCTATTATAATCAATTTGAATTTGAGGAAATTAATTTTATTTTCAAATATAATTAAAATTGAAAACCAATTCATCATTTTTATTATTCAAAGAATTAGTATATTATTCTTATTGATATTGATATGTTTGGCCACTCTCACTATGGTGAATGATTTTTATTTATCATTATCACTGTATGGGTACCACTTAACCACTATATTTTTAGCAGGTTGAAAAAAATCTATGTCTAAGGAATTCATTATAAAAAAAACAGATATATTCTAATATGACTTTGTAATATCAGCTACTACTGGTAGTGCTTTTTATTTTCCTTAAGAATTCTCCTACACCTGTTCCTTAGAATTATTACTTTGATTTTTTTCATAATGTTTCCATTTATCATGACAGATGACTTAATATTAGGTTTTTATTCCTCTAGAGTGAATAAAAATGTTAAAAGCATTGGTTAGGCACCCTCAACCATTTCATTAGCCTCTATATATTGTTCCTAAACTATATTAGTCCGATCTAATGATTCATCCATTTTCTTAGAGATAATGATAATGGGATCATCATTTAATTCATCTTAAATTTTTCAAGAGATGGAGGAAAATCTCTTACAACTTCTAGATCTGAGACATTATATCTTATTCTGTGTCTCTTTGTTTAAATTGAATCTCCAATACTAGATTATTTAGATTCATCTTCTCAAATATAGTCTATATTAGTAGATCCCAAAATTCATTTCTTCCCCTAATGAATAGAACCATATTCTTGTTTTTATTATTCACCAAGAAATAATATATTTCCATTAATTGTGCTCCAGAAGAAACATATCTTCCTCATAGTTCCATCATTTATTATGGTACTATGATGGAACATGGGGTGAATTTGTACATCTTAATTCTTTCATGTTTTATATAGTATCAAAAAAATTATTATTCCATAAGGATAAAATTCTATTCTTTCCTCTTCCTAGAAACATACATTCATATACATTAACATGTACCATAAAAAAAATATTAATATCACATATCAATAAAAACATCATATAAATGTCAGGATAAAATCTATATTCATGATCAATAGTTCATAAAATTATTGATGACAAGATAATATTTACTAAAACCTTCTTTCCATCTTCATGATATTCTAAAAACACCTTTCTATTTTTGATAGAAATTATGTGAAATGAAATAAGATCATATGATTTATGTTCTTGATTTCCAATCAACCGAATGTCGAAATGAATAACCCTTTCATTAAGAAATGAAAAAACATTAGATATTTCAAATGAATAGATAGAAAAATCCATATCATTTAACTGATATACAATGAGATCCTTTGTGTCTTCGAAACATAATGGTAAATTTTTATACAATTATTTTACTTATATATCGAAAATAAATTCAATGTTTCTTCTAGTAAAAATAAATTCTAGATCATGAAATATACAAAATTCCTTAGAATAAGAATTTTTTTATGGATATATTTGAATTCTATGACCATTTATTCAATAAGATTCTAATAAATGACACATTGTCACTTCTTTCTGCTTGGTTCACCTTCATATATTCTCTTAATCATTGAAATTTCTATGAATTTGATAGTTTAAGGTTCAGATTATAGGGTTTTAGATGAAAAATGAGGGCTCTGAATATTAAAAGGGTAGAATACAGATGGTAAGAGGGAAAGTGAAAAAAAATATGGTTTTTTGATGGTTTTGGGGATGTTGTTCTAGTTTCTCAGCCAAAAACTCAATGTAATCATTATTTAATTTTTTTGAAAAGACACACCTTTTCAAAAATGATATAATTTATTGTTTAATTTTAATGAAAAATAAATAAATAATAAATGAATTAAAATAATTAATTCATAAATTAAAGAAAAATAATAATAAAACATTAATTGAAATTAAATATTCCAAACTCCCCCTTAATAAAATTAAAACTAGTGGGAAGTGGTTTAATAAAAATATCAACTAGTTTATATTCAGTAATTATAAATTCTAATGATATATCCTTTGTAAGAGTTTGATCTGTTAGAAAATAATATATTTTATTCATATTCTTGGTTCCTAAATAAATTAGATGAATTAATAAAATATTAATTTTACCAGTATTATCATATAAAAATGATATATTATTAATGGTAAATCCAATGTCCCATAAGGTGTGTTTCATCCACAAATATTATGCATAACAACTATGAACCGATATATATACTACCTCATCAATTGATAGAGATACATAATGATGTTTCATACTTGACCATAAAACTAAATATTTTCCAAAAAAGTGACAGTTTCCAGATTTGTTTTTTATATCTAACTAAATCCTCCAAAATCAGAATCTGAATATGAAATTAAAAAAAATCATAAGTTTTTGGGTAAAGTAGTGATTGCAACATGTTTATTTTTTAAAATCTAAAAATTATATTAATAGCAGTAATATGTGATTATTATTGGTTTGATTGAAATCTATAACATAAACATATATACCACATTATATTTGTTATATTATATGTAATTTATAATAAATTATCAATCATACCTTGATATAACATATTTTTTCAGCTTTATCCAAATCATGCTTTACATTAGTACACATTCGATTTATTAAAGTCTTCCTATTTTATAGTCCAAACATGTTTAATAAATCATTAATGTATTTTATTTTATTTAAAACATTTCTATAATATTTTTCCAATATTTCAAATTCATGAAATAAATTTAATTTACAGTTATAGGAATTTCGGATTATTTTTTCTATTGTTTGAAAAATCACTACAATGATTTTTATTTGTTGAACCAAATATGACATCTTCTAAATAATTTTTACTAATAATATATTAGAATATAATATTTTCATAAAAAATTAGGATCTTATAACCCTATAAATAATCAATTTTCCATTAAAACTGAGCTCAATATTTTATACCATGCTATAGGTGCCTATTGAAGTCTATACTGATCATTAGTAAGTTAAAAAATTGAATTAAGAAGATGTAGGTTTTCAAAACCATTTTGTCATTCATTATAAAATTCGTCCATTAAATATCTATTTAATAAAGATGATATCAAACCAATAGATATAATTTAAAATCCATTTGAGATGCATAAACTAGAAGGTATCTAATATATTCTAATATAGAAAGACGTGAAAATGATTCATCATTGTGTATCCTTTCATACTAGTTATATCATTTTCTTCTAATCTAAATATCTTCCTTGAAATTATCCCTTGATCATATTGTTTATTTATAAAAACTCATTTGTATTATATTATTGGATAATTGGTTGGTCTGTCAACTAATTCCCAAACTTTATTTCTATTTTATTTATTACGTTCTTCTTGAATACCCATTAACTAACATTCATAATTTAAATCTTATTTTATAGTTTTAGGTTTCAATTGTTATAGGAAGCCAAAATATTTATCTATCTTTCCAACATTACATCTAATAAATACTCTTGTATCTTGATTTCCTATAACAATTTCTAATGGATGATCCTTTAAAGTTCCAGATTTTCTATGTAAGACACTTTATGGTTTATCTATTTTATGTTCTTTTAGACTGAATTTAATTTAATTTATTTAATATTAAAAATTAGTTTTTGGTGATCTAAACCTTTTTTTTCTAAAGAGTCAACAATTTCATCTATTTGATATTTGATTTTATCAAAATAATTACATTCATCAAATATCTCATGAACTGATTCTTTATGATATTTTATTATATACTCTATAGGATTTATATGTAGCAGAAAATCCTTCTAATATTGCTTCATCAACCATTTGATTGAATTTACCATGTTTTCTATAGTATTAGAGATACAAACCTTGCATCCAAATACTTTTAAGTACCCCACTTTAGGTTTTATATTATTCAAAAGTTCATAAGGTTTATTTTTAATAAGAGGTCTTATTAAATGTCTATTTATGATATAGAAAGATTTGTTTACAGCTTCTACCAAAAAATCTATAGGAATACTATATTTATTTAAAATATTCATTTCAATCTCTTGAATAGATCTATTTCTTCTTTCAATAATTCCATTTTTTGAGGTGTTGTTGTTATAGAGAAGGTTTTTTATACCAATGTTTGAGTAAAAAGAATTAAATTCTTGATTCAAAAATTATCTACCATGATTACTTCTTATTGAAAATATTTTAAAATATTTTTTGTTTGGATAATTTTTCAAAAGCTTTCAATAATAGTGATAAATTTTCATTTTTGTTTCAGAATATAAAATCATGAAAATATTGAAAAATCATCGTATAATACATAAAAATATAGTCTCACTTCCAAAATTTTTACCCTTGATGGTATAAAAAATCAATGTAGATATGTTCTAATAGATTAGATGTAGAAAATTTGTTAATAGATTTGAAAGATGATATTATTTGAATTCATATTTGACATGCATCACAGAACCTATCATTATTAAATTTAAAACTAACTAAATCAAGGACTAAATGTTTATTATAAAATTGATATTAGGTAAATATATTTCAGTTTCTATGTCTTCTATTCCATATCCAAGATTCATTGGTCTCACAAGTTAAACAATTAACTTTTTTGTAGACATAATGAATCAAGATCCTAGGTTTAACCATTTTTAGAACTGTGTGTTTTAAATTTAATAAATATATCTTTTAGAACTGAGCATGAAATGTTAGAGAGAAAAACATAAAAACCAAAATAAAAGATATGATAAAGAAATATTAGGTTTTTATTTATCCCTTAAACAAATAGAAATTTGTTAATTTAATTCTCTTTAGATCTCTAACTAATCCAACTCAAATAATTTTTCCTTCAGTATTTTCTATAAAGGTGGCTAGTCCTTCATTATATTTTTCCAAAGTATGAAAAAAGGTTGTGTACATACTAATGTGATTCAATCAGAAACATTCCATATACAATATTTGTAACACCATGGCCTTACCTCATTGGCTTGAGGAGGCGTTGAGGGTTAGTTAGCCTTAAGAGATGATCCCAAGGTGCCAAAGGGTGGCAATAAATGTCGAGGTCTTTGAGAACAAATTAGGGAATGATTTTCCTTTAACAAAAAAACTAACCAAACCATCCACTATCAAACACTATATGATGCATGTCAATTAAACAGAAAAACATGAATTCCCAAAAGACAACCAAGTTGTACCACAATACAACCCAAAACCAACAGAACTAGAGATGACTACACTACATAAAAATACAAGAGGAAACCAACAACCAACACTAAAATCCATGACACCCCCATAGCTCCACACCAAACTCCGAGCTCCAAGTTCCACCAAGACATCACGATGCACCACTAAAAGAAAGAGATGTCGTACCTTTTCCCACGTCACGGTACACAACATCTGCAAAGCAACCAATGTGCCAAGGCAGGGGGTGAGTACTAAAACTCAGTAGGTTTTAACCAAATGACTTCCCTACACACGCCACAAGGATAATACCGTTAGCACATTTTTATAAAACAATTTTTATAAAATAATCAAAAGTGCAACCATTTCCATAAGCGAAACACACCCTTACCAAGCCATCATACCAAAACTAATAACCCAAGCGAAATCCAACCAAACATGCCACAATCCATTCTATCATTCACCCATTTTCACAACAATGTCCTATTTTCAAAGTAATGAACAACCAAAAAACCAAAAAAACCAAATGGCGGAGCTTCTATCTAACCCGTTAATCCATTCACACCTAGTGGCTCTTCCCATACACTTATCCTTTGATGGTGACCCTTCCATCCACTATCCATCCCCTTTTTATAGTTTTAATTATCGCCATATTCACACAACCTTCCAATCAATCACAACCAAGCATATTACCCATCAATGTCTCAACTTCATGCAATTGACCAAATTCTATTTCATGTCAATCCTCTTAAATAAATCACCCATTTACTGAAAACCATTTTACATGCAAAACCATATTTCCATAAAAAAATTTCATTATTGAAAAAATATACTATAAATAATTTCCACAAATCAACCATAGCATCCCATTTTAAAATCTCCATTTTAATTTCCACAAAAAAAGCATTTCACCACAAAACTCCCTTTTCCTAAAAATTTTAAAAACATCACCCATGGGATTTTCAACCAATTTCGGACAACAAATCACAATTAAATTTTCAGCACAAAAAATTATTTATAAATAAATAACAACTAGTTCTAACCAAGTGGTGTCAAGAGAGAAGTCACCTACATTTTGGTTTCCAGAGAAATCAACCCACAAACACCCGGTCCTAAAATCCGGTGAACGCACCACCGAAACCTATCTAGACCCCTTTACCTATCATTAAAAAGCCTTAAAAACCCATACAAGGTAAACAGAACCCTAGATATACATAAAACATGTGTGGATCTAGAAAACCATGAAAGAGAGCGATGTAGATCTAGATGAAAACTCAAGGAAACCAAGAGAAGAGACTTACCTGGGAGAAACCACCTTCAAACCACCATGAAACCCCTTTAGAATCCTTCCAAACTGAGTGGGAGAGCCCCTCCAACCCTTGGGAACCAAAAATACCATGTGAGGATTGAGTGGGAGGAAGATTGGAGTGTTTTAGGTCAATAACAAGGGAGCCTGGATTTAAAAACGCTAACTTTAAGTGGCCACACAGTTAGCCCGCACGGTTTGAAAAACTGTCTGCTAACCATGCAAAAGCTACTACCTAAGGAGCAAGGGTCCGCACAGTTGCCTCACATAGTTTGGAAAGCTGTGCGCAGGCCGTGAGAACACTACTATCTCCCCTTACACGGTTTCCAGGAACATCCACACGGTTTCCCTTAACTGTGCTCAAACTGTGCACCCATTTAAAAGTATCCAAACTCATCCAAAACCATTTTAAACTCTACCAACTACTTCCCAACTCATCCCATTCACATTAAACACATAAATAATAATAAAAAAAGTCAAAATACCTCATAACAGGGTTACTACATTCTCCCCACCATTGGAATTTCTGTCCTCAAAGAGTAGTGAACCCGCCCATTGCCGAAAGAGCTTAGGCCACTGCTCGACAATATTTTTCTCCCGCTCCCAAGTCTCCTATTAAATCTGACCATGTTTCCACAAAACAAGAACTAAACTGATGATTTTACCATGCAAGACTTTATCTTCCCTATCCACAACCTGTACTTGCACATGCACTAATGAAGCATTCGGTTCTAACACAACATGATCCCATCAAATCCCATGGTCACGATTCGGCTACTACTTTTTAAACTACACACATGAAACTCATTGTCCACTACACTAAACCTTGGAGGAGAATCCAAATGATAAGCCACCTCACCATTCGGCTCAAGAGTCTCAAAAGGCCCAATATAACTCGGAGATATATTTCCCAACATTCAAAACCGACGATGTGTCAACCTAGGAGAGAGCCTCAAGAAAAGATGATCATCACATCAAACGACAACGGCTTTCAATGATGATCTGCATACGATTTTTGACAAATCTGAGCCATCTCAATTCTCATTCTGATCAAATTGATCTTTTTTATAGTTTACTGGGCAAGGCTCGGTCCATCCAATGATGACTCACCCATTTCCACCCAACATAGTAGAGAAAAAAACAACCACACATACAATGCATCAAATGGAGCTATATGTATGGATGCTTGATAAATATTATTGTACGAAAACACTACCAATGATAAGTGCTCCTCCCACGACCCACCAAAATCTATAACACAAGCCTCCAACATATCCTCCAGTGTTTGTGTCATCCTCTCGGATTAACCATCCATCTGAGGGTGATATGTCGTACTCCTGGTAAACTTTGTACCAAGGGATTGCTATAAGGATTCCAAGAAATGAGATTTCAAACGAGGATCTCTATCGAATACGATCTAAAATGGAACACCATTCTTCTTTACCACCTCTCAGTTATAGATTTCTGACATATCCTCCTCTGTATGAGATTTATGAATCGAGATGAAATGGGCCGACTTCATGAGATGATCCACTATCACCCAAATGGAATCATTCTTTCTGACCATTTTTTAGAGATCTGTAATAAAATCCATCACTATTTTCTCCCACTTCCAAATAGGGATTGGTAAAGACTGCAACATTCTTGCAAGCCTTCGATGTTCTGCCTTGACCTTCTGACAAGTCAAGAATCTTGAAATGAACTCAGCCCCTCTTCTTTTCATACCAGCCCACCAGAACTGCGCTTTCATGGAATTATACATTTTATGAATTCTAGGATGAACAGACCAACCAGAATGATGATACGCCCTAAGAAGATCCTATTGAAAAGAAACTAGTACAACCATCCGAGTCTAAAAACACAAAACTGAATCTCTATTCAGTTGACAAACCTTAATGGTCTCCCCACTATTGAGACTCGACCCCATAGTAACACACTCAAAATTGGATATCTATGCATTTATAACTAGGAAAACCATGTCAGGAATCAACAAAACTAGAAAGAAGACCGCTCTATCACCTTGTTCCTCACATTCCAATAGCATATCGGCTATAACCGACATCAACTGCCACTGTTCTGATGCATGTTTCAAAATCTGAGCATATGATATTCTACTTAATGAATCTTCCATAAAATTTTCCTTACCTGGTTTGTAAATTAAGTCAAAACCAAACATTTGGATATATTTCATCCATCTCCTTTTCCTCAAGTTCAAATACCTTTATGAGAAAATATGCTTCAAGATATTATGATCTATATATACCGCGAATCCCTCGCCAAAGAGATAATGACGCCACACATTCAAGGAATAAACCACTACTTCGAACTCCAAATCATGTGTTGGGTAGTTCTTCCCATGCACACTCAACTTCTATGATCCATATGAAACCACATGATTCATTTTCATGAAAACACACCCCAACCATGATCCCGATGCATCACAATACACCACGTACCCTTTACCTAGTTCTAGAAAAACCAAGATTGGTACTGATGTAAGGTGACCCTTTATCTCATCGAAATATTGCTGATAATGTTCAATCCACTGGAATTGAAAATTCTTTCTTGTCAAAGCTATCATCGGTGAAGCTAAACATGAAAAATAACAAACAAAACACCTATAATACCCAGCTTGACCATGGAAACTTTGTATCTGAAACACATTCCATGGCTTTTCCATGAGATAACAACCTCTATCATTTTCGGATCCACTGAAACACCCCTTTTAGAAATCACATATCCAAGAAAATGAACTACTTGTATCCAAAATTCACACTTTTACAATTTGGCATACAACTGATGATACCTTAATATCCCTAGCACTGTCTCTAAGTGCTGCTCATGCTCCACCCTTGTCATTGAATACACCAGAATAACATCTACAAACACCGCAAAAAATGAATCCAAATATCTCTAATATATCCAATTCTTCAATCCCATGAACACCACTGGCGCATTCGTTAGACCAAAGGGAATAAACACATATTCATAATTTCCATATCTACTTCTGAAATACATTTTTGGAATATCTCCCTTCCTCACCTGCAATTGATAATATTCTGACCTCAGGTCGATTTTGGAGAACGACTGGGCTCCCCTGAACTGGTCGAACAAATCATCAATTCATGAAAGTGGAAATATGTTATTTATCATAACTTCGTTATATCTACGATAATCAACATAGAGTCTCAATGTTCCATCTACCTTTTTCTCAAACAACAATGGCGCTGCCCACAGAGATGTGCTAGGATGGATAAACCCTTTGATTTCTAACTCTTCGAACTAGACATTCAATTCCTGTAATTCAGTAGGTGCCATCCGATAAGACAGAAGTGAGATAGGACTGGTCTCGGAAAGAGATCAATCATAAAATCCACTTGTCTTATAGGAGGTAACCGAGGGAATTATTATGGAAAAACATCTGTGAACTGATCTACCACTACTGAAAGAACACCTTGGTCAAAACCCTCTACCGAAACGAACGACAATACTTCCAAATGATACAATAACGTAACCACTGTTAGTTCCAACAAACCCGCTGCACCCTGCCTTTCATGCCTATCTCCTCCAAAGAGATGTCTAACACCATTGTGTGTTGTAAAAGATATTTTTCACACATCACAATCAATGTGTGACTTAAATACCACCAGCCAATCCATTCATAGGATTACATCATACCCATCCATCTCAAGCATTGAGAAATTCCACACTAGCTCCACCTCATCCACAACGATACAACATGCTCTACATAGAATGGATTGACACTCTCTTTGACCAAGAGGAGTTTGAAGTTCCAAAACTGAGGTCGTCATTTCTACCCTTAAACCTAGAATATCAACCACACGTGCAACAATAAATGAGTGTGAAGAAGCTATATCAAACAACACTTGGGTCAAGGTAGAATTTAAAATAATAGTACCTCGCACTGTGGATGGTCTCGAATGATCATCCACCACAACCTATTCAGTTCTGAAGAACACCATTTTTGCCACACTCTACTCTTTATTGATTTACTGAGGCATCCTGGTATTTTGAGAATCACCATGACCCACATTACCCTAATGATTAGTGGTTTGCTACTTCCCCCGTCCCATCGAAGAATACGACATCTGCGATTCCTGAGAAGTATCACACGCACTGGACCTTGGAGAATTCCGCAAAAAACGCTGCATGTGCCCCATATACTTACAATTATGATAGGCTCGAGGTTGTTCCATACAATATTGTTTGATGTGGATCGTCGAACCACACTAAAAACATCTCGGCTTTCTCTGGGGATTCAGAGGAAGATTCATCGATCTGGCCGATGGATTATATGTCATACTCCCGCCAGGGGAATAAGTGTCTCTCCTCTGACTGAATGCAACATTAGAGTTCCTAATATTCATCATGGGTACAACCATGCCTCCCCCACCCAGAGTACCCAACCGATCTCGCTCATCCACCGAGGCTCTCTTCATCATCTCTGTGTAATCACTTATACATAGTACTACTATCTTTTGACTGATTTATGTCCTTAACCCTGGTTCAAATATCCATGCCTTCAACTATGTGCTACCCTCCACCTCTGTTGTGAACCTCACTAAGTTCAAAAACTTATCTACATACTCTTTCACTGACATAAGCTCATGCTTCAAACTAAAAAAATCCGTCGTACGCTAAATTATGAACGTATGTGGGTAAAATTGTTTATTAAACAATTCTTCAAAGCCTTCCCACATCATACCCTAGACCATCCCCGCATGGACTACCAACTCCCATCACTGATGGGAAATATATTCCAACATATTCGTGGCCAACTTCACTTTTAACACTACCAATTTTCCCAAGAACATGAAGATCTTGTTCATTCTATTCAACCATGCTTCTGCCCTCTCCGTCTCTGAATCACCCACGATGAGGGTTGGATTCTGCTTTTGAAATATAACCACATGATCCACATGCCCTGGTTTATCCATTTTATTTCCACATTCCACAGCTTGGAAAGCTTGCACTAGGCTTTTCACTAGCTGCTGGTTCACCTGAGGCTTAGGTGCTACCACATTCTAAGTAGCCTCCTCTGGTTGGTCTCTACGACGCCTACCCAGGGCCATTTCTATAAACAGAAAAGAAACAACCATGAGTCTATGTTCTGTAGACATCACAAAATCCCATTTAAAATCACAGCACACAACACTATTGCAAAAGGCATTCACAAGTTCACATTTTCTACATTGGCAATGTTTCACCATTTTTGAAAACCAAACCATTTTCATATTTCCATATATATTCACATTAAAATTTCACACATTCATATCACATCATAAATAATTATACAACAATGAAATATGTATCCTAGAGGGTAGTCATTTCTACCATGCATTCCATGCTCCTCTCAATGGATACACCCACAACAATGAGATTTCTAATGCCTATAAGTGTTTCCAAAACTCATATGTACCCAACCCCCTGGTAACATAAATTTCAGTATAAAAGAGTTAGCTACATCCTTTTATGATATACATTCCATGTTCCGACAAGCCTACCCATTGCTACTATCCCGACTCAAGGAATATACCTCAATGAATGTAAAATCCCAAACAAAGGCGTCAAATCACCCGAACAACTGCTCCCACTTGAAAGCTGAGGACAAACAATATGATACCACATGTAACACCCAGCCCCTACCTCACTGGCTTGAGGAGGCGGTGAGGGTTACTTCTCCTTAAGCAATGTTCCCAAGGTGCCAAATGATGTAAATAAATGATGAGGGCTTCGAGAAAAAATTGGCGAACAATTTTCCCTTAAGAAAAAACCAACCAAACCATCCACTACAAAACACTATACGTTGCGTGTCAATTAAACATCCAAACATGAATTCCCAAAATACAACCAAGCTGTTCCGTAATACACCGCAAAACCAACACACCCAGACATGTATACACCACATCAGAGTACAAGTTGAATGCAACAACCAAATCTAAGAGCCATGAAACCCTCACAACTCCACACCAAGCTCCATGCTCCAAGCTCTACAAAGACATCGCGATGCAACACTAAAGGAGGGAGATCCATTAACTTTGACCACGTCATTATACACAAAATTTGCAAATACAACAATGTGCCAATGCATGGGGTGAGTACTGAAACTCTGTAGGTTTTCCCTAAATGAATTCCCTACACACGCCCCAAGGATTAAACTGTTATCACATTTATATAAAAAAATTATATAAAATAATCAAAAGTGAAACCATTTCCACAAGTCAAACTCTCTCTTTCCAAGACATTATACCCAAACAAAGAACCCAAGAAAAATCCAACCAAACGTTCTACAAGACAATAATGATTCACACATTAGAAAAACCATTTACAACTTTCAAAGCAATGCACAACCAAAAAAACCAAACGGTGGAGCTTCCGTCCAACTTCTTCATCCATTCACACCTAGGGGCTCTTCCCGTCCACTTATCATTTGATGGTGGCCATTCCGTCCACTCTCCATCCAAATTTTATAGTGGTACTTCTCACCACTTTCACACAACATTCCAGTCAATCACAACCAAGCATATAAACCATCATGTCCGCAACATCGTGCAATCGTCCAAATTCCATTGCATGTCAATCCACATCAATAAATCACCCATTTGTTGAAAATAATTTTCCATGCCAAACCATATTTCAATAAAACAACCAATTTATTGAAAACCACTCCCATAAATCATTTCCACAAATGAACCATAGAATCAAATTTTAAAATATACATTTTAAAATCCACGGCAAAATCATTTCACCTCAAACCCCCCTTTTTCCCAAAAATCCCCAAAACATCACCCAAGGGATTTTCAACCAATTTTGCACGAAAAGAACAATTATTTTTTTAGCACACAAAATTAATTGTAAACAAATAACCACTAGTTCTATCCAAGTTGAGTCAAGAGAGAAGAAACATACCTTTATGGTTCTTGAGAAATCGACCCTCAAGCACCCGCACCTCAAATCCAGAGAACACACCACCGAAACCTCTCTAAAAACCTTTCTATAGAAGTTACATGCCTTAAAATCGTCATCCAAGGAAACCACAACCATTTATCCACACAAAAAAAGTCTTGATCTAGATTACTACGAAATAAAGGGATGTATATCTAGAATAAAAAATAAGAAAACCAAGAGAAGACACTTACCCGTGAGAAACCACCTTCAAACCACCATGAAACCCCTTCAAAATCCTTCAAAACTGAGTTGGAGATCCCCTCAAACATCTATGAACTCGAAATCATGAGTGAGGATCGAGTGAGAGGAATATTGGAGTGTTTTAGGTCGTGCCCGAGGGATCCTTGACTTAAAAACACCAATATTAAGAGGCCACATGGTTATCCCGCACGGTTTGGCAAACCGTGCGCTAACTGTGTGCATGCTACTGCCTATAGGGCAAGGTCCCACACAGTTGCCTCACCCGGTTTGGAAAACCATGCGCAAGCCATGCGAAGCTTACTGTCTCCCCCAGTATGGTTTCATGGAACATCTGCACAGTTTCCCTTAACCATTCTCAAACCGTGCACCCATTTTAAATCCTTCAAAATCATCCAAAACTATTCCAAATCTCCCAACATCTTCCCTACTCATCCCATGAACTATAAAAACATAAAAAAGAATAAAAAATGCAACATACCTAAAATCGGGGGTACTACAATATAACATTTTTCAGTGGAATTTTTCCTATAAAATTATTTAAACATGAGTTTATTTTGGTACCCATATTCTCTTGGGTCCATCTATGTCCGGAAGTAAATCTATGGGAATCCATATTTCAATTATTTTACAAAAAAATCACATTACATGATTCATAATTGTATTTGGAAATAAAAATAAACTTATTTCCAATTATAAAATTATTGAATAAATAAAATTTATTAGAATAACTTCATTTAATTCCATAGTAAAAACAGGTAGTATTTTTATTAATTGTAATGAAATAATTTGTGAATAACTATTATTTTTTTCTCTCGTTTCCTATTTTATATTTTTTAAAAATATTTTTTATAAGAAACTAAATTATAAATTTTTCTTCATTGGAAAATATACTAGAATCGCTTTTGAATGATTCTACCTCATGCTAGAATACATTTTTTCATGATTAATATAGATTGATTTTGATTTATTATGTTCTCTTTTCATTCATGAATTTGTTTTAGCATTTCAACTTTATTATTTGAAACATCATTATGAATATTATTTAGTGACATGAGATTTTTTTTAGTGTTTAGTATTTTTCTTCATTCTTTGAAAAATATGCAGCTAATTTTCTACTTAAAGAGATATAAAATTTATAATAAGAATAATAATAGGATTGTACATAATCTTATTCCTTAGCCTTAAATGACATGTTTGATTTTAGATTTTTTGTATCATATTCTAAGTGAGTATTGGAAGTGCTATTAGAGTCTCCAAACACACTCCAAGTATCCTTCATAGCTCTTTCCCATTTTTTTCTTTATAAATTTTATTTTCAGTTTTAGAGTTCATATTTATGCTTCTCTATTTTAACTATGGGAAATCAAGGCTTATATGACCCATTTGTTTCCATTCATAGAATATTACTTTTTTAGAACATTTCTCATATTTCTTGAAGGATTTTTTGAAGATTCTATTTTTCATATAGAATTTTCTATATTTTTTCGATACTTGAGAAAGTTCTATTACAGAATCTGATAAATCTGAATCCTTTTATATTTTTAAATCATATTTCAATTTCATTTAAGTCATTTGAGATGTTAATTTAAGGGACGTATTATCCATTTTTAATATCATATGATTTTTATCATTAGATTTCATCTTATCTTTATGCATCATTAGGGTTCTAATAAACTCGTTCATTGTCAAATCATTGTCTGGTGATGATTGTCTCATGGAATAAGATATTACATTCCATTTTGAGTTTATTAATCAATGTAATTTTCATGCTTGATCTGATTGTGTAATTATGGTTTCTAAATTAACAAAAACATGAACAATTTCTCTAATTCACCCATTCATCTGGCTGATGCTTTCACAATCATATTTCATGAAGGGGTAAAAATTCAGTTTTAATTAGCATATATTGATTCTCTAACATTTCCAGTTACATAATATAAGAAATCATCTTTCATGTTTCTTAATTAGTAGGAAATTGAGATAATTTTTTGAATTATTCTCAAACAAGTCTACAAATAATAGCACTCATTTATTTTGAATTAATACCACAGATAGATATTTTGGAAGCATCCAATGTCTCTAGGTTTTCATGATTTTCGTAAAATTTGTTAATCTTTATATTTAATTTAAATCCAATATTTTTTAGATAGATAATCATATGATATTTCCATTATCCATGGTTATCACTATTAAAATATGGATAATGTGTTATAAAAATACCATATCTAGGATCCTCCATTGACATTTGTATTTTAATAGAACATATATTTTTGTTCATTTAGATTTTATCTTCTTTATTAAAAAATAAAGTATTATAATACCAATTTTTTTGTCTGAATAATAAAAATATACCCAAGTGTGGTGAATATTGTCTTTTTGACTATCTGGAAAACATTCTTTTTGAATTATTTTCAATTTTACGTAGTATTTTTTTATTCTATTATATATGTAATTTGAGTAATGCATAAATATTAAAGAAGAAAATAAAAATTTTGTTATTGTTTGAAAGAATAAATATATTTTAGTCTGCTCCACAAGCACTCTTTTTCGAGTTTAATGATTTAATTCAATTTATCCTCTTATTATAAGACCATCACAACTGTGTACAAGTAGTTTAAACATTTATAATAAGGCTGTGTAGAGAATTATCTTTCTTTAACTGTGATGTAGATTAACAAAGATAAGTCTAAGAAGATAATATTATACCATGGTTGAGTCTGAGCAGTCGACACTTCAATAAATTAATAGAGTTTGATTTGATTTAATAAAGTTTTCATGTGCTTAGTTGTAACAACAAATGACATAAGGTGAATATTATTATTCAAAGATATATGTATTAAAAAATAATATCATCTAATAGATCATAGATTTGAATTACCAACAATAAAAAAATAAACAAAAAACAACAATAATTATACAATAAGAGGATGAATCATGTATGTCTTCAAAGTGTAATTTTTTCAGAATAACAGGGTCATTGGATATTTTTTTCTCTATTGTATTTTTTTCAAAAATTTATTGCATATATATAGTGATACAGAAATATAAAAATCTTCTTTTATTTATATAGAGAACATGTTTTTTTTCAGTTGGGTAGATCCCTGAATTTCTCCTGATAGATCACAATTATTCGAATTTGAATCATTAAAGAAAGTCATAACATAACTTATAAATAATAAATATTTACTCCATTGAATATGAGGCATTTCATTAATTTTGAAATATATTTAACACTATATTTACTTCTATCAAGACAATATTTGTAATCATATAAAATATCTTCGAAATAAAAATCTATCACAAAATAATCAAGCATATGATTCCTTTTCATAACAAAAAAATCCAAAACAAAGGGTTAAAAATGTATTATGGATTACAAACATAGGGTTTATGATGTATGATTTTTTCACAAATTTAGGGTGGATGAACCATAATTTCTTTTTCTCAAACATTGGGTTCTTTCTAAACATATGGTAGTTGATCCATACATTTCCAAAAAAGTAGGGTACATGATCTATAAGTGTTATTTCAAACACAGGGTTGTTGAACCATACATTATGATTACAAATATAGGGTATGAATATTGAATCCAAGATACATTCAAGCATGTTCATAATAATTTAACAAGTATTAAATCCAATAAATAAGATAAACGTATAATGAAATATATTCTGTGAAAACACTTAATATAATTTTCGTGGTAAAACAAAAAATGATATTTAAAAGAATCAATATCAATATGATTTATAGAGTGTTGATGATACAATACTTTCCCAAAATTTTTTTCTTCCAGTGGACATTCTAAAAATTCATGATGATCCAGTGTATTTCATATATATTAAGAAATTTTTATTTACTATGTATTGTCCCATTTTACATTATACACTTAAATGGATGTAATCAATCATGGTATATATTATTTAGTTTCATGTAAATTCCTTTTAATATCCCATTATGTGTGGATAAAGTGTCACTATATTAATTCACATCATGTAAGAAAACTTTTATACTCATGTATAATTATTTTGAATGAATAGAAAAAATATTTTATAATGAAATACAAATAGTTTATGAAAAAAATGATTTTAAAACCTAGGGTGTTATATGAATTTTCATTCCATAATTTCCCTATTGAATGAGGATTTTTATATCATTACATAGGACATCCATGTCATATAATGGTTTCTATATATATTGAGGATTTCTCTGTCAGGATCTAAGATGGCTATTTTTTACCATAGTTGTATGAATAATTGAGGATACATGTTCCAAAAAAAATTATAATATAATATTGTAGTTTCTATATTTATTGATCATTGATATGGTTCTATAGGGATATAAAGGTCAATAAAACATGATTGAAACCAATATGTGATCAATATTCCAAGGTAATGGAGAATATTTACATCGGTATGAGAAATTTTAAATTATCTTATTAGTCTTGGGGACATTTTTTAATGTGGTTTATTTTATCGTCTATGCGCTAGAGGGATAGATTCTTCTATTTTTTACCAATATAAAACTTATGTGTCTTCATTATAGAGTTGATTTACCTTGGTCTATTGGGAATTATTGATAAGTGTTCTATCAATATTTCACATTTGTGTTGATGTGATAGATATAATTCACCAAGGGCTAATGGAACAGAGTTATAGATATTATACAAATATTGGGGAATTATGTTAATGAAATATCAATTAAAATGTATTGTGAAAATCCAACCCCAAATGGAGAATATATTTATGTTTTTTTATTTAATTATAATATTATAGGTGTTACTAAAAAAATATTTAGTCACATGCCATGATAAATTGGTTATAACAAGGTTAATGGACATTGATTTTTCTTTATAATTTATGGTTAATGGTATATATATTATTCAATGTACAATATGATGAGTTAATTAGGGATATATTATATGTAATATAATGACACAAATTCATGTTATCATGTTTACATCATGGTTGAAGTGTAATTACTTCGTGGTTCCTATTGAACCATTATGTTCATATCTAACATGTTTCACCTAGAATCACATCAAATCCATAGTTTAATATTATAGGAATTATGAAATGAATAAGATTCATATCCTTGGATGTTACTATGGTCCCGTAATCATGATATAGTTATGGTCATGAATAATAGCTAGTTTTTTATTGTTGGAGAATCTATGGTGATCTATATTATATAACAATTTATTTATTTACAATGTTCCACCCTAGGGTGCTAACATTTTTGTATTATTGATATATAGTTTCATGATAGTTCATTTAATTTTATAAAATAATTTTTTTCGTAAATGATAGCTCCAGTAAGAACAGGCTAGGATGGAGGTGTCATGGAAGTTTCCCTTTATAAATTTTTATTCAGTTTATATAGTTTCTTACCAATTTTTTATTATTTTTTAAAATTATTTTCTATAAAAAAATGTTGAAATATTCCCACGTGATTATTATTTACCATTATATATAGTATCAAACCACTTGTAATCTATGGATACAACAATGGTCATGGGTTATTTATGTTTTACCTATGATGATCTATTTCTGGATTGGGTGTTATGTTTCTGTTAAAGTAAAACATGATTAATGTTGTTTTTAATATTTATTAATTAAGAAAATGTTAACTAGATCATTCTTATAAAATTATATGGGAGACATTTAATTTGGAATGAGATGCACCTTTTTATAGAGATAATGAAATATTATTGATAGAGAGAAGAATATATTAAGAATATGGGTCATTTTATGGGTGTCAATGTTCTGAAAACATGGTATAGTTAAATAAGCAATAATGTAAAATCGAATATTTTTTAGGAATATTTTTGTAAACATTTATACCAATAATGAGATATGTAAATTCGGAATGAATTATTTTTTTATTATTTTAAATGATGTAAATTTAAATTCATTAATAATTAATTATTTTTCATGAAACTATTTAATACTTTAGTATTATATATATATATATATATTAATTTATCTAAACAAAAATACATCAATAAATAATTTGATTGATACCTATAAATGTAAAATCCTAATTTTACTTCATCATTACATAACTTGAATTTAAATTTTTAGTTCATTGTGGCCTCTTAGAGTTATTTTTCAAATGAGTAACAATAAAAAAATAAATGAATAAAAATATGACTAATTTTAAAATTGATTCATGGAAGATATTTTTTGAAATATAATTGAAAGAAATGAGTTAAAAATAATATGTACTTATATGATGTATTAATATCGTATAAATATTAAAAATTAGATAATCATAAGAAAAATTTATTGCCATTGGGATTAGTAAAATAATTAACAAGTAATATTTACCATGAATAAAATATATAAATATATAAATATAATAATTATAATAAAATTTAGTTTTTCTTAAATTATATAACTCATAATATGTATAAGTAAATATTTTTATAAGGTGTGTTTTTAACATATTTAACTAAATCATTACATTTTGTATTAAATTATTAATACTAGGATGACCAAATTTAGACAACAACATGAAAAAATAGACTCCATTTATGTAATCTACATGTTGAAATTATATTGGGATTAATATGATTTATTTTTATTAATAATTTTAATTTTTTTAACAGTAGAAATACTGTTTTTTTCATATATCAAATGTTTCATGAAATTAAAATGATTTCAAAATTAATGAAAAATAAATAAATCAATTTTTAGAGAATAAAATTTATGTAATGAGTAATTTAGTCTATTATATAATAAATATTATAAATTATAATCCTATAAATGAATCTTCATTGTCTAAATTATATTTTATTCAAAAAAGAAATTAATTAATATATTTAATTTAATTTATTATTCCAATGATACCATTTGGTTTTTGAAGTTTTTACATGTTAAGGAAATATATATTTTATAGTCAAACAATATTATTAGTCAAGTTAATATAAATAATTTCACAGACTTATGAAAAAATAATAAATTATTTATTATTTTCATTAAAAAATCATATCATATTCACTTATAGATACACCCACACTCCACCATTTTTAGCATCACATAAATACATCTTTCCTATCATAATATCTAAACAACAACAACCCAAAATTATAATGCTTTTTTTGGTGTCTTCTATAATCAATATTATATAACTGTGTATGTTTTTAGAAACATTAATAATGTATGACGATTATACATTAATGTTTTTATTACAGAGATATATTGATTAGTTTTTCGTTCATTTTAAGAAACTCTTGAAAACATATCTTACACCATGTATGGTTTATACCACATATAAGAGTGATAATATTTATCATCATAATATTTCATTTATGGTTTTAAAAATGGGTTTCTTGTATATATATAATATTAATAAAAAATTATTGTATAACTATTATTTTAAAATATGAAAATTTGAATAATATTATTGATATAAAATTAATCCATACAAGTTATTTTTTCATATAAAAAATCCTACTGTTATATGTTTATGAAATTTCAATCATTTTGTATTATCTATTTATCCTGAAACATATATAAAAATAGAATAAAATTAAAATCAATACCATGACACTTATAAATATTATAGAACCATTTTTCCAAGACCAATTAATGGTTGACTTATACTAGAGTTATTTTTGAACTATTGAATGAAAAAAACACAATCTATCGACATGAACTAAATGATTCTGAAACATGAAAAATAAATGATAATAAGTGAGATATAATAATTTATATAAGAATTAATATAGTCCATACCTATAATATTAATGTATATAATTAAACTATTAATATGGTTGATGATGTGTTTAAATCCAGTTGGGACTCATGTTATAAGGTATTGTTCCCAGTCTTCTTTCATTTCATTTTTTTTCTATAGACTGTACTCTATTTTATAAATTCAATCAGTTATGTATAAATTAATATTTTATATTTACTTTTTAGTTATTACTCTTCTCCTTTCATCTCATATGTACTAAATTCCCTTATATTACATTTTTCATAAGGGTATTTTCTTGTACTTCATTAATCTTGTAGTTATACTATTTATAATCATCAATCTCTCTTGATTTACTTAGAGCCCCTAATAATTTTATTAATTTATGTAATTTATAAGTTAATATTTTTATTTATTATGCATGTGCATGACAATATTGATACATTCCTTTTAAATTGTTAAGTCAAAATCTATAATATTTATTAGAGAATATTTTCTAGTATCTATCATCATTTACATGTTTATTCTAATTTATGTATATTTAATTTCTAGATTCAATTATTGTTACTTTTTTTAGTTAAAATAATTTTTTCAAAATTTTCTATCACCATTTTATAATGATTCTTAAAATAGATTTTTTTTTTATGAAAACATTACCAAACACTATGAGAAGTTTTTTTTTATTTCTAATTTTTTATATTATATTGTTATAAAATTTTTTTGTGAGTTTAGAAATATTATATGATGTTGTAATTGTTTATTTGTGACATATAATTTTAAAAAAGTATTCGTTTATTCCATTATTTCAAATTTATTTTTTACTAATTTTTTATAATTTTATCCAAAATCATATTAATTGTTTTTTAAAATTGTTGTTATTTTTTTTCTCATCTGAAGGGTTTTCATCTATAATATTCTCAAATATAATATTTTTTTTGATTTTTTTTAAAAAAATTACTTTAATAGGGTAAAGTGGGAACCCATAGAAAATAACGATCTGTAAAATAAATTCAACTAAAATATAAGATGGAAATTTTGAAATGAAAATTAATAGAGAAATTTGGAAGACGCAGAAACCAGTTAATTCTTTGAGTCCAATGAACAGTATAAACAGGATCTTAGGAGGGTCTAGAGTTAGATTGCCCATCCCATCATGTGCTTCGATCGACACGTCATCAAGACTCCTCATTCACTAATTTTCAGTATCCATTGATGTCATATTGTCACCACTAGAACATATTTATGAATAAAATATTTTGAGGTGGATAAACCATCAATGAAGTTCTGTAAAAATACAACAAAATATAATTTAAAGGAACAAATAATGAACCAGCCAAAATGAATTCAATATAAACTATCTCTAATACATAGACATAAACTGGGAACCCAAAGGATACTATTAATAATTGAAAGAGGCCTTCATTACCCAACCAATATCTACATCATGTTTTTTATATACATGATAAAGTAGTTAATATGCTTAAATGAACCACTTAATCACACATCCAACCCCAATTGAACCAATCAGTCATCTAATCAAAGGAAATATCTTGAAGATAGAGTTGAGTTATAATGGAATTAAAAGGAAACTAGGGAACTAGAGATCAACTAAGAGAATGGGGAAGTTCTAGGAGGAAGGATTAGATATAAATGGAGAAGACAAAAAGACACTAAGATAATATAATTAATCAATTGAAATATTCTATGAAACTAATGTATGAAAAAAATAACGAATGCATCCCAATATAAATGGTGTATAGGCCCTATTATTGATACACTAGATATGAAAATTAATATTATTCTCAAATAAGGTAACATCTAATGAAAATAAAATCGTTAGGAAGGAGAGCCAATTATATTCCAAAAGCGGATGGGAGACTCAAAATAATAACCATAGACTATGTTTTTGATGAACCGATGACCCATTAAAGTTTGGAGCACCACTCTAGGTTAGAATATAGACTGACTTAAACAAGGGGAGATATATTAAATAATGAACATTATGAGATGTCATACTATTAGATTCTAAGGGTCAGTAATGATGGATATCTAATTACTGAAATAGATAATGAATCCCAATAGACTGTGAAGTGCCCAGATCGGTGTGAATCACTGAGAGGGGGAGGGGGTGAATCAGTGATCCTTTAAAACTTTTTACTAATTGATTCTTAATCAATTATACCTCTATGGCTTGTTAAGGCCTCAATCCACTCTTCTTATGTCTCTCAACCTTTCCCGGATAATGCAGTAATGAAAAGGCACATGACACAAGGATTTACAAGGTTCGGCACCAAAGGCCTACATCCTTGCCATGCTCTCCCAGCATGGATTCTCCCATTATAACCTGTTAGAATTACAATGGTCGATACAGCTTCCCACGGTATCTCTCCTGAGTCCCACAGGAGGGTCTTTATACTGCGTCCCACAGTGTTACCAGAGTCCCACTGGCCTGCTCCAGAATCCCACTGGAGACTTCCTCCACCCTGAGTCTCACAGGGGTCTTCTCCTGGCTGCTCGAGTCACACGAGTAGCTCTTCTTCTTGTTCAGCTCTTCAAGTATCTTCAGCAGTCTGGGATAAAGACTGCTGGCCTTGCTCTATACCTCTGATCACTTGTGATGATCAGGTCTTCTCTTCTTGCTCAGGATTTATCTCCTTCTTCTCAGGATGACCTGGCCTCTCTCTTCAAGAATCTTCAACAACCTCTGAAAAGGTCTGTTGGTCTTGCTCAACAATCTTCTGATCACTTTACTTGATCAGGCTCTTCTCAATTACTGAATACTCAGACAACTGATGTCTTTAACTTCAGTCTGGTCCAGTCTCACTCACTTCAACTTCATGCACTGAGTGCATGGCAGCTCTTCATCCTCATGCACTGATAGCATGGCCTTCTCAATTCTTCAAGAACCTCCTGGTCTTGGACAACTCAAATTCACACCACTGATTTGGCTCTGTTCACGTGTGCACGTGCGTGCATGCATGCATGCACTCTCCTCTTTCTCCTCTTGGTGCAATAAACCCTCAAATGGTGTAGTCACTTTAAGCACACACCTTCTCACTAAACTTCACACACTTTATTCTCTTTTGATTACACACATAAATGTGTGTTATACACTAGTGTGGATATCTTCTCTTCTTCTTAGTGTGTACACACTTTGGTTTGCACACACACTAAGGTTCGGCCACTTCTTTTAATTTGCACACACACACAACATAGGTTGAGTTGTGGTCATCACTTGTTGCACACACATGACTTGGCCTTCACTTCTTCTTGCACATACCAAAGGCTACGGCCTCCACTTTGTTTAGCACACACTTGGGTTCGGGTTCTTCAATTGCACACACACACAAGATGTGGTGGCCTTCACTGCCTTCAAACACTTAACCCGTAGGTGTAGTTATACTCCTCCCGAACTAAAAGGAGGTGCGCAAGGGTGCAGATTCTCTTCTTCAACACTGCCTTCTTCTGTTTTTGCACACACAGCCCGAACTCCTTGGGTGCAAGGAAGGCGCGCAAGAGCAAGGGTGCAAGAGCACTTCTCTTCACGCAAGCACCTCCTGCCGCATAAGTTTGCAGGCAGCGAGGGCAAGAATATCGAGCGCGCAAATATGCGGCTCGGCTCCTTCCTGTCGCGCAAGAGGTGCGCACAGGGATCTCCTCCTCCTTCTTCTTCTTGTCGCGCAAAGAAGTAGCGTGCAAGGAACTCAAGCCGCGCAAGTTTACTTGCGCGGGGCTTCAACTTCGCGAGGCAGAGCTCTCACGGGACTCGGATTTTCAACAGAGTTTCAGCAAGCATAAACAGCGCCTGTGGTCTTCTTTTTATAGGCGAGGCAGAGGTGGTTTATCCGGGTGAGAAAAATCTTGAACCACCAAGATTTTCGGATCTCATGATTCTGTAAAATCTCGTTTTTCTCCTCAGTTTCCACCGCGGGTTCTTTCCTTATTTTTCTCTTCACGTGCATGCGACTTAGAACGCATGCACGGCCTTCCTTCGGTCCAAACCATGCAGAACATCAACACCGAATGGCCTCGCACCTTCGGTTTGCTTCGGCCGAAGTTTGAATTCTATCCATTCAACGTGTGCATGCATATTTTATTGCATGATTGTGTTCAGTACGTCGAGACGAACTCCATGGAGGTCTCGGTTTGCTCGGAGGTGGTCGGGAACTCAAAAACCGTCGTCGGGATGCCTCTGGTTCGAACGGGGCTCGCGGGGAGCCTTCGGCTGAGCTCGAGGAAGGAGACGCCTCGGAGCCGTCAGATCAGCTCTTTGGACGGCTGCGATCATAATGGGAGCGGCGCGATGAGATGAGCGGCTCGGATCTGGCGCGTGATCAATCGTGTGGCAAGGATGCGCTCTCGGGAATTTTTCCACGTCCCACATCGAAACGGCGAGCGGTTTTGCCGCGGTTTATCAACCATCCGCTCCCCCAGCCGGCTCAGTTGAATCCTCTCCCTCCACGGTGCCGCCCCGCACCGTGTTCTCTGCGGGTGCGCTCTTGCGCCCACCCCTGCCACTCGGGCGCGCACTATGCGCCCTCTATGCACGCTGACACTCTCGGGGGCGCGCTCCTACTCCCCTGCTGCGCTCCTTCGGGCGTGCCCCAGGTGCCCGTGCGGTGTCTTGGGTGCGCCCTACCGCCCTGGCTCGCCCCACGGGTTCCCCCATGCGCGTGGTGCCCGAGCGTCCATGCCTTGGGGTTGAACCCTCAAGGATCCTTGGCTGGCCATATTTTTTGGCAAAGGGACAGAATAATACTTTGTATAAAAACAAAGTACTCCTGAGTGAAATATGCCAAATGCCACTTAAGCCATCCTCCTCTAAGCCATTTCTTCTCTCTTCTTCTTAGGAATTCATCAATCCTCCTCTCATATGATCTTCACTTAGGATATCGAATTCCCGAAGGTTCATCTTCATCAACCGAACTCCTGAATCACTTATAATCTTCAATGTTATTTATTGATCTAATCAGAGATCAAATTGGAACTTATTTAAATTCATATGCACTAAGTGATAGTGCATGGACTTCTTTAATCCACTTCATCCACTTAGAGATTGTGGATGGATCATCTACATCTCCTCATGCATTGTCTTAACAATGCATGGTATTCTATCATTGTTGTGACTTTGTATCATCTTGATACAAGTTCTTTACACATAAGGATCAGCTCATCAATCGTATGATATTCCTGGAGAATGTTTCAACCACATCTCCTATGTCACTTAGTGAATCTCCTATGTGACATGCATCTTAGTACCATGGACATTCTCCTTCATCACCATCACCATCACATCCTTTGTCATTCACATATTGAAACTCTCTGACATCCATCCATTCATTCCTTGACAACAACATACCTCATTGACAACAAATGCAACACAGTGCACTTCAATCTCCCCCTTTGTATTTGTTGGCAATACACTAGAGTACATATGAATGGGTCAATATGTGTGCCAATATTTCTCCCCCTTATTGGAAATAAAATGCAAAGGTGTGGTGTGGTTCTCTTTAAAAAATCTCTTCCTCCCTTATAAAAGCATTTTCTTGAATAACACTGAGAGAGGGATGATGTCACATGTTCTCTTTAGCAAAGAACCTTTAGTAAATCAGCTCTAAGTCTACTTGGGATAACCCGGTGTAGAAAACAAGAGTGATATGACCAAGGAATTCAAAGCTGTCCATAATTCTCTACACATGTGAGATCATGCTTAGGGGTTTGAAATTTTTCAGATATAACAATAAATTTCCTAAATCCTGCACAACTTCACAAAACTCATTAGAATGTTCAGGTGCAAAGATAAAGCTCCCCCTTTCATTCATTTGTCTTCAATCAATACTCCCCCTTTATTGAAAAGATAAACTCAGTTAAGAAACAAGGGATGAAAGTATGATTGGAATACCTTCACTTTTCTCAAGATGGTATTAAATCTTAGAATCCCATCTTCTTCTGATTGGCTCCCCCTCAAGGGGTGCACTCCATTCTGTCCAAACCACTCTCCAGATGAGAATGATCATCATCTTCAATTCCCTGCAATGTCAGCACATGTAAATACCAATAGTATAAGGGAATAAGATGTAACCTCCTTGGTTCATCAATGTGAACAACAAGGTTGAGAAGATTCTCTCAACCGAGATGTCCCATTTTCACCATTCTTCACACTTGCACATTTGATCTTCAATGATGTTTGTGCTGGTGTGGATCTCACCACATCTTCATGTGAAATATTCTTCTTCTTCCCTTTTGCCTTAGCAATTGCAAGAACATTATCTTCATCTTTTTGTAGATCTTTGGCAAGTTGCAACTGATTTGGCCATATGACTAGTAAATCATTTGGAAGAGTGGCCTCAGTTTTGGAAGTTCCACATGGTTCTTTGGATGCTGCTAAGATACCTCTCTTAGGAAACTTATTTTCAATCAATCCCTTCTTCTTCTAGATTGATTGTCTTTTGGAGTCCAGTCTGCCTCTATTGAATTTCATGGCTTCTTTACAAAGATCCATGATATATCCTTTCTTTCCACAGTAGAAGCATTTCTTCTTGGTGGTCCTTCTGGATGCCTCACCCTTCTTGGATTTAGACTCCAAGGTCTTCTCTTCCTTTTTCATAATCTTCTTAGGAGCATCTTCAGATTTCTTCTGCTTGCTTCCCAAGGATTCTTTCTGAGCCAGGTTCTGTGATCTTTTCTTCTTTTGAGCTCTGGATACAGTTGGAGATTGACATGTATCTTTTTGACCACTTTTTCAATCATCCCAGATGTTGTCAAGTAATCCAAATCTATTTGCAGTAAATAGATGTCTATGGACCTGTGGATGCTGCTTCTTTTCTTCTGGCTTGCTCCCCCTAGGCATGGGCTTCATTTGTGCTTTAACATTCAGTGGATTGTACCAACAATCCTTTGCACAGTGCCCATACTTATTACAACACCAACACTGACCCACAAATCTTGAATTTTTGATTCCTTCTGATTTTAGGGTACATGTCTTGAATTGTTGTGCTACTTCAGGAGAGCTCTGCTTCTTTACTGTCTTCATCCATACTTGTTTGGATTCATTATTCCATCCTGCACTTTTAGTAGAAACACTATTAGAAGCACCAGTACAAGATGGGATGGATGGTACCTTCTTTTTAGAAGTTGTTGCACTTTCACTAGAGGATGTCTTTCTTTTAGAATCATCCTTCTCAATGCATACTTGTGTAGCAACATTTCTTCTTACAGCTGACTGGGAGGATTCAGCTTTGGGTGATTGCAGATTTGTCAATATCACCTCTAGTTCTAAGCACTTCATGTTAAGGGAGTTCTTCTCATCCTCAACAGCTCTTAGCTTTCCTTCCCAACTTTCTTTCAGCTGATTCATCTGGTCATCATGCACTATATTCAATTCAAGCAATTAATTGTCAAGCTCCTTTACCCTTTTTTCTTTGTCTTCAAGTTGAGCATCTTTGACAACCATTGAAACTCTGTGCCTCTTTTCCAGTGCATGGAAAACATCTTTTATTACAGTCTTAAAGAATTATTTCTCAGAAAGGCTTCTTTGCAATTCTTCAGTAGTGTATTCATATCTTTCATTTCAAAGAGAAACAGTTTCATCTTTAGCCTTCACCAGCTTTCTGAGAGTGTTGGTTATGCCAACCCTTTTAGCCAACTGATCTTCCATTGCATTGGCTTCTTCTTCTAGCTGTAATTTTTCTTCTTGAAGATCAAGGATGCCTGTATTAATAAACATTGCTACTTCCCTGGGGACTGTCTTCTGAAGATATTCGATTGCACTTTGAAGATCGTTTATTGTTCCAACTTCATCACAACTAGGACAGGCTTTCTTCATCTTCTTGGCATGTTTCTTCTTTCTATTTTTCTGAGTCTTGGCAGATATCTCCATTTGAGGCTGGTCACTCATTTCCTCAAATCTGCACTTCATAAAGACTCTCTTGGATCTTTTAGAGTTAACCTTCGCTCTGATACCAATTGAAGTGCCCAGATCAGTGTGAATCACTGAGAGGGGGAGGGGGTGAATCAGTGATCCTTTAAAACTTTTTACTAATTTATTCTTAATCAATTAAACCTCTATGGCTTGTTAAGGCCTCTATCCACTCTTCTTATGTCTCTCAACCATTCCCGGATAATGCAGTAATGAAAAGGCACAGGACACAAGGATTTACAAGGTTCGGCACCAAAGGCCTACATCCTTGCCATGCTCTCCCAGCATGGATTCTCCCATTATAACCTGTTAGAATTACAATGGTCGATACAGCTTCCCACCATATCTCTCCTGAGTCCCACCTGAGGGTCTTTATACTGCGTCCCACAGTGTTACCAGAGTCCCACTGGCCTGCTCCAGAATCCCACTGGAGACTTCCTCCACCCTGAGTCTCACAGGGGTCTTCTCTTGGTTGCTCGAGTCACACGAGTAGCTCTTCTTCTTGTTCAGCTCTTCAAGTATCTTCAGCAGTCTGGGATAAAGACTGCTGGCCTTGCTCTGTACCTCTGATCACTTGTGATGATCAGGTCTTCTCGGCTTGCTCAGGATTTATCTCCTTCTTCTCAGGATGACCTGGCCTCTCTCTTCAACAATCTTCAACAGCCTCTGAAAAGGTCTGTTGGTCTTGCTCAACAATCTTCTGATCACTTCACTTGATCAGGCTCTTCTCAATTACTGAATACTCAGACAACTGATGTCTTTAACTTCAGTCTGGTCCAGTCTCACTCACTTCAACTTCATGCACTGAGTGCATGGCAGCTCTTCATCCTCATGCACTGATAGCATGGCCTTCTCAATTCTTCAAGAACCTCCTGGTCTTGGACAACTCAAATGCACACCACTGATTTGGATCTGTTCACGTGTGCACGTGCATGCATGCATGCATGCTCTCTCCTCTTTCTCCTCTTGGTGCAATAAACCCTCAAAGGGTGTAGTCACTTTAAGCACACACCTTCTCACTAAACATCACACACTTTATTCTCTTTTGATTACACACATAAATGTGTGTTATACACTAGTGTGGATATCTTTTCTTCTTCTTAGTGTGTACACACTTTGGTTTGCACACACACTAAGGTTCGGCCACTTCTTTTAATTTGCACACACACACAACATAGGTTGAGTTGTGGTCTTCACTTGTTGCACACACATGACTTGGCCTTCATTTCTTCTTGCACATACTAAAGGCTACGGCCTCCACTTTGTTTAGCACACACTTGGGTTCGGGTTCTTCAATTTCACACACACACAAGATGTGGTGGCCTTCACTGCCTTCAAACACTTAACCCATAGGTGTAGTTATACTCCTCCCGAACTCAAAGGAGGTGCGCAAGGGTGCAGCTTCTCTTCTTCAACACTGCCTTCTTCTGTTTTTGCACATACAGCCCGAACTCCTTGGGTGCAAGGAAGGCGCGCAAGAGCAAGGGTGCAAGAGCACTTCTTGTCGCGCAAGCACCTCCTGCCGCATAAGTTTGCGGGCAGCGAGGGCAAGAGTCTCGAGCGCGCAAATATGCGGCTCGTCTCCTTCCTGTCGCGCAAGAGGTGCGCACAGGGATCTCCTCCTCCTCCTTCTTCTTGTCGCGCAAAGAAGTAGCGCGCAAGGAACTCAAGCCGCGCAAGTAAACTTGCGCGGGGCTTCAACTTCGCGAGGCAGAGCTCTCACGGGACTCGGATTTTCAACAGAGTTTCAGCAAGAATAAATAGCGCCTGTGGTCTTCTTTTTATAGGCGAGGTAGAGGTGGTTTATCCGCGTGAGAAAAATCTTGAACCACCGAGATTTTCGGATCTCAAGTTTCTGTAAAATCTTATTTTTCTCCTCAGTTTCCACCGCGGGTTCTTTCCTTATTTTTTTCTTCACGTGCATGCGAGTTAGAACGCATGCACGGCCTTCCTTCGGTCCAAACCATGCAGAACATCAACACCGAATGGCCTCGCACCTTCGGTTTTCTTCGGCCGAACTTCTAATTCTATCCATTCAACGTGTTCATGCATATTTTATTGCATGATTGTGTTCAGTACGTCGAGACAAACTCCATGGAGGTCTCGGTTTGCTCGGAGGTGGCCGGGAACTCAAAAACCGTCGTCGGGATGCCTCTGGTTCGAACGGAGCTCGCGGGGAGCCTTCGGCTGAGCTCGAGGAAGGAGACGCCTCAGAGCCGTCGGATCTCCTCTTTGGACGGCGGCGATCAGAATGGGAGCGGCGCGATGAGATGACCGGCTCGGATCTGGCGCGCGATCAATCGTGTGGCCAGGATGCGCTCCCGGGAATTTTTCCGCGTCCCACATCGAAACGGCGAGTGGTTTTGCCGCGGTTTATCAACCATCTGCTCCCCCAGCCGGCTCAGTTGAATCCTCTCCCTCCACGGTGCCGCTCCGCACCATGTTCTCTGCGGGCGCGCTCTTGCGCCCACCCCTGCCACTCGGGCGCGCACTATGCACCCTCTATACACGTTGACACTCTCGGGGGCGCGCTTCTACGCCCCTGCCGCGCTCCTTCGGGCGTGCCCCAGGCGCCCGTGCGGTGTCATGGGTGCGCCCTGCCGCCCTGGCTCGCCCCACGGGGTCCCCCATGGGCGTGGTGCCCGAGCGCCCATGCCTTGGGGTTGAACCCTCAAGGTGCCTTGGCTGGCCATATATTTTTGGCAAAGGGACAGAATAATACTTTGTATAAAAACAAAGTACTCCCAAGTGAAATATGCCAAATGCCACTTAAGCCATCCTCCTCTAAGCCATTTCTTCTCTCTTCTTCTTAGGAATTCATCAATCCTCCTCTCATATGATCTTCACTTAGGATATCGAATTCCCGAAGGTTCATCTTCATCAACCGAACTCCTGAATCGCTTATAATCTTTAATGTTCTTTATTGATCTAATCAGAGATCAAATTGGAACTTCTTCAAATTCACATGCTCTAGTGATAGTGCATGGACTTCTTTAATCCACTTCATCCACTTAGAGATTGTGGATGGATCATCTTCATCTCCTCATGCATTGTCTTAACAATGCATGGTATTCTATCATTGTTGTGACTTTGTATCATCTTGATACAAGTTCTTTACACATAAGGATCAGCTCATCAATCGTCTGATATTCATGGAGACTGTTTCAACCACATCTCTTATGTCACTTAGTGAATCTCCTAAGTGACATGAATCTTAGTACCATGGCCATTCTCCTTCATCACCATCACCATCACATCCTTTGTCATTCACATATTGAAACTCTTTGACATCCATCCATTCATTCCTTGACAACAACATACCTCATTGACAACAAATGCAACACAGTGCACTTCAATCTCCCCCTTTGTATTTGTTGGCAATACACTAGAGCACATATGAATGGGTCAATATGTGTGCCAATATTTCTCCGCCTTATTGGCAATCAAATGCAAAGGTGTGGTGTGGTTCTCTTTCAAAAATCTCTTCCTCCCTTATAAAAGCATTTTCTTGAAAAAAACTGAGAGAGGGATGATGTCACATGTTCTCTTTAGCAAAGAACCTTTAGTAAATCAGCTCTAAGTCTACTTGGGCTAACCCGGTGTAGAAAACAAGAGTGATATGACCAAGGAATTCAAAGCTGTCCATAATTCTCTACACATGTGAGATCATGCTTAGGGGTTTGAAATTTTTCAGATAGAACAATAAATTTGCTAAATCCTGCACAACTTCACAAAACTCATTAGAAAGTTCAGGTGCAAAGATAAATCTCCCCCTTTCATTCATTTGTCTTCAATAAATACTCCCCCTTTATTGAAAAGATATACTCAGTTAAGAAACAAGGGATGAAAGTATGATTGGAATACCTTCACTTTTCTCAAGATGGTATTAAATCTTAGAATCCCATCTTCTTCTGATTGGCTCCCCCTCAAGGGGTGCACTCCATTCTGTCCAAACCACTCTCCAGATGAGAATGGTCATCATCATCAATTCCCTGCAATGTCAGCACATGTAAATACCAATAGTATAAGGGAATAAGATGGAACCTCCTTGGTTCATCAATGTGAACAACAAGGTTGAGATGATTCTCTCAACCGAGATGTCCCATTTTCACCATTCTTCACACTTGCACATTTGATCTTCAATGATGTTTGTGCTGGTGTGGATCTCAACACATCTTCATGTGAAATATTCTTCTTCTTCCCTTTTGCCATATCAATTGCCAGAACTTTATCTTCAGCTTTTTGCAGATCTTTGGCAAGCTGCAACTGATTTGGCCATATGACTAGTAAATCATTTGGAAGAGTGGCCTCAGTTTTGGAAGTTCCACATGGTTCTTTGGATGCTGCTAAGCTACCTCTCTTAGGCAACTTATTTTCAATCAATCCCTTCTTCTTCTGGATTGATTGTCTTTTGGAGTCCAGTCTGCCTCTATTGAATTTCATGTCTTCTTTACAAAGATCCATGATATGTCCTTTCTTTCCACAGTAGAAGCATTTCTTCTTGGTGGTCCTTCTGGATGCATCACCCTTCTTGGATTTAGACTCCAAGGTCTTCTCTTCCTTTTTCATAATCTTCTTGGGAGCATCTTCAGCTTTCTTCTGCTTGCTTCCCAAGGATTCTTTCTGAGCCAGGTTCTGTGATCTTTTCTTCTTTTGAGCTCTGGATACAGTTGGAGATTGACATGTATCTTTTTGACCACTTTTGCAATCATCCCAGATGTTGTCAAGTAATCCAATTCTATTTGCAGTAAACAGATGTCTCTGGACCTATGGATGCTGCTTCTTTTCTTCTGGCTTGCTCCCCCTAGGCATGGGCTTCCTTTGTGCTTTAACATTCAGTGGATTGTACCAACAATCCTTTGCACAGTGCCCATACTTATTACAACACCAACACTGACCCACAAATCTTGAATTTTTGATTCCTTCTGATTGTAGGGTACTTGTCTTGAATTGTTGTGCTGCTTCAGGAGAGCTCTGCTTCTTTACTGTCTTCATCCATACTTGTTTGGATTCATTCTTCCATCCTGCACTTTTAGTAGAAACACTATTAGAAGCATCAGTACAAGATGGGATGGATGGTACCTTCTTTTTAGAAGTTGTTTCACTTTCACTAGAGGATGTCTTTCTTTTAGAATCATCCTTCTCAATGCATACTTGTGTAGCAACATTTCTTCTTACAGCTGACTGGGAGGATTCGGCTTTGGGTGATTGCAGATTTGTCAATATCACCTCTAGTTCTAAGAACTTCATGTTAAGGGAGTTCTTCTAATCCTCAACAGCTCTTAGCTTTCCTTCCCAACTTTCTTTCAGCTGATTCATCTGGTCATCATGCACTGTCTTCAATTCAAGAAATGAATTGTCAAGCTCCTTTACCCTTTTTTCTTTGTCTTCAAGTTGAGCATCTTAGACAACCATTGAAACTCTGTGCCTCTTTTCCAGTGCATGGAAAACATCTTTGATTACAGTCTTAAATAATTCATTCTCAGAAAGGCTTCTTTTTAATTCTTCAGTAGTGTCTTCATATATTTCATTGCAAAGAGAAACAGTTTCATCTTTAGCCTTCACCAGCTTTCTGAGAGTGTTGGTTATGCCAACCCTTTTAGCCAACTGATCTTCCATTACATTGGCTTCTTCTTCTAGCTGTAATTTTTCTTCTTGAAGATCAAGGATGCCTGTAGTAATACACATTGCTACTTCCCTGGGGACTGTCTTCCGAAGATATTCGATTGCACTTTGAAGATCTTTTATTGTTCCAACTTCATCACAGCTAGGATAGGCTTTCTTCATCATCTTGGCCCGTTTCTTCTTTCTATTTTTCTGAGTCTTGGCAGATATCTCCATTTGAGGCTGGTCACTCATTTCCTCAAATCTGCACTTCATAAAGACTCTCTTGGATCTTTTAGAGGTAACCTTCGCTCTGATACCAATTGAAGTGCCCAGATCAGTGTGAATCACTGAGAGGGGGAGGGGGTGAATCATTGATCCTTTAAAACTTTTTACTAATTGATTCTTAATCAATTAAACCTCTATGGCTTGTTAAGGCCTCGATCCACTCTTCTTATGTCTCTCAACCTTTCCCGGATAATGCAGTAATGAAAAGGCACAGGACACAAGGATTTACAAGTTTCGGCACCAAAGGCCTACATCCTTGCCATGCTCTCCTAGCATGGATTCTCCCATTATAACCTGTTAGAATTACAATGGTCGATACTGCTTCCCACCGTATCTCTCCTGAGTCCCACAGGAGGGTCTTTATACTGCGTCCCACAGTGTTACCAGAGTCCCACTGGCCTGCTCCAGAATCCCACTGGAGACTTCCTCCACCCTGAGTCTCACAGGGGTCTTCTCCTGGCTGCTCGAGTCACACGAGTAGCTCTTCTTCTTGTTCATCTCTTCAAGTATCTTCAGCAGTCTGGGATAAAGACTGCTGGCCTTGCTCTGTACCTCTGATCACTTGTGATGATCAGGTCTTCTCGTCTTGCTCAAGATTTATCTCCTTCTTCTCAGGATGACATGGCCTCTCTCTTCAAGAATCTTCAACAGCCTCTGAAAAGGTCTATTGGACTTGCTCAGCAATCTTCTGATCACTTCACTTGATCAGGCTCTTCTCAATTACTGAATACTCAGACAACTGATGTCTTTAACTTCAGTCTGGTCCAGTCTCACTCACTTCAACTTCATGCACTGAGTGCATGGAAGCTCTTCATCCTCATGCACTAATAGCATGGCCTTCTCAATTCTTCAAGAACCTCCTGGTCTTGGACAACTCAAATGCACACCACTGATTTGGCTCTGTTCACGTGTGCACGTGCATGCATGCATGCATGCACTCTCCTCTTTCTCCTCTTGGTGCAATAAACCCTCAAAGGGTGTAGTCACTTTAAGCACACACCTTCTCACTAAACTTCACACACTTTATTCTCTTTTGATTACACACATAAATGTGTGTTATACACTAGTGTGGATATATTCTCTTCTTCTTAGTGTGTACACACTTTGGTTTGCACACACACTAAGGATCGGCCACTTCTTTTAATTTGCACACACACACAACATAGGTTGAGTTGTGGTCTTCACTTGTTGCACACACATGTCTTGGCCTTCATTTCTTCTTTCACATACCAAAGTCTACGGCCTCCACTTTGTTTAGCACACACTTGGGTTCGGGTTCTTCAATTTCACACACACACAAGATGTGGTGGCCTTCACTGCCTTCAAACACTTAACCCGTAGGTGTAGTTATACTCCTCCCGAACTCAAAGGAGGTGCGCAAGGGTGCAGCTTCTCTTCTTCAACACTTCCTTCTTCTGTTTTTGCACGCACAGCCCGAACTCCTTGGGTGAAAGGAAGGCGCGCAAGAGCAAGGGTGCAAGAGCACTTCTTGTCGCGCAAGCACCTCCTGCCGCATAAGTTTGCGGGCAGCGAGGGAAAGAGTCTCGAGCGCGCAAAAATGCGGATCAGCTCCTTCCTGTCGCGCAAGAGGTGCGCACAGGGATCTCCTCCTCCTCCTCCTTCTTGTCGCGCAAAGAAGTAGCGCGCAAGGAACTCAAG
The DNA here is from genome assembly GCA_963277665.1 of Viscum album. Classification (NCBI taxonomy): domain Eukaryota; kingdom Viridiplantae; phylum Streptophyta; class Magnoliopsida; order Santalales; family Viscaceae; genus Viscum; species Viscum album. The sequence continues at coordinate 1,565,203,919 of OY728147.1, forward strand.
CCGCGCAAGTTTACTTGCGCGGGGCTTCAACTTCGCGAGGCAGAGCTCTCACGGGACTCGTATTTTCAACAGTGTTTCAGCAAGCATAAACAGCGCCTGTGGTCATCTTTTTATAGGCGAGGCAGAGGTGGTTTATCCGCGTGAGAAAAATCTTGAACCACCGAGATTTTCGGATCTCATGTTTCTGTAAAATATCGTTTTTCTCCTCAGTTTCCACCGCGGGTTCTTTCCTTATTTTTCTCTTCACGTGCATGCGACTTAGAACGCATGCACAGCCTTCCTTCGGTGCAAACCATGCAGAACATCAACAGCGAATGGCCTCGCACATTCGGTTTGCTTCGGCCGAACTTTGAATTCTATCTATTCAACGTGTGCATGCATATTTTATTGCATGATTGTGTTCAGTACGTCGAGACGAACTCCATGGAGGTCTCGGTTTGCTCGGAGGTGGCCGGGAACTCAAAAACCATCGTCGGGATGCCTCTGGTTCGAACGGAGCTCGCGGGGAGCCTTCGGCTGAGCTCGAGGAAGGAGACGCCTCAGAGCCGTCAGATTAGCTCTTAGGATGGCTGCGATCAGAATGGGAGTGGCGCGATGAGATGAGCGGCTCGGATCTGGCGCGCGATCAATCGTGTGGCCAGGATGCGCTCCCGGGAATTTTTCCGCGTCCCACATCGAAACGGCGAGCGGTTTTGCCGCGGTTTATCAACCATCTGCTCCCCCAGCCAGCTCAGTTTAATCCTCTCCCTCCACGGTGTCGCCCCGCAGCGTGTTCTCTGCGGGCGCGCTCTTGCGCCCACCCCTGCCACTCGGGCGCGCACTATGCGCCCTCTATGCACGCTGACACTCTCGGGGGCGCGCTCCTACGCCCCTGCCGCACTCCTTCGGGCGTGCCCCAGGCGCCCGTACGGTGTCTTGGGTGCGCCCTGTCGCCCTGGCTCGCCCCACGGGTTTCCCCATGGGTGTGGTGCCCGAGCACCCATGCCTTGGGGTTGAACCCTCAAGGTGCCTTGGCTGGCCATATTTTTTGGCAAAGGGACAGAATAATACTTTGTATAAAAACAAAGTACTCCCAAGTGAAATACGCCAAATGCCACTTAAGCCATCCTCCTCTAAGCCATTTCTTCTCTCTTCTTCTTAGGAATTAATCAATCCTCCTCTCATATGATCTTCACTTAGCATATCGAATTCCCGAAGTTTCATCTTCATCAACCGAACTCCAGAATCACTTATAATCTTTAATGTTCTTTATTGATCTAATCAGAGATCAAATTGGAATTTCTTCAAATTCACATGCACTAAGTGATAGTGCATGGACTTCTTTAATCCACTTCATCCACTTAGAGATTGTGGATGGATCATCTTCATCTCCTCATGCATTGTCTTAACAATGCATGGTCTTCTATCATTGTTGTGACTTTGTATCATCTTGATACAAGTTCTTTACACATAAGGATCAGCTCATCAATCGTCTGATATTCATGGAGAATGTTTCAACCACATCTCATATGTCACTTAGTGAATCTCCTAAGTGACATGCATCTTAGTACCATGGCCATTCTCCTTCATCACCATCACCATCACATCCTTTGTCATTCACATATTGAAACTCTCTGACATCCATCCATTCATTCCTTGACAACAACATACCTCATTGACAACAAATGCAACACAGTGCACTTGAGACTGAAAAATGGTGAAAATAAGTGGGAAAAAGTTGGGTGTGAATGTAATATAGGAGTTAACCCAAAAATCCAAAAAATGGTAGAGGAATACACTTATATAAGGTATAAGTTTTGATTTATGTTACAGTAGAGGAAAATCATGAATTATAGGGGAAAACGTTTGGGTATTGGTGGTAGAATGTTTGAAAATGGAGTTCCCAACAAGTAACCCATATGATAATACTCTTTTATATTCATCCCATTGACCATTTATTTGGTTGAATTATTTCAAATGGTGTAATCCTTATAATAATATACTATATGAAAATAATTTAATAATTAATCATCCAAGTACCTATTAATAAACATGGTGTAAATATGAAAACACGCTGAGGGAAATGATCCATCATTTTCATTATAAATTATTTATATCTATCTCTGTGATATGATTTAATATAATGTAATTCCATCAGATATACCATATAATTATTTCATTTTTTTGGTGTAAACATAGATAGTTATAAATAAATTTATTAAGGGAAATAATTGACTAACTAAATAACCTTTATTGTATAAAATTTAAAGAACGTATATTCAGTATCATGATTGATGAGTGTATACCAAGAAATCTAATTTACCTATTTTGATTACCGTTTGTTATCATTGGTCAATCATGATTTGATTTTTTATGATCTAGGATTTTATATAAGGCACTAAACCTCTTAAGGTATAAGTGGGAAAAAGTTGGGTGTGAATGTAATATAGGAGTTAACCCAAAAATCCATAAAATGGTAGAGGAATACACTTATATAAGGTATGAGTTTTGATTTATGTTACAGTAGAGGAAAATCATGAATTATAGGGGAAAACGTTTGTTTATTGGTGGTAGAATGTTTGAAAATGGAGTTCCCAACAAGTAACCCATATGATAATACTCTTTTATATTCATCCCATTGACCATTTATTTGGTTGAATTATTTCAAATGGTGTAATCCTTATAATAATATACTATATGAAAATAATTTAATAATTAATCATCCAAGTACCTATTAATAAACATGATGTAAATATGAAAACACTCTGAGGGAAATGATCCATCATTTTCATTATAAATTTTTTATATCTATCTCTGTGATATGATTTAATATAATGTAATTCCTTCAGATATACCATATAATTATTTCATTTTTTTGGTGTAAACATAGATAGTTATAAATAAATTTATTAAGGGAAATAATTGACTTAACTAAAGAACCTTTATTGTATAAAATTTAAAGAACGTATATTCAGTATCATGATTGATGAGTGTATACCAAGAAATCTAATTTACCTATTTTGATTACCGTTTGTTATAATTGGTCAATCATGATTTGATTTTTTATGATCTAGGATTTTATATAAGGCACTAAACCTCTTAATTTCAATATAATTTTTTATTTTTATCCTTATGGTAATTTACACTAGGATCACAATGGCTATGAGATTCTTTGAGTATTATTTTGAGCATCGAGCATTGAGTTTTTGAGGAAACTGGTGGGACGCACAGTTAGTTCAAACTGTTCCACCTAGTATGGATATTTTTTCTAAACCATAATGGGTTCTCTAGTACCCATAAGGGGGATATTCGGTTTCACCTGACCATGTAACCTAGGCCTATTGGATATGAAAATGTGTAAGGTTTATTATTAGACATCTTTTGTAGGTGCTACACTAGTTTAATCTAACCGTGTCCCTAGCCCGTACAAGGGGTGCCATTAGATTTTTCTTTTTTCTCAGTCAGCAAGGGTTTATACCAAACTTGTTTCGAAATCTAGTGAATTATTTTTAAATATTTAATATAAAAATTTGACATTAATTTATTATAACTAACACACCTCTTTTTTATTCCTCCTCAATGCACATCCCCTTATATGTGATGAGATCCCCTATAGACTAAACCTATGATTTGATTTTATTTCTCTTTATAGAATCAGAATCAAGTGTTGTCTATCACATTGCATCACCAATGGAAAGAGATTATATCCCTTACCTCTATTTTTCAATTTATCTCTCTATATTCTACACTATTTTGGTTAGAGAAAATATGATATATTTTCATGGAATTTATCTTTTCGTCCATTTTTTAGGAATTAGTTCAATCCAAGGATCTATAGTAGATGATACAACATCTATAATAATAAGTTAGGTGGTATATTTCATTTCCCTCATGGTTCCTCTAATTATTAATTGATCTTGATGTACTGTATGCAGGTTTAACCATATATGGCCTCTAAAATTTGCATACCTTAAATCAAATTTCCTAAATTTTAACATAGATCCATCATGAGTCCAATTGATAACATCAGAGGTTGTGAAATAAATTCTAATATCCAAATTAGAATGTGTCCTTTGTTTTTTATTTACAATAACCAATTTTGTGAGTGCTTGGAAATATTTTTGGATGTGCTTTACTTCTACTTTTCTATAGAATGTTTTATTTATTAAATTATTCCTAATCATTAAATTGAAATCCATAATCACCTATCTCATAACACTTATAATTGAATTGTTATGGGAAAATGTCCCACTTTGACCCTTTTCATTATAATGAAAATGGGTTGGAATGAACCTAATTAAATTTTAGTTGGCATGGAAATTAAATGATCAATGAGGACTTAGGAATATATATAAATATATATATTGTTCCTATTATATATAGTTCGTTTTATTCTTTATAGTAATGGTCATCCATGATCCCACTTGGGATTCCCAATTAAATTCCTTGAGTACTTAGTGGATGTCATTTTTATTCAATGAGAACATTTCCAAAAGAGTTACCCACATTGGAACTCCTTCATTGTCTATTAGTAGATGTCCAACCTTGCTCCATATGACTGCTTATTAATTTTTGGAAAATTAAAATGACTTGGATGTACTCCGTGGATTTAGAATGACGTACCATGTGAAAAATTGTATTATTTTCATGAACCAACCCAGGTTGACCTAGAACCGATCTCCTGAGTCGGCACTTGACAAGGCCCGAGAGGCATTCCCGATCCTTCCAAGCTAGCGACAATCTCCATGGTAATTAGTTAGAACCAAAGGGAATGATTTCACCCAAAAAAAAATAAACTAATTTATTATAAAATAAATATATAATCCCAAAATAGATACATAGATCAACTAGATATAATCCATACAAAAACTCAAAATACAATAAGTCGAACATGAAACACCAAATGAACCTGACAACCAAAGAGCCTCAATGTGACCCTAAGTGTCAATATCTGGTCCCAAAACTAAACCTCACCCATGGTGATTAAAACCAAGATGGAATATGAACCATAATAAAAAACCAATAAGAAACTATATTCTTGAGTGTTAAAACATTGTAGGCATTCTGGAATAATCTATTCCTAATGCAATATCTCAAAATAAAAGATCCATAAATGTCATGATTGAAATATAATATATAAAAATAGGATTTACACACATTTATGTTGGAGTTCGTGTCCTATAACTGACTATTGGAACTTTTATTACATTAATATTTAAGGTATATAAATATTAAACATATTATTACGTATTGTTTATTATTCTGCATGACTATAATGTAATAATGTCCTAGAGTATTTGTCACATTTATAAGTTCATATCAGTTTTCTGCTATGATGAGAACCTTGAAGTGCTCTGAATATATTCTTAAATATAGTTCTATGGTTGGAATACATTCTATGATGGGACACATAGTATAAAGGCCATTAGGTGAATGTAATTTTAGGTAGATGATACTTATTCTTAAGAAGTCCGCACTTGATAATCTCTAAGACACGACATTATAAGATCAAACTCACCTTTATGAATTTTACATGATTTGGTGTTATCACATATTTCGATTTATGAGCATGTGTAATGGTCCTTATATTTTAATATTATCATTAATAATTTTCATTAATCACGCACATAGATTTGATGAAAAAAATATCCATGCCATATATCAAGAGGAATTACAATACATTGGGTGAATCTTGAATGAAAAGTTATTAATGGATAAGTCAAAGAAGGATGTGTCCCTTCCATTTATGTTATTTGATATCTCATCCCTTTTATTGAAATATAACTATCTCCCTAAATTCAATGTCAATGGTGTAATGACAAGCTTATTTTAGGTAGACAATGAATGATATATCAAGAATATAGGTTGATGAAACTATCGTGAAACTATCTTAATGAAATATTGTGATAAAAGGATTATATTACATAGTGAGTGTTTTTATGTGGATATCTTTGTTATGATTTTACTTATTTTTATTTGGGGCCCTGGCCTATTACTAGACAATAATCTTGGACATTAGGCAATCCCAGCAAATGCCAACGGGAAATACTCCAAAAGAGTCACACACTATGTGTTTTTGGTGGTCTCATTTAAATTATATTTTAATGTAGTTAATTTAATAAATATAATTCTAAAGATCGAGGAATAATTTTTTTCAATTTGAAATTAATGCATAAATTAAATAAATATTTATTCATTGGATTGTGAATAAAATATACTTATTTATATTATTGAAAATTTAATAAATATATATTTTCTATTTTGTAAATAAAAATTTTTATTTAAGATAATAAAATATTTCATTTATTTGTTCAATAAACAGAAGAGGAGTTTTAATGGACCAAGACTATGTCTGTTGATAAATTAATTATTTACAAGTTATTTTATAATGATTATCCAGCTGGCACAAAAAATAATAATAATAAAGTTATCATTTTGTGGCATGAGAATTGATTTATCAATCTATTTTTCAAAAGTTGTAACACCACAAATAATAGTGTTGTTATTATTATTATTTGACATGGGTTTCCTCTAATAGTTATAATTTCATTTAATTATTGTTTCACAAATAAATATTTTTATTGAAACCCCATGATAATTAAAAGGTAGATACATCAATTATTCTAACCCTGGTAATTTGAGAATTGTTGAGCTAAATATTTTCTCTCTAGACTCCTCTCATCTATCCCTATGAAGAACATGAGATGTTTTTGAAGACCGAAGAACAAGAAATAAATAATTATCGACATAAGATATTTAATTCATTGTGCTAGCATGTAGAGAATGAGTTGTGTTTTACGAAGACTGTTGGAGAAAGTTTGGATCACCTCTAGAGGGTTTCTACCTTGGATCCTTGTGATCACAACGAAGACAATCCGTAAGGGTCATTCCAATCGATCAACTATCATCATTGAAGAATGTACTGAAGACCTAGGTATTTCATTTCTTCATAAATTAATAAATTAATTATAAAAATGATGTGCAAGATCCTCTTTTATTGATCTGATGCTATTATTCTATTTTCCTAATTATTTGATTCTAATATATGGATACTAGAGTTCATCATCATTTTGATCCAATATTGGTCGTCAATAATGGAAAAAGTAACATTGGTTCCTCACTACCACTACGCTTTCTCTGCATTCGAATCCATAAATTGGTATCAGAGTAGTCAGGTCATCTTTTATTATTATTTAAATAATTCATTGAGGATTTATTCTTAGTTATTTTAGTTTTTAAATTAATGTTTAATCATTCTTGTAATCCAAATTTCGAGATCCGTTCTTCCTCTTTTCATTTTGACTGATCTGATAAAAATCAATAATTTCATAAATAAAATTATACTGAGGATCTTATTAGAAGGTGTTGATTATTCATTCCAGGTAACATGTCATTACACATTGTGTATTCGGATTTACACATCATGTAATCTTCCATACATACCATGTTAACTATATTGCACACCGTGTAGTTGTATTCAGTGCATAATGTGTAATTTGTAATTTTCTCGAGTCACGTGCATTAATGAAACCTAATGTAGTTAATTATTACACTGGGTGTTGACCATCACAGACCAGCGCACGGTCAGCCTTATTACACACTGTGTGGACCACTAGACACAGAATTTAGACCCTTTGAGTGATGAGACAAACCGTTTATTGAATTCATGGTTAAGATAAATGGTAACCATGTAACCCAGATACAACATGGCATGTGGACCATTGTACATGCCGTGTACTCTAAGATTTCCAAAGTACGTTTCACACACCGAGTCCCTAGGTGTGTAATTCGAATAAGATGGTGAAGGTAGTACATGTCGCGTATTAAAAAATACAAGTCGTGTACATTACGAAATTACACAGAATAAAAAATTTAATGTTTTTGTAATGTTCAGAATTACATATCATGTATATTTAATTGGGTGTTCACCATGTTACCTCCAATGTTAGGGATGATAATCTCATGTAAATTAAAAAAACCATTAATATAAAAGGATTAATAACTAAAGATAATAATTAATCAACTCAACTGCGATTTATCATAATAATAATGATTAATTAATTAAATGTTATTATTATTAAATATGTAATTCGTTTAATGTATGTGGATGATCATGAGCTAGGCGATACCACTGTATGAGATTTCTATCATTTTAATATATTTTAAATTAAAATTGATGGTATGCATGCCAAATATCCTCATTAATATTTAGGGATTATTTTCCAATGTTTTCTTTTAGGAAAACCCCTATTTTACCCTTCACATATGTGTGAGTTATAAAGAATATGTAATGCATGGATCTCCCAAGTTTGTTGTGGCAGTTCAGGTAAAGAGCAGAGGAAAAACCAATCCTAGGAGATATAAAGGTGGAAAGGTGGAAATCTATAGACATAAACCATAAATGGTTCTTGGTGTTTATAAATTAGGTCAGCAGTTATTTTATAAACCTCTAGATAAAATTACCATTAAAAGCAATCATTATTATTCCCATTAGTTTGTTTTATTTCTTTTAGTTGCATGGTTATTCATTATTGTTGTATTGTCACAAATAAAAAATTAAAGAATTAAAATGAATTACAGATAGAAATAAAATAAACCAGGTTTTTTCATAACTATTATCATGAAATATTCACTCACATAAGTAAGTTCCACTTAATATTAATAGGCCTATGATAAATATGATAAGGCAATTTATGCATGATAGATATAATCCCACAACAAAATATTAAGTCATAATAAACCATACGTTACTTGATTAAAGGAAAGACTCAATAAAACATTCTGTGTGACCAACCATAGTTGGGACACTTACTTTTATACAGGAATATATTATGATGTTTTTGGGTTGACATAACGATTTTACATCGAGAGGAGTAGACCTTGCTCGACCGGGAGTAAACATGGAGGTAAGATTTGGGGAATTCCATATAAGGATTTCCGGATTGTTGAGTCCACAGAATGGATTAAGGAGTAGCAAGCCCACAGTTGGCGATGACTAACCTACTTAAATACCATCAAACAGCTTGACCTTACCTTTTTGGGGTTATACAAAGGGTAATATATATCCTTTCCTCTAGAATGTCCTAGAACCTAAACATTCTGATTTCGATGGTGAGGGCCATTTGGTCTTGATAAAATATTGTGAGAATTAATAAAATTAATTTACTATTTCTCATAAAATGTAATAGGGAAATTAATAATTATATTCAATTTTAATTATAGAATAATAATAAAATTATTGTCAACCACACTATATCTATGATCAATTCTTGACAAAGACAACATCCTAACTAGATGTAACTTCATGGAATGGTTTATACGTGTTCCAATCATTTTACTCCATGAACAGAAATATTTCATACCGGAGCCCTCATTACCTGATCTGTATGACTAAGAGGTGAGTGATGAATAGTTTTGGGTATATGATAAATATATAAATGACGTGGTCAATGTTCAATGCTTAATGTTATCATAAATGTATAGTTAACTCATTATGTCTCAAGAAAACATGGATGCTGATAGCATGCTTGAGCACCTCTATGGTATTTACCAATAAATTTAATGATTGGAATGGTTTGAGATATATAAGGGACTATTTCATTGTAGGCTTCGAGAGGGTGCCCCAATTGGGCCACATGTAGTAAATCTCATTGGATAAATTGAGATATTGGTGGTTTTAGGATTTTAACTCCCCAAATAACTGGGTAACGATCTCATTCCCACATCACTCCCTCATAGCATCCCTAGTTTTGTTGTGAATATTTATATTAACAACATTGAGAAGTATCTAACAGATCTACTTATCCTCCTTCTCTAAGTGGACAAATACATGCAGTGCAAAAATCCTTATCTCCTTATGATGAATAAGTGGAAAGGGAAGGTGAAGGGATTTAATCCCAAGGAATATTCAATCCCTTCCTTGAAAAAGAAGATCAAAGGGGATGGAAGGGAATGGGAAGATGTTTGTATCACATGTGGTAAGAAGGGTAACTAAAATTAAAACTGCACCCAGCTAACGAAAAGAGATGCTTCAGGTTCGTTTGTTGTTGAGTGCAATTTATCAATGCCTATAAAATGTTTATTAGATAGATCTTGTGGTTATTACATATGTATCCAAATATAAGAAAAAATTATATTCGACAAAATTGAATGAGGGGAGGTCGATCTACGAGTAGTCAATAGAGCTAGACTTCTCGTTATAGCTATTGGGGACTACCACATCATGTTGCCAACAGGGTTGACCTTTGTTTTAAAATGTTATTATTATGATACTTTTGTAACTAATAACATTATTTTTATTTCTAAACTAGATATTGATGGATTTATTTTCATGTTCAGAAATTAATTTTTCTTCTTATAAAATATACTATTTGTTTTGGTAAGGAAAATTTATATAACGTTCTTTATGTGTTGGATTACACAAACCAAGTAATAGAAATTGATTACAATTTTATTGCACATGACTCATACCACACCTATCTTTGTAATTAATAGGTAGGTCATGTAAATGATAATTGGGTGAAAAATTTACTTTGATATTGATATTTAGATTCCATCTAACAGAAAACACATGGTGTTTATCAAACATGTTTACAAATCCAAATGACCAAATCCCAATTTAGTGAGATTGGTGAAAAGGACAATGATATTAATTAATTGGTTCAAACCGATGTGTGTTGACCATTTTCAGATGAAGCAATGGGTGGGTACTCATAGTTAATATCTTTTAATGATGATTTCAATATATATTTATATACCTACTTAACGAGGTATAACTTTGATTCTTTTGAAAAGTTCAAGGAATATTAGAATAAATTTGAGAAACATCTTGGTAAAAATATTAAAAAAAATACTTACATCAAGTTAGATAATCTCTTAGTCAATAATTAATTGATTAATTATAAGAGTTTGGGATCCTATCCGAACTCACTCCTCTATACACGCCCAAATAGAATAGTGTAAGTAAAATGAGGAATCGAACCTTGTTAGACATGGTGAGATCAATGATGAGTCATGAATGCCTTCCATTATCCTTTTGGGGATATACATTACAAACAATGGAACAAAAATGAAACTGAGTACCAAATAAATCCATAAATGTTATTCCATACATGACATGGTGTGGAAGAAAATCCGTTTAATAGAATTTACTTGTGTTGGAAAGTAAAGTTTTTGTTAGGGACTCTTCAGGTAAAAAACATGCAATCTAAGGCACATAGTGTACCTTTATAGGATTCCCCAAGAAAACAAGGGGATATTACCTATATGAGACCTCATGAAAAAAGGATATAGTGGAAAGGCACACTATATTCCTTAAGAGGGAGAAATTCTAAAAAAGAGATAGTTTGATCGATATAGTCATAGATGAAGTTGAGGCTCAAGGTACCCATGAGATGGTACTGGAGTAGACTCTACAAATCCCAATGGAAGAATCATTTGTTCCAGAGACCCAAGTACTACATAGGAGTAAAAGATATGTCAAATAACTGGAATTTTATAGTTTTCTAGTAATCGAGGATGGTGACTCATTATTATTTTATAATAATTATCATATAACCAAAAATTAAATAGTTAGTGAAACAGACATTTCCAAGTGGAATGATGCTATGAATTTTGAAATATAATCCATGTACCAAAATAATGTGTATATTTTGGTAGATCCTTTAGTATATATAATGTCTGTTTTTTGTAAATGGGAATTCAAGAAGAAAATGGACTTGGAAGGACAAGTCAGTAACTATAAGGAAGGACTGGTTAAAAAGGATTAAACTGCATCAAGGCATTAAATATGAAAAAATATTTTCACCAGTTGAAATGAATAAATCCATCAGAATTATAATGGACATTTCCAATTACCATGACTATAAAATTTGGAAAATGGATGTCAAAAAACCCATCATCAATGGGAGTCTTTGGGAAGATGTCTATATGAAACATCCATAAGGGTTTGTGAATCAAAAATTTTCCAATAAGATATTCATGTTGAAAATATCCCATTATGGATTAATGAAATTATCCAGGTCATGGAACATTCATTTTGATGAAATCATAACAGAATTCAGTTTTATAAATATGGAATGTGGTCCATGTGTCTAAAAATGTTTTAGTGGGAGTGCAGTTGTTTTCCTAATAGAATATATCGACGACATATTAATTTTCAAAATGAAATACTAGTCTTTGATATTATAAAGGAATGGTTGAATAAATGATTCTCTATGAGGGACATGGATGAGGCAGCCTATATTCTTCATATCAAGATCCATCATGATTGATTCAAGTGATTGATGGGCCTATGTCAAAGTATACACATTGACAGGATACATAAGAGGTACAGTATGGAACAATCCAATAGGGGATTGTTTCCAGTGTCACATAGAATTTATATTTCCAATAAAATTTGTCCTCAGAAGCATGAAGAAAGAAAAAGAATAGAAAGGATTCCATACACATCAGTGATTTGGTCAGTAATGTATTCTATGTTATGTACTAGGATAGCTATTGCATATACATTCAGTGTGGTAGGAAGATATGAAGAAGATCGTGGTGACCGTCATTAGATGGATTTTAACACTATCATTATTTATCTGAGGAATACCATGGATATGTTCTTAATTGATGGAGTATATGAAGAACTAGTCATTAAAGGATATGAAGATTCTTGTTTCCAGACTGATCAAGATGGATTGAAGTCAAAAATGAGATAAATATCCTCTTTGAATAGAGGTGTTGTGAGCTATAAGAGCTCAAAGTAAGGTGTGGTCATTGATTCTACAGTAGATTCTGAGTATACCACTTGTTCTGAGGTAGGTAAAAAAGTAGTTTTCATAAAGATCTTCATCCAAGAGCTATATGTGGTTCCAATTATTAATGATCCATGGTCACATTAGTGGAGATAGAACATACTACAGAAGTACCATCTCATGAGGGATTTTTCATAGAGATGTGAAGTTACCTGGAGAAGTATTTCCATGGAAGAAAATGTGGTAGAACCCTTTACTAAAGCCATGAATCATTAGAAACATGATTATCATTAGAGGTCTAGTGGACTGAAAGTCATTGGATGTTATCTCTAGTCCATGTTGGATTTCTTTGGAGTTCATGTCCTACAAAAAATTGTTTTTTATTTTATTAAATTAATATTTAATATTTTTAAGTAGTAAACATCTTATTATATATTGTTCTATGTTCATCATGGAAATAATGTCATAATGGCCAAAATTATTTGTCGCATTTTTAAGGTCATAGTAGTTCCATGATATGATGAGAACCATGAGGTACTATGAAAATATTCTTAATTATAATTCTATGATGAATGACATACTATAATGAGACACATATTATACAGAATGTCAGGTGCAAGGACTCATAAGAAGATAAGAGTTATTATATTCAAGTTCCGAATTGGTAATCTTCAATATGAGAGATTATGAGAACAGACCAGCCAGTAGGACATCCATATGTTTTGGTGTCATAGGATATTCCTATATGTGAGCATGTATAATGGTCCATAGACATTAATATTATCACTAATATATGTCATGACTCATGAAATTATATTTCTTGATAAAAACTATCACACAATATGTTGGATAGAAGAAGGGTACATTGTGTGAGTCATGAAGGACATGTTATTAATGTGTATGTCAAGGAAGTATTTCCCCTTATATTTATGGATGTTTATATCTCATATCTTTGAATGAAATAGAACTATCTCCCAAAATTACATGGTCATAGTGTAATGATATATTTATTTCAAGTAGTCTAGGAATGTCATATCAAGCATATAGTTTGATGACAGTATCATGAAACCTTCTTGATGAGATATTATGACAAAGGGATTATATTACACAATGAGCATTTATATATAGATTCCATCATTCTGACTTTAAGTTATTTCTCGTGGGTGCCTTGATCTGTTGATATATATTAACCATATACTTCAGGGAAACCCACATATTGCCAATGAGAAATAATCCTAGAGGGTCACACAGTAACTGTTACTATGAATATTAATTATATTCTATTTTAATTTAATTAATGGAATAAATATTATTCTCAAGACAATGTAATAGTTTTTTTCAAGGTAAATTGATCACATAAATTAAATAAATATTTATTCACTAGACTGTGAATAAAATATATTTATTTAAATTATTGAATATTTAATAAATTTTTATTTACTAGTTTTTAAATAAAAATGTTTATTTAAAAGAATAAAAAAATTTATTCAGATGTTCAATAAATGTAAAAGGTGCTTAAATGGACCAAGACCATTTCTTTTAAGATATTAATTATTTATAAATCATTGAATAATGTTTATCTTGTGGGAATATTAAATAATAATATTATTATTGCTATTATTTGGCACAAGAATTCATTTATGGTTCTATTTTTCACAATTTGGTGCACCAAAAAAATTGGTTCAGTTATTGCTATTATTAGGAATGGGTTTTATCTAATAGTTATAATTTCATTTAAATATTGATTTATAATTAAATATTGCAATTGAAACCCCATATCGACTAATAGGCATGTATATCTATTCTTCCTAAATGCGGAGGATTGAGATTTTTTTATCAAAAAAATTTCCCTCTCGACTACTATCACTTCTCCCTTTCAAGAATGAGAGAGGATCTTCAGGACTGAAGAAACAGAAATCAAAAATTATTGATGCAAGGCATTCGCTTCACCATGCTAGAACCCAGAGAATGAGTGGAATTGTTCGGAGACCATTGCAACACATGTGGATCACTACTAGAGTGATTTTACATTGGATCCTCATGACCACAATGAAGAAAATATAACGTGTAATTCCTTAGTATCGTCAATCATCAAGGAAGAAAGAACCAAGGTCCTAGGTATTTAATTTCTCAAACATTAATAAATTAATTTTAAACATGATGTGCAAGATCATATTTCTCAGATTTGGTGATATTCTTCTATTTTTCTAATTCCTTGATTCTAGTCCATGAATATTGGAATTCATTATCATATTGATCCTGTATTGGTCATCGATTATGGAAAAAGAACTGTTGGGACCTCCCAACCGCCATGCTTCTACCGCGTCTGGATCCTATAATTTCCTCTTTAAAATAAAGTATATTTCATTCCCTTTTTCATTAAAACCATATGATTTTAGAAGATAGAGACATTATCATTAATGTGGGTAAGGAATTTGTTTCACCGAAAAATGGATAATGATATTGTAAAAAATTCTCAAAACATTTTCAATAAACCTTTGAAAAATAATACATCACTTTTAACAATGAAGAACCCCATACATGAGATAAAAAACAATGATCACATAACAGGGGAAACAGAATAGAGCATGTATGTGTAACAAACCGACAATGCATCTCAATAATATACCACAAAAACTATGTGCCTATGAAAATCGGAGAAACTAGGAGATCTGTGGATAATCTATAACATGCTAAAAATTGACTCATCCCATATGAATGCCTCACCCGATGACATAAATTCTCCAACACACTCAATTATAACCCTACCTGGCCAAATTGAGAGGCACACTCTTAATGCATAGCAATGAATATACTAAGAACCACTATACAAAGATAAATCTAATGCTATTGCAGTAACCATTCAGTAAAAATCCACTAGCTCTGCATTGTTCCCATCTCAAGACAAAAATGGGGTAATCTAATCATAACAAAATGAGATATTATCCACTTATACATATATCACCCGCACAAGCATCGCACATAAGCATCACCTTGAATCACCCTAAGGAACAATATATCACCTTTAATCTAATATATCATGAAATATTCTAACAACAAGGACGTCTCATCCCATTCAACATAACCAAGGCAATAGAATCATCAAAGGAGATTTTTCAAGTGAACAAATTTTGTACAAGTGCCAAATGGTCCTTACATAACCACCACATTTTAATCCATTTCTCAATTAACCAAACACACTCAACTTTAAAAAATATATATCCACATTAAAACACATTCATGATATTTAAAACACTATTTTAAATCCAATTTTTTTTACAAATCCAAACAACACTTTAGAATCCAGGATCCATGCATAATATCCAAACAGACTTTTCATCAAACACTTGGCATGAAAACCACAATATGACCATTTTAAAACAATTAAATAAAAGTGTAAAGTATATCATTTCATATAAAAAACATATTCTAAAAATAATAATTCACTAATTATAATATAATGAAGGTAACAAAATCAAGCAAAAAATGTATTCTTAAAATTTAAGGCCAAATGAAAAGGGGTCATATCTCAAACCACACGCACATTAACAACTCCTACCAAAATAAACACGAAAAGGGTTTCAAGAATAAATTCCATCCATAAGGAACCCTATAAAGAAAAAACTTCAAATTAAACACACACAAAACACGAACCATAAAACCATAGGACCTAGGGAGAATAGTAACCACTATGAATATAGAAGGATAATGTAGAGGAAGGAGAGATGAGAAGAATACTTTGAAGATATATCCCAAACACATGATGAAGCCAATTTTATCCACCCTACAAAGGGGGTGGAAGGCATGATGAATATGGGACGATCACGCCAGGGTCACACAAACAATGAGGGAAGGAAAAGAGGTGTTAGGGGGTTAAAACCCAAAGATGATGGAAAGGTAATTTTCAAATTTTAAGAAACATAGGCATTGAGCGTAGATAGGCAACTTCATTTCCCAAACCATATACCAACCACGAACCCATTACGCGACACACATGGAAACCAAACAATTTGGATTCATGGTTTGGGAAACTTTGTGCCAACTTTGTGACATGGTTCTATAAAAAATTGTTGAAGGATGTGCATGCATTTTGCAAGGTTCGGATAATCGTTCTTGGGTTGTTCACCCTCAACAAGATTCAATCAAAGTATCACATTGTTTCTCCTACGAGCTAAATGGTTTGGACCAAACTGTGTGTATCCCATGAAACTAAAACCATGAAAGTCTAAAAAAAGGAGACTCAACATATGTATTCCACATGGATACTCCTTAACCATTAAAATGAAGAAAAATATCCCAAAACACGAAATTAAAATTTAGAACACCAAAAACTTGAGGAGGGAAACCATGATAAAAATACAACACAAAATAAAGGATGAACATAAAAATTAAGATGTGATAATACTCCCCAGAATCATGAATTTTTCATAGAATCCCCCTATATCTAATGTTGATAAAAAAGAATCAATGTTCAGACATATCCATGATATGATTCTTCAATCTAGAATTGACTGAAACACCACCAAGATTAAGATTCCCACTTTAACCCAAAAAAAAGATACTAAATAAAATAACTTCTAGATAAATGATGGAAAACTCAAAATTCAAAAAGCATCACCTTAAAATAAGAAAAGGGCGTACTTCAACATCCCAATGTCTACCTAGATGGAAATGACAAACAATCAGAAAACTCCAAGGGAAACCATCAACTTCCATGACAACACTAAGTACCAAATTGGATTTCCAACATGAGAGGCCAAAATAAAATCCCAACCATTTTAGAAATCTAGACAAGTTCACATTTGACATCACCCTCTAAACACCACCACTTTAAACTGGAATAACCACACACATCCCCAGAAAGAAAAAAAATAAAACACACTATGATACACACTTCACTCCAAAAAATGTACCACCATAAAAGGGATTTAGAAGATACACTTGGTGTAATACCCCAATATTCCACAGTACATTTGAATTTTAATATTGCAATGGCTTGCATTGTATGCAACTTCAAGATTCTAACACAAAGCGATGAATCAGACTAGTTGTAATGAATATTAATACCCACTTTTTGAAATTTTATAAAATTTTTCCAAAATGGACTTCATTTTTGAATTCTGAATAACGAAATTTTCTTAGGGTGAATTTTTTGTATTTTTTTCAAAACATTCATTTTTTTATGAATAGTGAAAAACACTACGCTATTGGTTAAAACCGAATTTTTTATTTAAAAATTTATTTATTATATTTTAAATTTATTTTATGTCAAAATAGATACATAATTTCAATATATGTTCAATTTAATTCATTTTAGTCATTTTATAATAAGTTTATAGGTATAATTGTTTTTTGAACCTTGTATCGTCTTTTATCCACCTCCCTGGAGCATTTTTAAATTTGCATTAAACATAATTCTACCACTTCTATGAGTTGAATTTCAAAAATTTGAGAGACATGATTAATATGAGTATGTCAAATGTGGTTCAATAAGATGATAATAATTTTTGGTGAATAGTAACATTTTACTTTTATTTACCATGGTTAAAAGTAAATAGGGTAATTAACGGTAAAAATGATAACATTATTACCCTAAAACATGTCCTAATTCTATTGGATAATTGTAATTCAACCAAAAACAATCTTAGTAATAAAATAGGATCCCATTTGATCCACATGGATTAGATTAAAACATTTATTATTATTTTATTTAAAATGAGTTAAAAGAGATAAATTCAATGTTTAATAAATAAACCATTTTTAATATAGGGTTACAGACAATATAAATTCAATTATAAATATTCATTATAAACATAAAACTATTTCCAACATGATGGAATTTTATTTATAATTTTTATACATTAAATAATTAAATTTAATTATGACAGAATGATGATGCAGTAATTACCTTATTAATGAATGATAAAAATAATTGATTTTATAAATATCCAAATAATTACAATTTTAGACTTCTGATGAATTTAACTAATTTTATAGGTCCATATTACATGTTACGGTTGATTAAATAATTTTTTTTCGAAGTAATCATGCTATTATGATTTTAAAAAAACCAAATACTGAATAGTGTCACAATTGACATAATTGAGTTTTAAAAACAAATACTATATTATTAATTGATATAATATTTCTAAAAATCTAAGGTTCTTCCAAAGGACATAGATAAGGTTACATATATTAATAATGAACCACTTGGGTTTTTCTTCAATTGTTATAGTATGATTTTTAACCATATAATATAAAAATAAAAAGAGACATGGTAAATGACTAACTATTTAACTAAGAGTGATATCTAAAATATAAGGTTAATATAGTGACCTAAATCTCACTAAAAACAATTGGATGATATATTTTCGACCCATAGACACCATATACTTTAAAAAAACATTTTGGAGCCATTAAAACGAAAATTATATTATTATAAACAAATATTTCATGTTTTATCTAAAGTGACCCTCAACTCTCTTATAAAAGGGTACTTACCATTAACTTAAATTCACACCACAATGTCATTTTTCCCAACCAAACCCTACCCAAATATCCTCCCAGAATTCATCCATTCATCTTAGAGGCCTTTTTTGGTCATAAATCCAACCTATGGAGCCCTTTTTGATCAAATCAAAAGGAATAACTCGAAGAAGAGGTAAATATTTCATCACCTCTTTCAAGTTATTTTCTTCGTCCACTTCCTCTTTCATTGTTGTTTCCTTTATAATATAATAAATATAGTATCATATATATATATTTTGATGTCATTATAAATATGGTACAACCATATTCATTATTCGATCCGTCATATAAATGAAAAAGTCACCATATGTGCGTACTTACGGCTTACCATCTCCACGTCGTGGTGTAGATTGTTATTCAAATAGTTCATTATTTTGGATGGGAATAATAATGAATATAAATAATTTAATATAATAAATATAACATGTTAATGATTATGTATATATGATATACCATCCAATTACATGTGATTTCCCCATAAATATAACGATATTGTCACTCATGTGTACATACAGATTGTCGTCACCCCAAATGCAATAAGATTCATTCCCCATCATAATCAATCAAGAATAATTTTCAATTTATGTCTAAAAATAATGCTCATGAACATAATATCATTCTGCATATGAATCAAACACATCTTATCCATAACAATCTCGGCTTACGTAACCAAGCATATAAAAGAAAACAAATCATTTAACACCGGAAATGATGATACTCCTGAAATATTATAGACAAAAAAATTATAGGGTCATATATGATATCATATTTATGTATATAGAGCTTTTATAAATTTATAACAATGATTTAATGATTGTACAAAATTTCAAAGTACCCTCGACCAAAAAACGTACAAGGTATGGGATATTATTACATTTTATTTATCATCCAAGGATGTTTTTACGTAAGAATCTTCTGGGGAATATTTATTATGCATTTCAATGTTTTATAAAAGAGTTTCCAAATATAATCTTTTAAGGTAATTTTTTACTAAAAGTCATTTTAAACGGTTTAAAGATTTATTCTTCTAAACTGTTCCCATTAATGTCTTTTTTTTCAAAATGGTTTTAAAGATTTATTTATATGGATATGAATGTTTTTAAATGTTTATTGCTTTCAAAAGATTCAAAATAGTATGGGACAATTTGATTGAAAACTATATTTTAAATGAAATCCTTTATAAATAATGTGACTTTTAAATGATTTCCGGAAAAAGGGATATTTCTCACAATGTTTTTTACAGATCATTTTCAACTATGTCAACATCCTATACATGATATTATTCATTATCGAGGTTGATTTATTATGATACAAATATTTCATATTGTAATGAGGGTTTTGTAATATGTTTGACTGTGGATGTGTTATTTTTATACCATTCATGGTTTATGGATAAAGTATTGATATTTCTTATTCTAGTTTTAATACAAGTGTTTATGTTGTGTTTAAACCTTTTCATATGAAAAATGTATTGGACTTAGTAAGTTATGGGTGGAGCTTGCTATAACTCCTCAAGGCATCGATAGGAATCATGAGAAAAAATAGTGTTTTGGAACAAGGCCTTGACAAAATCATTTTTGTAGTATTGGCACGAGGCCTTGACTATGTGGTTATGTAGTCAGCCATTATGCATTCAATCATTATTAAAGTGGCTATTGAATTGCATGCAATTATTAGACTAGTAGAATATCCATGTGAATAATTAAATAGATTTATTTAATTTTATTTTTCGATATCATTCTGATGTTTATGTTTAAAAGGATTTTGTTTTAGTTATATACATTGCCTTAAATGTTTGTGTTTATTTATGAATGTTTCTGCTACATTTTTATCCTTATTGAGCATCTGATCTCATCCCTCTCTATGTTTTATTTTTCCTTGGATGTGAAGTAGTATTTTATGGTTGACCTTCAGGGATAGAATAAGGATATATGTGTGTTAAAATGGGGAAAAAATGTTGTTGATGTTTTTATTTAAAGATTTAATGTAAAACTTATCAATGTATCTATCACTTCCAGGGATAATAAACTGATTTTTCTTCCGGGACATAATTCTTTGTATAATGCCAATGTTATGTAATATTTTACCGACTCTAGGTATCTCGGGTCGGCGAGTTACAGCTGGTATAAAATGAAGTTTAGTACAAAACATGGAAACTATATGTAGAAAAACTATAATTAATGAACACTACCCTAAGATAGACATTGAGGATTAGTATAGAAGAACTTCATAGAATTTTGGTACTATAGTGATTTTTTTGAGTTTTCTAAGAAATACATCCCTATCTAGATACGAGAAGGTAGAGGAGGCTATGGTATAGATGTATCTATGGGTAAAACCGAAAAACACCACTTTGAGATAGACTCGAACGGTAAATGGTTCACAACAATATGTCATGTTGTACTCTTGGTTATAACACTCCCGAGGGATATGCTTAGGATAATTATAATTTTCATTACAAACCATTATGAAGGGTTTATGAGTATATAATTTATGAATGAATTTTTTTATGATTATGGATTATATTCGTAAACGTTCAATTTATGTTATGTGTTTTACATGTTGGGAATTATGTATTGCGATTCATAAACCTATATAGTGTATTTCATTGTTTAGAAATGGTGTCTAGTGGAAGGAATGGAAACTGTATCAATGCACATAATCCATGTAGGTATTTCCCTCCCACTCAATATAACTATTGTGGGGATAGTGAAGAAACTGGTGAGGATTATCTTATCACTATACTTGGACAAATTACTCAGGTTAGGAATAATAACCTTACCCATATGGAGAACCCAGATCGACAATGCGGATGATCAATGTTAGACCACTTAATAAGGAAAAAACGACCATTATTCAATGGGTGTGAAAATTTATTAGTAGCTGAGCAATGGATAAATTCCTTAGAGAACATATTTCATTCTTTGGGGAGTAGTGAAAGGTAAAACGTTGTTATGGATGTTTATCGCCTCACGAGAGATGCAGATCACTGGTGGTCATTAATCCAAAACAAATAGGAAGATGAAGAAGTATCGAAAATGTAATGGAGGGAGTTTAAAGGTATTTTCTTAGAAAAATACATTCCTCATGACCATCGAGCGGATATAGAAGGACAATTTCTCAGTCTAAGGAAAAACAAGGATGAGAATGTCACAAAGAATGAGGCTAACTTTACAAGGTTACCATGACATGAAGCAGATTATACATAACCCAAGGAGTAAGATTGATAGATTCTTTTATGGATTAAAACCATTTATCCATTGATCATTAGTCTCACAATTCTTCTCATCATACGAAGATATTGTCTCAAGCCCTATCATGAGAGAAAATGAATTCTCTAAGTATTACAACATTAAAGAAAATCAAGAGAAAAAATGATCTGTTGAACACTCTGGAAATGAAAATAAGGGGAAGAAGGGAAATATAGAATAACCAACATTTGGTAAATGTTGGAAGAAACACCCTGGTACTTTCTTGAATGGGAATGGGAGTCTTTTACAAGTGTTGTGAAAAAGGCCTCTAATCTTGTCATTGAAAGAAAGATAAAGATGATATCAATGAGGCATTCTAGAACCATAGATAAAGGGTAATTATGAAATTGAATATCCAAATATCAGAGGGAACTTACCCTAGAAAATTCCAGTGGAAAAAGAAAATGCTTTTGTGACCATTGCTACTAAGGATGAAGCTCTCTAATACGTGGTGGCTATTAATTTAATTATTTCCCCAAGTTTAGACAATTCTTTCTTTGACTCCGGATCATCACATTGTTTCATATCTTCCCATTTTTCTAACCAAATTAGATATTTTTAATTTTAGTTAACAAGGGAGTTGTCAGTAAAAACACCTAAGGGGTGTATCATCACAACAATGTTTTGTGAATCAGTTCCCATTAGGGCATATAAATGTTCTTTATCTACTAATCTCATCATCATAACCGTGATTTAATTTTATATAATCCTAAGAATAGATTGGTGTTATGATTATGTTGCAAAAATTTATTGTATGAAGAAGTAGGTTACAATTTTTTAGGTTGATAAGAAGTACTTTATCTTTAGAGTAGAAACGTCACCACCAGATTCTTATCTTGATCCACCCCCAGTAGCTCTACTAAATTAAATTATTTGGAAGGAATAGAACGAAATAACTATAGTTGAAGAAAAGAATGTTCTAATAGAGCATATAACTATTGTGCAAGACTATGTTGACATGTTTTGAGAAGATATACATGGACATACATCGAAACGAGAAATTGAGTTTTCCATTGATTTAATTCCTCATTCAAGACCCATATCAAAGACCCCTTATAGAATGGCCACTTTGAATTAGAGGAGCTAAAGAAACAGCTAGAGGAATTTAGTAAAAAGGGATTTAGTCGTCGTAGTGTTTCTCCATGGGGAGCTCCTGTCCTTTTTGTTAAGAAGAAAGACTGATCTATAAGGTTGTGAAATGACTACAGGGAGATAATTGCTATAACAACAAAGAACAAGTATCCCATACCACACATTAATGATTTATTCGACCAAATTTATGGGGCTCAATATTTATCAAAGATTGAACTTCGATATGGATATAATTAGTTGTGTGTGAAGAAGGAATACGTTCTGAAAATATCATTTCAGACAAGGTACATGCATTGCATGTTTATAGTAATGCATGTTGGATTGATTACTAAACCCTTTGTCTTCATGGATCTAATGAATAGATGTTTCATGGAATATCTTGATAACTTTGTAGTGGAATTTATTGAGGATATATTGGCATAATCTAAAATCTATGACAATCATGAAAATAACATGTGCATTATTCTAAAGACTCGTATAAGAAATTAATTATATGGGATGTTTAGAAAGTGTGAATTTTGGCATCACGAGATTTATTTTCTTTTCCATATTGTATATAAGGATGGAATCTCAGTTGATCCTTCAAAGACCAAGGAAATCCATGAATGTCCTACACCGACGAGTATAACTGAGGTATGCAGTTTTATTGGTCTTGCATGTTATTATCCATGTTTCGTCCAGAATTATTCCTAGTTGTCTAAACCATTAACCATGAACCCACGAAAAAGTGTTAAATTTATTTGGACAAAAGAGTGTGAAGAATGTTTTGAAGAACTGAAGAGAAGAGTAGTCAATGATCATATCTTGACTCTACTATCAGGGAACGATGGGGTTGTTAATTATAGTGATGCTTCAAAGAATGGACTTGGTTCTGTTCTAATGCAAAATTATAGAGTAATTTTCTTTGCATCACGACAGCTAAAAAATCATGAGAAAAACTATCATAGTCATGATCTTGAGATAGAAGCTATGAATTTTACTAATAAAATATGGATACACTATCTCTATTGTGAAAATTTTTATATTTATACCAATCACAAGATTTTGAAGTATATTTTCTATCAAAAATAACTAAAAATGAGGAAAAGAAGATGGCTTGAACTACTCAAGGATTTTCATTGCACAATACACTACCTCTCAGGGAAGGAAAATAAGGTGGAAGATACTTTGAGCAGAATGGATCATGGATTTTTGAACTAGATTAGAGTTGAAAGGGATCAAATTTTCATGGATAAAGTAATGATGGATATGGGAATAACCATGGATGGTGAAACATCAATACATTTTCAAATTGTTCCAAAACCATTTTTACTAGAAAGGATAAAGAATTATCATACTGATGATGAGGTATTTTAAAAAAAGATTAATGCTGTGGATGATGGGAGATTGAGTGACATAATATGTGAAGATGGAATTTTGAAATTTGGGATGTGGTTTTGTGTTACTAAAATAAATTATTTATAAAAGGAATTGTTGGATGATTCTCCTAGCTCCAATTTCACTATACACCATGGTAGCACCAAGATGTATATAGATTTGAACGAACATTTATGGTGGGAGAACATGAAGAAATATATTTGCTAATTTTGGGTCATGATTGATGGTTTGTCAACAAGTGAAAGTTGTAAGTAAGCAACCTGGAGGAGTCATGCAACCTCTTCTCATACATGAGTGGAAATGGGATAACATTACGATTGAATTTTTCATTGGGCTACCAAAGAATCCTAGACGGAATAATGGAATATCGGTCATTATTGATCATCTTACCAAGTCAGCACATTTTCTTTCTATAAGAGATGATTTACCACTTGAACATACAGAAATTCTATATATTAATGATATTTTAAGACTTCATGGAGTACCCCTATCGATTGTTTCTTGTTTTGATCCCTATTTTTCATCAAGATTATATAAAAGTATTCAAGATGTGTAAGATACTAAACATCATTTGATCACTACCAACCACCCTCAAACTGGTGGACAAACAGAATGGACTATTCAAACCATTGAAGAAATGTTAAGATCTGGCTCACATGACTTTCAAGGTATGTAAGAGCAATATTTACCTCTGGTTGAATTTTTCTATAATAGTTGCTTCCATTCAAGAATTCATATGGCACCATATAAATCATTATATGGAAAGAGATGTCACACACCAACTTGTTGGGATGATTTTTGTGAAAGAAAACTTGTAGCCCCAGAACATGGTGAGAAAACAATGGAAAAAGTGAAGATTATCCAAACCCACATCAAAGTAGCTGAAAATAGGAAAAAGAGCTATGCCGATAACCAAAGGAAGTATTTTGAATTTCAATTGGGATATCATGTTTTTAAGGTAACTCCATGTATGGGTGTTATATGTTTTGGTAAGAATGGAAAATTGATCCCATGTACATCATACCTTTCAAAATTCTAGTATGAATTGGAGTTGAAGCTTATCGTTTGGAAATGTCTCCAATTCTCTCCAAAGTTCATGATGTATTCCATTGTATCATAGTTAGGATAATACATTTCTGACCCAATTCATGGAAAATCCTATGATGAAATAGTACTGGAACCTAATATGTCATATTTTCCAGATCCTATCAAAATTCATGATTCCAGAGAATAAGTGCTGAGAAACCAGACAACTCGTCTACTAAAAGATCTATGGAGAAATCATAAGATGGAAGAGGTATCTTGGGAACCTGAGGAACATATGATGAAGAACCAACTGAATCTTTTTATGCAGTAATATTCTAGAAATTTCGAGGATGAAATTATATTATGGAGGGGATAATGTAACACCACAAGCTTCCACAGTATGTTTCCCATTGAATAATGCAATTTCTTTCATTGTATGAAAACTTCGAGATTCTAACACACTAAGACCAATAAAACTAACTATTATGAATTGTAATACCCACATTGTGAAATTTTATACATTTTATTATTCATATTAGATTTCATTTTGGAATTCAGAATATTGAATATATCTTCGGGTGAATTTTTGTTATTTTTCTGAATACTATCAATTTTGATGAATAGTGAAAAACATTGTGTTATTGGCCAAACAAAATTATTGAAATAATTAAATATTATATTTTAAATTTATTTTAGATAAAAATATATACATAATACCAATATAATTTCAATTTAATTCATTGGATTCATTTTATAATAAGTTTTGATATATAAAAATTTTATTGATCTTTTTACAATCTTTTACCCACCTCCTTGGAGAATTTGAAAATTTGCATTAAAAATAATTTTACTAATTCTATGAGTTTAGTTTCAATCATATGAGAGACATTGTTAATATCAGTATTTAAAATGTCGTTAAAAAATGAAAATAATTTTTTGTAAATAGCGACTTTGGACTTTTATTTACCGCCATTAAATGTAAATAGGGTAATTAATGGTAAAAATGATATCATAATTACCCTAAAACGTGTCTAAATTCTATTTGATAAGTGTAATTTGACCATAAACAACCTTAGGAATAAAATATGATCTTTTTTGGTCCACTTGGATTTGGATATGACATTTATTATTATTTTATATAAAGAAGAGTTAAAAGAGTTAAATTCAATGTTTAATAAATAAACAAATTTCAATATAGGGTTACACACTGTATGAATTTAACAATAAATATTCATTATAAATATAAAAATATTTCATAAATAATGGTATTTTATTTATAATTTTTATAAATTAAATAAATAAATTTATTTATGACACAATGATGACAAAGTAATTACACTATTAATGAAAGATTAAAATAATTAATATTTTATATATCCAAATGAATTTAATTTGAAAGTTTTAATGAATTCCACTGATATTCAAGGTTAATATGACATGTTTGGGTTGATTAGATAATTGTTTTTTTATTTAATCATGTTATTATGATTTTTAAGAAAATAGAATACTAAATAGTATTACAATTAACATAACTGAGCTTTTAAAAAAAATACTATATTATTAATGGATATAATATTCCTAAAAATCTAAGCTCTATCCAAAGGACTTAGATAAGGTTATATATATTAATAATGTACCACATGAGGTTCACTTGGTTTGTTATAGTAATTCTATTAACCATATAATATAAAAATTCAAAGAGACATGGTAAATGACAAACTATTTATCTAATAGTTAAATCTAAAAGTTAACATTAATTTGGTGACCTAAACCTTTATAATAATTATTAGATGAAATTTTTTGAACCATCCTCACCATATCCTATAAATAACTCATTTTCAATCAATTAGAAACTGAAAATTATAATATTATAAAATAATATTTCATGATTTTCCTAAAGTGACCCTCACCTCTCTTACAGAAGGTTACTTCTCCTTCTCTTAATTTCACACCTCCAAATCCATTTGGATCGACCATCCCAAACAAAAATATCATCCAAACTTTCCTAACTTAATCCTATAGTTAATACTTTGGTGAAAATTCCAACCTAAGGATCCCTTTTGATCAAATCAAAAGGAAGAACCCGAAGAAGATGTAAAAATTTCATCACCTCTGTCAAGTTACTTTCTTCATACACTTATTCTTTATTTTTTGTTTCCATTCCATAAATAATAACTCCTATATCATATATATACGTTGATGTTATTATAAATATGGTACAACTGTATTCTTTATTCCATCCCTCCTATAAATGACAAAGTCACCATATATGCATACATATATCATACCGTCCACACGTTTGGGTGTAGTTTGTTATTCAATCACTTCATTATTTTTAATGGGAATAATAAACAAATATAACTCATGTAAACAATAAATATACCATGTTAATGATTCTTTATATATGATATACCATCCAATTACATATGATTTCACCCTCAATATATTTATATTGTCACTCGTGCATACGTACGAATTACCGTCTCCATGAACGTGATGAGATTAATTCCCCATCATAATAATTCAAGAATAATTTTCATTTTATGATTAAAAATAATGTTTATTAACATAATATAATTCTGTATATGAATCAAATACATCATATCCATAACAAACATGGCTTACATAACCAATCCTAAAAATTATAATAAATTAGTTAACACTCGAAACGATGATAATCCTAAAATATTTTTAACAAAGAAATATTAGAGGGTAATATATGATATCATTTTTATGTATATAGTTATTTTATAAAATAAGAACAATGATTTATCTATTATATAAGAGGTTAATTTACCCACAACCAAGGAAAAGTAAAATCTAAGGGTTATTTTCATATTCTCTTTATCATCCAAGTTTGTTTCTTCGTAAATATCTAATGGAAGATATTTATTATCAATTTCCATGTTTCATAAAAGAGTTTTCAAAGGGATTCATTGGAGGATTTTTTTTAGTAAAAAATCATTTTAAATGTTTTAATTATTTATTCTTCTAAACCTTTCTAATTAATTTCTATGTTATCAAAATGGTTTTAAGGATTTATTTATATGTACCTGGATGTTTTAAATTGTAAATTAATTTCAAAAGATTCAAAGTGGTATGTGGCACATAGATTCAAAATAATATTTCAAATATCTTCCTTTATTGATTATGTGACTTTTTAATGATTTCATGAAAAAAGGAAATTTCCCTCAAGGATTTTTACTGATCATTTTCAACTATGTCAACATCCTTTACGAGATATTATTCTTGATCGAGGTTGATTTATTATGATACAAATGTTTCATATTGTATTAAATTTTTTGTGATATGTTTGAATGTGGATGTGTTATTTGTATAAAATTCATGGTTTATAGATAAAGTATTGACATTTTTTATGCTATTTTTAATATGAATGTTTATG
This sequence comes from Viscum album, assembly GCA_963277665.1. Lineage (NCBI taxonomy): Eukaryota > Viridiplantae > Streptophyta > Magnoliopsida > Santalales > Viscaceae > Viscum > Viscum album. The sequence continues at coordinate 1,565,233,315 of OY728147.1, forward strand.
TTATGTTTAAACCTTTTCTTATGAGGAATGCATTGGACTTAGTATGTGACTGGTGGAAACCTCTATAGCTCTTTGATGGATCAGTAGGTGTAATGAGACAAACTAGTGTCTTGGCACAAGGCCTTGACAAAATCATATTTTTTGTCATGGCACAAGGAAATGACTATGTGGTTATGAAGTCTATCTTTATGCATTCAATCATTATGAAAGTGGCTATTGGTATAGCATGTGATTTTTCAACTAGTACAATATCCATGGTAATAAGTAAGTGGAATTATTTAATTTTATGTTTGAAATATTATGATAAAGTTTATGTTTAGAAGGACTTTGTTTTAGTCTTATACATTTACTTAAATGTTTGTGCTTATTTATGAATGTTTCTGCTATATTGTAAGCCTTACTGAGCATTTGAGCTCACCCATTTCTAAGTTTATTTTCATGATGGGATGAAGTATTTTATGGTTGACCTGTAGGGATAGGCTAAGGTTATAAGTGTGTTCAAAAGGGGACAAATTTTTTTTGATGTTTTAATTTCATGATGTAATGTAAAATTTATGAATATATCTAGTACTTTTATGGCTACTAAACTGATTCTCATTTCAGGACATGATTCTTATATCATGCTATTGTTATGTAATAATGCTCGACTCTGGGTAACTGGGGTTGAGACATTGCACTCAGACCATCCCTTTACACTCCAAATAAAAATAATAAAGAAATAGAGATAGAATGGAACACACCTCCACTCAAAATGACAAAACTTAGAATATCCAAATGACATGCTTCCATTTAAACAGAGGTTCTAATAAAGGTTCACTACAAAAATTACATCACTAAGATGAACCCTTAAAAAAAGGAACAATAAACTAGGTCCAAAACAATATCTAAATCCTTCTAATGTGATGGAGTGTCTTCTAATGGGGTGGACCTTGTTCCACATCATTTCATGGAAACACCCCTACCAAATGGTTTTAAGTTACTATTGAATCCATATGTATGATAGTCTTCATATCATATGGAAAGTCAACTTCTTATGACCTATGATGATGAATTGATGACACACTTGGGTTCTGTGCCAAGAAAAAGCTAATGAGGGGTTGGAAGGCCTATTAATTCCATAACCATCACCACCAACTTCAGTCCGGTTTCATATCTCATTAATAGAATTCCATTAACTGTTTCCATATACTTGAGTCAGGTTGGATAGCTCAAGAACATCTGCTAACATGGCTTCAACCCACACTAATTCCCTCATCATAGTGGTAGATGAGGTGAGACTGAAATCTGACACCTTAAACTAAATATCTTGATGAATCCCATTCTCAAAATGATGAGAATTTAGGGAATCACCTTTGGTCTAATCCGAATGATAAGGTACTAGATCCACCAAAAGAATAATGAACATGTAAGAACCTGGTTTTTCACATTGGTATGAATCCTTTACATTTCAGAATAAATATTTATTTTGAACCTAATATGGATTCTTAAGGGGTTATAAAAGGTCTCATGGGTGTCTTGGTGATGTTTGGAGCTTGAAACCAATCTCTTTGGGAAAATAGTCTAGGCACACAATTTAGATTAAACTATACAGGAATGATGCATAGATTGGAAAACTGTGTGGATAGTGTTTTTTTTAATAAATTCACCTCTAACGGTTGGTGCAAATCGGTGTGGTCTAACTACTTGAGTTCCCCTATTGCCTTGTAAAATGAGTATGGTTTGTCAAACAGTGCAGAAAAACTGTAAACAGGCCATATTTCAGGGTAAACTACCGAAATTTCCCTTAATGATCTATTAAAACCCCTCATCACCCCTAATCTATATTTTGGTGATATTAACCTATTTCTATCCCAATTTGTATATTTTCTGGAATAAAAGTTAGTGATTCAAATATCTATTTCATAAGGGATCCATTTGAGCTTTCGTTCATCACGTTGGATATGCAACGGTAAGTACTCAAGTCTATTTATGGATTTCCTCTTCTCTCATTCTCTCAACCTAGTTATCGAGGTATGATCATTTTACCTTTTTTCATAGATATACTCTGATCTCATTCAAATCAAGGTACAATACTAGAGGGGGAGAGTCATACACGACAATGGTGGATGGTCTATAACTTATCCCTCTAGTAGATTTTGGATATGTCATGTTGGGAACACTGATTTCATCAGATGTCATTATGTGAATTAATATGTTATTATTATAATAATTATTACCATATAATTATTTTATTTCTATATATGTTCTTAAATGATGGTAGTTATTCCCATAATTCCATTCATCCCATGTAGGATGTTATTCCATAATTTTTGTTTAGTGTATTTGGCACATTTTCACCACATTTTGGGGGGGGGGCAATGGAATGACCATACTAAGGGTAAGAGTTTATATATTAAATGAATTGTTTTTAATGAGAAAAGAATAATGGAATTTACCATATGTTCTCACCAATTTTCCCACCTAAGGTAAGTTCTTCGAATTGAAAATTAAATGTGAATGATTAATTTGTTGCATATCGATCACAACCCTTAAAAATGGAATGTAGTGGGATGAACCTTGAATATAGAATATGATTTAAATAAATTAAATGAATGGTTTCTTTCCACATTAACTTGATACACTAATGAAAGGCAAGCCTCAAACCTAATGAATTAATTAAACAGTAGCAGGTTACATTACCTTATCACACTAATGGTAGTAATGTCTGGAACTGATTTAAATATTACATGTATTAATACTTAAACAGGTATGGAATGACTCGATCTCGCCTTGAATTATAAATGAAGAATTCCTTGAGCACTTGGGAAACCCATTTAAATTCAAGGATATGTCTTGTTTAGGTTGAGACCCTCCTAGATCACAATCATTTACATTTTTTGGATTCTCGGTATGAAATCATAGGATCCTGTATATATCATTACAGGATGCCTTTGATACACTGCCTGAATACAAAATTAACAAGTAGGTTCCATACCTAATGCCCATGGTGCCCAGTCTTTACCAATCCCCCTTTTACCTAGGATTAACTCCTTCGAATCAAAAGGCATATCATTTTGGAATGTCTTGGACTATGTTCTTTGGATTACACTCTTACCCTAGTCCAGGCTATAGTTATAACTGAGTTGGAGAGCCTTGAGGTCTATGTTTCCTTGTTTATTAACTTGGGAAATTATTATAAAATATCATTATAGGTTTCCTAGTAACATCCTGGAACCCTTACTATTATTAACATGTATCATTTTATAACATGGAAGAAATCAAATGATGAATTGTTTACATTTTCAGACACAATCCAATGGCTAAAGCAGGTACATGGGTATTTAGTTACATTATAATTCTTTTCTTTATATATTCATTCATGTACACAATTATATTCTATTAAATAGGACAGATGTTATAGACATTTTTTGTGGTGGCCCACTGAGATTTATCTCATAACCTCTCCGGGTATCATATGGTACTAATTGTATATTACATGACAGCATGTGCTTATAAACGGAAGCACACGTATTTGAAATTTTTTTTGCTTGATGGTTAGGTTGTAGCTTTATTGTAGAGGACTTAGTTGGTTCTCAGGATGTTCGTATAGTCTATATATTTTCTTTATACTTCTGTGTAACATGTTATACCTGATATATTATGTCAATGTTTTATAATTTCCTAGTAACATGACATATTATTATTCGTTGAATGATATTATAGTTGTTCCGTTATTGTTACTCTTGTCTCTATTATTTTCTATTGTGCATTCTGTTTACGTATCTTTCATCCACTATTTACCTATGTTCACTTTCTTCCACTACACTACAATTTGAAAATGAGGGCATAGTCTCTCCATGGCGCACCCTAATACATCACTACTAGTCGGATGGCTATGGTATTTGGGGAGATTTGCTTGAGGAAATGTGACCCAATAGGCTTTGGGAACCCATTCTGTGTCATCTAAGTCTGAGACATCACAAATTTGTATCATAGGAGTTGTATTTTAATGATTTAAAATTGAGAGACAATATATTGAAGATTAAAAATGCTTGGGACATGGTCATAGTCCATTCTTGGTTGTCACGAACCCATGTTTAGGGTAAAGGCCATGTTACCAAAATATAATTATTGTTCTAATTTTTCATATTACAGTTGTCATTATTTAACCATTGGGTGACACATAGGTTCTGTGGTGTTGTTTATTATTACTCTATTTGAGTATTTTCTTTAGTCCACGGCCTGATGATATTAGGGAATGGATAATTATTACATGAATCATTATAGTCACCTAAAATTCACATGTAATGCATTTTGTGATGCCATATAGGTGAATTTTTCTGCATTTCATTACTTGATATGCCTATGTTTATTGATTGACACTGTGATAGTTAGATTTTCCTTATATTAGTCTTAGCTGTGATTGAGTGAATTTTTGTCTCAATTCATGAGGTGTATGGGCACTCATGGTTTGGGATGAGTAATTTACCGAGTTGATCCATTATGATATAAATAAATGGGTGTCATGTTCCATGATAAGGTGTGTGGGAACTACGTAAATGGTAATAACTATCCATTTAATGATTCAATATAAATTATAATATGAAATTTTTGCACATACATATACTGACATGTCATTTTTATGAAAGGTAAAGGAGTGGAACTGGGAATTAAATATAAAATGAAATGAAAATTATACTTGAGTACTTACTAATAACTAGCCATCTAAGTGGGTAGTTTGGGTAATATACCTTGGGAAGTGAGTTTTTTTATGGCCATCTTCTGCTATTAATTCTACCTTTATTCATAATCATGTTCTGAGGCATCTTCATTAAAATTGTAGACAAATGATTCCATGATGTCCTCATATCGTCCACAAGGAGGGTGGCAATGAACATGCTCTACACATGGTGGGCCCTAAGCCACCACTATTACCTCTATGAGTTCCACTCAAGGAACCTCCTTCTATACCTGATTTGAGAATTTATTTCCATGTTTGTTATAGTTTTCTATGTCGGATTCAGTCCATGTATGGTTCTCTATGCATTTCACCTATGATGGCTGATCTGAATCATGAGTTTTAGTAGCAGTAGCCTCCTACCTTTTCAGAGTATGGTGGTCCATAACCTATTGAGTCTTGGATAGAATACATTCTATCTATATATGAGCATCTGGAGATGCCTCTAGAGCGAAGGGTATATCCTTCCAAATACAATATTTGGTATTTTTCCAAGTACTAGTGGGATGTCATTACCCATGTTATTCGTCATCAGGGCTTATTATGGGATGATTTCCATGCTTCCTTCTATGATCAGTTCTTTCCTCATGTGCTGAGAGGTGGCATGGATATAGTGTCCATGCATCACGATCTAGGTACTATGTTATTTATTGAGTATTCAGTGTGTTTCATGGAGTTGAAGTGCTTTTCACCGCTTCTATCCAGTGATGAGTTTATGCATTGTTGACACATTAAGGATGTGATTTAGTATTCCATACATACGTAAGTTATGGTCTTTATCCTACCTACCTTTTCTAAGATATTGAATCAGAAAATTATCATGGAGCGCAACCTGAGTGACAGTAATAGTACTGAGCTAGAGGACCTGTGTTGCATTAAGGAAGTAGTTCTTCCTATGGTAGTGAGCATTCTCTTGAAGTTTCTCATCAAATTAGTGATAACTAGAATACCTATTTCAATAGCTCTAAAGTGTATAATTAGTGTGGAAAGTATAAAGGTATGATGTAAATAAAAATTAATGAAGTATAATGATAATATTAATATAATATAAACCATATATAAAACAGTGAAATCATATGGTCACCATTATAGGTGGTTGGAGAAAATCAAACAATCATCGTTTCATGATGCAGTAGTTCGCCGTTCACAGAAATAGTATGTTCTATATCCATTAGATGGAGGTGTGTGAATGTGTAGGTATAACACTTTAATATAACTACATACTAGTATATTTAGGATATTTTTTTGTTATAGAATAATTGAATAAAGAGAGGTTGGGGACAGAATAAGGAAAATAAATGAATGGAACTTGAGAGTGGATGTTACGTCTAAATCGGGTAACTCCATTTGATTTGAAACAAAAGGATTCCCTAATTTACCATCTAATAAAAGAAATGATTTTAGGATAATGTGTCCACATTATAACATAAAAATTTAGTGAGGTGATGGAGGATAACACATCATGGTAAAATGGGGAATTTCCCCACATAATTCTTATAATGATGAAATTTAAATCTATAATAATCAATCCATGCTCCCCTAAAAATAATTTCTTATATATGGGAATAAAAAAGCTATTATTATTTAATGGATTGATAATGTGCCCAGGATGTGGAATCTGGGTATCACTATATATCTTGTATTGATTGTATTCAACCGACAAACATATTATGACAATAATAACCCTGTATAAATTTGGATCAAATGTTGGGGAAGTGGGAATTTTTTTCTTAAAATAAGAGATTATAAACTATCTAAATTTGCATGATCTATAAATATTCTGAAAGTGAATGGATCTCGTGTTGGGAGAGGCTTTCACTAACGAGAGAATATTTAATTATTTTTATCAATAATATGTTGACTACTATTGATATAGACCAAACTCAAGGGAATGTTATGATGGGGATGACCCTATGGTTGGTCCCTAAATATTGGAATTGTTCATCAATAGGAATTAAGAAATGTAGTTCTTATTTAGTTAGATCTAAACAGAAATTGGGATATTGTGTAGAGAGAGGTAATTTTTTTGACTTTATGGTTGGGACTGAGATAAGAAATATTGGTGTGAATGTATCCTTTAATTATTATTTATTTAATTACTTATTCATCGACCACTTAACCCCTAAAATGGGGTGTCTATGACATTCAACATGAGACCATACTTTAACATGTAGACACGAGATGGTATTCATTACTCTTTAGATTATGACATGTAAAACCATCCAAATCTCTAATGTTGTTTATTCCATCCACTAATACCAACTATAAGGACCTTGAAATTGACATTACATATTAGAGTGACATTCAAATACAATTATCTTTTATAAAATCTCAAGGATATTTTTTTTATAAATCTATATAATTGGGACATAAATCATTTTCAAAGTATACACTTCTAATCAATAATTTTTTTTCTTAACATACTTTTTTAAATAAGGTATGTATTATTTTCATGAATCATATTCGAGAAATTAACCCTAACACATTGTTTTCCATTACCCTTCCTTAAAACCCATGAAAGTCATTTTAAAAATGGTTTATGATAAAAATATACAAGTATGGGACATAAAAAGAAAAAATCCTTTAGTCTAGTAAAACATGAAAACCCATGTAATGTTGACTTTTATCATTAATGATCATTATGTGTACAAAATAATAAAATTTAAAATGAAAAACACACACACAACATTTTTCCATATAAAACCCATATAACACATACCAAGAAAATAAATACCCTTTTGAAAAAATAGAGCATGATTTTTATGGATCCTTTTCAAAACCAATGCAATTGGAATAACCATACTACTGACTTCAAATAAAATAATCCATTGATCATATTCATTACCCAATATATTAGAATTACATAATGAGATCTCCATTTGTATAAGCTATATAGGGCTCACCAATTTATCATGAGCTATAATGGGGATCAACCCTTGGTATAAGCTATATCAGGCTCCAATGTGAGCTATAATGGAGATCAACCTATCATATATTTTATATCAGTGGCACAAGTATTTTATATAATACTGAAGTACCATTTCATGAAGAAATGTTTATATTATTTAACATGTTCATTATAAAATATTTTAAAATCTCTTCTAAATAATAACAAACATTTAAATCAAAACACCCTTTTTATTTAAATATATGTATTTAAAATCACAAAACAACACACATAGAGAAGGAAAAATTTTCTTAAAAAATAAATATGGGAAAATATAACCGAAAATTAAAATAAATAATGCATCATTATAGTGATAAAATTATATTATTATATTAAAGATAAATTGTAAAGACCCGAAAACCTGACGTACATGGACATTACATTACTTTTGCGGAATACTTAGTACATAACAAAAGCACACACAAGGATCGTAATAGTTTAGTATCTTTGGAAACTCGGAATATAATCTTCTAATTGTGGTGAATGATCTTCAACATCTCCCATAATGATCTTCCTTTTTTTAACCTAAAACCATTTTTTATATCCTGGGGAAAAGAAAACATAAAAGTGTGAGCTCAAATGCTCAGTAAGGGTAAACAATAGAAATATCAATCACATCATATACATAAGCACATAACTTTTGTAAATCTTAACCTGTAAAAGAGATCATAATTTCATAACATGGTATAACTCATGGTAGTGAAATGTAATCACAATAATCATAACTTAAAACATTAAACTTTGTGGCATACACACATAATTATAGATAATCATTTCCTGTTAGTCAATACTCATTGCCAAGACTATCTTAGTGGACAATGTCCCTTTCTGAACCGAGTCACCCTCGTTTTAGTCCTATTTCACTGAACCCGTATAACCTACCATTCTAGCCATGTCTATATCATGAGATATAAAATCTTTACCCAATTCATTGGAGGGAGATATAGGTCCCACCCATCTCATAATGAAACCATTCTTATGTGTGCCACAAATTCATAAATCATACATCATTGCATAGCCCATGTAAAAAAAATGGGAATCTTTAAACATCGTGACGTCATAAAACAATTCATATAAGATAAAAGAATTAATAAAAATAATTCCATCACAACATAATCAAATCAATGTAATAATTGGGATAAGAACAGAACCCTTTATTATCTTAGATGGAAAATAATTTTGATAAAACACTTGAACTCCATTCTTGAGGAAAATATCCTTTCTTCTTCAAATTTTTTTTCCTTTCTTAACATGTCATACAACTTTAAACTAAAAGAAGTTGATTAAAAATAAACTTGAAAACTTGTAAAGGAATATTCTTGGAAATAATGTTTTAAAAATCCATTCATTCCGTATAAGTTAAAAAAACATTCTTCGTACTTTTGTCGGAAAAGTCAAAAAGTACCTCATATGAAAAACGACAAAAGATTCCTTTCATATCATTTACAAAAAACTCACCGAAGGGTAAAATTGGATATAATCTATTGTAGAAGGATGGAAATAATATTACATATTGAGGGAACATGGATGTGGATGATAAAATACACCCCAGTAATTACAAAAGTAAAAACAATCTCAGATAAAAGTGAGATTGTGATATTTCCCTTACCTTAGGTCTGATTTGCTTCGTAAGTTTCTGAACCTCCTCTTCTTTGAAGCGCCTCTTTGAGACCTCCTATTAGGCACTAAAATTGGTCTTTTAGGAAGACCAGAACCTCTAGGATGTTTCTAGGGAAGTGGAGAAGTGAATTTGGCAAGGGTTGGCCGAGCATGAAGGCTCAATGTTGTGTGTGGAAGAGAGGGAGGAGGTGTCCTTTTATAAGGGAGGAGAGGGGCACCTTTGGAATAACTAAAACTATTATTTTATTATAAAGTCAAGTTCAGTTTTAAATAGCTTAAAATTGATTTATTTCGAGGCTAAGGTGGGGATGGGTCGCAATCCTCTCATCCAATAGAATTTAGACAATTCTAGGTTCCTATTTTAACCTTATCATTTAGATTTCACATTAAGTTAAATAATTTCACTTTTATCGTGTCTTCTTGTGTTCTTACACTATAAGGTTAATAAACTTACTATAAGAAGCCAAAAGAACCCCAAATTGTTTATTATTAATATATATAACCTTATCTAAGTCATTTGGCCGAACCTTATATTTTTAGGAATTAAATAACAATTAATAATATAATATTTGTTTTAAAAACTATTTTATGTCAATTTTGACACTATTTAGTAATTGATTTCTGTGAAACTCATAACAGAATGATAAGTTCTAAAAAAGTTAATTAAATCAATAATAACATGTCATATTAACCTAGAAAATTAGTGGAATTCATAAAAAGTCTCATATTATATTTATTTGGGTATTTAGAACATCAATTATGTCAATATTTCATTAATAAAATAATTACTACATCATCATTGTGTCATAAATAAATTAAATTATTTAATGTCTAAAAATTACAAATAAAATACCATTATGTAGGAAATCTTTTTAGAATTCTAATTAATATTTATAGTCGAATTTATCTTATGTATAACCCCATATTAAAAATGTTTTAGTAAATAAACATTGATTTTAACTCTTTTAACCCTTCTTTAAATAAATTAACAATAAATGTCCTAATCTAATAAAAGTGGGCCTAAATGGTCATATTTTATTCCTAATTTTGTTTTGGGTCGAATTACACTTATCCAATAGAATTAGGACATGTTTTAGTGTAATAATAATATCATCTTTACCCTTAATTACTCTATTTTCTTTTAACTGGGGTAAAAAAAAAGTCATAAGTTACTATTCACCAAAAATTATTTTCATCTCATTGAACCACATTTTAGTCTTTGATATTAACCGTGTCTCTCAGATTTTCGAAATTCCACTCACAGAAGCGGGAAAATTTAGTTTTATAAAAAATTCAGTTTTTTTAACTACCACTTAGTGGTTTCACTAATCATCAAAAACTGAAAGTTTCCAGAAAAATACCAAAAATCGGGCCAAAGATATATTTGATATTATGAATTCAAAAATTATGTCTATTTTATCAAATTAAAAACATATCAGTTACATTAATTAATTTAAAAATTAATTCTCGTCGTCAAAACAAATAGCGTGTTTTTAAGAGATTATAACTACCAAAAGATTGACACTTGTTTATGTCTGGTTTAAATGTGAAATTTCATCCAATGACCAAGATTGTATTAAATTGTAAAAATATATTATAAATATACTTTAAAACCACTCAAATTAATAATTTATCACTATTAATTATTTCAATTGAAAAAGTTGTTTTTAATTAAAATTTAGTAATTTTCACTATTCATCAAAATATGAAACTTATCCGAAAATCACCAAAATTTCACCCTACGCTAATTTCGATATTCCAAATCCAAAAATGAAGTCCTTTTTGAAAAATAAAATTTACAAAATTTCAAAAAGTGTTTATTACTATTCATAATGGCTAGATTAATAATATTTTAATAGCATATCGTTGTTTAGTAAAACTCGGTATTGCGTACTACACACGCTATCAAGGAATGTCACGATTGAGTGTAATGAAAGGCAAGTCAAGGATGCGTGTTGTGCAAACTCCTTTTGGTGTAGCGTACAACACAAGACATTAATGAAATTAAAAAAATATTTTTCATAAAATCTCGGGGTGTTACATTCTACCCCCCTTAAAATGAATTTCGCCGTCGAAATTCGTCGGGGTTATAAATGGTTTACTATTCGAAAGTTTCATTAATCGAAACCCACATCGTAAAAAGGAATACCAAAACCAATCATTAAAAACAAAAGTATGAAACGTAACGGTTAACCAAATAAACTAATCACTGGGTTTCCACATAGGTGAAAATATTGAGATGGAAGAGAAATCTAACCATCATATTCTGATGGAGAGTGGTAGAGAACATGGCTATGGAAAAGCCAACAATCACAAATCCATAAATTTGTGATGATCTAAGGTACCATCTGAGTAATCAGATATAAGAGCACTAGGACAACATTTTTGGTTTTCATGATCGTTTCCCTAAAGTTGAAGAATTTGAATTAGAATAAATACTTACTTTATTTTGGTACAATCTCATTGTTGTTCATGCCTTGAACAATTTCCACTTCATCTCTTAAATAAATGAAGTTGAATTTGTTATTCGTGAAGTGTTAGCAGATCATGTGATAGAATGACGGGTCATTCCATCTGTCTAAAAAAAAGGTTATCAAAAGTTATTAAATATACATAAGTCATTCTATAGTGAGATTAATAATATATGGTTCCTAAAATGGACTTATACTTCATATATCATACTGCTTAATATAATAAAACTAGTTTATACTAAACAGGGACATCCTGTAGGCCAGTGGTAGGTGAAAAAGGCCAGTCGCACTTCGGTTGTGGGTTCGATTCCCACAGCCTTGTCCGACGCGATGGGCTGTCGCCCGTCCTGCAGGTTGTCCTTTTTCTAAAACTACATTACTATAAAATCCCATCAATAATATCGAAAAAAGTTCTATCCTTAAATAATACTTAGCATATGTCCATCATAATCCATTCCAATATTTAGGCTTATCTAAAATACTTCAGTCCAAGCTCATAATATAAAGAAAATGATTACTTGAAATGTCATCAACTAAGCATGTGAATACCATCATTTATCCCCCATATATCTTGTTGGTCACATTCCAATCATATGAATACCTTAATCATGTATTCTCTAGAAAAATGAATACCCATTAATCCTTAGTGAAAACATGAATGCATTTACAAGTTAACACCTTCCACATACCAAAATCCTCAAAATTCTATATACTCAAACCATGATATCACTTAGTCCTTATATCAATCATGACCTCATGAATACTGTTAAACATTTCATTTTCTCGTTTTCCCTTCATTATGCGCATACCATCTTATTTCCCAAAATATCTCAATCACTTTGAATACCACATTAGACCAATACATAAATATTCCAATACTCCATGATACAACATTATTTTGGAATCCCATTACATAAACACTTAATCATTCCACCACATTGTTGTCATATTCAACATCGCCAATAGTGATCACATGTGAATTCCCTTTGTCCTTTTCCTTAAGCAGTTGCTCATGTCGATCATCACTAACCCTTGGATTAGGGCATTTATTAGCATAATGCCCCATTTCCTTGAACTTGAAGCATTTAAGTGTTGGTCATGCGTTCTCTATAGTGTTTGCTTTATTCACATCATTAGAAAACCTTTTTCCATTACTTCGACACTCAGCTGCTCGATGACCTTATTTTCCACACTTAAAACATTTTCTAGTCCCATTAAGACAATCTCCACCATGCTTCTTTCCACACATTGTGCATAAGGAAACATTCATCTTCTTTTCACCATTATTCTGAGATTTCTCCTTGAACTCCATCTTTCGATTCTTGTCAAAACCATGAGATGGATATGTAACACCAACTTCCTTTTCTACCTTGATAGCACAACACACAATTTCTTCATAGCTACTAAAGTCTCTTATAGATAATGCCCTTCGAAGACTTGGTTTTAAGCCACTGAAAAATCGATCAACTTTACTTTCAGGTTGGATGATAATGTCAGATGCATACCTTGCAAGTCTTGTAAAATTCGCTTCGTATATACCAACAGATTCATCATCCTTCTGCTTCAGCTCAAGAAACTCATTTTCCATCTTTGTTCGAAGAATACAAGGGATGTATTACTGAAAAACAAGTTCTTGAACTCGTCCCATTTCATGGACTCAATTTCATCTCTTGGACTCGTATTCTTGATAAGATTCCACCATTGATCAGCTTCACCTTCCAAACAATATACTGCTAAGATGACTTTATCATGTTTAGAACATTGATGAACTGAAAATAACTTTTCAGTGGTACTGATCCATTGTTCAGCAACAAGTGGATCGGAAGTCCCACTGAAAGAAGGTGGACGTTGCCTCATGAAGGACTCAATAGAATATTGTTCCCTTCTCTGCTTATTTGGAAGTCCAGAATGATTCATATCTTGTGTAAGTATTGCAATAAGATTTTGAACTCCATCTCCCATAAAATTTGTTTGTTCAGGAGGATAATCATTGCATTGTCCATTGCATTGATCAACACGGTTCCTTCGGGTTCCAGCCATCGTCTAAAACCCAAAAAGAATAGTGTGAGAGGAAAAAATCATGCTAGGGAAAACAACATTATAAAGGGGGAGTATCCTCAATATCTAACTTCTTAGGTTAAATTCTATGATCGTTACCGTAGTTCTAGGACTGTATCTTATATGTATACTTATCCTTAGGGGCATCCCTAGACATACCTTAGAAATATCTCTAGGGATCTCACTAACGCTTTCGCATCCTAGTTTCCAAAGGTTGACTAAACCTTTCCTCTGATATCAACTATAAAGACCCGAAAACCTGACGTTCATGGACATTACAATACTTTTGCGGAATACTTATTACATAACAAAATCACACACAAGGATCGTAATAGTTAAGTGTCTTTGGAAACTCGGAATATAATCTTCTAATCGTGGTGAAAGATCTTCAACATCTCCCATAAAGATCTTCCTTTTTTAACCTAAAACCTTTCTTTATATCTTGGGGAAAAGAAAACATAAAAGGGTGAGCTCAAATGCTCAGTAAGGGTAAACAAAAGACATATCAATCACATCATATACATAAGCATATAACTTTTGGAAATGTTAACCTGTAAAAGAGATCATAATTTCATAACCTGGGATAACTCATGGCAGTGAAATGTAATAACAATAATCATAACATAAAACATCAAATTTTGTGGCATACACACATAATCATAGAGAATCATTTCCTATTAGTAAAGACTCATTTCCAAGACTATCTTAGTGGACAAAGTCCCTTTTTGAACCGAGTCACCCTCGTTTCAGTACTGTTTCACTGAACCGGTATAACCTACCATTCCAGCCATGTCTATCTCATGAGATATAAAATCTTACCCAATGCATTGGAGGGAGATATAGGTCCCACCCATCTCATAATGAAACCATTCTTATGTGTGCCACAAAATCATAAATCATACATCATTGCATAACCCATGTAATAAAAATGGGAATCTTTAAACATCGTGACGTCATAAAACAATTCATATAAGATAAAAGAATTAATAAAAATAATTACATCACAACATAATCAAATCACTGTAATAATAGGGATAAAAATAGAACCATTTATTATCTTAGATGGAAAATAATTTTGATAAAACACTTTAACTCCATTCTTGAGGAAAATATCCTTTCTTGTTCAAAAACATTTTTCCTTTCTTAACATGTCATACAACTTAAACTAAAAGAAGTTGATTAAAAATAAACATGAAAACTTGTAAAGGAAGCTTCTTGGAAGTAATGTTTTAAAAATAAATTCATGCCGTATAAGTTAAAAAACATTCTTTGTACTTTTTACGGAAAAGTCAAAAAGTACCTCGTATGAAAAACGACAAAAGATTCCTTTCATATCATTTACAAAAAACTCACCGAAGGGTAAAATTGGATATAAACTATTGTAGAAGGATGTAAATAATATTACATATTGAGGGAACGTGGATGTGGATGATAAAATACACCCCAGTAATTAAAAAAGTAAAAACAATCTCGGATAAAAGTGAGATTGTGATATTTCCCTTACCTTAGGTCCGATTTGCTTCGTAAATGTCCGAACCTCCTCTTCTTTGAAGCGCCTCTTTGAGACCTCCTATTAGGCAACTAAAATTGGTCTTTGAGGAAGACCAGAACCTCTAGGATGTTTCTAGGGAAGTGGAAAAGAGAATTTGTCAGGGGTTGGACAAGCTTGAAGGCTCAAAGTTGTGTCTGGAAGAGAGGGAGGAGGTGTCCTTTTATAAGGGAGGAGAGGGGCACCTTTGGAATAACTAAAAATATTATTTTATTATAAAGTCAAGTTCGGTTTTAAATAGCTCTAAATTGATTTATTTCGAGGCTATGGTGGGGATGGGTCTAAATCCTCTCATCCAGTAGAATTTAGACAAGTTTAGGTTCCTATTTTAACCTTATCATTTAGATTTCACATTAAGTTAAATAATTTTACTTTTACTGTGTCTTCTTGTGTTCTTACACTAT
Organism: Viscum album; assembly: GCA_963277665.1. Classification (NCBI taxonomy): domain Eukaryota; kingdom Viridiplantae; phylum Streptophyta; class Magnoliopsida; order Santalales; family Viscaceae; genus Viscum; species Viscum album. The sequence goes on from OY728147.1 coordinate 1,565,249,081, forward strand.
AAGGTTAATAAACTTAATATAAGAAGCCAAACGAACCCCAAATTGTTTATTATTAATATATATAGCCTTATCTAAGTCATTTGTCCGAACCTTAGATTTTTAGGAAAAAATAACAATTAATAATATAATATTTGTTTTAAAAACTATTTTATGTCAATTTTGACACTATTTAGTAATTGATTTTTGTGAAACTCATAACAGAATGATAAGTTCGAACAAAGTTAATTAAATAAATAATAACATGTCATATTAACCTATAAAATTAGTTTAATTCATAAAAAGTCTCAAATTATATTTATTTGGGTATTTAGAACATCAATTATGTCAATATTTCACTAATAAAATAATTACTACATCATCGTTGTGTCATAAATAAATTAAATTATTTAATGTCTAAAAATTAAAAATAAAATACTATTATGTAGGAAAGAATTTTATGTTTCTAATGAATATTTATAGTCGAATTTATCTTATGTATAACCCCATATTAAAAATGTTTTTGTAAATAAACTTTGATTTTAACTCTTTTAACCCTTCTTTAAATAAATTAATAATAAATGTCCTAATCTAATCCAAGTGGGCCTAAATGGTCATATTTTATTCCTAAGTTTGTTTTTGGTCGAATTACACTTATCCAATAGAATTAGGAAAAGTTTAAGGGTAATAATAATATCATCTTTACCCTTAATTACCCTATATACTTTTAACAGTGGAAAAAAATTTAAAAGTTACTATTCACCAAAAATTATTTTCATCTCATTGAACCAAATTTTAGTCCTTGATATTAACCGTGTCTCTCGGATTTTCGAAATTCCACTAACAGAAGCGGGAATATTAAGTTTTATAAAAAATTCAGTTTTTTTAACTACCACTTAGTGGTTTCACTATTCATCAAAAAATGAAAGTTTCAGAAAAATAACAAAAATTAGGCCTAAGATTTATTTGATATTATGAATTCAGAAATGATGTCTATTTTATCAAATTCAAAACATATCAGTTACATTAACTAATTTAAAAATCAATTCCCATCGTCAAAACAAATAGCGTGTTTTTTAGAGATAATAACTACCAAAAGATTGACACTTGTTTATGTCTGGTTTAAATGTGAAACTTCATCCAATGACCAAGATTTTATTAAATTGTAAAAATATATTCTAAATATACTTTAAAACCACTCAAATTAATAATTTATCACTATTAATTATTTCGATTGAAAAGGTTGTTTTTAATTAAAATTTAGTAATTTTCATTATTCATCAAAATATGAAATTTATTTGAAAATCACCAAAATTTCACCCTAAGCTAATTTCGATATTCCGAATCCAAAAATGAAGTCCATATTGAAAAATAAAATTTAAAAAATTTCAAAAAGTGGTTTTTACTATTCATAATGGCTAGTTTAATAATATTTTAATAGCATATCGTTGTTTAGTGAAACTCGGTATTGCGTACTACACACGCTATCAAGGAAGGTCGCGATTGCGTGTAATGAAAGCCAAGTCAAGGATGCGTGTTGTTCAAGCTCCTATTGGTGTAGCGTACAACACAAGACATTAATGAAATTAAAAAATATATTTTTCATAAAATCTCAGGGTGTTACATAAATAACATTCCTTCTATATTTTTAATGTAAAAGTCACAAAGTAACTCATTTGGAAACCAAAAATAATAATTTCAATACTTTTTTTAAAAAAATAGTAAAAGTTTGGTTAAAAATTCGTAGGATAATAGAAATTTTTTGAAACCATTTTTATAAATAATTAACATAAAATAAAAATATTATTTTAATTGAATGTTTTAAAAGATTTTTTTCAATAATTCTCATACCTTGAGTACATTTCATTGATTAAATTATATTCTCTAATGGCATAATAAACATATATTAAATATTTAGTTTCTTCAGAAAAAATTTCATATTTATTATTCCTCTTATTTAACATATTTCCATGTTATTTTCAATTAATTAACCATTTAAGATCACATTAGGTACTTTGATGATATTTGGTTTATAAGTCCAAAAAATTAAATCAGTAAATTGACAACGGTCAATGAGGAAATTATTAAATGATCTAAAAAATAACAATCATAATATTATTATCCTTTTTATATTTAATATATTTTTAAATAAATCTATTAAAAATGGTTATATGAAATGAACTATCGTTCATTCATATAGATGGTAGGCTGTATGTGAAAATGATGAACATTTCCTTTTTCAAATTCTCATTTTGGAAACAATTAAGTATTATATTATCCTTATATAATTATAACAAAATAATAAATATAATATTATTTCATCACACACACACATATATATATATATTCCATTCAGTGATGCAGTGATAAAACGAATCACATCACATTGTAGAGGTTGTAGACCACATGTACGAACCAACAACATTATCCTTTTTCTATTGATGTATTAGTAATAATATAATTGATATATTATCATTTTATAATGATAAATATTTCATGAATAACATATATAAAAGTTTATTCCATAATTATAATAAATCCATGTGAAATGTTGATGAAAAACGAAGTATATCAGTTTTCATGGTGGCAGTCCATCGTACACCACAATGATGAATTGTTTTTCCATTTGATTGAATATATGATGAATATATGACATAAAAAGAAATCATAACATCTATGAATTTTTATTATGATGGATTTATTATCATATTATATTTTATGAAGGTTTTAGGGATGTTGAATAATGAATAAAACTAATATATTAATATTAAAATACACAACTTCTTTTGAAAACATCGAATTTATAAAAATTTAAGACCTATAATATTGGTATTACTACTAAATAAAGTCCTCTAGAAAAATATTATCGATTCTTGAAATTTATTTGGGTACGTATGGGAAGGATGAATGGGATTTAATGTGCAAATAAATGAGAAGAATAGGTACCCATTTATAATAGTGGGGAGGGGTACTCGTCGAATTTTTCAAAATATTAAATTAATATAAATTAATTTTCAATTAAAAATGGATCCAAAGTGGGTTATTTAAATATAATATAGTTATTTCCAAATAAAAAAATGAAATAAAAATTTGATATTTTTTTTCTATATGTTTACCCATATCTACTGGATAAAACCCATTTTTAACCATTGTTACTCTTACCATGAAAACATGGATTTTACTCTATGAGGGTCAATATAGTTTATGTAAAATGAAAAAAAACCCATAAATAGATCATGCATAAAATTGTGATAATAATAATTATCAATTTTCAAAATTTATTATTTTTAAAACTTTTATATTAGTTTGGGAAAGATTATTTACTATATAATATCAATAAAGTCAATTTTTAGAACTATTCATTATGATGGATATAATAATATCTGTAAAACATATCAAAATATATCCAAATATTTAATTATATTTCCAAATAATAATTATACTTTAAAATACCCCTAAAATAAAACCCTATTAAAAATATTTCACATATTAAAAACAAGATTGTCCTATATTTTCCATTTCATTTAAAAAATACAATAGAGTTAATAATCTATTGCATGTGGCCCTAAAAGGTCATATATTTGACCCTTAGATGATTATGGTTGATATATTCTCATCCAATAATTTTTAGGAATGTTTTTGGTTGATTTTATAGTTCTTATTATTTTCTTGTAACATAAAAAAACTCAATAATCTCTTTAACATAGTATTGATAATTTATATATTTTCTACTGATAATTTTCAAAAATAAAATCAACCTATTTAATAAATTTTCACCTAGTAATTATAAATAAGTAATACTCTTTTCATTAATTGAATCACATGGGATGTATATTTTATTTCAAATTAAATTGGAAAAATAAACGAAAATGTGTTCTTTGAAGAAATCACTTCATTTAAAATTGATGGTTTTTATACTATAACGAGCTATTAAATCCATTAAAACCCCTTATTGTGTTATTTTTAAACGAAATTAACAAATGAAAATTTGAAACTAACAAATAATATAATTTTAATTGTAAATACATGAAAATAGAATTCACTTTCAATAAAAAATAATATTTGTCACTCTTCCTTAAAAAATAAATATTTCTTGAAACTTATCAAAAAATCTTACAAAGATAATTTTCCACATTTAATTTAAAAGTTGAATTAATTTCTAAAAATAAAAAAATTGAAAATTGAAAATTAAACTCCAAAATAAAATATCATAAGAAATTTGTTTAATAAAACAATTCCCATTAGGATTTTAAGAATTAAATAATATATTTATAATGAATATAAGTAAATAAATTATTAATAATAACAATTATTAAATTTTTTTATCTATAATTACTTAGGATGTTTCAAAAAAAATTTTGGAACAATAACACAAACATTGTTGTTGTTTTGGTGAAACCATGAATTTGGGGAAGCTATATGGGGACGTAATGAAGTGTTAAGTTAGAAGTATCCACATTTTTTGAATCGTAGTGGTGATATTTAAAGGGTGAAATTATTTCTATAGGGTAAAATTGCAACACCCCAATATTTTAAAATTATCTCTTTCAAATAAATTTTAGGTATTCAACAACTTTATTTTCACGTAACCCAGAGTCTAAATAAAAAACATCAAATTATATTCCTTATTACCTAGTCATTGTATTGGTGTATATTAATAGGATTAACCAATAATGAAATATATATAAATTTTTTATTTAATTTAAATTTATTTTTTATTTTTTAAGAAACATTTATTAATTTTTTGAAAATATTTTGTTGATTATAAAAGTCTTTTTTGGATGAAATGTAATTTTTATTATGTTATGAATTTTTATATAGATAAATATATAAAGAACTATATGAAAATAATTTTAATGAAATATTTTTTATTTTTGATGAAAAATCACCGCAACATTAGTTATCTAATGTATATGAAGGATGATAAAATTATTTGACGGTAATATTCCTATTTTTGTTAAATATACTTTTATGTGTTCAATGTGATTTTAACTTAATAAATTTAATAAATATTTTATTTAATTAATCATTATAATGAATTTTTTATTTTATATATTCAATAAAATATTTGATAACTCATTTAATAGTTTTTACTTGGAGGAAATGAAGGTAAACCCAATTTTATGCATAAAAAAATTATTTTTATAAAAAATTACTTCATTGCGACATATACGTCAATTATAAAATTAATTTCATCAAATTATTGAAATTTAATTTTTTAAAATGGATTAAATATATTTATTTATAATTTCCATATTTTTTGTAACAAGGATAAATTATTTTTTTGTCATAATTAATTGACAGAAATAAAAAATGTGTTACCACGATTAATTATAAAACCTATTAACTTTGTGTTAAACTAAGTGATAAGGGTTAGAGGAACATATAAATTATATTCATTATCATTTTAAAAAATATATTTAAACAATAAATATTTCAAAAATAATATCATCTATAAATTTATTTCCACTAATTCATAAAACATATCCGAAATTATTGATAACTTTTATGTAATTCGTTATGTGTCCCTCCACTAACGAATAAAATCAAACATAATCTACTCTACTATTCAAAAAATTTGACCATTATAGATCATCCAATACATTACCAAAAAGGAATAAGGCATAAGTTTTCATATCTTATGTTTCAATCATAAGACTATCCAAATAAGGCATAAGTTAGCCAAATGAGTTTTATCAAGGAATAGGTAATTATCAGACATGACTTTTTCAATGATCACTTCTTCTTATACATCATGTAAATATAATTTACCAATTATAATATAATTAATCCAGTATAATAAAAATTCTTTTATTTTATTATGATTAATTTTTAACCATTCTTCCAACTCATTTACATCAAACTGAAAATGAATGCACATTTTGTGTATGCATGTGTACTGTCAGCTCCACGTAGTGATATGATTGATTTTATACAACTATGATTCATATTTGGTTAATAATATGGATTTAATTTCTATATTATAAATTTTTGAAAAAATTAATATTATTCAATTATATTATATTATCTACATTCTTGCATTCATATCCATTTGAAAATGATAATGTCATATTTGCAAACATGTGGACTACCACCTCAACGAAGAGATGTGATTATCATTTCAACACTCATTTATAGGAGTGATTAAATAAGTATATATACAGATTAAATATATATATTGTGAAATTATAAATATTGGATACATTATTTAACCTAGATTAATATTCAATGACAATTATAGCTAAGCTAAAACATTCCAAAAACATGAAGCATTTAAAACCTAATGTGATGAGTATAATCAAAGATTATTAATGGGTAGGTGATAAGAATTTTTATGTAATAAGTGTATGGTATTTTAGTTATGAATATTTTATTTTATTTAATTATAATAAATTTAAATTTATTATATATGATGATAACACATCTTACAAATCTTTTTGGATCTGAGGTAAGGATTTCCCATCTCATGTTTATTTCATTTAGACATATGCACTATTCAACACTCGATTCATTTTTTGTATTGTGTATCCTACCACATTGATATTTTATATCATATATATATAAATTTATATTTTATATTCATGGTATGTAATATTTAATTTAATTTTATTTCGATCATAAGTGTAATGATTCAAAAGTTACCACATTAATATAGGTTTTATGTTACATTACAACTATTAACAAGGATTTTTTATGATAAAAATTTTGATGATAAAATTATTTAGTCTATCTATGAAAAATATATTGTATTTTATTATCTTATATTTATTTCTAGAAATTAAATGATTTAGTTTTATATTCATATTTCTATGTACTCTTAATACCAAATAACTATTTTAAAAGAAACCCAAATTTATTTATCTTCTGAGTGAAGAATATTTTTCTATCTGGTCATTAATTTCATTAAAATGGTTTCATGAATTTTTTAATTAATCTAAAAATTTTGAAGAAAATTATTTTTAAAAATACATTATTCTATAATTTTTTTTCAAAAACAATTTCGTTTGTTTCATAATAAAGTAATTTTCACCATTGTTGTAAAAGTAATACATGTTTTTACATTTATCACATGAATAAATTTTCCATCCATTATAACTACTATTTTCATTTAATTCTATATTAATGGTTTTCATTTTTCTTTTTCAAATAAATCATTTTTCAAATATTTTATAAATTTTTTTAGTTTAAATAAGGAATTTCAAATTGATAGGTGGATTTTGGTCATGAAATCTTATAGTAGTCATTAAATAAAATTTACATCATTAAAAATAATACTCTGATTCTCATTATGATTTTCTAGGGATATGTTCCATTTTAATCCCCCATATAATTTCTCATAATGGGAATTGATTTTAATTAATAAATATATATTAAAACATCATTCATTTTAGGTGTTAATCTAGGATGAAATGGATAATTTTCCCATTGTAGAGACCCTAAGATTGACGTACATGGACATTACATTACTTTTGCGGGATACTTAGTAGAAAAACAACACACACACAAGGACCGTAATAGTTTAGTGTCTTTGGAAACTCGGAACGTAATCTTCTAATCATGGTGAAAGATCTTCATCATCTCTCATAAAGATCTTCCCTTTTTTTCTTACTTAAAACCTTTCTTTATATCCTGGGGAAAATAAAACATGAAAGGGTGAGCTCAAATGCTCAGTAAAGGTAAACAAAAGAAAAATCAATCACATCATATTCATAAGAACATAACATTTTGGAAATCTTAACCTGCAAAAGAGATCATAATATAATAACATGGAATAAATCATAGTAGTGAAATGAAATCCTTATAATAATAAATTAAAACATGAAACTGTGTGTTATACACACATAATCATAGAGAATCATATCTTATTAGTCAGGACTCATTGCCAAGACTATCTTAGTGGACAAAGTCCATTTCTTAACCGAGTCACCCTCATTTCAGTCTTGTTTCACTAAACCGGTATAACCTACCGTTCCAGCCATGTCCATCTCATGAGATATAAAATCTTTACCCAATTCATTGGAGGGATATATAGGTCCCACCCATCTCATAATTAACCCATTCTTATGTGTGCCACAAGAATCATAAATCATACATCATTGCATAACCCATGTAATAAAAATGAAATTCTTAAACATCATGACATCATAAAACAATTCATATAAGATAAATGAATTCAAAAAAATAATTCTATCACAAAATAATCAAATCAATGTAATAATAGGGATAAAAACATAACCCTTTATTATCTTTTATGGAAAATAATTTTGATAAAACACTTGAACTCCATTCTTGAGGAAAATATCCTTTCTACTTCAAAAAAACTTTTCCTTTCTTAACATGTTGTACAATTCTAAACTAAAATAATTTGATTAAAAATAAACTTGAAAACCTGTAAAGAAATATTCTTGCAAATAATGTTTTAAAAATCCATTCATGCCGTATAAGTTAAAAAAAACATTCTTCGTACTTTTGTCAAAAAAGTCAAAAAGTACCTCGTACGAAAAATGACAAAAGATTCCTTTCATATCCTTTACTAAAAACTCACTGAAGGGTAAAATTGGATTTAAACAATTGTAGGTGGATGGAAATAATATTACATATTGAGGAAACATGTATGTGGATGATAAAATACACCCCAGTAAATGCCAAAGTATAAACAATCTCGGATAAAAATGAGATTGTGATATTTTTCCTTAACTTAGGTCCGGCTTGTTTTGTAAGTGTCCGAACCTCCTGTATAATGATTTAAATAATGTTATTGACTTATTACAGAATCAAAATTATTTTTATGATATCATATATGGTCATATTCTTAGCTTCTTAGTAGTAATATTTCATTGCTACTTGTTATTCAGGTGTTTATAACTTTTTGTTCTTATGAGTGTTTTGTCGAATAAATTCTTATTCTTATCTTTAGGTTATAGATACCTCATTTAAAGAATGGTATTAGTGTAATATATATCATATTCATTTATTCAATTCATTTATATAATCATTATGAAATGAAGATTATGTAGAACGAGTCGCATCACATCGTGGAGACGGTATTTCGTACGTACGCAGGAGTGATGATATCATTCCTATGATCGTCGAATTGTATTGGAGTGTATGTATACTATTTCAGAATCAATATAACTTTATAATAGTCATATATAGTCATTATTTACACCATTATACCTATCCATGTAAGGTGGTGGTGGAAACTATATTACACCACGGCGTGGAGACGGTATTTCGTACGTACGCACGCGTTGTGATTTCATTTTTCCGTAGGATGGATAGATGGTGAAATAGGGTTGTTTCATTATTATAATAACATATCAGTATATGAGTGATACTGATGTTATTACTTCATAATGAAACAACATATCAAGAAGAAGTTTAAGAAGAAAGAAATTGAAAAAGATCGGTAATAAATATTACTTCTTTTTTACGCGCCTTTTCTTAACCTCCACTTAAAGAACTAAGGATGGTCTTTGAAGAAGACTAGGACCTCTAGGATTATACTAGGGAAGTGTAGAAGAGATTTTTACAGGGGTTGGACGAGCTTGAATTCTCAAATTGGTGTGAGGAGGAGAGGGATGTGCCCTTTTATAAGGGAGGAGAGGGGCACCTTAGGAAAATCTCAAAATATTATTTTATATTAAGGTCAAATTCGGTTTATAATGGTTACAAAGGGTCTTATTTCGAAGATAAAGTGGGGATGGGTCGCAAGCCTCTTATCCAATATGATTTAGACAAGTTTAGGTTATTATTTTAACCTTATAAATTATATTTAACTCTAAGTTAAATAATTTAACTTTTACCGTGTCTTTTTGTTTTCTTACACTATATGGTTAATAAATTTACTATATCAAGCCAAAATAACCCCAAGTTGTTTATTATCAATATATATAACCTTATCTAAGTCATTTTGCCGATCCTTATATTTTTAGGAATAAAATAACAATTAATAATATAATATTTGTTTTAAAAACTAATTTTTGTCAATTTTGACACTATTTGGTACATGATTTTTATGAAATTCATAACAGAATGTTAAGTTCGAACAAAGTTACTTACATCAACAATAACATGTCATATTAACCTATAAAATTACTTTAAGTCATAAAAAGTCTCAAATTACATTTATTTGGGCATTTATAACATCAATTATGTCAATATTTCTTTAATAAGACAATTACTGCATCATCTTTGTGTCAAAATAAATGATAATTATTTAATCCCTAAAAATTCTAAATAAATTCCTATGATGTATATAATTTTATTATCTTTCTGGAAACTATTCATGTTAGAAGTTTCATGAAGTCTATCACTAAATTAAAATTATTATACTTATAAGATTTAAGAAAGTGACATGTTGTCAAATTCTTTGGTTTTAATAATAATTAAATTATTTTCAAGGACAAAAGTCCATAAAATGAATATAATCCGACCCTTAGGTTATATGGGTCTACTTTTATCCATCCAATAGGATTTTTACAAGTTTTAGAGTAATTTTATAATCTTATATTTACCCTTAATTACCCGATTTACCTTTAACTATAGTATATAAAATTTACAGTAGTTACTATTCACAATGCCCAAAAATAAAATGTTGCTTATTAACATAATTTGGACCACTTATTCCAAATATGGAATCCATTTTTTAAAATTCAATACACAAAAGATGTAGCAATTAAATTAAAATTAATCCCGTTGTCGAAAGAAAATGAGTTTTTCTTAAAAACATTGCAAAAGATTGAATTTATTTAACCTACGAATTCAAGGTAAAATCAATGCTAATGACATACATTATATTAAATGGTAAAAAAATATTATATTTATACATTAAAACCATTCAATATTATAATTTAACCACATAATATATTACGATGAAAAAAGTTGTTTTTAATTAAAATATAGCGTGTTTTACTATTCAATAAAATATTAAAGTTATCAGAAAAATATCAAAACTTTATATAATGTAAATTTTTATATCCTGATTCAAAAGAAGAATTTTATTTTGTCAAATTGAACATATAAACATGTCAAAATCTAGATTTAAAGTGGGTGCACCATCAAAAGGCGGCAAAACTGCATTTTTTGAAAAATACTTATTTTACCCGAAAAATTGATTTTGTTCTTATACCATGTTCTAGAAATGTGTAAGATGAATAATAATGTTAAAAATTTCAAAATTTAGTAAACACTATTCATAACAGCTAGTTCATAACAATATTATAATAATATATCGTTGTTTAGTAAAACTCGGTATTGCGTACAAGACACGCTATCGAGGAAGGTCGCGATTGCGTGTAATGCAAGCCATGTCAGGGTTGCGTATAGTGCTAAACTCAACGAGATCCAACCATATTTTATTTATACATTGAATATATATATATATATATATATATACACTCAATGTTGCGTAGAATAACTTCTATCAAACGAACATGAAATTGTGTGTAACAAGAGCCAAGAAAAGTATTGCGTGTACTGCAAGCTAATACAGTGTTGCGTATAGAGAAAGATAATCTTGGTGTGTCGTACAATAGAACATATGAATGAAATTAAAAAGAATTTATCTTATAAAATCTCGGGTTGTTACTTTCTACCCCCCTTAAAATGAATTTCTCCCTCGAAATTCGTCGGGGTTATAAATCGTTTATTATTCATAAAAACCCACATCATAAGAAGAAATACCAAAACTGAACTTTAAAAACTAAATTATGAAATATAACGGTTACCCAAATGAACTCATCACTGGGTTTCCATATAGGAGAAAATATGTACATGGAAGAGAAATCTAACCGTCATGTTCTGATGGAGAGTGGTAGAGAACATGGCTATGAAAAAGCCAACAATCACAAAGCTATTGATTTGGGGTGATCTAAGGTACCAACTGATTCATCGGATATAAGGGCAGTAGGACAACATTTTTGGTTTTTTTTTCAAGATCATTTAACTAAAGTGGATGAAATTGGAATTAGAATAAATACTTTCGTGATTTTGGTATAGTATCACCATTTTTCATTCTTTGGACAATTTCCACTTCATATCTTAAAGAAATGAAGTTGAATTTGTCATTCGTGATGTGTTAGTAGATCATGTGATAGAATTATGGGTCATTCCATCTGTCTCAAACAAATGGTTAGAAACATTATAAAAAAAATACATAAGTCCATCTATACTGAGATTAATCTTATATTGTTCCTAAAATGGACTTATACTGCTTAATATAATAAAACTAGTTTCTACTAAATAGGGACTTCCTGTAGGCCAGTTGTAGGCAACAAAGGCCAGTCGCACATCGGTTGTGGGTTCGATTCCCACAGCCTTGTCCGACACGATGGGTTGTCACCCGTCCTGCTCGTTGTCCTTTTTTCTAAAACTACATTACTATAACATCACATAAATAATATCAAAAAAAATTCTATCCTTAAACAATACTAACTTATGGTTAACACAATCAATTCCAATATTTAGGCTTATCTAAAATACTTCGGTCCAATATCATAGTATAAAAAAACGACAACTTGAAATGTCATCAACCAAGCATGTGAATACCATCATTTATCCCCCATATATCTTGTTGGTCACATTACAATCATGTGAATACCTTAATGATGTATTCTATTACAAAATGAATACCCATTAAATCTTAGTGAAAACATGAATGCTGTCAAAGGTTAACTCTTTCCACATACCAAAATACAAAAATTCTATATACTCAAACCATGATATAAAATTCTCCTTATATCATTCATGAGCTCATGAATACAATCAAACATTTAATTTTCTCATTATCCCTTCATTATGCGCATATCATCTAAATTCCAAAAATATATGAATAACCTTTCCTAGATACTGGTAACATTAATCATACACTTTCAAAACTCAAGGAAAGACAACAGTGTAACAATCCTTAGATGTCTCTTTATTCCATAGTACCATGAGATTATTATACAACATTACACATGATAAACATTGAATCATTCCACTACATTCTTAAACCATTGACCGAGCTTCAACAATTCTTTCATCTCACATATCATTTGTAGTCTCTTCATCATCATCCACATAAATACTACCCATACGACCATACTGATTCTCATCATGAGACTTTCCCTTAGGACATTGGTTCTCATAATGCCCGTACATTCCACATTTAAAACATTTAACCATTGTTGATGTCATAGCAAAACCATTACCCTCATCCCTGGTATTAACTAATCCTTTTCCATTGCACTTACTGGCTTTGTGTCCTTCTTTTCCACACCCAAAGCATCTTCCAGTTCCTTTGAAACATTGTCCTTGATGCCTCTTCCCACATGATTTACATGAGGGAAATTGAACTTTCTTTCCTCTATGATCATCATGAAACTCCATCATTCTCTTATTATCCGAGTCGGGAAACTTACCAAAGTTGATATTATGGATCATATTATGAGATTTTTGATTAGGCATAATAACGATGTTTGGACTTCCAGATCCCGTTTCATTTGGTTTCTCAGGAAGAAAATCATTCCATTGTCCATCATATCCTCCATTGTCATGAATCTTCTTGTTTCCAGCCATTTTCTAAAAACCAAAAAGAATAGTGTGAGAGACAAAAATCATGCTAGGAAAAACAACATAGTAAAGGGGGATCACCCTCAATATCTAACATCTTAGGTTAAATTCTAAGATCGTTACCGTGGTTCTATGACTATATCCTATACGTATTCTTATCCTTAGGTACATACCTAGACATACCTTAGAAATATCTCTAGGGATCTCACTAATGTTTTCGCATCCTAGTTTCCAAAGGTTGACTAAACTTTTCCTCTGATACCAACTGTAGAGACCCGATGCTTGACGTACATGGACATTACATTACTTTTGCTGAATACTTAGTACATAAAAAAACACACAAGGACCATAATAGTTTAGTGTCATTGGAAACTCGGAACGTAATCTACTATTCATGGTGAAAGATCTTCAATATCTCCCATAAAGATCTTCCCTTTTTTATTACCTAAAACATTTCTTTATATCCTGGGGAAAAGAAAACATAAAAGGGTGAGCTCAAATGCTCAGTAAGGGTAAACAAATGAAAAATCAATCACATCATATTTATAAGAACATAACATTTGGGAAATCTTAACCTGCAAAAGAGATCATAATATCATAACATGGAATAAATCATAGTAGTGAAATGAAATACCAATAATCATAACATAAAACAAGAAACTTTGTGGCATACACACATTATCATAGAGAACGATATCTTATTAGTCAAGACTCATTGCCAAGACTATCTTAGTGGACAAAGTCCATTTCTGAACCGAGTCACCCCCGTTTCAGTCCTGTTTCACTGAATCAGTATAACCTACCGTTCCAGCCATGTCTATCTAATGAGATATAAAATCTTTACCCAATTAATTGGAGAGAGATATAGGTCCCACCCATCTCATAATGAAACCATTCTTATGTGTGCCACAAAAATCGTAATTCATATATCATTGCATAACCCATGTAATAAAAATGGAATTATTAAACATCGTGACATCATAAAACAATTCATATAAGATAAATGAATTAATAAAAATAATTACATCACAATATAATCAAATCAATGTAATAATAGGGATAAAAACAGAACCCTTTATTATCTTAGATGGAAAATAATTTTGATAAAACACTTGAACTCCATTCTTGAGGAAAATATCCTTTCTGCTTCAAAAACACTTTTCCTTTCTTAACATGTCGTACAATTCTAAAATAAAAGAATTTGATTAAAAAGTAACTTGAAAACTTGTAAATGAAGCTTCTTGTAAATAATGTTTTAAAAATACATTCATTCCGTATAAGTTAAAAAACATTCTTCGTATTTTTTCGGAAAAGTCAAAAAGTACCTCGTACGAAAAACGACAAAATATTCCTTTCATATCCATTACTAAAAACTCAAAAAAAGTAAAAAATGGATTTAAACAATTGTAGGTGTATGTAAATAATATTACATATTGAGGAAACATGGCTGTGGATGATAAAATACACCCCAGTAAATGCCAAAGTATAAACAATCTCGGATAAAAATGAGATTTTGATATTTTACCTTACCTTAGGTCCGACTTGTGTTGTAAGTGTCCGAACCTCCTGTATAATGATTTAAATAATGTTATTGACTTGTTCCAGAATCATACTTATTTTTATGATATCATATATGGTCATATTCTTAGGTTCTTAGTAGTAATATTTCATTGCTACTTGTTATTCGGGTGTTTATAACTTTTTGTTCTTATGAGTGTTTTGTCGAAAAATTCTTATTCTTCTCTTTAGGTTATAGATACCTCATTTCCATAATGGTATTAGTGTAATAGATATCATATACATTTATTCAATTAATTTATATAATCATTATGAAATTAATATTATGTAGAACGAGTCGCATCACATCATGGAGACGGTATTCTGTACGTACGCACGAGTGATGATATCATTCCAATGATTGTGGAATTGTATTGGAGTGTATGTATACTATTTAAAAATCAATATCAATTTATAATAGTCATATATTGTCATTATTTACACCATTATACCCATCCAAGTAAGGTGGTGGTGGAAAATATATTACACCACGGCGTGGAGACGGTATTCCGTACGTACGCACGAACGGTGATTTCATTTTTCCGTAGGATGGATAGATGGTGAAATATGGTTGTTTCATACTTATAATAACATATCAGTATATTAGTGATACTAATTTTATTACTTCATAATGAAAAAACCTAATAAGAATAAGTTGAAGAAGAATGAAATTGAAAAAGATCGGTAATGGGTATTACCTCTTTTTACGCGCCTTTTCTTAACCTCCACTTAAAGAACTAAGGATGGTATTTTAAGAAGACCATTACCTCTAGGATGATACTAGGGAAGTGGAGAAGAGATTTTTTCAGGGTTTGGCCGAGCATTAATTCTCAAATTGGTGTGAGGGGGAGAGGGAGGAGGTGCCATTTTATATGGGAGGAGAGGGGCATCTTAGGAAAATCTCAAAATATTATTTTATATTAAGGTCAAATTCGGATTATAATGGTTCCAAAGGGTCTTATTTCGAAGCTAAAGTGGGGATGGGTCTAAATACTCTCATCCAATAGGATTTAGACAAGTTTAGGTTATTATTTTAACCTTATCAATTAGATTTAACTCTAAGTTAAATAATTTAACATTTACTGTGTCTTTTTGTTTTCATAGACTATATGGTTAATAAACATACTATATCAAGCCAAAAGAACCTCAAGATGTTTAGTATCAATATATATAACCTTATCTAAGTCATTTTACCGAACCTTAGATTTTTAGTAATAAAATAACAATTAATAATATAATATTTGTTTTAAAAACTAATTTACGTCAATTTTGACACTATTTGATACATGGTTTTTATGAAATTCATAACAGAATGATAAGTTCGAACCAAGTTACTTAAATAAACTATAACATGTCATATTAACCTATAAAATTAGTTTAAGTCATAAAAAGTCTCAAATTACATTTATTTGGGCATTTATAACATCAATTATGTCAATATTTCATTAATAAGACAATTACTGCATCATGTTTGTGTCATAATAAATGATAATTATTTAATCCATAAAAATTATAAATAAATTCCTATGATGTATATAATTGTATTATATTTCTGAGATTATTCATGTTCTAAGTTTCATGAAGTTTATCACTAAATTAAAATTATTATACTTATAAGATTTACGAAAGTGACATGTTGTCACATTCTTTGGTTTTAATAATAATTAAATTATTTTCATGGACAAAAGTCCATAAATTGAATCTAATCAGACCCTTAGGTTATATGTTTCTACGTTTAGCCATCCATTAGGATTTTTCCAAGTGTTAGGGTAATTTTATAATCTTATATTTACCCTTAATTACCCGATTTATCTTTAACTATAGTAAATAAAATTTACCGTAGATACTATTCACAATGCTAAAAAATAAAAAGTAGCTTATTAACATAATTTGGACCCACTGATTCCAAATATGGAATCCATTTTTCCAAATTAAATACACAAAATATGCAGAAATTAAATTAAATTTAATCTCGTTGTCGAAAGACAACTGGTTTTTCTTTAAAACATTGCAAAAGATTGAATTGATTTAACCTATGAATTCAAGGTAAAATCAATGCTAATTAAATACATTATATTAAATGGTAGAAATATATTCTATTTATAATTTAAAAACATTCAATAATATAATTTAACCACATAAGATATTACAATGAAAAATGTTGTTTTTAATTAAAATATAGCGTGTTTTTACTATTCATTAAAATTTGAAAGTTATCGAAAAAATATCAAAACTTTATCTAATGTAAATTTTTATATTCGGATTCAAAAGAAGAATTTTATTTTGTCAAATTGAACATATAAATATGTCAAAAACTAGATTTAAAGTGGGTGCACCATCAAAAGGCGGCAAAACTGCATTTTTTGAAAAATACTTATTTTACCCAAAAATTTTATTTTGTTCTTATACCATGTTCTAGAAATGTGTAAGATGAATAATAATGTTATAAAATTCAAAATTTAGTTAACAATATTAATAACGGCTAGTTCATAACAATATTATAATAATATATCGTTGTTTAGTAAAACCCGGTATTGCGTACAAGACACGCTATCGAGGAAGGTCGCGATTGCGTAAATGCAACCCAAGTCAGGGTGGCGTGTAGTGCACAACTACTTTGTTGTTGCGTATAACAGGATCCAACCATATTTTATTTATACATTGAATATATATATATATACACTCAATGTTGCGTAGAATATCTTCTATCAAATGAACTTGAAATTGTGTGTAAATAAGAGCCAAGAAAAGTGTTGTGTATACTGCAAGCTAATACAGTGTTGCGTATAATGCAAGATAATCTTGCTGTGTCATACAATAGAAGATATGAATGAAATTAAAAATAATGTATCTTATAAAATATCGGGTTGTTACACACATGATCTATATGGAATACATATAAATTGAATATGATAATGTGTTGAGTGGGTCTATTAATTTTCTCTATACATAAGGTAATTTTTAATGTCTATAATCTGAAATGGTAATTGAGAGGTTATCTCTAGATAAAAAGAGTGTTCATGGAAGGTTATCATGAACCTAAAGAAGGTAAAATTTTAGATATCCCAAGCACAATAAGTGATGAATGTACTAGTAGAGAGACTTGAAAAATGGTTTAAAGGATTATGATTCTTACACACAATTCATGAACATATCCATGTGATGTTAATTTACTTATGATGTGATCTCAGGGACCACGATCATTGATTTTTTTTATTCTTTTCATATAAAATTTTAATTTCATATTTCATGATTATGATATATTATATTTTTGAAATGATTTTCAAATTTTAATCACTTATTATCATTTTATAATGCTAATGTTATTAATATAAATGATAATTGGTAGATATTACCATGTTTACCCTTACTGTATAGCCGATATAACCCTTTCATATGTTTACATTCCATAGGTTACAATGAATTTAATTATATAGGGTATGATTTAGAAGTGTACTATACGAGAAAATTTTTTTGGTAGAGTTTGGAGATATAGCATAAAATAAGGTGTTTCTATATCTAGTTTAAAAATAAACTAAAAATATAAAATTCTAGGTCATTTAATGTTATAAAAATTTTGGAATATTTATCTAAAATTTTATATTATTTATGTATATAGTGTTTTTGTCTACTCGGTGGAGTTAACACATTAATTATCCAAATATATCCAATAAAAAAGGAAATACAATTATTAATGTACATAAATCAAGTGAATTAATCCCCATATAAAAGGTGTATTCATAGGGAAGATCACATAGTAATAACATTGATATTATTTCCTCCATAGTTAGTAAATCAACCACTAGAATCCATATATGGTAGAAGACAAACCCTTAAAATCTAATGGCATTCTAAAATATTCTCTGTAAACATAAATAGATTATATAATGAAGGGATTTTCACCTTAGATTCAAATTTCACAACACACACCAATTATAATTATCAAATCCCTTATATCGACTCCCATATTTAAATAATATCGATGAAACAACAACATCCAATATTTGGTAGCCACCATATTTAACTCATAATAAAACCTAATTTATTTTTTATGATAGATTATCATTTTAGAAATAATAACTATAATATTCAAACAATAATTGAATAATACTGATTATTCCTAATAAATGTTAATTTTATTGGAAAATGTGACAAAATACACCCAATATCACATATCCTAGGATATTTCTTATGCTGTATCTGATGACATAAGAATCTCTTGACTTCATTTATATAGCCATTTTATTTCTGGCAAAATAAATTTTTTATATATCATGGGTTAGGGATTAAAGTGATTTATACAAAAAAATATATATAGACTATATCAATAAATCATCT
The DNA here is from genome assembly GCA_963277665.1 of Viscum album. NCBI lineage: Eukaryota > Viridiplantae > Streptophyta > Magnoliopsida > Santalales > Viscaceae > Viscum > Viscum album. Next base: position 1,565,268,506 of record OY728147.1, read on the forward strand.
ACTTTTATAAAAATACCATTTAGTCATTATGAAATAATTCATAACTATTTTTGAATCCATCCAACTTCCATTACATTCTTTTTTTTTTAAATCTCCCCATTTTGAAATAAATTATTTTCACAAAAATTAATCTCTATTCTAATGCCTAACTATGTGTCCCTATGACCCATTATATATTTTAAAGAAAAAAATAATTCATCAATATATACATGTATGAAAAAAGTGTCTTCATGAAAATATTCATTTCAACTCAATATATAAATGGTTTCGGTGGGATCCTAATAAAACATACTCATGTATTTAAATAAAAATTAATACCATAAGATTTATAATTTTGACTATAAGCATACTTATATAGTAACCATTAATATGTACTTTAGTGACTACAATACATTGAACAAGTAAATCTATAATGTTAGAAATGTTTTTTTTTCAACTATATATATAAATTGACTATATTTATTTATCAAATCCCATTTAAATCATTCAAATTGAATAGGAAAATTACATAAAACTTATATAAGGGTGTAAATTCAATACATAAGTTAAAGAACTATATGCATTTTCATGTAATATAGGTAGAAAAGTGATATCTTATTTTAACTCGATAGATGAAATGATCAACAATATTTCCATCACTACCTAATTAGATAAGACATTATGTTTGCATACAAAATATTATAGCCTATTTTTTATTCATAATATCTATATTTTCAGCCTTGTGTAATAATGATTTAATTATAATAATAAACTCGTATATTTAGATATATCCATATAACATTCCATGTGATATAATTTCGTGGGTAAGTCTTGATAATAAATCTTTATATATTATCTCATGAGACTGCACTGCATTATATTTGAAAGTTCTACTCTAGATAATATTTTCATGTCATCAAAAATGATAATACTTTTTTATTTTATTTTATTGGATATAACTAAATCTCATTATTTTATGGGTCTTTACCATTATATTGTTTTTGTTTATTAGTACAACATACACAGGTGAATTATTAAAGGAGATTTAATTTATATTAAAATCATGATGCATTATAAAACCATTAAATAAAAACTTGAATATATATAATACCATGGTATTAAGAATTTCCCTTATAATTCTTCTATATTAATGGGTTGGTTAATGAATATTCTATATTTTCTTCTATATCCCTTGAGAATAACTTTACATTTCCTCTCTCAATAATACCTTGAATGAAATGGTACTAATAAATTAATTTTTTAGTCCATTGGTTAGGCTAAATATCCTTGGATTTAGGAATACCAATATTGTTTTCATAGTAATTCTCAATTTACCACAATAATTTATATTCCACGATATGTTCCCAAATGAACTTATTAATCCAAATAGTTTTATTTGTATCATCCAATGTAGTAATGTACTCTAAGATCAATATTAATTCTGCCATGGTGTATTCTTTAGAACACATCTGACATATTGGTCCACCATTGAGGAGAAATACAAAACTAGAGAGAGATATAATAAAATATTTATTTTTTTATAAAATGGATTTAGTATGAATATAATGATATTCCTTTTTTTAACATGACTAATTCATCATTTTTAAGATAAATAATTTATGATTAATAAATTTTCAAAATCAAATGGTTTAGTAATTTCAGAAAATTTGGTAGATACATCACCTATATATAAGAAAAAAAGCAACATTTAATTCATTATTTATAATCCTCATTAATATATCATAGTATCCTTACTTCATGTAATCATTTTATGATATAAATCATGGAATGGGTGAACTAAAATCCCATTAATGGGATGAATAAAATGGAAGGAATATAGTTTATAGGTTTGAACAATCATCATCATTATATCATAAGAAAAGTATCATAATCATAATCTTGAGGGATTATTTTGAAAATGATGTGAAATGTGGAGTATGCATAATAATCTAATAGCATAGCATAGTGGTAGAATACTGCATAGAGTTATGAAGATAACAAGAATCCTTTTTAAACATAACATATGTGTATAAATCATGACATTCTTAATTGTGAAAAAATTATATCATGATCTTACTTAATAAACATTATCTAATTACATTTATCACATATCCTAATGAAATGGAGAGATTTAAAATAATGGGATTATCCATCACATCATAAAATACATATAATCAAAAATTCTATGCGGAAAGGAAACAGATAATATTCATATACCTGAAAAAACACATGGATGAAAATGTGTTCAAAGATATGTCATAAGTTGAAATTAAATGAACAAAATTATATGTTATTAAAAAAATAATATGTATCATATCTTTCTATATTATATCAGCATTCTTGAATTGATATGAAACATCTCAAGGGAAGTCAATTATATGTTTTGGAAAAATAGTATTTCCGAAATCTCAATATTTTTATAAGAAATCATCTCCACAAAGTAGTAAAAAATATGTCCCTAGAAAGGTATGGAAAATATTATTCCAAGTAAAATTTTAATGAAATATGGAATAATTAATAAAAAAATAGAAATAGAAGGTAACCTAATAAGAAAAAATTGGGATCAAGATTCCCCTTACCCTAGATCACATTTCATTTTTTAACATATCTATTTCTATAAAAAAAATTACATTTATTAAAATAATAAACTCATAGATAGTTATGTTGCATTTTCGCCATTGATAATTTATAATAAATTTATTCTTGTTGTTGAATTTATTTCTAAAAAAATTATTGTTTTGATATTACGCTTTCTTTATAATACAATGTATTGTTTGAATTTTTCATTATTGACTATTTCAACTAAAAATATAATTAAATTTTATCTAAAGTGTTGAAAAAAATAGATTATTAATTTTTGATATCATAAATAAATTTTTACAACCATATAAGAGGGAAATGATAATAAAATAATTGGTGACATCCTTTTTTGTAGTTACCCAACTATTAATGGGACAATGTCCAAAGAAGAGGTTTAAGAAATATAACAAATTAATATTTTACAAAATAAATATAAATAGAAGCTTAATTACGTGAAAAGTTTTATTAGACACTGCATAATTAATATATATAGTTTTATAATATAATATAATATAACGATTGGGGAAGTGTATAAGAAAAATTAAAGGTAAAAGACAAAGGAATCATACATCCATCTTTATGTTTATCCTTTTTTATGACACCAGAATCTATTAAAATATTGAACTATACGAATCTATGAAATCACTAAAGAATTTATGGGGCTTATTATTTGAAATATTGTTAGAGTTTTTGATTTTATATAAACAATATATGATATTTATATGGGGATGGAGAAGATGTATTTATACATAAGTGGAGGAGTTTATTGAGGATAAAATATTGAATAAGCTATAATTTTCAAGGTAATCCTTGTTATTTAGTTTTTATTAAAATTATTTTATATATTTCCCTAAAGATATGTTTATAGAAAATATTCCCCTTTAGAATATAAATTCATTATTTTATTGAAAATAAAATTAAAAAATTTCAAATATATATTTTAAATGTAAGACGTTAGATTTTAATCTTTGGAAAATATGTTTTATGTTTTGAATTTCAATTTTGTGAGTTATTTAACTTATTAATAATTTATTATTATATCCAAAAATTTTATAAACAAGTATGTTATTTTCACAACATAAATAATTTATCATTAAAAATTCATGTTATGTAAGAGTATTATTTTTATGGTGCACCTAAAAATGTTGTTTTTTAGAATTTTTTAAAAAAACTCCTTCGAAAATATTTACATAAGGATAAAAAAATCAGTTTTTAAATAAATCATATTGAAATAAATAATTTAAGAATTTATATAAATTTATTTATTTATATTAAAAATATTAAAATATAACATATTGAAAAACTAATTATGATTTTATTTTGTTTTTTATTTCTGATATTTATTTGATGACATTTTAATATTTTTATTTTCATAAATTATTCAAGATAAAAATTATTTATATTATATTTTACTATTTTTAGTCATGTAACTATTCTATTGATAAGGGTACTATTCTAAATGGTAGTATTGCTATTCCAATGGTCATGATATAATTTCAATGGCCATATTACTATTCCAATAGCTATACAACATCCAATAAACACTATTTAATTATCTCATTTCTAATTCACCTCATTTCCACTCCTGTTTAAATATATTAATTATCCAAAATATATATCAGATTAGTAATGTTACTTATTTCTTTCAGTTTTATTGAAATGTTGGAAAATTCATGGATTTCAACATGATCCATATCTTAAAGTTCAAAAAGAATTATTTTTTGTGTCTGTTTAATGTATCATGAAAATACATTATATTTTTAGGGATATATTTATTCTATATATATAATGTTTCATGACAAATAATTAAAATTTGACATGTTTCATGTGTCTAAACTACTCATAAATATAATATACCTTATTTATTTAGAAGGGAAACTAAATATATAAAATTATGGAATATTATATTCCACCTATTTATAAATTTCATGCTTGAAATTTCAACACATACCCATGGTTGGAATAAATGAGGATACTTTTTTTCATTTCCTACTTAGTACTCTATATTTATTCAATGTACATTTTATCATTCCAATGCACAATAATGCGGTGAGTTTTCATTTTGAGAATAAATTTATCTAAATAGTCCATGATATTCAAAAACTCAACCATGTAGTATAGGCCATTCTCTAGTCATACCACCTCTCGATTCCATATATATGAGGGATAATGTATGTACATGATAATAATAAATATGTGGATGAAATCATAAACCTGATATATATTTTTGGGAAGTGATAAAAGATAGAACACATATCCTATGTAATTAAGGATCTTAATAGAGAAAATGTACATAGTGATTTTTCTAATAGTGACCCGTAAATTTCAAAAATGGATATTACATCCAAAGAGATGAATAATCATTTCAAAAATTTCCAATCCACACCAAAATCGTATAGTTCTAGTGATTTTGGAAACTTAGAAAGAAAAAATAATTTATAATTTTTTTATATCTCTACTCACTAAGACATTTATAATTATAACCCTTATTAGACTAATCATTCCCATAATCCTTCTTCATAACTTGGAGAAAGGAAACATAGGAATGGGTGAGATAAAATTCTTACTAATGGTAAACAAGGGATGTGTGAATAATCATATAAAAATTACATGAGCATAAGGGTGTAATAATGTCATCTTAATATTTTAAATCCATACCCTATATATCATAGATCATAATCATTCATCATAATAAAAATTTGGGATGTTCATAAAAAAGTAATCATAAAATTATAAAATAACAAAATATATAAGAGAATGTAAATGTAAGATGTCCTGAAATTATGTCATACAGAAAAAAATATAGCTTTTTGGACTTGTATAAATAGATACAACTTTTAATATTATGGTAAGGGAAGAAATTTAGACCCTCTCATAAAATCATTGAGATGAATCTAGGTCCACATGTGATATAATGGACATAGAATCGAATTCCATGCATTAAATAATAGAGATGAAAATGAGGTCCATATATAATGTTATGAACATGAAATGAGGTTCACACATGACATCTTTATCACATGAATTATCAAATATTACTCAATTAATTTGTGGTACATATAGGATACACCCTTTACATAATGAAAATCATACATATATGTCCCAGAAGGCTATAATCCATGAATCATATAAGAACCCATGAAAAAAAATTGGATTTCAAAAAAAATATCATTATAAACAGAAATAAATAATGAAAAAATACTGAAGCTATCCATGGATGACATGAGGAGTAATGATTAAATAATATCAAAATATTTTATCATTAATAAAAAATTATTTTTAATGATCTATTGAAATAATTCTTGAGGAAATAAAAAATCATTTTTTGAAATCACATATTTTAAAAAAGATGAATAATTATAATGAAAAATATATTTTTTTAAAGAACCTTTAATAAATTTATACGAATCACCAAAGAAAAAATTATCCCTGATGTTGAGATTATTTCTTCTTTCTATATACTTAAAAAAAATTATTCCATACATTTTTTGGAAAGGCCATAAAATACCTCATTTGGAAGACATGAAAAATAATCAATTAAAACCGTTTTATAAAAATTCAAACATTTGTAAAAATGACGTTAAAAAATTATTGATTAATTGTAACAACATTATTTAATTTTTTTAGATAACAAGGATATGTAAGAATAATATTCCAAAATAGAGAGTTAAAAATAATCAATCCTGAATATTTATGAGAATGTGAAATAAAACCCTTACTATTTTTGCAACATTTTAATTGTAATCCCTTCAAATAAATTAACATAGATGTATATGTAAATCCAATTAAAACTCAAATTATGTATCATAAATTAAATTTATGGGTAGTATATAAACCACACAAATGAGACATGTTTTGAATATGGCATGTTTCCTAGAAAAATAAAACTAGGATGAAAATTTATTACCTATTTTTTCATGAATCTATGTTCCTGTTAAAACCTCTTATATAATAAATATTTATTTTTTAAAAAATTAAAAAAAAACAATCTCAAATATATCATACCATGTATTACTTATTTATGAAATTGTATCACCTATTTTAAAAAAAATTAATTAACATGAATGTTTTTGGTGATAATAGATTTATTTTCAAAGCATATTTTTGTTTAGATGTCCTAATCCTTTTACCTTGATTATGGATATAGAACATAAAAAAAATTAACCAAGGTATAAAAATACATATTATTTATTATATTCAAATATATTTTAATCCATAAAATTTATAGATAATAAATTTACATATTCCACAGAGATTGTAGGTTGTACATACACCTGAACACTGTATTCATATTTCAACAGATGAAAAAAAGAATGCTAAATATTAATTATATTTTTTGATTCTTAATATATATTATATATTATATATAATATGTATTCATAAAATATTTTCCCATTACCATTCACATAAGATATAAATGAGAAAAACTACATCACTTCACAGAGGTGGTTGTCCGCACGTACGCACAAATGATGTTGTCATTTTCTAACATTTTCTAAGGTAAGAAGATAGTTGTTTAATTATAATAATGTGGTTGTTATTATATATAAAAATTAAACCCAAAATTATAATCATCGAAAAAATATGGTGATGTGAAATGGATTGTATTTCCATGTGGATATGATAAGATGTACTTATGCTTGAGAGATATATTCATATATCATTTAGTGGGAAAGAGGGTGTATAATAGCATTTTAAAAATAAGGGATTAATTTAGATTTATTGAGTTTATTGACGTATCCATTTTTTGATAAATTCCATACATTTATCAGATTTAAAAGAATATATAAACTGAAATTGTTTCAGAAATATGATTAACACCTTTTTTGGAGACCTCCTTTAGATCACTCTTTATGAAACCTAAGGATAGTATTTTGAGGATACCAGTACCACCATATCTTGTCTAAGGATGATAATAAGATTAATGGTAATGTTTTATTCATGTTATGTGGATAAATTTTATATAAATAATTGAGGGAGGATGTTAACATTTATAATAAAGGTGAGGAGAACTTTTTAATTTTTTTTTAAAAATCAATTTAATAAAGATATTGGGTTCGTTCCTATGTAAGAATTTTAGATGAGGACCGTGCGTAGAGTTATGTTTTTTTTAAATATTGGATATAATTCAGATTTTTGTTAATGAAGTGGTTATGTGGTGTATTACAAGTTTTAGTGGTGTCACAGGTGTCTGGGGAAAGAAATGATAAGAAACGATGGAAAACAATGTGCAGTGCATGGGTGGGTAATGATTATTACAAAATGTTCATGTGGATAGGGAAACCATATGACCATTCATCCTCTCAAATAGTGGTAAGAGCAATTTAACCATATGTTTTGTCAAATTTTGTGGGTTATCCTAGGATACCGTGTGGTTCATCACCTTTTGGAAAGGTGGATCCACATAATTGGTGCACAATTTTGAAAAATTCGAGGCCAAACTATGCATCCCATAAAAGTTAGAATTTTCGATTTTTTGATAGCATGATTAAATGATGATTCTATGAATTTCTCACCTATTCCTCCTATATAATCCTGGTCTATGAAAAAAACCCTCTTATACTTCCAATGGAAAATTCCCCATTAATTCTTAGGCATTTGGAATTTGGTTAGGTGATTATTGAATCTCAGAGTACGTCTCTAACTCTAATTCCTTCCATTTTGTGGGAGATGACTGGTGTGTTGTTTCCCTGACTCCAAATATTTAAACCCTTGTTTTATGCGGTTAAATTTATGTGGTGTCTGAGGAAATTTTAGCTTTAATCAAGGGATAAGTTTGGATGATAAATTGTCTCCACAACTATGGTAGGTTGTCTTGAATATTTTTCCCATAGTGTCATTGTTTTATAAGTGTATGTTGATTTGGAAATGTACTTCCTTGATGAATGTTTATTCTTTTACTATGGAGAGAATTTTGTCCTTAAATTAATGTGAGAGATCCTTCACGGACATCATTGGGTTCATTAATGATGTGAGACTAAACCTAGAGATACACTTGGGGTATACCAAACCATTGAAAATAGTACAATTAATCTATAATCATTGATATAGGTTAATAATGAAGGTAACTAGGTTTTTCATTGTATTTGGAGTGTGGGTATAGTAAAAGGGACAATAAAAGGATTACATGTTTCATTTTTTAATGTTTCTAATAGTCTTTTGAAATGATATAGTAGTTTTGTGAATTTATTTTGATCTAGTTATGGTTTTCAATGAAGTAATGTGATTTGTTGAAAGTGTGTAATGGTTTAAAAATATAATTTTGACCTCAAATTGATATAAAAAGGTATTTTCATAAAACTTTTAAAATGATTATTTGAAATGGTGGTGTGGTTTCACATTTTATAAAAATTCATTAATGGATGCTTGAAATTTTTTAAAATAGAAATGGAAACCTTATAGAATAGATTAACTTTCAATGTGGAAGACTTAATTTTAAAATGGGTAATTCAAGATAACTTTAAATAGTTGGTTTGGTTTTGGTGCCTTATTTAAAAAATGGAGTGTCGGGTTTTTCTTAAGAAATGATCTTGTTTTAAGGATCTGTTCAGACGTTGGTGATTGAAATAGTAAAAATGGGTAAATGTGCTTAATGGTTAAATAAAGATTTCTATGTTTTAAATGGATTTAATTTGGTATTGAATTGAGGATCTAATCCACATGTTGGTAAATAATAACTCTCTAGTCCCCACCAATATATTGTATGACTAGGATATTGGAGTGAGACTCCTCAACATGGGTTTGGATAGACTGATGCTCTTGGACCCACCAATTTCGTGTAGGATTAAGCCATTTTAATGAGACTCATAGTACATTGGATGGGATAGAATAATACTCTAGGCCCCAACGCTGTATTTTTTCGATTTGGGGGTGTTAGAGTTGGCCTCTATTTTCTGGATATATGTAATTGATATGGTAGATTGAACTGATTCTCCATATTGCATAGATAAATTGAATTGATTAATTAATACACCATATGACTAAATTTATATTACACCGAATTCTATATATTAGTCTATCAACATGGACGGATCGAGATAGGATGTTTAATTTTCAGGATGGAACATAATGCCTAAAATTGTTAATTAATATATTTTTTTAAATATGAAACATGTATACATTTTTTATGTATGTTTATTAATCTTATATTACCTTTATAAGTTTTGGTAAATACCAACTATTTCTTGATACAATATTATTGGTGGCCTAATGACTTGTACTCACAACCTATTTGGGACTCCATGGAACTTGGTTACCCTAGACGATGCTACTTGTTTTCTATTATAGGTTCAAGTCATGAACATAGTGTTTGGTTTGTGCATGGGCTGATGAGTTGGATGGGAGATCAATACATCTTTGGGGATGAGTTTCACGTTCAGGATCCTTTTGGTATTTCTGGTTTTTTTCTTTACTTGTATTGACTACAAGAAATGTATTGTACTCATCATATAGTTATAGCATGTGCTATTTGGTTACATGGTAGACTTTGTTGTATATTTTCCATTAATGGATAAAAAATTTTCTTCAATCTATTGATATATTTTTTCTATGTTGTCACTCTTAAAAGTTGGTATATACTCCCCAAGATATCTCTATATACCTTCAATACTAGTCGGTAGCCTCTATAGTAGAAGGAGGTGAAACTGGGGTTATTCGATGACCGAACAACTGAAAAAAGATATTGTGGCTATCATGATGGTGATATTAAAATTTGGTATTATAGGATGGTTTCTTTTGACTAACTATTTTTTATTGTTATAAAGGATATATATCTCTTTTTATGGATTGTTATTGAGCTCATATCTAGGTTCCACTAGCCACACATATTAGAGAAAACCCATGTTTTGTGGGTGGGAGTGGATGTTGTGTTTTATTCATTATGGTTGATTGATACTTCTACCTCTGGTGGAACATTTACATGTGATTTTATTGATTTATTATGTTTCTTTAACTTATCGTTATATTGAAATAGAGGGTTTTTTAGTTCATTAATCCTACTAGGAACATATTATTGATAAGTATTCTATATTTTTTTTATGATTGATATTTATTTGAGGCTCAAATGTTTGTAAGATTAATTATTACTAGAATTTTAGATTTTTGATTATTCCTTGAAATTGCTTTTAATATTTTTTTTTGAAATAAATAGTGGATTAAATTTTTGATTTATGAAATACCAAGTCAATCAAAAAGTTTTTTTATAGAAAATCCCTGGGGTTCTGAAAAAGAGAAATTTGAAAATGAGAAATCTTTTGTTTTAAGTGGTATTATTTAATTATGAAGTGAAATGGGAAATAATTGATCTTATAGATACATTATGATTGGGTGTCCCTAGTGTTGTTATTGCTGATATAACCCATCAATCTCCTGGCCTTTTGTTGTCCTCCACTCTCGTCATCCTCTAGGGTTTCGAAAGTCTTTCTGGGAAGATTCTTCTTCCCTCCTCCTCCTCATCATCCTCCTCCTCTTACCTCTTTGGCATTTATATTCTCAGGATTTCTTCCAACTCTATTCCTGATGATGCCTCTTTAGGGTTTTTACCCTTCTTTGGATTTGAAGTGAATCATCTCTCCCCAGGTTAGTGCTCACTCCCCTGCATGTCCTTATTTGGGTTCCTCCTAAAACCCTTGTATTCTCTTTTTTCTTCTCATCGATTTTTCTCTTCTCTTTCATGGTTTGTCCACTTTGATGAAAGCGCTACATGTTTTCCCCATCTTCTGCACCTCAATTTAATCTTGTGATATTATTATCCCCTCCAGGTCTGTTCGAAAGAGTTGGATTCATGAGGTTTTGGGATTAGCGGCTCGGTGTCCATGGATCTAGAAGGCCTATTCATAGTTTCTCTCTTGGGTTTCTGTCACTGGTCTTCACTTTATCTTTCTTGTTTTTTTATTTTTCTTGGGTTTTATACCCAGTTCTTCTTCCTCATCTGCCTCAACCTTCTATGACATTGAGTTCCATTGCTCCTCTCCTGGTTGGAATTGGAGCGATGGATACACAGGGGTTTTATGTCATGTGGTTCAGCGGTAGTGGATTTATCATTCAGTGATTCATTTCTATTTGGTTTCTTGATCCAGAATTCTTCAGTCATAGTTGTCCCTAAGTGGCTCCTGATGCTGTGTTGTTTCATTTATCTTGCGACACCTTTGATTATCCAAGGATTTTCGGTTGGTTTTTTGAGTGATTGTTGTGTTTCGGGGTCGATGTTGGTCGGAGAAGAGGCATTTATGATAGTGGTTTTGGATGTGCTACTTGTCTTGTGGTGTTTGATGTGATCTTATTTCAAAGATGACATTTTTTCTTTAGATATGATGATGTTGGACTCTGGTGGCCTTCCTCATAGGTCAGGTAGTCGAAGGGCTAAGTCAGCCGGTGTGAGGATGGTTCTGCTATCGACAGGTGACGACAATGATGATGTTTGGAGTGTACAAAAACCATATGACTTGAACAACGATGATTAGTTTGGCAGAGATGATGATGATTTTGATCATGAGATTCATGGGATGTATACCGACAAGGTGACAATTAATTTTGCCGTTGATTTTGAATTTTGAATTTTGTTTTATTGAGGGGTTGATGGTATGTTCTTTTTTTTTTTGAAATGGTTTGAATCATGTAATTTAAATTTTGAAATAATCCACTGAATGTATTTTTAAGGTTCTTAATTTTTCTTAAAGTGGATTTTCAATAAAATAAAAAATGGATTTGGAAGGCTAGTGTTGTGATTAAAACCTGTGAATGTGTGGTTGGGGTAGTGATATTTCCGTATATTTGGATATTTTTTTGGGATTTATGAGACATTTTTTGGATTGATGTATGATAAATTATAAGCTATTATTATGACCTTGAGAGGGTTGTGGCTTGGGTTTTGAGATGTTGTCTGATAATGCTGGTGTAATAGCCTTTGTGTGTTCGGATCATATGAGTCATATTTTAAACCATAATGGGGTGTTGGGATTATAGTTTTCATGTGTCTGTATGGATACCCTTTGTGTGACTCCTATTGTAAATGTTCATAACGGTGTATTATACGCAGTGTGTTTGGTATTTTGGGTGTGAGTGATGCTAGTGAGCAACTAGTTATTTTATATTTTATGTGTGTAGATTAGAAAGAGATTTTCAATGGCTGTTTAATTATGTGAATATAATTTAGGGAGTTGTTATAAATTGTATTTCATGTTGACCAGTGAGAGAGGTCGGATAGTATTTATAGTTTCATTGGGTTCATATGGAAGAATAATATGTTTTAGAATTTGGAAGTTGGACTCAAAAATTATTTCCCAGTGAGGGTTTAGACTATAGGGATAAGTGGAATACGTAAATGGTTTGGGAGTTGTGACTCGAGTTATGGATATGATTCTTCAGCCTTTGGAAATCGAGGGTAGACTTATGGGAGGCTATCACAACATTTTACGTTCCTTGGAATGTGATGTATGTGTTGTTTCATTAGAGATATAATCGATGCAACGTTGGTGGAATTGATTTTTTTTGTAAAAGGTGACAACTATTCCTTTTTTCTTTTCCCATGGAGGCACCTTTGTTCATGTAGTTGGATGTAAGGATGGTTTCAAAATGCTTGGTGAGATGGGGTTCAGACCCATCTCTTTTGATGAAAATTTATGGAGGCCTCAATATTTCCTTTTGGATGAAAAGACAGGGTGACCAAATAATGGATGGAAACTTTTGTTACATAGGTGACACAATGGGTGGGGGTGGTCATAATGATAGGTCTATTTGTATGAATGGTTTGTATATTGGGTGAGATGTTGTAAATTCATTGAGGCTGATGGGGATAATGGATATGGATGCATTGTTACATGAGTGAGTGGGTCATTGGGCCTAGATCTGGTGATTTATTACTTCTTTGATCCATATTCTAGTTCAGTGTATGGTCACGAGAAAGTGTGAGACCATAAGGGCTCTTGTGATGTCTAGATGTGGGCATGTGAGGGAAAGGCATGATACCATTTGTGATGGGTGAACATGTGTCTTGGAATGAGATACTATCATTATTATATGTGATCAGAGTGGGAAGCACACATTATTCATGAGATATTTGGACTATGGATAACTATGGTAGATGTCTTGTTTTTGTTAAAATCTCAATGGGTGTGCTGGAAGAACATGAGTGGGGGAAATAGAGATATTTACAAAGGGAATTTTGCTTCACGATTACATGTAATAGGGACGTAAAGTGGTTGCGAGATTTGACGGGATATAGTATTATCAGTGTTGTGCATATGTTTTAATAAGATATTAGTTGTTAGTGAAGACCAACAATTCTAAAAGGTAAAGTTGTCCCTTTGATGGAGGTGACATCACTGATGAATATTATATGGTTGAGGTCTTTGACCACATCTTAGCATAATTTTAACTAGTGATAATCATGCCCAATATCATGACTTTATCTCAGGAAGGAATATAGAGATATGGATTTATGTTTATCTATCAAAATTAGTATTGTTAGGTTAGAGGGCATCAGGGAGGTTACTCTCTTGGATAAATGTATTTGGAGATGGATGTATGATGTACACCATCACACATTTAATGGTAAAGACCTCAGGATGGGTCAATTGTTGAAGACTTCCTTGGGTACCCCTCTCATAATTTAGTAACGAGTAGTTGGTTGTGTTTTTTTGTAACTCTAGTGGAAGCTGGAAAACCATGTTTGAGCATAGGGGTTTATCTAATCATTGAATCATGACCCAAAGTTCTTGAATTTTTTGAGTAAAGACGTTAAAATGATACTATTATGGTGGTGATTGGTATGTCAGTGATCGATTTGTGGAGAAGGACATGGAGTAGATTCGGTGGAAACCGAATGCTAATAAGAAACCCTTTGAGATCATGTTTGGATTCCTCATAAATTGAAGGAGGGCCATGGATGTGTTGTTTGATCGAGCTAAGTGTTGTATTTTGGAACATGGTGTTTTTTTAATTAAATATGAGATTCTTATGTTAGATTCATTAATGTTTGTGATAATCCCACAATAGTTGATGGAAATGGAGGTTTGGTGTTAGAAACACATTTGATATTGGGCTTTAACTCAGGTAGGTTTATTTAGGTAACCATATATTTCTTTTAATGGTGAATTAAACTCATTCATATTGGGAAGAAACATGAGAATAGTGAAGATGGGTGTTCTAGGATGTGACATCCCTGGATTGATCAACATTGTGAGGAGAAGGAGTGAAAGTGATGATTTGGGAAAATAGTTTTGTGGATTTTTTTCAATTATTATATGTGTTTCAAAAATTTAATTGGTTCTATAGCGAGATCCCAGTGTCCCTTTGACTATGTGGGTATGATAAAGGTTCTTGTTTCATAATGTTGATGGGTTCATAGGAGTAGGTTGTTAGCTTGGAGATAAATTGGTGCCTCGATGGTTTAATTTTACTAGAATTCAGGGGATGCCATAGTTAGGAGCATTGATTGATGGTACCATGCCTTAATTGATAAATTTACCTGGGTAGGTGAAAAGAGTAACATGTAAATAGTGGAAGATGAGTGTTTTTGTACAAACCTACTGTTTATGTTCCAACATAGTATTTTATGTTGAAGGGATGTGGCATTTATAAGACACCTCCTTCCATATGTTTAATCGGAAAATGTTTTTAGGAAATGAAGGAAAACAAAAGAGAGATCAGTTTTTCGAAATCATGTAAATTTTTGGTTAATTATTGTTCAGTAAAAATAAATTTTGATGGTAAGGTTAAATGCTAGTGCGGGGGTGGAGTTCTCATGAATATTTTGGAATAATGAGTTTGGAAGCACATCAAGTAAGTTTTGAATATCGATTTGAGTTAATGTTGGTCATTTTATTTATGGTGGAGGTTCCCAACAACCTTATATTGTGGTGGAGAGATAAACTGTATAGTGGCGAGCACCATAGGGGGTAAGTTGTTTGTTGGTGATGAAATCATTTGTCTGGGATATCTAGGCTCATGTGACTGCCATCTTGGTGGTTTGATTTTCATAATAAGCATTTGATCTGGTTTCAACTGGTTCAATACCTAGAGATGATTGTTATGCATGGGTTGTGCTTCAGATGTTTGGATATAGAGTGAGGTTATTGGGCCTCATTTTTTGGACTAATGTAGGTTATGAAATGTTTTTTGAAATATACATGTTCTTATGATGATGATGGTATTGTGTCACTATTAGAATTTTGGAAACGTGATGAGATGGATAAAAATGATTTGGTCCATGAGTTGTGGAGAGAATAATAATAAAATATTCTCAATTGTCTCTACTGGGATAGTGTAGTGATTTTTTGATATCCTCTATGGTTTTTATTTAGTGTCATTACCTAGAATTCCTATTTTTTTATGTTGGTAATGATGGGTTTGATGTGGGTACCTCCATAGAGGGGCATCGGGTTCATGATTGTGGATCATGGTGAGAGTGATTTCTTTTGTGTAAGACTTGTTATGCAATCTAAGTGCGGTGAATGCATGTTCATGTTCATGAGAAAACATGCGTGATGGAGGTTGGTGGGTGGGCCTCATAGCTTATCCTTTTGTTCTTGATGGCTTAGTGAGGCTTGGAATTTTGACACAAGGATGATCAGTTATAATGTGGGGAAGTTATAAGATCCCGAATCTACAAAGATCTATTAACATTTTCACATTTTGGTAAAACAACAATGTTTATTTCTAAATAATTTGTTATTAGTAGTGTGTGAGGCTTCAACGGAATCCTTGTGGTCCATGCCCAAAAGAGAGAAGAAGGAGTCCAAATAGTGTGCAATGCACAGTTTGCACAAGTTTATCAATAACAATTTCACTAGATATGGAAAACATACGACCAAACATCATCTTAGAAAAAGTAAATATCACGAGTATCACCTATTTTTTCAAAACATGTAGTTTTTTCTAGGAGACCGTGCATCTTGTACTCACTTAAACATAGGGATCCAGATAGGGGTGGCATGGTTTGGAAAACCATGTGGCCGAACTATGTAGTCTTTAAAAGTGGAAAATTAAGAATTTACTATCTGAGGATTAAATGATTCATCCCTAAATTTCACCATTATTCCTCATCAATCACCTTTGGTGATGAACCACACACTCCATGTCTTCCAATGGATGTTCTCTATTGAATATTAGGTTCTTGGAGTGACATTGGGTGTGAATCAATGCATTGAGTTAGTATATGATTCAATTTTCTTCCAATATATATAAAAGTCTTAGGGTGTTGTTTAATCTAATATATAAGCTCTAAACCCCTATTTTCTTATGGGTTCTTTTTGTGGTGTTTTCGGCCATTTTAGCTCAAATTAAGTGCTGAGTTTGGATGAGGGTTTGTCTAGAAGCATGTGACAGGTGGTCTATAATCATATCTTCAATGTCTTATTATTTCACAAGTGTGTGTGCTTATGCCAACATATTTCATTGATGTAATTTTTTGACATTGATGAAAGAAAGTATTTAGGGCCTTAAATTGACATGTGATACCCTTCATGGACCACATTGGGTTCATTGATGATGTGAGAACAAACCCATGACTACCCTTGGGAAATTCAAAACCCTTGGAAATGGAAGAATGGATTTGTAAATGTTGAGATTGGATAATTATGAATGTAACTGGGTAAGGAATTCTAATTGGAATGTGGGAATTGTTGAATGGATAATTAAAAAAGAATACATGTGTTATTCTATGAAGTTATTAAGAGCCTTTTGAAATTATTGAAATGAGGTGTTTTGGATTTTGAAATGAATAGGGTTCTCAGTGATGGAAAGTGATGTTATTGAAAAAGGGTAATGTTTTAAATGTTTGTTTTGACCTCTAAGTGATTTAAAAAGGATTTTTCCTAATATATTTGAAATGATGATTTGAAATGGGGGGTGTGTGGTTTCTCTTTTTCGGAAAATTATTTAATATATATTTTAGATGGTCGTAAATGGATATGAAAGCCTTGGGGAATTTTCAAGACCCGACCACTAGGCCGCATGCCGTGACTACCCCAATCCTTCCTTCCATAGGCCAGAGGATGATGAATACAACTAGAAAGGAATATCCCAAAAACTAGAAAGGCATTTCCTCTAAACATGTAAACTCACAACATTTAATAACACAGCTGGATACTTGCACAAGGTAAATTAAAAACCGAATATGGTGTGTACAGAATGTAAAGGGGTCGGAATACAAGCCCAACTAGAATGTATAAGTAAACTGAAAAAGAACAGCTCCTGTGAACACCCTCCAAATATCCTACCAGATGGGTAGGTACAACTCTTGAGTGGCCGTCCCTACGTATCATCTCATCTATTTTCCTCCTCCGATCAACCTCCAATTTGGTACCCTCGACCTTGATCTGAGTTTTTTGTTATCTGCACAAGACAAAGTAATGTGCGGGCGTAGCCCGTGCATGGGTGAGTATAACGATACTTAGTAGGGACCCCAAGACCCTCATAGGTCTTATAGAGTTCCAAAAAGGAAAAACCACAAAGCAAGAAGCAGTAATAATCAACACTACTTAAGTATATGCCCATACTTATACATAAGTTATCAAGAAAAACACACCTCACACATGAGGAAGGAATAACACAATGGTAAAACCTCTAAGGTAGAATTACCACATAGGTAACACCACAAAGGTATAAGTACCACACATGTACACCACGGCGATATAAGTACCACACAGGTACACCGCGAAGATATAAGTACCACACAGGTACACCACAATGATATAAATACCACAAAGTTAAGTAATCAACTCACACAGGTATAAGTGATGTATAAATGTACAGATGATTATTCGTGAAGCTAGATCATCTTATTTTATCAAAAGGAAATGCCGCTGAATATACGGAGTCTAGCCCACACTTGATCGATATTTACTAACCCCTGAAATGAACCACACCACATATGACCCACAAAAAATCAATATGCATTGACTCACAAAGGATTTTTGAGTGCTGACCCACACAAGACTTGACCTACATAGGGACAGTATGCGTTAACCCACTCTGGATCGCTGGGTGCTGACCCACACAGGATCTGACCTAGACATGATCAGTATGCGCTGACCCACACAGGATCGCGGAGTGGTTACCCACATAGGATTGATATGTACAATCCCCCGCAATGGCCCATACAGGATATGACCCACCTAGATTAAATTGGTAACTAACCTACGTATTATCCGTCTCCAAACTCCACCTAATTGTCAGCCACTGGAATCCTCGCACCCTATGCGCTCGAGTTCTGTAGAATATTCCCCTTGAGAAATCAGTCATACCTCAACTACCAGTACGCTCGAAAAAGGAGTATCTGAATGTTATGTCACATCAAAAGAGTCCTAACGCTACATGCGGTGTGTCAAACGGGCGCATGGTCTGTAGGTTATTAGTGTTCCTGCTCTGAGGGCCCAGTTAGATTCGGGGTTGGATCCAACCTATTCGTACACCATATTTATCCAAAACTCATGTGGAGTATAAAAAAGGACCGTATCGATCCAAGTATCCAATTGTCGCAGACGGTTCATCAAAATTATACCTGGTTCTCAAGTTACTTTAAAAAAGGTGTATCTAGGTCTAATTGAGCATGGTTCTGCTCTGACCTAGTTGGACCAACCTAGCCTTGGCCGAACCATCCCGGTTCGGGTCGCTCGAGCCAGTCTGGGTCCGACCTGGTTGGTCAGGGCTGCTGCGAGCATGGCCTAGCCCACGAACTGGTGGCCCGGCCCTCTTGGCATGGCCAGCGGCGCGGCCTGCCTGGCTAAGTGTGGGTTCCGCCCTTGCCGACACCTGGGGACCCCCTCCCCACTTTGTTCACATAGCTGGCCTGCGAGACCCCTTTGAGGTCTTGCATGGTGTGATGCTGCCGGTCGAAATGCCCGGGAGGTTCTCCCAGCGGCGCGGTGGCACGCCGCTGCTCCACCCGCATCTGTCCCGGTGTCCGCTGCCCTCCGGCCTCCACCGTAGCCAAGCAATCGTGACCACCTACTCCAGCAGTGTGGATGTGTGTCGCCACTATGCCATGCAACCGAACAGATACTAGCCACCACCCTTCTATGCCGCGGCTGATGAGCCGTGGCCTACTGCTCAACTGTCGGCACGAACATTCGCCACCCTCATTCCTCGTGGCTAGCCTGGTGCAGGCCGCCACCTTCTTCTGCGATCCATCACGACTTCATTCCAATCCCTAAAATAATGTCGTTCACATATTCACGATTCTCAGTTCAAGGGATCTAATTCCATATGTCGTTCTGAAATGAGTCATTGTGCTTTCATCATCCTTAATTATTTTGCGTCGATGAATGCACAAAGAACACATGAAAAATGAAAGAAAAAGGGTAAAGGTATATGTGCGGAATGATGGACATGTTTGATTGGCCATCGTCATTGTGAATCAAGAATCTGAAAAATCTACAAATTTATTTAATCATACTTCTGTATAAAAACCTTACTATGACGTTCATTGATGGTGTTGTGAGGAAGGAGATGATGTCGATGAATGGGAGCTGGCATTCATCACTCTCTCAAATCGCTTCTGAACCATGTTCCAATGACAACGTTCGTGATCTGAAGAGTTATTCATCGTTGGAAAATATTTCTCCAAAGGTTCTCCCAAGCTCTCATTTCAAAATGATTCCCAAAAAAGGAGTGAGGATCCATCATTAATTGTGTTAATTCAATTAAAGATGGTACAATTAAGTTGTCACATTAAATCAATAAGATGTCTCATTAAATTTGGATAATTCCAATGGTTTCCTTAAATTAAATGGTTGTTAGAGTTGTCCCCACCATCATGAATTCAAATGGAAGTTTCCAAAAGAAATATAAAATAAATGTTGTTTTATTTTATTTTTATCATTTTATCTCACCCACGAAAATCCAAAAAACTAAATTTCACCCTTGACCTACTACGGTCGAGGTGATGGTCTCTTTATGTGAATATAAATGTTTTGAGATCAGTAGTGTCCTCATATTTCTATTCCGAGCACCAGTTCAAATGTAACAAATACCTGCTCATACGTTTACTGAATGTACTAAAAAAAAGTTCCAAAATTTATTTTTGGCATAGTAGGCCTTGGAATCACACTTCTTAAATTTTATTGGAATCATAATATTCCTATATAATTAAAAAATTACCTGAAAAAATATGTCTCTTTACATTCTACCCACTTTAGTGCTTTGTGTCTCCAAAAGCCACAACACAAACTAGGGAAACAAGTGGGGGTACTGAGCATAAATCATATACTCCCGCTCCAATGTGCTCTCCTGGAAGTTCCCTTGCTGCCATCATATGTGTAATATAGGTATCGATTTCCCACATAGGACATTCTCATATCGATCCTCATTATCCACTGGAACCTCTGAAAACGTTGCACCATTGTCGATTCCCAACTCGCCCCACTAAATGATGTGTGAATGATAATGTACATATCTCATTAGCTGTGATACGAGGAAAATGGCATGCACCCAGTGCAACTTAGGGGGAAGATCTAAGAGGTAAGCCACCTCACCAACTCTACTGAGGACCTAAAAGGGTCCGAGGAACCTCGGAGATAACATGTCGCCTCCGCCAAATCAACGCAAACCTCGTCGAGGTGAGACCCATTCAAAGACATGGTCACCATCCTCGAAATGAAGAGGTATCCTTCTCCTGCCAGTATAAGACATCTTCCTGCTCTGTGTAGTCTTCACCTGCTCCTCGATGTTCTGTACCTTCTCTGCAGTATCCCATACCATCTCTATCCACATGAGTGCTGACTTCCCTGGGTTATTTCATCACAAAGGTCATCTGCAAGGTCGACCATACAACGCCTCAAATGGTGCCATTCTGATAGTGCAATGATAGTTGTTGTTTCCCAAGAACTCAAAAAAATTAATGTGATTCTCCCAGCTGTGGCCAAAATCTAGGATTCAAGCATGCAAGAACACAACATGTACTCAAGGGTATAAAAGGTCTGCTCTTTCAAACCATCAATCTAAGGAAGGAAGGTGGTGCTCAACCAAAGTTGTGTCCCAAATGCCTCCTGTAACCCCTTCCTTAGCTAGGAAGTAAAACGTGCATCGTGATTGGAGACAATCATAGATGTCACTCTCTGAATTTTTAAAATTTACTACACGTAGATGTGTCATAATCTATATAATGATTCATGCTCTCTAATATGAAGGAAGTGGTCTGACATGCTGAGTTGATCAACGATCACCCAGATTGAATCATGACCCTTGGGCATGCATGGAAGTCCTGTAAAAAAGTATATGGAGCTCCCATTACCACATCCACTTTGGCACCTCTAGAGGATGAACTATGCCTGATGGTACCTGATGCTCTACCTTAATTTGCTGACAAGTGAGGAACCATGAACAAAATCTGCAATAGCTTTATCTATTCTTGACATCTAGTGCTGATGCCGGAGGTCCTGGTACATCTTCACCACTCATGGATGTACTGATAGAGGGGATGTATGGATGTCCATCAACACCTCCTCTCATTGCAACATTATCACCATAGTACATCCTATCTTGAGGATGACATGTTCCACAACTTCTGAAAATCAATCAGGAGCATGTCCAGTGGATATAAGAGCATGTAAAGTATCACAGTCAGTGTCTCCATGTTGTACCTCCCTGACTCGATAATGTAGTAGGAGAGTGACCGTCATATACTGAAGATAATATACTCCATCTTGATTCACATAATCTATATGCAATGTGGAAAGTGGATCTATCGCCTCACTCAACAATTATATACTACTTCTTTTGCTAAGTGCGTCTACTACTACCTTCCCCTGCCAAAGAGTATATAATATCTCAAAGTCATAGTCCTAGAAGAACTCAATCCAACGCCACTGTATTAGGTTCAGGTCCTTCTGATAGAATAGATACCTAAGAATCTTTTGATTAGAGTATACTATAATAAATTCTCCCATCATGTAATGTCTCCACATCATCAAGGCGATGTCCACTATTGCTAACTCTAGGTCATGGGTAGCATAGTTCTGCTCATTCTATCTCAATTGTCGAGAACCATACGTGATCACTGATCTCTCTTACATGATGACACATTCTTGTCTGGTCCCTGATGTTTCATAGTAGATGACATACCCAATGCCTTCATCTAGTATCCCCTAGATGCTTTAACTCGTCAGTCTCTACTTCAGCTCCTAGAAACATTGCTGGTATCTCTCTGACCACATGAATGTTTTCACCTTCTTCGTCAATGCTAATAAAGGGGGCCGCAACTCTGGAAATGTCAGGCAAAAACCTTCGATAGTAACAAGCCAAACCCAGAAAACTGTGCACTTCTGTCACACTCATGGGTGGATCCCAAGAAATTACAACCTTAATTGTCGCTAAATCACTACAACTCCATCCTCCAAGATGACGTGTCCCATATTTTAGACCTCTCGTATCCAGAGCTAGCTCTTTGAGATATTACTATTAAGATGGTTCCCTCAGAGTGTGTCCAAAACTATCTGCAGATGATAGGCATGCTCCTCCTACATCGCTGAGTATATCAGGATGTTGTCAATGAAGACTACCACAAAGCGATGAAGGTATAGCTAGAAGAGCCTATTAATGAGTCCCATGAACACTTCTGTGGTGTTTTTCACACCAAAAGGAATAACAAAGAACACATAATCTCCATACCAACATCGGAAGGTCATCTTCTGCACATCCTTATCTCGTACTCTGAGCTGGTGATAGCTTGATCTGAGATCTATCATCAAAAACTATCGTGCTCTCTTCAACTGATCAAAGAGATTGTCAATCCTCAGTTGTTGGTACTTATTCAACACAGTCACTTTGTTCAGGTACCTATATTCCACTTAGATTCTCCAACTCCCATCCTCCATCTTCGAAAACAAAATCGGGGCTGCTCAAAGAGAAAAGCTGGTCCTAATGAACCCCTTTCCCTTGATGTCCTCCAGCTGTATATGCAGCACTCGATCCTCCGCGGGAGCCAACCGACTTGCTGGAATAGATATTTGTGTCATCCTTGGGTACAAGTCGATGTAAATGAAAACATATCGATGAGGTGGTAGAACCTAAACATCATCAGAGAAATCATCAGCGTACTTGTCTACCACTATAGGGAAGATCAGACTCTCAACATCTACTGATCCGAGGGTAAGGCTAGCCAACTGATGTGTGATCGACAATACCCTTTTATAGGTATGTCCGTCATGCGATTCAAAGGTTCCCTTCTCTATGATGAAGTAAAACTGGGTCCCATCCATGTAGACACACCACACATTGAGCCTAATGCAGTCAATCTGATCATTGACTGTTGATAACCAGTCCATACCCAAGATGAAGTCGTAAGGCGTCGACGCCAAAACTAGGAGATATGAGCCCTAGATATATACTTCTAGAGTAATCTCACACTACTGGGAGAAATGTGTAACCATCTAATCCACTCTAGTATAAGTCACTAGCCGTAAATATCGATCCAACTGCTCCACCGGTATCTTTGAGCTACGAACGAGGGTCATGGAATTAAATGAGTTACTTGATACTGTGTCTATATGTACTGCATCACGGTTAGAGTAGACACAAATTGAACCTTGTATCATCTCTGGAGTTCCGTGGTTGTAGACCTCAGTTTACTAGAGTTGATATCATCCCTATCAACCTGCTCCTTGTGGTCAGGGTGGACGACCTGGAGGTGGTAATAGTAGAACCTCGAATCGCTGCCCACTGCCTACTGGATCGCACTCTCCACTACCACATCAACCTTTTGCCTGTGGACCCCATCAATGGAATCTTTTCCTTTGCCCAACCGGTCCTTTAACCTTCTCCTGATCATCCGTATGGTGGGTCGTGCAGTTGCAATCCATGTGACCATGCCCGTCATATTAGTAACACTACCTAAACCTCACCTATACTGCTCTATCTCGAGAGCCCCGACCACTAACCCTGTATACTGTGATTGTCCGCCTGTATGCCCGATCTTCCTGGACCTTTGCGTCATCTATATACTGATAACTACCGATCACTCTACTATGTGTCATCTAGTGCTGGGTCTCGCTGCGGTTGAATGCTCCACAAGGAAGCTCTCCATTAAGAGTTCTTTCTCTAACAAACCCTCATGCCTATGGATACTACGAGAAATCATAAAATCTCTAATCTCTTATCTATGACACTGCTCAAAAGTCTGGGGCCTGATGAAAGGGTCTCACACTATTTCAGTGGAGTAGCGTGAGAGGTCTATCAACCTCACTGAATACTGAGCGTGAGTCATTCTTCAATACTGCAAGTGGTGAAGATCTTGTATATGCACTGAGAATAGGGTCATTGCGATGAACTCCACCCTAAAAAGGCATTCGAAATCCTCCCAGATGAGAGTCACCTCGTCGTTAACTTGGAGATTCAAACTCCACCATCTGCCCACTGGTGCCTAATGAAGACTGGTGGAAAGGATCACCATGAGATCTAATAGTGTCCCTAGTAGTTGAAAAACTCTATCCACGGCTTCCAGCCAGTCCTCAGACACCTGTGGATCTATCTCGCATCGGAACCTCAGTGGCCTCTAGGGCTAAAACTCGTGAAACGTGCTGAAGAGGCGTGCACCCTCTACTGTTGGGGCTAGTGTCATTGTCTACCCAACTGGTAGTGGTGAGGTTGGTACACCACCTGATGGTACAACTATAGTAAGGGGGCCCTGCACCTAAGCCTCGTTGCTTGGTGGGTTGACATCACATACTATACATGGAACCCTGGATGGTAGTCTGAATGGGGGAATCCTGAAAAGAAACAGGTGAGACACAGTCATTATGTTATACCTATTGAGCTGACTCAATGAGATGATAATGAAATTTTTCAAAAACACACACGCAATCATTGTTTTCATGCACTGTGTCTGAAAGCAGAAGTCAGGGTCTTGGTGTTTGGATATGTCAGCCACCACACCAACACTGTATTCCCCAAACTAAAAACCACACTCATAACACTTACCACTATTGGAAATTTAAAGATCTGAGTCCATGTTCTATGGTAGAAATGAACTTCTCTGATTCCAATTTTTCATGAACTGACCCCTGAGGCTCGTGACGTGACTACCCGAAGCCCACCTTCCATAGGCTAGGTGCTGGGGACTACCACCGGAAAAGCATATCCCAAAAACCAGGAAGGCATTTCATCTAAAAATGTAAACTCACATAAACAAATCACATTGTAGGATATAATAAAATGTTAAACTATAATGTAAATAGGGTGTGTACAATATGTAAATGGGTAAAATTCAACACTAACTTGAAAGTAAAATAAAAATAAAAAAGAACAGATCAAGTGAACACCCTCTAAGGATCCCACCTAAAGGATAGGTACAAATATTTAGCAGTTGTCTCCATGGATCATCTAATATATTTTCAACCTTTGATCAGCCTTCAATCTAGTACCCTCGACCTCTATCAGAGTTTTCTATCTTCTACACAAGACACAACAAGGTTCGGGTGTATCCCATGTAGGATGAGTATAACAAAACTCAGTAGGGACCCCGAGACCATCATAGATCTCCTAAAGTTCCACAAAGGAAAAACCCCAAATCACAACGAAATATTCATCAACACTACTTAGGTATTTGGCCATAAATATACCTATATTATCCAAAAAAACTAACCTCACCCATGAGGAATGAATACCACAAAAGTAACACCACTAAGGTAAAAGTACCACACAGGAAACACCATGATGGTATAAGTACCACAAAGGTACAACACAAG
Source organism: Viscum album (assembly GCA_963277665.1). Lineage (NCBI taxonomy): Eukaryota > Viridiplantae > Streptophyta > Magnoliopsida > Santalales > Viscaceae > Viscum > Viscum album. The sequence continues at coordinate 1,565,294,746 of OY728147.1, forward strand.
AATATAAGTACCACCCATTCATATACCTATATTATCCAGAAAAACAAACCTCACCCATGAGGAAAGAATTCCACAAAATTAACACCACTAAGGTACAAGTACAACACAAGAAACACCACGATGGTATAAGTACCACACAGGTACACCACAAAAATATAAGTACCACACAGGTACATCACAATGATATAAGTGCCACACAAGTACACCATGATGATATAAGTACCAAAATGTTAAGGACTAATCTCACAAAGGTATATGTGATGTATAGAATTAGAGATGATCATTCACGAAGCCAGATCATCTTATTCTGTCAAGAGGAACTGTTGGTGATTATACGGAGTCTGAACCACACTAGATTGATAGTTAATAACCTACAGAATGACCCACAAAAAATTTGACCCACGCAAGATCATTATGCGCTAACCCACACATGATCACTATGTGCAGACCAAGAGATGATCTGTTTGGGCTGACCCACAAAGGATCTCTGAGTGCTGACCCACACAGGATCAGACCCACACATGATCTGTATGCACTGAACCACACAGAATCGTAGAGCTTTGACCCACACAAAATTGATTGTTACTTACCACCGCAATTACCCACACAATAACTTTACCCGCCCGGAGTCGATAGGTAACTAATCTCTGTATTATCCGTCTCCAACCTCCGCCTCACTACCAGCCACGGGATTCCTCACACCCAGTGCGCTCGAGTTCTATAGAAATTATCCCTTGAGATTTTCGTCATACCTTAACTACCACTAAGCTCTCCAAAGGAGTAACCCAAAGGTCAGTCACTTCATAATGGACCCAACGCAACAGGTGGTGCGTCAAATTGATGCCCGGTCTATAAGTTATTAGTGCTTCCGCTCCGAGGTCCAAGTTCTATACGAGATTATATCCAACCAATTTGTACTCATACATTATAAAAAATTCAAATGGAATATACCAAAAGGACCGCCTCAGTCCAAGGAACCCTATAACACATACGGTTTGTCAAATGAATGCCCAGTTCTCATGTTATGGACAAAAAGACGTATCTGGGTCTAATTGGGCCTGGGTCCGGTCTGACCCGGTCACATCGACCTTAACCGACCCAGCTGGGTATGGCCCGGATGTCCTGGGCCACGGTGGGCCCGGTCTTCTGGGCCAAAAAAATTCCTACCACACGAAGGGATGACACTCCCAGCCAGGTGCAGGGTCCGTCCTTGCTGAATGCCGGGATGGAGGTTCCCCCCTAGGTTTTATATAATGGTCTAGGGGACCATTCGATCACCTAGCCAACACGTAGGACTACTTTGAAGTCCATCTTGGTGTGACATGGATGGCCAAAATGGCTGGCCGGTTCTCCTCGCAGTGGTGCGGTCGTGTGCAGCAGCTCCACCAATGGCCAGTCGGGTGTCGGCTTCCCTCTGGCCTCGTCGCGGTCTCCTGCTCCAGTGGCGCGGATGCGCACCACCGATCTGCCATTTGATAGGCCAGATAAGAACCGCCACCCAGATCCACCGCAGCCAACAGGCTGTGACCTCCTGCATAACTAGAGATACGGATGTGCACCTCCCTCCTTCAACGTAGTCGGCCGAGTGCTAGCAACCTCCTTCTTCCATGAGCCATCACTTCGTCATTCCAAACATGAAAATTATTTGGTTCACATATTCAAGATCCATGGGTTGAGGGCTCCACATCCATTTATCATGCTCAATGATACAATGTGTTTTTAGCGTCCTTAATTATTTGTCATCGAAGAACGCACAAATAACACGCATAGAACAAAATAAAAGTGGTCAAGCAATATGTTTGGAATGATGGCCATGTTTGTTTGGGAATCGTCATTGTGAGTCAAGAATATGGAGAATCAACAAATTGATTTAATCATAATTAAATATAAAACCCCTAAATTGATTTTCATTGGATGTGTTGTGGGGAAAAAGATTATGTCGATGAAAGTGCGCCAACGTTTGGAGCTCCCACAACACACATCTGAACCATGCACCAATGTCAATGTTCTTGATCCAAAGAGTTGTTCTTCATTGGAGAATTTTTATCCAAACATTCTTCCAAGTTCTTCATTGCCAACAATTCCTAACCAAGAAGTGGGGATCAAACATTAATGGAGTTAATTTAATTACTGTTGGCATAATAATGTTTTCATATTAATTAAAAAAATTATTCCCATTAAATTCGGAGAATTATAATGGTTTACATACATTAAATGGTGGTTTGGGTGGTCCCCACCATCTTGAATTAAAATGGAAGGTTTCAGAAGAAAATTAAGATAAAAGTAGTTTTATTTTATTTTTATCCTTTTAACTCTCCCAAAAAATTCTAAAAAACTATATTTCACCCTCGAGATACTGTAGTCGAGGTGAAGGTCTCTCTAAGCGAATATCGGCGCTACGAGTTCAACGATGTCCTCATATTTCAATTCCATGTACTAGTTCAAAAATAAAAAAATCTTCTCACAAGGATAATGAACATACTTAACAAAATAGTTCAAAACTTCATTCCAGGAATAACGAGCCTCGTAATCATGTGCCATAAATTTTTGCAGACTTCTAATATTCCCATATTATTAAAAAAAATCATTGAAAAATAAATGTCTTTACTCGAATGGATTAATTTTTTCAAACTAGAAGACCCCGGGTTTTAATGGGGTACATCAATATGACATTAGTTTTTTTTTATTTTTGTTCCTTCTTCTATAAAAATATGGATGGATTTTGCTCATGTCAAGACACGGTCTAAAGGGTTTATTGGGACCCAAGTGAATGAAATAATAAAAATTTGTAATTATGATGAACTATTAAGGAATCATTCCTATGTGAAAAATGGTGTGAGTAGGGTTTTAGACTTTGTATCTAAAAGAAAATGTCGATATCGACTGATACTATAGTCCCCATTGTTGTATTCTGTGACTATGATGTTGTACAAAGGCTCCTCATCTTGGGTTAGGAGAGACTTATTTTCTAGGACCAAAAAATGTATTGTTTTATCTTGGTATTGGACTCGGGATCCCCTTACTCAGGTCGAGCTATAATAATTCCATATCAAGAAATTCTATATTTCAAGGGTTGATATGTTGGAGTGAGGCTCTATGATTCCTATGAATTGATATGATATGGTTTCATAGACATATTATCCAAGGATAATGGTTAAATAGAAATGATTATTGAACACCCCTTGGGCCTAAATGAATGAAACCCCATATAATATGAATTAGGATCTTGACATGGATGATGTAAGAATGGATGTTTAGTTTTCCAGATGGAACATAAATCCAAAAATATTTAATTAATAATTTTTAAATACGAACATTTTTCCTTGTTTCCTTTTTATTTATTTCACTTCTATTACTTGAAAACAATGTTTTATCGGCTAGTTTTTATGTTAGACAATGTTGATGGTGGCCTACTAAGTTGTTTTCACATCGTTATCATGTTTTATTAGATCTTGAGTTACTGAGTAGATTCTATATATTTTTTAGTAAAGGTTCAGGGCATGGAACAATTTTTTGGTTTGTGCATGGGCTGATGAGTTTGACCATGGGATGTTAGGATCAGATATATGTTTGGAATCCTTTTGGTATTTTTTCTTTTAGATATTACATATATTTACTTTCTAATATATAGTGTATTCATCATATTATTCTATAACGTGCTACTTGGTTACATAATATAATTTGTTGAAGGTTGTCCATTTAGGGTTTATATTTGGTCTTTTATCTGATGATGTTATTTCTATTATGTCTTCACTATGATAAGAAGTTATAGTATCCCCAATATATTTCTATAGACCAACTTTTCAAGTCGGAATCCTTTGGGGTATGGGGAGGCACCCATGAGGTCATGTGAGGACCTGAATCGTGGCACCATATATAGTGGACATAGGGTCAGAGATGTTATAGGTAAACCCCAAAAACCTAGATAAAAATTTACAAAGGTTTGATTCTTTGGAGGCCACATGGGGGGATTTATGAAACAGGAACTTACACGAGGAATGGAATAGTTGGTGGTGATTAATGTATAATGCAAGAAGATGATGATGCGAGAATGATTCATGGGAGGTGTCCAGACACATGGAAAATATAAATCAACCAGGGCATTAGGATAATAAAAATGAAGGGGTGTTTAGGCCATCCAAATGTTGGTCCTACGGGCCTCTATTATAGGATTAATTTTGAATTAATGGGTGGGTTATCCATTAGAGGGGATAAGACAGTCCTTTACAGCCTATGTTTGTACTATTTGTGTATGTGTAATTGAATGTCAATGTACCCTAGAGATCTTAATATATATTCATTACAATAAAACTATAATATATCTAAATTTTAGCACCCCTAGATTTTTTGAAATTGTTTGTTAATTAATATAGTTGTTTCTATATTCTGAATTTCATGCAGCACTGAATACAGCTTGTGTTATGTGAGATAAATAAGTTTGGATTGAATTATACACCATAAAAAGTTGAGTTTTTAATACAATAAATAGTTAGATTATAGTTTTTTGTACATATTACTGTTATTGTATTGTGTGACACACAATGATAACTTCCATCGAAAGCATGTGTTACTCCAATGACCTAGATTTATCAAACTACAACCTATTATAAACATTATTATTAAAATATTATTATATTCATAACATATAAAATTAAAATCTAGTTAAAAATAATATTAACTAAATTGTTAAAATATGTTTTAAACATGTCTATAATATGAACCCTTCAGTTATCAATTAGACAAAAAATAATATAAGATATTTTTTTAAAAAAGAAGGTTATTTTATAAGAAAACTAATTTTTAATATAGAAACACCATTTTTTATAAATTAATAAAAAACATTGTTTATGATTTTTTTAATATAATATATATTCAATCAAATTTTTTAATCTCATAAAATATATTTTTTAGGAATAATATAATAATAAATCTAATTTTTGGAACAAAAATTAATATTTTTCTATAAGGTAATATTAAAATATTTTAATAGAGAACATATTTAAAATAAAAAAGTTGACACTTTAAAAATATTTATTTGAAAAAATAAACATAATTTCATGGAAGTGGAATATGGAAATTAACTTTGTGATAATGTTTTGTCTTTTTCAGATAAATTTTATTTTTTGATAGCTAGTGAAAAACATTGTATTAAATTCAAAAAAATTTTTATAGAAATTATTACTTTGGTTTAAAAATATTCACATTATATATAAATTTTTAATTAGATAAATTATACACCAATTTATCTAATTTATTTCATTAGATCAAATTTCATTTTGACATTGGATATAAAAATATTTCAATGTTTTCAATTTTTTCACATTTAAAATTTTGTCCTCTCGACTCATCTGTAGAATTAATTTTTATTTAATTTATGTCACTTATGTTATTACAATTTGGAAGAATGGATTGAATATTTTGAATAATCATAATTTATTTTTATAATAGGTTTGACATATTTTTTGTCCAAAAATAATATTGAATGTAAATAAAATTAATTAAAATGTTTAAGGTAAAATCAATATTACATAATGGTTAAAATTTGTTCTTATGTGCAAAAAATTTCTCAAACCAACCTAGTTTTCCATCTAAACCAGCACCCAACCTTGTTCGTGAAAATAATTAAAGGGTGTTGCAAATCCCCAAAAGCTGGCACAAGTGCTCAGGTACCAAATGAGAAAATATGGAACAATTAACCTGAAAATTACTATATTAAAATGGAAAAGAAAAACTAATAATTCAGATCTTATAATTCAACCAAACACACCATTAAAAATTACTAGATTTTATTTTCACAATCAAAAATAGGCCAAAAAGGGACAATAGTGAAGATAGAAAACTAGTAAATCACCCCAAGCCAACATGTAACAAGGGTAACCATATCCATACGCTGCCACCACCATAATCCCCATTGAAATTCACTAGATACTCAAACCGTCAACACAAAATGTCTTTCTATAACCTGAAAAAGACAAAAGGGTCTGTATACACCAGAAGGTATATTTAGGGTGTGTGCAAAACCCTAGTAGGATGCCACCTAGAAAAAAGGTTCAATCATCTAAACATTATAAGATAAAGAAACATGTAAGTTTAATAAATGAATAGAAAGTCATGGAAAATTTTATGAACATTAACATTAAAGAAAGATGACCTAAAATGAATAAATCATTAAGGGGAAATAAGTTTCAAATAATGAAACATTATTTAAAATAACCATTTCCTTTTATGTAACCCAAATTCCACACTGTATGCTGATGGTGAACACCAAATTGACAAAGAACAATAAATATAGTAGGGACCCTATATGTAGATGTAAGTAATAGGACCCCAGAACCTTACATCATTGTGAATAATGGTATAAGAACCACAAAAATGTGCATTCCTGTGGATGATCCCAAAGTTGGGGACATCCTTGAAACCCTAGTGGTCTCCAATTATTTACCATATATTTACTTAGTGTTTTACTCATAAATTCCACTATGTGATATCGGGACAAAGAAACCACGAATCAATATAAAACTAGTCCTAGTCCACCCACCTAGTTACCTTGGTTGACTTAGTGCTCATTTAAGTTACATTTTCATATAACATGCCACATTAAAATAAACATGCCAACCAAGGAACGAGACACACCAAATACCACTATTTTCAAACCCAAACTCTTCATTAAAAATAAAATGAACATCGAAATCGTTTGAAATCATAAATTGTATCATGTACATAATTTAGTTAATCATAAAAACATAATAATTCAACCCCATTAAGCACCACAAGGATTCATACCAAAACAAAGTCAAATCTTATTTTTATGAAAAACCCACAATAGAACCAATCCCAAAAATGTTCTACATATCGTTTATATTTTAATAAATCATTCAATACATTTATAAATCATTTCCAAAGCGTCACACATAAAAAATCATCACATGTAATTCCAAAAACCTATTTAAAAAACATACACCAACACAAAAATACCCTTCAAACATGATTTTAACATCATATATATTTTAAGAAACTATTTCAACAGTTTATATAACTACCGAAAGAAACACCACAATGTATTAAACTAAGAATATATACAAAATAAACATTCTAGAATCAAACACACTCTAGAAAACATTCCAAAAACAATTAACTTCACTTACATAATTTAAATAACCAATTGTATGATTCATAAATTTACATCAAATAAATCAACATAGGTTACACCTAAAAAAGACTCAATTTGAAGTAAGAATGATTCTTTAAAATGAAAGGTATATTAACTGATATAAAAAATCATGTACGTAAAACACATAATAAATAAAAATCATCATAAAATAATCATGGAAGTAAAATAATTTTCCAAATAATGTTTATAGATGTTACCACCTACCTTGGGTGTCAGAATCTCCATGATCTGGTGTGGAACTTAAATCTGACACCAAACACACCATAAAGAAACTGATTTAGTTCCTAATAATAATGACAAAACCAGAATACTCAAGATTAAACCACTAAAGTTGTACCCTAGCCAATGAAAAAGGAAACCCCAAACCATGATGGGTAATAAAATACTAGTGGGAGAGGGTAAGACAATAGGGTCGCATGAGGGAGGGCGTCCAGCTGGGGTAGCACTCGCTAGTGAAACGCAAGAGTTTCAGTTTTCGATGGAGGGATGACCAGTAATGGGTGGGGGGGAAAGTGTAGGACACTGATTGAGTGGAATCTTGTTCTGTAAGGTGAAGAGGGGTGAGGTTCCTTAAGGTAAGAAAGGGTTCCTAGAGAGGATTCACTGGAAGTGGGAAGGAGTCCGACCGAGTAGGCACTATGCACTAGGTGGTGGGGCCACGATATAGGGAGAATGGTGGGGGAGGGGGTGGGGCATGATCTAGGGAAGAGGGAGAAGGGTGAGGCCAAATAATAACTAAAAAACAATTAAAAATATTAATAAAAAAATAATCTAATAACAAAATGATAATAATAATGCCAATAACATAATAAAAGTTATATTTTTGATAGTAATAAAATTAGAAATATTATATTGATAAAAAAAAATTTATTAGCAGAAATAATAATAATAATATTCTCAATAATGATAATAATATTATTATTAAATCAATTCTTTTTTTATTTTATATTTCATTTTCATGTTATGATTATTTTATTGTTCCATTAATTCCATTTTAATTTGAAATACCAGCCATACTGCACGGTTCCCTGAGTGATGTTTAATGGTTTCCAAACTATGCTATGATCATGAATCAAATAGGTCTATGCCCAAAAAACTCCTTTTTTTAATAAAAACACAAAAATCTAAACGAATTTAGCCCGAAACTCGACCAGAATACTCAATTCCCTAAAAATTAATAAAATAATTTAATTTAATTATGTAGTGTGTAATGATTCTCCCACCATAATGCTTTTCACCAAAGAAAAATCATTAACAAGACCCAACCTCAATATAGATGACAATACCTCTTTCATGGTTTATGGTGATTCCCACTGAACAACAAACAAGAGAAGGACTTAACACTATCAACATGTAAGATACTTACAAATCAATCTCAGGACGCCCAAAATGGGCTCCTCATTATGTGACACCAACCCCCAAATTAAAAATTCACTTCCATTTGATCGATCGTAGGAAATGATCATTTTACCGTACATAGTCCATCATCCTGATACAAACACCTTAAACACTCCTTAGAGGCTCATGCAGTCCCCCTAAAATGAAGAATGAATATTAATTACTAATACGTGGAGGCCCTAGTGGACTCCCCACCAAAAGAAACAACCTAATGCCTAATGTAAAAATAGACCACTAACATGGGGAGACCCAAACAGACTCCCCCTATAAGGAATAATTTGAAACCTTTCCATTTCAGTGGGACTTTTAGTGAGGCCCATGATGGGACTCCCCACCATCAGAACTATAAAGCTTAACTAATTAACACACACTGATTAGAGAAACACCACACAAAACTAATCGCCACTATAAAAATACTAATGGATTAAACTATTATTCAAATAAAAAACTTTACATGGTCTACCACTCTCGCGGGTCATCACCATTCTCAGATGATCCCAAATAAGAACTGAATTAGAAACAGACATAGAAGGCTATTTATATGTGGACAACCTCATGGATAATGAAACCGACATTCATATTAGCATAAAGGTTCATGGAAATGAGAAAAATGACCTCCTTTTAACCATGGAGGAACTCTTACACCATTGTGGGTCACATCATGGAAAAGTGTCCCTAAAACCACATTCCATTAAATGGGACCATTCAAAATGAAACTGCTACATCAAAAGCGTAAACTATCCCTATTTTTTGAAACTGAAGGAAGGAATGAGACTAGGATACCTTATGCTCTTGGGGGGTTCCCAACTACACACCTTCTTCACTTTGGGAACTATGGCTAGAGCATTATTGATTGAGGAATCTTATACCTCACAATAAGGAATTAATACCCCCAAACAAATCCTCTCATACTGTTTCTACAAGAAAACATACTATGATCTAGACAACACTAGTAGACACAGTAGACTCCAACATCCACTTTCTTCCACACAAAACAGTCACCAAACCAGGGGAATAAAAGACGCAATGGCACAATAAATTTCAATTTTAACAAGAAACCACATAGGAATGAACACCCAGAGGTCACCTTCACTCAGAACGAAGTTATTTAAAATTTCAAAAATAAAACACCCATCTTGTTAAAATAGATTTTATCGAAATATTGAACAAATTAACCCTTTTAATTTAGTTTCAATGTGTCACTGAAAATGAAACTTACAACCGATAGAGACATTATAAGGAGAGGTACCCTGAACTGATTCCCTAACAGTGTGATATTATTATATGTATCCTTAATACCCTCTCTTGAACATATTTTTCACACATGTGTCTTAAGATGAAAGCATAGACAAATACAATGGAAGATTCAAATACCTTTTAAGATATCAATAATCACAAAAATCCCATAATGATTTATTCATTATTCACTAGAAATACATTAACCACTTCTAGTAAGAATCTTTGTTTTTAGAGATTTCAAACATCACCTATGACAATCAATTGAATTGAGGAAACTAAAACATTTTTCAACTCCACACATTTTTTTTGAGAGGATCCACATAACTGAAGAAAGAGAATTGGATTAGACTCATATAATTAATAAGGATTCCCTTACCTTGATAAATTGGAGGATATTCCCTTAGAAAATTACATGTGCCCTCAATTCAAAATTTCATTAATTATTTATGAGGGAGTGAAATAGACCATGAGGAAAAGCTGAAACATCATTTTAAAAAAGGGGTTTTTTACTCAAAGAAACCCACAAAAACATTCTCAAATTTACAAAAGACACACAATAAAACAAAAATTTATCTAACATCACATATATTTTTTTAACAAAAACACCCTTGACAATTAATCATTATTATTGGGTTTCAAATTCAACAATGGCACCTCATGGGACTCACCTGTGCATGTTCTCGTATCACCCTGCACACTCATCCATTTTTATTCACATACCCATGCATATGGTCACCTATGAGAACAATAAGGTTTCAAAAAAAACCCTCTCCCTTTTCTAAGACAACAATCATCTCACACCTCCCCTTTCTTATAAATAAATCCACACTATTAGATCTATTTTGAATCTTTTGAAACTCTACTAGAAATCATCGATAATTCAAACAAAAATTCATGTTTCAAAATTCACTCATCAATTTTTGATGAAAATCTCTTCAATTTAAAAATATATTGGATTTATATCAATCACCATTTCATCAAAACCAATTTACATAAAATCTCATCAACCCTTATTTAAACTAATATTCAAGAAACTAATGAAAAATTGTAAACGCCCATTAATTACAAAAAAAAATCCATTTTCAAATCCCACTCATAAATTCCAAAACACTTCATATTCTTAAATATGTTCCTCAAATACCAATTTATCACATTAAAAACACCTTTCAATAGTTTTACAAATCCAATTTAAAAATGATATTCCAAAACCCACTTTCACATAATTCGTGTTTTCCAAAGAATCAATTCTAATAACCCACAGTCAATCCCAATCACTGAAAACCATACCATGAATGACCACCTTTTCAAATCCTTATTCTAAACCAGCATGAAAAATCTATTTTTCACGACTTTGAACATCAAAGGATCTCCATATTAGTTTCCATATTTTATAAATTTTCAAACAATGGTTTTACGATTAATTATTCATAATCCATGGTGACGCAAGACAATGAAAGATGAAATTAATGCCATCGGGAGGCTTGGAAATATGGTTAGAGGGAATACGACAAGTGAAAAAACATTATGGAATGTGTTCATGGATAATGTCTTGGGTTCCATGTGGATTTTCAGGCCATGTGAGCTCACAAAGACTAATGACCCAATCTCTTTAAATTTTACAAGAAATGAATAACCACAAGGATCAAATGACTGAAATGAATCCCAAATTCCCCTGGTTATTTGAGTCCCATTATGATGTGTGATGGCTAGGAATCCATCTCATAATTTGGATTTCATGTCCTAAGAATCCTAGCTCTGGTCAACCAAGATTCTTCCAGATGGAACATGACTCAAATGATCTTGAACTACTAAGATACAATTTTTTCATGAAGCAACAAAGGTAACCTTTTAAATTGGTGCCTAACCTATTTCACAACAAGACCTAATGGGCGTTCTCGATCCCCATGGTTTGTAACATGTTCCCAGGTATCAAATAAAACTAGAGGGAATGATTTATGTAGAAATTACCAAATTAAAATGACCAACAAAAACTAATAATTCAGATATTAAAATTAACCGGAAAACACCCTTAAAAATTTCAAGTTTTTATATTTATGAGCTAAAACAATCTAGAAAAATGGAAAATTAAAATGTTGGAAAACTAGGACATCACCCAAACCCTTGTGCAATAAGAAAAACTACATACTCTATATGCCACCACCAGTATCCCCACTAAAAGCCACATGAAATTCAAACTCGCAACACAAAAAGAATTAATTTTACCTGAAAAAAATAAGAAAAGGGTCTCCATACACCAAATGGTGTATGAATAGTATGAGAAGGATCCTGTTATGATTCCACTAAATGGATATGTCATTGGCGCTTTCAAATGATGTTCATTTTCAGGTTACTTAGGTGCACCAGAGTGGCTGACCAAAGTCATCTCTTAAAGGAATAAGAAAATTATAACATCATATTAATGGTATTATATAAATAAAATAAAAGAGAATATAAAAAAACATATAAGGATGGGGGGTTGTTTATCATTTATAAAACTAGAATATGTTTTCTAGATTAATATTGAATTTATTTTTGAAATGATGTTCGACTAAAAATACAATACAAGAAGATGTTTTTAAGAAAATATTTAAAATCTATTATTAATATAAATCTACCTATTAACTCAAAAAAAATTCATTATCATTTAAATTAAAATTCACTTAATTATCATCCCTTAAATTGTTAAATCTCAAATCCTACGAGAATTAACCTTACCACAAAGATGGAGTGAATTTATCCATAATCTAAATTCGAAACAAGAAATCACATCCCCTCCTTTGATTGATGTTCTATGGATAGATTATGGTCAGTGGTAAATTAAGGCACACTTACATTCTGTATAATGAGAATGAATGGTGTTTAGGAAATATATTTTATATCTACAAACATATCCAGTGTCATCTTGTACTACCAATTATGTTTGATATCTTCCAATTTAAGCAAAACCCAAGCCTCACGTGTTTTTGTGTTAATTGTTCAATTTCATTAATAGTTTTTTAAAATTTAAGAACACAATTAATGGATCAAATTATGTGAATTTTAGTATATAAATAATTCAAAATAATAAAATTAAGTGTGTAGAAGATATATAGATCACTAGAAAACTACTCTTCCATGGGCGGTGTGGTCATTGTGGTGATATTTTGCATGAGAAAATGATTGAAAGGGTTAAACCCAATCTCGTATCCACTCTAGATTAAAACCCAATAATGAAGATTAATAGAATAATAAATTTTATCAAAACTGAAGAAATTATAAGATAAAAAATAAGAATAATGAAGTTTACTACACAAATAAAAACATTACAACATAATGAAGAGAATAAAGCTCCAATGAGGGGATCCTTCCTTCAAAAGCTACCCCTCTTCCAATGGTTGGATAATCTGGATGAAACCAATTCTACTCTTTCTCCAATCTCCAAATTCAAGTCCCAACCACTTCAAATGTGAAAAAAACTAATTTGTAATGTAAACGGATGGCTAGGTTAGAAGTGGTTTCAAATGTGAATGGGGAAATTCGCATAAATATTTTAACCACAATTGTACCAACCATTTTAAAACCTTAATGCTTGAATAATCTCTATTTACAGAATTATGATTTTTGAGAAATTGAATCCTCGAGGTCCAAAAAAAAGTTAAACCTAATCCAAGAACAGATGAAGTAGTTATGGCCCAAATACATAACCAATATCAATTCTAGAGAGTCCATCCCACCATATAATTAATAAACAATTTACTCAATACAAATACACTCTTTAGCTCTAGTGTCCTGAATAATAGTTTTAGAAACATACATTAGGAGAACTGTTAGAAATTTTTATGTTCAAATAAGTTATATTACAATATTCTTGTGCGAAATACTACAGTTTATTTTAAAAGGCTAAAACTGGAATTTTCATCAAATTTTCAAATGATTAATCTAATCCCAAATATTTCATAAATGAATATATTTAGCATAATGTGGGGAAATTAAGTCATTTATTATCATTAAAATATTCATCAAAATAGTATTTTATCAACTCCCCCACACATACTCCTTTTCACTCCTGGGAAAAACTTCATATCAACTAAACATCAATATCAAATCAAATGTAATTTTAAAACACATATCCTAGAGATCCAAAAATTACACACCAAGAAACAAAAGATGTCGGGCCTCGTAAAAACATTATTTAAAGTTCTGAATTTATATCATTCAATATATTTTCACTTCATTTATCATTTCATGCACAAAACACTTACCTCACTTGAATTTTTTCTTATCACAAAAAAGTCATTTTTTAGCAATGTCTTTCTCATCCAAAATCATTCAAGGGTCACCATAAACTTGATATATTATTAAATTACCACCTAATGCGAGTCAAGGAAATATGATTCTCATGAGGACTTTTAAAGATTGTTCTTTGGCTTTCTGTTGGAAGGATTATGATGTGAAGAATTCTGTGGATGAATGAGGGGGGCTAGACTCTTTTTGAAACAAAATTTCATTGATCTAATTTTCACTTATATATGGTCCCATTTCAGATCTCCACAACATCAAATCATGTTCATCATCATGAAAAATAAATGATTGTTCATAAAAACCAACATTTTAGGGGTAAAAATATCAATCTTTTCAAGAATGATTTTCTTGGAAGCTCCAGATCGGCACCACATTCTTCTTATATTTGAAGCTATAGAAATGAACAACTTTAGTTTTCATGAAATCTCCAGAAATGGAAAAACATTCAATATAATGATTTTATTCAGTAGCAAACACATCACATCAAAATCAAATTATCCATCCAAAGTGTCACAGAATGTGGTAGCGCAACACATGATAGCTTCCCCTAAACTTAAGTACAATTAGATCATGCAATTTCACTCCAATAGTTGGATGGATAGGGAAAATTGTATTTTTATGTGGCTAACCTAACAGTATGTTCATGTATTTTAAGGGTTACAAGAATTAAATGTTCATGTTAGGCCATTATAAAAAATAATTATTTAAAATAGGGGATTTCATACCAAACAAATGCCTCAATCATTTAAAACCTATGTACCTCAAATCCTCATGTATTGACAGGAATAATTAAAATTCTCGTTAAATCGAGAGTGGTTTAGTTCTCTCAAAAAGTAATGTGAATGTGATTAACATAAAAATAATGGTTCAGAAGCCTTACATGATAGTTATTTCAAATATTATGTCAGAGAGATGTGCCATGGGATTCAAAATTCAGAGTACCTTTCATGAAATTACTAAATATTTGAACATAAAACAATGTTGTTCTCAGCATTAATTTAAGATTGGTTTCATGGGAAAAATTGTTTCACTTATTATATGGATATAAAAATGGTTATGATAATCATTTCAGCTAAAAATTTTCAAAAACACACAAAAAACTAAAAACTAATCACACAAATTTTGAAAAACATTTTTTTTAATCATTGAAAAACAGGAAAAAAATTTAAATTACTAAACAAAAAGGTTCCCTCCCCCACACTTAAAATATTGCATTGTCCTAGATATGAACCCATTAGAATATATATTCACAAGAAATGTATTATTTTAAATAGGGAAAAGAATAAAAAAGTGAAATGATTAGGAATAGCCTGATATTCTCAAGTGATGATGGGGTCAGGCAGTTTGATGAAATCCACTACATCAGTAAGAAGTCCCTCAATGTATATCATGAAACATTGCCTATTGACTGTAAATCCCCTTTGAGTTTCCTCTTTAATGATCTCCACCGCACTATAAATAAAATCATTAGTCACAACATAGGTACCTAACCATATGGAATGAAACTTACTAGGCATAAACTTCAGTCATGAACTGTAGGGAAGGACATTATCTTCAACATGAAACTCACTTTTATAGATAATTTTTTCAGAATATTCTTTTGATATTTCCTTGTAGTGACTTGAGTTCTCATATGAACATAATCAAATCTCCAAAATCACTTGAATTTAAAGCTTCTTTTGGATTCCATCATGGGAAAAAATCATGTTGCATTTCTGTATAGTGCAATAAGATCGATGCTCAACTTCCATAGGGATATGGAACGCTTTCCCCAAAGTAATCCAAAATGGGGACATACTAATGAGAGTTTTGTATGTTGTTATATATGCCCATAGATCATCATCCAAGTTCTTTCTCCAATCCATCATATTTGGATGCACTGTTTTCTCCAAAATTTGTTTCGACTCATGATTTGAAACCTAAGCCTGACCATTTCTTTCGAGGTGGTATGGTGTCGATGTTTTTTGTGTCACCCAATACTTTTGAAGGAGGGAAGCCAAACCCCTATTATAGAAGTGTGTCCATTTTTCACTGATGATGGCCTTTAGTACTCCAAACCTGTGAAAAATCTACGCTTTGAAAAAGTCTAGAATTACATGAGAATCATTAGTCCTTGTGGCCTTAGCCTCTACCGATTTTCTCACATAATCAAATGAACTAGAAAATATACCCAAAAAATAGATTCCCCACAAAACAAAAATCTCACAGAATAATATGGTTTGTTGAGGCATCTCATGTCTCCTAGAAATGATTCATGTGTTATGGAAACATGGGCATGCCTTATAATACACATGAGAACCATGTAATATGGAATGGAAATATAATCCCGAGTCTAAAACATTCTTATCTGTCTGTTGGGGTCCAAAATGTCATCCACAATCATGTGTATGATTGAATTTTAGAACAGACTCAAACTGATGATCATGAACACAACCCTTAATAACTTGGTCACTACACTTGCGCCATAAGTATGGATCATCAAAAACATAAAATCCTGACCCACTATTTAATTTTTGGACTTGATGTTTCATTAAATTTGTAGGTATTTCAGAGGCAACATGGTAGTTTACTAAATCTACTTACCAAGGATGTGTAACAGAGATGGAATAGAGACGCTCATCGGGTAAAGTGTCTTGAAGTGGTACCCGGTCGATGGTGTCATCCTCCAGTGTGTGAGTAAGCCTACTCATGAAGTCTTCCACCATGTTTTCCAACCCCTTCTTGTCCGTTATCTCAATATCAAATTCATGATGAAAGAGAATCCATCAGATTAGCCAGGGATTTTCATTTGGCTTCTTCAAGAGGTACCTCATTGATGCATGGTAAGAAAAAACTATGTTAGAGCCCACTAAATATGAACAGAATTTATTTAAAGAAAATATGACCACAATAAACTCCCCTTCAGTGGTTGTGTAGTTGATTGGGCTGAATCTAGTGTCCTCAATGCATAGACAATCACATGTGAATATCCCTCCACCCTCTGAGATATTACCATTCCAACTGTGAAGTTGGATGTGTCACACATAAGCTCAAATGGAATCTCCCACCATGGGGGATGTATGACCGGTGTAGTGGTCAAACACTTATTTATCTCATGAAAGGAAGTTCTGTAAGAATCATTAAACACAAAATCAGAATCCTTTTGAAGTAATCATGACATAGGAAGGGAAATCTTAACAAAATATTTAATGAAGCATTGATAAAATCTTTCATGCCCTAGGAAACAACTAACATCACACACACATGAAGGATATTGAAAGGGTGAAATAATATCTACCTTAGATCTATCAACATATATCCTATTTTTTAACACTACATGACCTAAGACAATTCCATGGTCTACCTTCAAATGACACTTTTCAAAGCACAATACTAGATTATTATCAATAAAATGATTCAACACCTTTCCCAAAGTACATAGACATTCATCAAATGATGACCCATACAATATAAAATTATTCATGAATACCTCCATGTAGGTATCAATAAAATAATAAAAATACTCACCTTGTATCTTTGAAAGGTACCTGAGGCATTGAAATGTCCAAAAGTCATCTTTTGGTAGAAAAACCTGCTAAATGGACAAGTGAATTTAGTTTTTCATGATCCTCCAGAGCTATAGGGACCATAAATAACCAAAAAATCAATCTGAGAAACAATAGCGTGTCTTTCAAACTAGTCTCTCATGAATCTGATCAATAAATGGGAGGGGGAAATGGTCATTGCGAGTGATTTAATTTAGTTTCCTATAATCAATACACAAATTCCAATAGTATTTCACCCTCATTTGAACTAACTCATCCATCACATTTTTAACAACTGTAACACCACTTATCTTAGGAACAACCTGAATATGACTGACCCACTAGGAATCTAAAATGGGATATATTATACATTCCTCAAGAAAATTTTCAACATAATTTTTAACAACATCCAGAAGGTTTGGATTGAGTCTACTTCGTGGTTTCCTCATTGGTTTAGCCACATCCTCCAAAAGAATCATATGCATGCATATGGAGGGGATAATACAAGATATGTCAGCCAAGGTCCACCTGATTGCCTTAATGATATCCCTAAAAAGATTCAAAAGTTTTTCTTCATGTTCAAAAGGATGATTATTTTCAATTATAACAGGTAATATCTCACCACTCAATAAGTATGAGTATTTGAGATTTGGTAAAAATAGATTTCTCTCCAATGAAAGTGGGTGGTGTATCGATGGATACATTGATAGAACTGAAATATGTGCACAAAGGGCATCAATATCAGAATGAAAATCATCAAAATCAAGGAATAAAGCATCAATTCCATCAGCATACTCAATAGCCATGTCATAATCAGAGTTTAAATGATCATAATATGATTCCATTTCAAAATAAAATATAAGAGAGTCATGTACATTAGAAATAGGTGTGGAATTAATCATAGACATCAAATTAGAACCAATAATCATTATCTCCATAAGTATAGGATAATAAAATTTCATGGGGTTATTATTTGGTGGTCCATAATGGGAGATAAAAAATGTAAAATGGTCGTATAAGGGGTACTTAAGGGAATCCATAACATTAAATATCACAACTTCATCCCCAAATTCCATGGAAGGTGTACCCTCGTTATCATTTATGATTGTTTTTTCAGTTTTGAGGAAGGTTCTACCTATGATAATGGTGGAATGAGTACTTACCTGATCATCCTCAATGTTAAGAACAACGAAATCTGCGAAAAATATCATGTCTCTTACCCGGACAAGTACATCCTCAAAAACTCCCACAGGATATGCCATAGATCTATTCACTAACTACCCCACTACTCTCATGGGCTTCAACTCACCAACCTGCAAAAAAGAGAATAAAGAGTGAGGAATCATTTTTATAGAATCTCCCAAATCACAAAGTGCATCAGAAAAGAGAAAATCTCCTATAGTGCATGGGATGGTGAATTTCCTTAGATTATTTCACTTTGTTGTTTTTTCTAGAGTAGGCGTAATGAGTGCTGACAAAATCTTTCCAATAATGATCCTCTTGTTTCCCTTGATCCCTCTTCGATTGGTACAATGTTTATTTGAGAATTTCACATATCATGAGATTTTCTTGATGGATTCATTTAAAAGGATGTTGATCTCCACATGCCTGAAGGTATCCGAAACTTCTTTGTTCATCGCCTCTTCAGCCGTCTTCTTGGATTGTAAAACTATATTTGAAGTGGAAGGGGTTTAGGAGTAACATCATCAATATTTTTGTTTCCGTTATCTATCTCATTGAATTTCTTATCAGTTGGTATGGAATGCGGCTTTTCATGATTTGAGATGAATCATGGTGGAACGATAAGTGCATATGTATCAGTTTTCTGCTTCCCACTTCTCAATGTAATGGCACTAACATTCCCCTTTTGATTTGGAGTTGGTTGGGATGGTAGATTTCCAAAATTCTTACTAACCAGTTCATGGAGGGCAATGCCAATCTGGCCTATTGGAGTCATCATCTCCCTCAGATCAGATCCTTGACACTTCGACCCATTCTTTTTATTAATAACAATTTGTTTCAAAATATCATCAATGCATGAATCTACCATGGATGCGGGATTCCCTTTTTGTTTTCTTCTTTATAATTGTGTTTCAAATCATCTTCTGGGTTGTTGGAAACCCTGATGGAAAGGTAGAGGCTGCTTGATGTTTTGTTGAAAAGGGGGCATTTTTTGTTGCCTAGAGCCATACCTCATGTTTGATTGATCTTTCCACCATTGGTTGTATGCTGGTGCAAATGAATTGAGTTACTTTTGATGATATGGTTGTTTTTGTTGCTGATATGGTCTCCCAATGAATACTGCTTTGAAATACTCTATCTCTTTTAGTTGTGGGTAACAGTCAGTTGGGTGTCTTGTCTCAGTGGAAATGATATAAGGCCTTGAAGGAGGGCATTCAAATGTCTTTTGAGCCAAAGGAATCTGTCTTAACATAGTTCACAATTCTTCCAACTTGGTATCAATAAAATGACTTGCAATTGAAGAATGACTTACTTGATGTACTCCCCTGACATGTGGTGTACATCAATCACCAAATTGTTGGGAGTTTTGGGCCATTTTGTTGATCAATGCTCATGCATATACTATTGTATTGTCCCCCAATGCTCCTCTAGCCACAACATCCACCATGCTTCTCACCATAGGTGTGAGTTCTTCTTTGAGGAACTGAATGAGGAGTTTCTTAGTGATTTGGTGATGTGGACAACTTGCACAAAACTTCTTAAATTTCTTTTTGTACTCATACATTTATTCCCATTGGGTTTTCATTATACCAATGATCTACTTCAAAATGGAAATGGTCCATGATGATGGAATTTTTTTTACAATATAGGAAGTTTCAAATCGTTCCAACAAGTTATATAATCAGAATGTAAATAATACATCAAATCTTTTGCAGTACCATCAAGTGAAAATGGGAATGCTCTTAGTTTGATTTGATCTTTAGAAACATTTCTTTGTTTTAAGGTTCATGAAACCTCATTAAATTCTTGAAGGTGTTTATTTGGATCCTCACCAGATAGTCCATTAAATTTTAGAATAAGGTGTACTAATAATGATTTCATTTCAAAGTATGATTTGAGTTTTGGGTATGCAATGAAACTTACTTGATAATTAATATCTGGTGAAGCCAATTCTTGAATGGTTAAATTAAGTTTATTTCCAATACTTTCATCCATTTGTTCCTATTTTATGATTTAATTTTAATTTCTACCAATTTCAATGTTCATGGAGTGGAGGAATTATTCTACTAGTTGAATATAGAAACTTCTCGTAGAATGAGAGTGGCTGATTCGAGCCCTAAGGATGTGTTCAATATCAGGGAAAAGATCCAAGAGAACTTCGTGATTATATCATGTCATAAATCAACATAAAGTAAAAAGGAAATGAAGAAAAGTGGACCATAATAAAAAGAAAATATGTTTTTGTTGGTCTGATAAAAATAAACAAAGGGAGTAAGAGAAAAAAACATGAGAATGGATAAAGAAGAATTAATGGAGGTAATAAAATAATTAAATGACTAATAAAATAAATACCTCAAATTGGTTTAATAAATTACTTGACTCCACATCATTATCACCAATTTTAAAGACGTAGTCATGGGTTCTTTTAAATGATGTACGATTTCGGGTTACTTAGGTATGGTATAGTGGCTGACCAATGTCATCTCTCAAAGGAGGATGAAAATTATAAAAACATCTTAAAGGTATTCTAAAAATAAAATAAAAGTGAATAAAAACACAAATTTTATGGATGGAGGTTTTTTTATCATTTATAAAACTTGAATAATTTTTCTGGAAGAAGATTTCATTTTTTTATTTATTTTAGAAATGAATTTTTATTAAAAATACACAACATGAAGATGTTTTTTAGAAAATATTTAAAATATGTAATCAATAAAACTCTACCTCTTCACTAAATTATTTATCATTATCATTGAAATTAACATTCACTTAATTATTATCTCTTAATGTGTTAAATCATGTACCATATTAGAATTAACTTTACCACAAAGATCAAGTGAATTTGACCCTAGGATAACTTCGGAACATGCAATCACATCACCCTGCATTGTTTGATATTCTAAGGTTGTTATATGGTTATTGTTAAATTAAGGCACATTTTTATCATGGAGAATGAGGATGAATTTTGTTTATGGAATATATTTTATCTCGAAAAACATATCCCGTGTGGTCCTGTATTACTGATTAAGGTTGCGCTATCACAATTTAAACAAAAACTCGACCTTGTGTGTTTTTGTTTTAATTGTTCAATTGGATTCCTAGTTTTTTAAAATTTTAAAACAGAATTAATTGATCATATTATGTGAATTAATTTAGCGTAATGATTCAGAATAATTAAATGAAGATGGTTGAAGATATATCGATCACTAGAAAACTACTATTCCACGGGTGGTGTGGTCATCGTGGAGACGTTTTACATGAGAAAATGATTGAAAGGGTAGAACCAAATATCTTATCCTCTCTTGATTAAAACCAAATTAGAATGTTTAAGAGAATAGAAAATTTTATCAAAAGATAAAAATGATAAGAAATAAAATAATAATAAAGTTGTTTATTATAGAAATGCAAACATTACAACATGATGATACGAAAAAGGATTCGATGAGGGGATCCTTGCTTCAAGAGGTACCCCTATTAAAATGATTGGATAATTTGGGGGGGACAATTTATCTTATGCCTCCAATATATTAATTCACGTACCAACAAATCCAAATGAGAAAAGAATCTAATTTATAGAGTTGTGGGGAGGCTAGGTTAAAAGTGGTTTCATGTGTGAATGGGGAAATTCGACCAAATATTTTAATCCATTATGAACCACAAATTTGACCACAAAAACGGATGAATAAGATCAATTTATTGAAGGATGATATGTGAGAAATTTAAACCTTGAGCTCATCTCAATCATTGGGCGTAATCCAATCACGGATGAATATTTTATGACCCAACTACAGAACCCAGGTCCATTCTAGTGAATATAGTCCACCATTGTTTTAATGACCCATTTGATCCATCAAAATACACTCTTTAGCTCTTCTATTCTGAATAATAGTTGTAAAAAATTATGTTAGGGACACTTTTACAAGTTTTATGTTCAATTAAGTAATTTTAAAATATTTATGTTCGAAATTTTATAGTTCATTTTAAAAGGGTAAAACTACAATTTTAATCCCTTTTTCAAATAAATGATCAAATTAAAAATATTTCATTAATGAATATATTTTTCACAATGTGAGGAAATTATGTCATTTAATATAAATAAAATATTGAACAAAATAAAATGTTCTATCATGGGTGATTTTAAATGATGTTCGGTTTCAGGTTACTTAGGTGCAACAGAGTGGATGACCAAGGTCCTATCTCAAAAGAGGAAGAAAATTTAAAAAATCTACATAAATGTATTATAAAAATAAACTAAAATAGAATAAAAATCATATCTGAAAGTATGGGTTTGTTTATAGTATATAAATAATGAAGATGTTTTCAGGAATAATATTGTATTTTTTTTTTTTTAATTTTGAAATGAAGTTCGATTAAAATGACACAATAAGAAGTTGTTTTTTAGGAAATATTTAGAAGGAATAATAGATCTTACTATTCCTATTCACTCAATTATTTATATTTATTATTTAAATTAAAATTCACTTAATTATGATCCCTTAATTTTTTTAAATCCCGAACCCTACGAGAATTAACTTTACCATAAAGATTAAGTGAATTTATCCCTAGCCAAACTTCGGAACATTCAATCGCAGCACACTGCTTTGTTTGATGTTTTAAGGTTAGATTATGGTCAATGATAAATTAAGGCACATTTCCATTCTGGATAATGGGGATGAATTGTGTTTTGGTATTATATTTTAACTCTACAAACTTATCCTGTGTGGTCTTGTATTACTGATTAAGATTTCACTCTCACAATTTAAACAATACCTTGACCTCGCCTGTTATTATTTTAATTGTTAAATTACTTTATATGTTTATTATAATTTAAGAACACAATTTATAGAAAATATTATGTGAATTATAGTATCTCAATTATTCAAAATAATTAAATTAATTGGGTTGAAGATAGATCGATCACTAGAAAACTACTCTTCCATTGGCGGTGTGGTCATCATAGAGATGTATTGCATGAGCAAAGGATTGAATGTGTTGAACCCATTCATGTCTCCACTCTTGATTCCAACCCAATTAAGGGGATTAATATAATAATAAATTTGAACAAAATAGAAGAATATATAACAATTAAAATAAGAAAAAGAATTTTTTACACATATGAAAACATTACAACATGATAAAGAGAATAAGGCTTCGATGAGGGGATCCTTGATTCAAGAGCTACCCAACTTACAATGGTTGGAGAATATGGGTGAAACCAATTCTCCTCTACCTAAAATCTCCTAATTCACATATGAATCCTTAAATTTGAGAAACATACCTATTTATATAGTGGAGGGGAGGCTAAGTTAAAAGTTGTTTGATGTCTAAATTAGAAAATTATGCCAAATTTTTAATCCAAAATGATCCACATATTTTACAACATAATGCCTGAATAGTCTCTCCTTCGAGAAGACTGACTTGTTCGAAATTGAATCCTCTAGATCCTCTCAAAATTTCGGCCTAATACATGGACAGATGAAGAAGTTGTGGCACAAATATAGAACCCATGTCCAATCGGGTGAGTCCAACCTAACTTCGACTTCATGGCCCATTTACTCCATTCAAATGTACTCTTTTGCTCTAGATTCCTAATTAAAAGTTGTATCAAGTTAAGGGAATAAGACTGTTACTATATTTTATGTTAAAATAAGTCATATTTAAAAATTTATGTGTGAAATGCGATACTGCATTTTAGAAGGGTAAAACTAGAATTCTTATCAAATTTTCAAATGAAGGATTTAATCAAAAATATTTCATAAATGAATGTATTTAACAAAAATTGATGAAATTATGTCGTTTATTATCAAAAAAATATTCAACAAAATAGTGTTTTATCAACACCCCCACACTTACCCTTTTCCACTCCTGGGAAAAACATCATATCAAGTAAACATCAATATCAAATCAAAAAAAAATTTAAAACACATATCTTTGAGATCCCACAATTACACACCAAGAAACAAAAGATATCATTCCTCAAAAATAAACATTATTTCATGTTCTCCATTTATATCATTCAATATATTTTGACTTCATTGATCCTCCATTGAAAAAAACACTGACCTCACGTGAATGTTCTCTTATCACACTAATGTCATTCTTTTAGCAATGTTTTTCACCTCTTTCTTTCTTCTTTCCCCTTTCTATGGTTTTTTCCTCTTACCGTCTTGATTTATAGTTATCTGACCAACTCAAACTTATTTTCTCATTATTATGGTTCACTTTTCTTTATTTCATTTTTACCTTTCATTGATTTAAGACATGAACTAATCCTGAAGATCACTTGAATAATGACCCTGATATTGAATGCAGCCTTAGGGCTCGAATCTGACATTCTCAGTCTACGAGAAGTATCGAAATTCAACCAGTAGGAGAATTTCTCCTCTCCCATATCATTGAAATTGGAAGAAATTCAAATTCAAACATAAAAGAAGAACTAATGGATGAAAATAATGGAAATTAAGATTAGAGTTGATATTGGTTTCTACACTTTCAATCCCTTTATCATGAAAAAGGTCTCCAAAATTACCACACTGCCCATTGAAGTTTAATAAATGAATGTAAAATCATGAAAAATTATATGAAAAAGCATGTTAAAATAAAGAAATCATGAAATGAATGTATCCTAAATGTGATGACAATTTGAAAGAAGTCCACATTAAATATAATCACCATTTATTTTGAAGCAACCCAAATTCCACATTGTATGTCATTGTTGAGCACCAAATATCCAATGAGTAGTAATAATGACAGGGTCCCTATTGGTACTAGCATGTTTTGGGACCCTAGATCCTCACATATTGGTGAAAATATGTATAGGAACAAGGACAACATGAGTTCCCATGCATGATCCAGTAGTAGGGGATATCCTCATAAATCTATTGGTCTCAAATCATCATCTGTATATTTAGTTAGTGTTTTTGTCATCAATCCCACTATGTGAAATTAGGATGTAGCCACCTCGTATCACAAGCACACTAGTCCTAATCTGCCCACAAATTTACCAAGGCTTCCCTTAGTGAAAATTCATGTTCCAAGTTCATATTACATGCCACATTCAAATAAAAAAACCAAACATGGAACTATAAAAAAAATCAACTATTTACACACCCAAACTCTACATTAAAAATTAAATTGACTTCAATACCATTTTAAATCATAACATTAATTCCTTATATAATTTAATAAATAATTATAAACATTATAATTCAATTTCATGAATCACCATGATGTTTTATAACAAAGTACAGAAAAATCATAATTTTAAACCATACGTACACCATAATCTTTTCGAAACATGGTCAAAATATCATTGAAATTATAATAATTCATTTAATCAACTTATAAAACTTTTCAAAAGTGTTAAACATCACAAATATTTACTTTCAATTCTAAACTCCCATTTTAAAAACATACACCCACCCAAAAAACATACAAAACTAATTTTTTCTTCTTATATCATTCAATAAACCATTTAAATAATTTATAAAACTTCCCAAATAGAAACCAAAATGACTTACAACATTAAAATACACCAATTATTATTTTTAAAAGCAAACACGCTCTAAAAACCGTTCCAAAAATAATGCACAACAATTAAATAATCATTGTAACCAATTGAATAATTCATAAAGTTACCTCAAATGATAGAACATGGTTTACACATTAGAAAACAGTAAATTTCAAGTAATAATTCTACATTAAAATTAAATAAAAATTAAATCGTCCATATAATTACTTTTTCACCACACAGTATCAACAATGAAAATTAAAAAATTATCATCAATGAAAAAATAATTCACCAAATAATGTTTATTGATGGAACACCTACCTCTGGGGTCAAAATCTCCATGATGAAACATCAGTCGTATGCCAAACACACCATTAAAAAACCAAATTAGACCATAATCATAATGATTAAACCAAAATAAACAAGATATATCCCCAAAAATTAATCCTTATCCATAGAAAAATGAAACCCCCAACCGTGAAAGGTAAGAAACTACATGAGGGAGAGGGTACAATCGTAGGGTCAAATGAGGGAGTGTAGCCGGCTAGGTTAGCTTTATCTAGAGAACCATCAGAGTATCAGTCACAGGTGGAGGGACAACCCGTGATAGGGGTGGAATAAAGAGGTCACAAGTGGGGTTGTGTCACATGCTGCAAGGGGGAGAAGGGTGATGTTCCATAAGGGGATAAATGTGTTGAGGGGAGAGTTTGCCGAATGTGGGAAAGAGGCTGGCCGAGGAGGTTCTATGCACAAGTGGCGGGGGGGGGGGGCTGTTGGGAGAACGAGGGGGGTGAGGCACGATCCAGAGAATGGGGTAGAGGGGTGAGGCCAAACCATAACTATAAATTAATTAATTAAATGAATATTAATAATAATAATAATAACATAATAATAATAATAATAATAATAATACCATTAACATAAAAAATGTTATAATCTAAACACTAAAAACAATAAGATCAATTATATTAACAATAACATGAATTTTTTTTAACACTAATAATAATAATAATCTTCTCAATTATTGTTATTATTATTATAAAAAATATTTAATTTTTTATTTCATTTTATTTTTTTATTTTAACTTTTTTTGTTCATTTATCTTTTTTATTTATTTATAATGTCATTCATGATGCATGGTGGCATGGGTGAAGGAACACGCTTTCTAAACCATAATATGCCCATTAATCAGATAATTACAAGCATATAAAGCTCATTTTTTTAACAAAATCTCAAATATTCTATCTTACATCAACCCAAAAAACGACTACAACACTCTATGCAAATAAATTTAATAAAATTAAATAATTTCGAAGGGCTGAGAGTGATAAAAATGTCCTAGAAACATTTCATTAATCCATTTTTTAGACATATTTCTACCAATTAACCTCTTGGATAAAATTTTATCAATTATTTGGGGCACATGATGCTAGGGTTATGTCTCAATAGTGTTTAATTGTTTATATTTATATAAATTTCACTCCTCCACTATGAAAGGAAACTCACCACCCCTCAATTAATCAAACATCTAAAGCCACTTTGGTTTGATGAATGAATAATAAAATCTCCTGAAAAATCCCTAAATTCATCCTAGAAGTCTCCCTTGGTTCAAAAATCCAACCATGGAATCCCTTCGATGCAAACCAAGAATAGTTAGCCAAAGAAAGGGAAACATCCTTCCATAAGATCCTTCGTTTTATTTTCATTATCCACCAAACAAATATTTTTATTCATTTATTATATAATATCCTAAATAAAATAAATATAATTATATTTTTTATTATAATTTTTATACGTAAACCTACACACACTCTAATCATGCTGGTAAAGAACTTACCGTTATTGTGTTTGGAAAACCACCTCCTCATGAATGTATGTTATTCATTTTTTCATTAAAACCTCTCATGAGTGGGAAATAAGAAGGAAAAATGTTTTTATATTATATATATATATATGTGATATTTATGATGTATTTATGAATCTGGATTTACAAAAAAAATGAAAAACATTATGCCTTCCCTTTTATGTAGATACAATAACATCGTTTGTGGGTGTGTGGACCACAGCCACCTCAATGCGATGAGATTACTTCAAACACTAAATTTAATTTAGAAATTATTCGTTTAGTAAAATTATATGGTATATATGAATATATACTTGTACAATAATTAGTATATATATTAGTATAGTTCATTTTATTTCTTTCAAAAAGACAATTAAATGAAAACCATATCAATGCGCATGGATGACCTACCATATGAATGAACTGTGCATTCCATTTCATACTTCTATATTATATATATTATTATATATAATTATAATATTTTTCTAGGCCATGTATTATATTATTGAAATTTTAAATTGATGACAAAAGTAATAATATCAACAATAACATGTCATATAATATATAAAAACTTAAGCGGATATTCCCCCTAATGTAACATTAAAAAGGGCTGTTAATAATTGTGTAAGATAAATTCAGAAAAAATAAAATGTGATATTATATATACTAATATGGTTATTTAATATATGTATAATGATCCTGTATTTGTTATACATTAGGTTTGAATGTGTACCATGAAATTCAAAACTTACAGTAAGGGAATTTCATCTCACTTTTTTATTTATGTGAAATACTTTTCATATTCACCACTCGATTTTTTGTGTGGTGTTTATAAATCACTATGAAATATAATATCACTAATTAAAATTTATATTATAACACTAAAATATTTAATTTAATTCATTATCTCATGGGGATATGGATTCAAAAGAAAGTCAAGTAGAAAGTGTATCTCGCCTCACTTTTATATTCTATTAGGCATGTGCCTTATTCAACAATAATTTATATTGTGAGGTGTATATAATACTGATGAGTTTACAATATTATTATTATACTAAATTTTATGGGTATATTCATATCCATTTTTCGACTTTCATTTAATGGGATTTATTGTTCAATAGTTATCAGATCAATAAATTAATTTTTATCTCAACTTGCCTTCTTTGAGATTCATGCCATGTTATGAAAATGTATTTTTCAATGTTGTGTATAAACTTTATTTTAAAATATTTTATTACGAATATACATATTTATTAAAGTTCCAGATTCATGTAATGTTATCATCCCAATTGGATTATTATTTAATGTTACCAAATGGTAGTAGTTTATGTCTACAATCTCATCTTTTATTATGATTGTTTAAGAGAATGCTTCCATTGATCAAATATTATAATCAATCACTAAAGAAAACACTATAATTTTCATCAATTTTGGTTATTTAATATAAGTTCATTTATTGGTACTATTTAACAATATTTTAAGAATAATAAATTTATGAATGGGTTTTTATGAAATTGTTTCCTTATTTCTCTCTTCAGTCAGGAATTTGTTTTTTTCAAAAACCATGTTTTCTAAAATGTTTTCAGTCATTCTTTTAAATGATATCGTAAGATCATTTCCAGGGAAAATGATTTTATAGAAAAGTATTATTTTTAAAGGGATTAAAATGGCTTTTAGATATTCCTTCATGTTTTTTAATGTTGTTTTCAATGAAAACGGTCTTCAAGATGTTTTTAGGATTTTGTTACATATTTTAAAAGTGATTTCAATTAAAAGGATTTTAAAAATGATTTTGGTATTAAAATATTTATTATATGTGGATTAGATATTTTCATCAAGATTTTTTTTAAATGAAATTATAAATATTTCTTTTTAATTAATGTATTTTTGATATGGTTTTATGAAAATTTTATTCAATGAATGTATATTTTATTTAAGTAATGTTCCATGTGATCTTTAAAAACCCTTCTATATATAAGATGAATAAATTTGTTATAATTTATTATTTACTGAGGATATTATCCAAGAATACCATTTACATTTATTATGTAATCACTTATAATTGTATGTAATGATTTCTATGACACTCATTTATCTTCCATAGGTTATATGATTTTGAATCCCAATATGTTTCATGGGTTTTGATTTGATGAAATTATTATGTGACAAATAAATTTTCCATAGTTAAGGATATGATTAAATGTTTATGATACCCATTTAATTTAATTATTTGTGATGACATGTTCATGAAACCCATCTATTTTTATAGGTCATGATATGATACATATTTTATCACCTTTTTTAACATTTATGTATGATTTTATTAAGAGATGGGTTGGATGTAATATCCCTAAAATTTATTGGGTAACTAATTATATCTCAAGGGATAATGATGAGAAAAAATTCCATGGTCTTGGTCTCCTATTTGAAACAGTTGTGTACAAATCCACTATTTGAAACATGTGTGTCATAATCCACTATTGTAAACATGTGTTTTCATGATCCAAAATGGGAAACAGTTGTGTCCTAATCCACATTGGAAAAAAGGTGTGTCTGGACCCACTAAGGGAAACATGTGTGTTCTAATCCACAATGGTAAATATTTGTGTCCTGATACAGAAAGTTGAAATATGTTTGTCTTGATGCACTATTTTGATGGCTTTTATTGTTAAACATGAAACATGAAAAGGGTTTTTATAGTTATAATGGTGCCACACATATATGACATCAACATTTTGTTAATGCTTGATTTGTGGTGATTTATTAAACTTATGATTCATGTATTATGAATTTCTAATATTTATGGCATGACTCTTGATTATGATTTTTGATATGAAGTGTATGATACGTTAAGGTCTAGATCATTTTATCATACCCTTATTCTCATGTTATCTTCATACCTTCCTTTTTTTCTTTTAGTGGGCCTCTAAGCTCAGCCATTTGTTGTATTTCCTTTCCCCATGTAATGAATATAGATTTAATAATTGGGAATATATTTAAGGGATATTTTGAACATATTTCACTGTGTTAGAAGAATATTTTTCTATATTTCCAAATAAACTAAACTATTATGGCCCTTGGGCTTGATTTTTTTTTAATTTTTTGAATATTCATAATATATGATGTGATAACCAAGTATGTTAAGCTTACTTCACGATATAAATGAATCCAAATATTTATTATTTCAATTAAAAAGTGTATAGTGTTGAAATAATGTAATCCAATTAATGTTTGGTATGTTTTGACGTAATTTAAATCCTTATCTTATATATTAATATCATGGTTAGTTATTTTTTACCATACCCATGGTGATGTATAATATAATAAAAAGGGCTTAATAATGTTATTATATTTGGAAAATTGTCTCATAAAAGGAAAATGGATGATTTTATCACCTATATTCCATCTAATCATTTGAGTGTAATATTTTTTTGATTTCTAAAAAATTTCAAAAAATATTATTTCAAAAAATTACTATTAATGTATTTTTTGACACTTTTCATTATATTTGACATGAAAGAAATGATTAAATAGGTTAAATTATTTTATAATAATATAAAAAATCAAAAATATTTCATATATATATATATATTGGGACACATTTTTTCATTAAATTATATAAATTTTATTATTAAAAAAAACTATTTTTTTATTAACTTAAAAAATATTGTATCTGTGTTTCACATGCATTTAATTTAATTATATAATTTCTCAAAATCTGAATTAAATTTATAACATGGAAATAATTTCATAACGATAAAAAATAGATATTTACTTCCATTCATATATATATATTTTCTATATTTTGAAATATTGTATATTTTTAAAAATAAGGGAGTAACATTTTTTAATAGTCATTTTTCAAATATTAGATGGGTCAAATTCCCATAGTTGTGTCTATAAAACAAGAAAATTTAGATATTAAGATGATTAGGGATGATTTTTGTTAATATAATAACAATTAAGATGAATAATAATGGACTTATCAATTAGTGTTCACCTAGATCAACCTGAGTTTACTATTTATTGAGGTGATACAATTTACCATATATATTAATCATAATTATTATATATAAAAGTGATTTATTATCCAAAATTAAAAATCCTCAACCAAATTAAGAATCAATTTTATAAATTTCATTATATATAATTGTATGTAATTATATTTTTGAAATAATTTTGCAATACGTGATGAAATCCGCTATTTATAAAAAAAATATTTTTTAAATTCCTTTATTTTATAAAAAAAATATTTATAAAAAAATGATATAATTTATTACAATAAACCTAAAAGATTAATAATAATACAATAAAAATATTTTAATATATAAACCACTTCAAAATTCAATAAAACATTAAAAAAATTTGATACAAATATATATATATAAATAAAATCAATATTTTCTACACACACAAGAAAATCAAACTTTTCAAAATATACAAAAAAAAACACATGAAGAAAATTATGTAATGGCAATTGAAAAAAACTATATTGTATTTAGAAAATAGTATTTCTTTGAGTTCAGAAAAATTATTATAATATTTTATGAAAAAAATTATTTTTGGTGATGTTGTATTATAGAAACAAAAAATAATTTTACAAAAATATATTGATTTTTTAATAAAAATTTATTAATAAATTTATATTGAGTAATAAGATTATATATATATATATTATAAAATATTTTGCAAAATTCTTACCTTACAAATTTACAATTATTTTATAATTAACATATTTACTTATAATATTTTAATAGCATACCATGGTTCATTTTAACTCATATTTGTGTGTAACAAAATCCATCAAGGTAATAAAACTTTTTAAAGATAACCATTTTATAAAAACTCATGGAGTTAAATTCCCTCCCTAAAACTGTAATGAACATCATCCTCACAATTTGAACATGCTCTCTATAATTATATGATTGATATTTGGAAGTTAATTTTCTGAAATCCCACATTATAAAAAGTATTAATAATAAATCCTCTTAAAGGGGGAAAGGGAGTCATGATGGTTATATAGAATAACACATAAAAAGGTTTACATATAGGTGAACATACATTGGAACTGAAAACATGGTTATGGATGAAAAACCTAAATCCCTGGGACTGATTGATAGTGATAGAAAACATGGAAAAGGAAAAGTTAAACAACATTAAACTATAAATATGTGATGTTTAAAATGGATATTGATTTCTTGTTATGAAATGAATTATATAACATTTTTATTTGAAGGTCCTTTTTTCTAATGTAAAGGGATTATTTTACTACTTAGGAAAATCCATCCTAAAAATTAACTTACATGATTTAATTTAATATCATTAGAATAATTTCATTATTTGGTTGTGATTAAATCTACTTTCAATTCAAGTCCTATTACAAGAAATGGACATTTTAAATGAATTTTTTCTATTCCTGAAAAACCTTTAATGAATCATTTGATCCATAATTAATTTATTTAGCCACCAAATATTTAAAAAATTCCAAATGGTTAATACTGGTTTTGAGAAATATTATTACAAACCCAATAAAAAAATATCAAAATTTTATCTTAGGACATACCACATGTAATTATGATGAAAAAACATCTAAAATATTCACTACTATATTAAACGCTCAAATATAATCTGATCCCATATATACAATTACCATTACTTTAAATACATTTTTATTAAATCAAATATTAATAATTTTCTTTAAAAAATAATATAAATGTATGATAGGACTGTATATGTATAGTGTCTTTAGAATCTAGCTAACATAAATAACTGGTTTGTAAGACATCTTTATTTTCTCGTACCTATTTTGTCATAACATGACCCCGTTTTTACAAATCATACTTAATAACCTTATTAACGAATTGGGAAAACAATCATATTAAAGGGTGAGCTTAGATTCTCCAAAATGTTAAATAAGGGAGATGTCAATAATATCATAATAAAAATACATTTAAACATAACATTTGAAAATCTTATCCTGTATATGAAAGATCATGATATCATTCACGAGATTAATAATGAAAATTTATAATAATCAATTAACCTAATACCAAAATGCATAACATAATACATGAAATTTTTTGAACATTCACATAAACCTATAAAATCATTTATTTTTGTCATGAATGATTTCTAAGATAAACATAGAAGAAAAATTCCATTACTGAATATAGTTCGCTCCTAGTTCAAATCCTGTGTTACTGAACCAAGATCATTTCTCATTCCATCAATGTCTATCTCAGGATATATAAATATTTACCCAATCAAATGGAGGGGGATATAGTTCCCACCCATCTCACAATGAAACAATTCTTACATGTTCCATAATAACATAAATCATCCATCATAAAATGGGGAATAAAATAGGTATCTTTAAACAACAATCTACAATAACATAATATATGTAAAACAAATTCATTTAATAAATAGAATTAAATTCTGAAAACAATAAAATAATTCGAAAAATAATGATATTATTCCTGAAAAAACCTATAAAATAATTCCATCTTAGATGGATATTAATTTTGATAAAACACATTAAATTAATTCTTGAGAAAAATATACTTTCTTATTCAAATACGTTTTATTTTCACCAAATGATACAGAATGTTATAATAAAAGATTTTATTTAAAAAAAATATGAAATAGTTTTCAGTAAGCTTCATGGAAATAAGGTTTATTAAATATGTAAAAATATTTTGGTATTGTATAAGAAAAAAAAACATTCACCTAGTAATTTTGCTGGATATGTCAAAAATTACCTCGTATCCAGTAATGACAAAAGATGTTATTCATTATGTTTAATAAAATTTCACCAATGGTTAAAATGGAATTTATAGAATTTTAGAAGAGTATAAATAATATTAAATATTTAAGAGACATGGATGTGTATGTTAAATATAGCCTAGTAAATACTTACATAAAAACAAACTCAGATAATAATCAGATTGTGAAATAATCACTACTCCTTTAGGTCTGACTATTTTTGTATATATCCAATCCTCGTGTAAAAATATATAAATCATTTTATTGAATATTTTAATAATCATAGTTTTTTTATATAATATATGATCATATAATCATATGTTTTTTAATAATATTTCACTATTACTTATTATTTGGTTATTAAATACTTCATTTATATACCAATTTTTTGTCAACTATGTTTTAGTTTCCTTTAATGGTCACTCTAATTTCATTTAAACATTTATTTTCACATAATTTATATCATATTTATTCATTATGTACTTTTACATAATAAATATTTAATGATGATCATGTATAATGAATCACATCACATCATGGATGTGGCATCCCATACATACACACAAGCAATGACATCATTCCAATAATTTTTTAATAGCACTTAAGTGAATGGTGAATTATATTTCAAAATATATATCATGATTTAAAAATTATATATATTATTTATTTTCATCATTATACACATCTAATTATGGTGTGGTGAAAAACATATTACACTACGGCATAGAGACGATAAGTTGTGTGTATGTAGGCCTGGTGATTTAACTTTTATTAGGATGGATTGAATGTAGAATATAGTTGTTCCATAGACATAATAACATCACAGTATATAAGTGATACTAGATATAATACTTTATAACTAAACAACTCAGGTATATTATGTATAAGATGAAATAATTTGAAGGAATCAGTAGAAGAGATTACCTCTTCTTTGATGCAATACCTCTAAATATACTCTCAGTGCACAAGAGTTCATCATTGAAGAATACTAATACCTCTAGAATATTACTAGGTGTGTTTATAAGGGAATTGGTCATGTGATGTCTGATAGATGTAAGTTGAACTTTTGGGATCTCCAAAAATATTAAATTATAATAAAATCAAATTCCATCCAAAATCCTAAAAATGACCCAATTTATAATATGATATGATATAGGGTTGTAATATTATCAAAAAAGTTTTTTGACAATAATTTCTATAAATTTTAACATTTTCATTTTAATTAACATTTAGTTATTCAATTTAATTTTTTACTAGGGTGACCAAATATATCAACATTAAAAGGTGAAATATTTAATTATTTTATATCAATTAGATTATAAATAAATACCTTAGAATATTTTATACAATATCATAATTATTTTATATTTTTTTAAAACTATTTTAAGATTTTTATAAAATTAAATAAACATTATTTTTATAAAATATAAACAGCATCAATTCTTAAAATATACAATTCAATGATTTAAAAAAATATTAAGATAACATGTTATCTTCGAAAAAACAATTTTTTAGATAAATAATAGGTTAAGGTCCTTTAGAAGTTCATTATACATATTAATTAGTCAAAATTAATTTTATTTTAATATTCTTAATTATATTTACATATTTTCTCTATTAATAAAATAATTACAACATTAATATTGCTTAATTGTTGGATATAATTATTTGATGAATTAAAATTACAAATAAAATACTATGATGAAGATAAATAAAATACTTTTCAGAAAAATATTCTTATTATAATATATATTCTTGAAAATATAACATTAAAAATGTTATACTTATTAAATAATGAATTTGATAATTTTAAAATCATCTTACATAAAATAATATATGTGTCACAGTCTCTTCAATAAGGCCCCAAATAGTTACTAACTCATCCTTTGGATTGTTATGATAGAGTTATAAAATAGAAATAATATTTGGTAAGGTGTTTTAGTCTTTTTATGGTTATTTTTATTTTAAT
Source organism: Viscum album (assembly GCA_963277665.1). NCBI lineage: Eukaryota > Viridiplantae > Streptophyta > Magnoliopsida > Santalales > Viscaceae > Viscum > Viscum album. The sequence continues at coordinate 1,565,331,628 of OY728147.1, forward strand.
AAAATGTGCATTATTAATTTATCATCAATTATATATTTTTTACAACATTAATGTATAATTCATTAAGGTAATTATTTATTTCTAAAAAATAAAAAATTAATTACAATGATAAATATAAAAATTTTATCTATAAAATTAGTATTTATAATTGAATTTATATTCATTATAACCATATCAAAATGATATAGTTATTAAAAGTATTGTGGGACATATCTAACTTTTCTTCAAATAAATAAACTGAAATGTCTTAATCTCATTCAAGAAGCTTTTAAAGGAAACCATTTTGAACCAATGATTATTTTGGCCAAAAAATGTATTACAATGATATTAAGATAACTGTTAGTGTAATTTTATAATAGTATTCTTAACTTCAATTACCCGAGTTACCCATTTACCGTATTCATAAAAATTAACGAAGTTACAATTCATAACGCCAAAAAATAAAATAATTTTATTTTCATAATTTGGAAGAAATGATTCAAAATATTTAATCAATTTTTAAAAATTCAAAACATATATGTTTTGATAAATAATTTAAAATTATTCTCATTTTTGGAATGAGAGTATGATTTCTAAATTATAAAACATTGCAAATGATTAAAATGTTTTTAGATCTGAATTCAACGTAAAATTAATTATAATGAAATAAATTATAAGAAATGGTAAAAAAATATTCTATTTATAATTCAAAAAAATTAAATATTGTAATTGAACCATATAAATTATTTTAATGAAAAAAGATGATTTCTATTATAATTCAGTTTATTTTTAATATTCAACAAAATCTAAAACATTTTAGAAATTTTTTAAAAATTAATCCAAAGATAATTTTTATATACTTCTTCCAAATTACATTTTTTTTATTTATAATTATTAATGTGTCAAAACATTAATTTAAAAGTTGTTCTCCATGAAAAAGTATAAATTTACCCTTTTAAAAAATATATGTTTGTATACCTCAAATAGGCTTTATTCATACCATAAGAAATAAATATCTATTGGATGAATATTAAAAATGTATTATATATCTAACATATATATTTAATTAATTTTATTTACTAAAAATAATTCAATCAATTTATTAATATAAAACAAAAATATATAATTGATTTATATTTTTCATAAATAATTAGAAGTGAATGACCTCACATACATTTTCATTATTTTGTTATATTTATTCCCACTAACCTAACAGAGTTATAAAACAAGTAATTTTATAATAGGGTAATATTATAGCTAATTTAAACTCATGATTTCATTTAATTTATGTTATAAAGAATTAAAATTATTTATAGAAAATATTTCATAAAAACGTACGGGCGTTACATTCTACCCCAATCCCCTAAACCAAATTTCTCCCAAAAAAATTGTTACCTGGATACAAATGGATGAGGATATCTCTCACTCATCATATCCTCATGTTCCCACATAGTGATCTCTAATTGGTTGTTCTTCCAAAAAACATTAACCAAGCGAGTGATCTTGTTTCATCGATCTTTTTTTCTATGATCAAGAATATATATTAGTTGTTCTTCAAAAGAAATTTCTTTCTCTAGCGGTATGGCTTCTATGTTTGGTACATGTGAATTATTTGGTATATACATTCTCAGTATAGATACATGGAATGTATGATGACCTGGAGAGATATTCGGTGGAACCACCAATCAGTAAGAAAACATCCTAAAAAGATTTTTAATTTCAAAAGGACCGATATACCTAGGGATCGACTTTCCATTCATTCCAAATCTCATTACTCTCTTCAAAGAAGATAATCATAGAAATTACATGGAACCCAATTCAACCCATAAGAATTTTTAGAGGTTAGAATATATTTTTTTCAACTATGGGCTGCCCTTATGTGTTTTTGAATTGATCTAACATTTTCTACCATTTCATCAACAAGATTATATCATAATAGATTTTTTTTCCCAAACTCTATCCTGTAAAGTTTGAGTTCCTCACTAATTGACATATAGTGATTTATAAAGAGCCATATTAATACTATATTTAAATATATTATTGTTAGAAAATTCTCCCAAATGTTGGTTTTGTCCCAGAAACCATTGAAATCCATAGATCATATTCCCTGTACGTCTTCATGCCTCTAGGGTAAATAGATAATAACGAACTATGAGCATCATCCTAAATATCCTTCTATAGTTATTGTATATGAGGAATAAAAAACTGATTCTAGAACCTTATTATTTCATCACAATCAATGATGAATTTAGGGACACTTACCACCTCCATTTTAAAACTCTACATCTTCATTCTGCCCCTCAATAATAATCACTTTTATAGATGGTTGAAAGTTCAATTGAGAAAGATAATATTTCTCCCATTATAATAATATTTTCAGATCCATAATTTAAAAATCCAAAAATAATGGATATTTGGTAAACCTCTTCACAGATAGTCTATCATGGTTCTCTTGAAACAAAGCATCTTCCACCATGTTCGCTTTCCTAGGGTGGTAATGTATTGAGTGGTCATAAAATTTAATCAACTACAATCATTTCTTCAGTGCATATTTATCTCTTTTTGTGTGAAAATATATGTTAACTTTTTTTTGATTTATATAAATATCACACCTTTCACCATAACTATAATTCCTCTATATCTTTAATGCAATGAATACCACAAGTAACTCCAAATCATGAGTAGAGTAAATTTTCTTAGGTACTTTAATTTATAACGAGGTATAAGCTATTACCATATTATTTTTCATGAGAACACATCCTAAACCATTTTTGGATGCATCAATGTAGTTCAAAAACATTTCTCCTCTCTAAGGAAGTGTGAGAATAGGTGTACTGGATAACCCTATTTAGAGTTCTTTTAAATAATCATCACATTCTTCCATTCACATGAACATAAATCTTTTTGAAGTCATCATTGTTAGTGTATTAGATAATAATAAAAAATATTTCTCGAAACACCGTTAATATCAATCTAAACAAAGAAAAAATCAGATCTTAGTTACTATTTTTGGTCTCAGCCAAATTCTAATAAGATCTATTTTTTCGAGAACCAAATATATCCCCTCTTTTTAGATTATATGACCAAAAAATAAAACATTATAAAGCCAAAATTCTAACTCGGTAAATTTTTCAAAAAGCTTCCCTTTTTACCGGGTCATTAGCAGAATTATAAATTGATCATCATGTCCATCCATGCTCTTTGAATAAACAAAAATATCATCTTTATATACTACCAAAAACGTTTCAAAATATTATCTAAAGAATTTTTTAATTTGGTTCAAGAAGATAGTAGAGGAACTATTAAGACAAAAATGAATCACTATAAATTCATAAGGTCCATAACATGCATGGAATTCCATCATTGGTATATTCTCTGTAATGACCCTAATTTGATGATATCCTGAATGAAGATCAAATTTTTGAAAGGTATTGAGATCCATGTAGTTGGTAGAGTAAGTCATTAATATGGGGAAGGGGATATTTGTTCTAGATAGTCAGCTTGTTAAGTTCATGATAATATATGTGGAGTCTCATTGATCAATATTTATTTTTAACCAACAGAATAGGTCTACACCAAGGTGAAACACATGGGCATATAAATACCTTTTCCTGATTCACATAGAGTTGATTCTTGAATTACTGCAACTCAATTGGGGCCATTCAATATAGTGTCTTGGTAATATGAATTGAACCCTATATGTGTTCTATTGAGAACTATACTTCCCAATTTGGTGGAAGACCCATTAATTCTTCTATAAAGACACCATAAAACTCTCAGAAAATGAGTGTATTATATATTTTTAGTTTATTCCCAACCATTTGAGAAAGATAGCCAAAATTTATAGGCATCAAGTCCCAAATTATGGAATAAATTTTCACTGGAATGTTATACTCATCAATGAATCGAAATATTATCAAAAATTGATCTACAATATGAAATTTGACTTCCCTTATTTGGATATTGACATGAGTTCCATTTAGTGAAATCCAATATATACTGTGACTCACAAAAAATTTCACTATAGAAAAAATCATAAGATTTGTAGGAAGGCCTTTCCAATAAAATTCAACTGGGGAAAATTTAACAACTTTTGATGTGAACGTAGTTTCATTATGTTTTTTCATAGATAACCCAATATCTAATTTTTTATATAATACACTTATACACATAAAAAATTCTTCAGAAATAAAATATTGGGTGGATAGAGAATCAAAAGAATGCATTTTCTACTTCAAAATCGAATTTAAGTGTACCTTTCACCAATTAATTATCACAAACCACATCTCAGATAGTGATCAAATCTGACCAACCTTTGACTTTGTACTTAAGAGATTACTAACATCAATTATCATAAAAACCCATTATATTAGGGGATTGATTGGAATAATGGAAATATTCTAGGAACTAGTAATATTGATGTGTATGAAATGCATTTTGTGTCACATTTTCTCTATTTGTAACATAAGACATCAGTTTTGCTTCACTTTAGAATTAAAACACCCTACGACCATATTTTCCCAACATAAAACATTTATTAGTCCCTCTGAGATAGTTTCCTCTTTTTTTCATTCCACACATTGATAATAAGGGAAAACTCATCTTATATTCATTGTGGTCTTTAGATTTTAATTTGAATTCCATTATCTCTTACTATAAATCTCATAGGACTGAATGGTTATTTCAATCTCCATATCAACATTGAGAGCACATAGATCAATTTCATTTTTGCTATTGAAGTCCTCATGTCTATTTATCCAAAAATAATAGTTTTAAGCTACTAAATAATCAATAATTTTTATTCTTAGGTTGGATAATATTTCCAGAAGCATACAGTGAATGTCTTGTAATATTTTCATCAAAGGTACCAACATATTCATCATCATTTTTTCTTAAGTTCATGGAACTATTTATCTATCTTTGTTATAAGAATATGAGGACAGAACTTATTGAAAAATTAGTTCTTGAACTCATCAATTAAATGGATTCAATTTCATCTAATTTATCTGTATTCTTGATAAGTTTCCACCATTGATCAAATTCACTATCTAAATGATAGACCTGTAAGAGAATTTATCATGATATTAACATTGGAAAAATGGAATTATATTTTTAGTGGTATTGTTCCATTGTTCATCCTCTAATGGATTAGAATACCTACTAAAAGAAGTTAGATACTGCCTCATGAAGGACTCAACCGAATGTTGTCTCTTCCTTTTCGCATTTAAGAGTCATGGATGATTTATTTCTTGACAATGTCATGTGATCACAACTTCAAAATTTTTCATTCGAGCTCCGATAATATTTGGTTTCTAAGAAGAAAAAACATTTCATTTTCCATCAAATTCATCATTAATGTAGTTACTTCAGGTTTCATCCATTGACTAATATGAAGAATCATAGTGTCATAAACAGTAAACGTAATTGGAAATCCATACAATAAAGAATAAAATATCATTATATGACACTTTTCTTTTATTCTAGGTTATTCATTATCATTTCTAAAACAATAGGATTGTAACCTATACTTTAACATATACTTTGGTTTCTTAATAAGGTTTTCTCATCCTAGTTACCATATGTAAAGTATACCTTTCCTATAATACCAAATATAATGACCCATAAATTACATACATTGACATTACTTACAATTTGAAGAATATTCAATAGGAAATATAACAAATATATGACATGATTGTATATGTGTAGTTTATTTAGAAACTGAGAAACATAAACAAATTGTTCCCAAGACATCTTAATTGTCTCCCACTGATGTTATAATACCTAGAACCCTTTTTGACATATCATACATAATTCACTACTTCATGAAATGGAAAAAACATACGAAATGGTGAGATCCAACGCTCGGTAAGGGTAATCAAATAATATATCAATAATATCATAATCATAATACATATGAACATAAAATTTTAAAATATTATAATTCATATGAAATATTATGTTATCTTACCGTGGGAGAAATCCTAGAATTAATAAGAATTATATAGAATTATAAAAAAGTCATAACAAAAGAAATAATGTTTTCTGTCATATAAATAATCCTAGAAAATAATTTTACATTAGGCAAGCCTCATTTACAAAGCTATCATAGTGAGCACCGTCCATTACAGAACTAAGTTCACTCCTTATTCCGACCCTGTATTACTAAACAAAGATCATTTCCCTTTACAACTATGTCAGTCTCGTGAGATATAATTTTTTACCCAATAAATTGGAGGGAGATATAGGTCCTATCAATATCATTATGAAATAATTCAAACATACGCCACAATAACATATATCATTCATCCTAACCCATAGAATAAATGGGTTTCTTTAAACATCATTCAACCATAACATAATACATGTCAACCAAATTGATTTTACAAATAAAACCCTATAATAAAAACAATAAAATCAAGAAGACTAAATGGATATTTTAAATAAAACATAACAATATGAAATAATTCCATCTTATAAGGATATTAATTTTAATATAACTCTTTAAAATAATTTTTAGGGAAATATCCCTTCTACTTCAAGAAATTTTTTTTCCCAAAATGCTTCTCTAATTTAAATTTAAATAATTTATTTGAAAATAATCTTGAAATAGTGTAGAGTAATTTTATAAAACTATGTATTTATGAAGATATTATAAATCATTTTGTTTCATATAAGTAAAAAAAATATTCTCCTTGTGCTTTTTTCAGAAAAGTCACGAAGTACCACGTATCGAATAATGAAAAAATATTCATTTCATACCATTTAATAAAAATTTATCAATGTACAAAATTTTATTTAAAAAATTTAAGAAGAATAGAAATAATATTATATATTTAGGAAACATGTACATAGATTATAAATATACCCCATTAAAGACTTGCATGTAGGAAATTTCAGATAATAATGCGATTCGAAATTATCCCTTATATTTTAGGTCAAATTTCTTTTTTATGTTTCTAAAACTCTGGTATAATGATTTAAATATTATAATTTACTTGTTTTAGAATCATATATATATATATATATATTGATATCATATATGATCATATTATCATTTATTTGATATTGACATTTCATTATTACATGTTATTTGTGTATTAACTGCTTCATTTTCTAATGCATGTTTTGTCGAATAAGCTCTGTCTCTTCTTCATAAGTCATAGTTATAGCATTAAAAAATGTAATTAAAATTTTATCTAACACATTTATTCATTAAATAAATTTATATAATCATTATTTAATTAATATAATATTGAATTAATCACAACACATCATGGAGACATTATGTCATACGTATGCATGAGCGACGGTATTATTTCGAAAATTATTGAATGGTATTAAAGTAAAAGGTGTATATTATTTAAGAATAAATATAATGTTATAATAATAACATATAGTTATTATATCGATAATTATAACCATCCAATTAAGGTGGAGGTCAGAAATAGAGTACACCACGGTGGGGAGACCATAATATGTACATACGCAGGCATGGTGATTTCATTTTTGGAAGGATGGATAAAAAGGGGAATATTTTTATACATAATAATAATAATATCTCGATAGAAAATGGATACTAGAGTTATTACATTATAATTAAAATAAAAAATAATATTAAGTATATGAAGAAAGATGTTTGAAATAATCGGTAGATGAGATTACAACTTCTTTGACGTGCTTCTTATAAATCTCATCTTAGAGCACTAGATTTGGAGTTCGAAGAAAAAATTAAAATTATATATTGTAACTAGGGAACTTGATAAGGGAAAATTTCAGGGTATGGATAAGGTTAAAGGATAAAAGTGAAGTGAAAAGGCAAGGGAGGAGGTTCCCATTAATAATGGATGTTTGGGGAAATTTTGGGATCTCCAAAACATATTAATTTATATTAAAATTCAAAACCATTTAAAACCTAAAAATGTTCAATTTTAGATGATGAGATGATATAGGATCGTAATCTCTTCAAAAAATATTTTTTAGACATGTTTTCCAGTCAATTTATAAATAATCATTTTAATTAATATTTACTTATTCTATTTAATTTTTAATTCGGAAAACATATATTTCAACATTAAAAGTGTAAAATATTTACTTATTTAATGTCAAAAAGACCATAAATAAATAAAATAGAATATTTTTTTATAAATTGTAATTATTTTATATTTTTTAAAAATGTTTTATGATTTTTAAAAAATTTAATAATACATTATTTTGATGTCCAATCAATAGAGTGAATTTTGACACTATCCAATTCATTAATTTTTTAAAAATATTAGTATTAAAAGTTAACTTAAAAAATATATTGTGTTATATTATGTAGAGTTCAAGGGAATATATAAATTTAGTTGTTCATATTAATTATCTGAAATTATTTTTACTAAAATATTTTTCAAAACATCTATTGTTTATCTCTATTAATAAAATTCTTTCTACATTAGTCATGTATAATTATTTAATATGATTACTTATTGAATAAAAATTAAAAATAAAATACTATGATTAAGAGAAATCTAATATGTTACTGAATAATATTTATAGTCAAATATATATTTTGAAAAAATATCATCTAATATATTATACATATTAAATTATGAATATGAAAACTTTAACATCACTTCAAAAAAATAATATAAGTGTCACCATCTCTTCTATACGGATAAAAATGGTCACAAACTCCATCCATGGATGGTCTTTCTCTATATATACTTGACCAATAAGATTTAGTTATTTTTTTTGGTCTTTTATGGATATTTTTATTAAAATTTGTTTTATTTTTTTCTCATCAATTAATAAATTTTAACATCATCAATGTATACAACATCAAGAAAAATATTTATTTCCCAAAAATTAAAAATGAATTACCCTGATATATAAAAACATTTTCAATCTAAAATTATTACTTATATTAGAATTTATCATTTCTATAACTATATATATAAGATGATTTATTTATTAATATTTGAGTGAGACAAATTTAACTTATCTTTCAATAAAATAAATTAAAGGTCGATATCTAATCCAAGTGGATTCCAATGTAAATCATTTCAACCCAAGGATGATATAGGTCAAAAAAATCATACAATTATATTAATACAAGTGTTATGGTAATTTTATAATTGTATTCGTACATTAAATTTCTTGACTTACCATTTCACCGTATTAATAAAAATTACTGAAGTTGCTATTCAAAATGCCCATAAATAAATTAGAGATATTTACATATTTTGAACCTAGTGATTGAATATATTGAATAAAATTTTCCAAATTCTTAACTTATAATTTTAAGAAATTAATTTAAAATTATTCTAATTTTTGTAAAGAGAGGGTGTGTTTTAAAAGTTAAAACATTTCAAAACATTGAAATGTATTTATATTGAATTAGATATAAATTTGATGCTAATGAAATAATTTATATCGAATGATAAAATTGTTATCTTTTAATACACTAAAACTTTTCAATATTATAATTTAACCATATAATTTATTTCAATGATATATTTCTATTAAAATTTAGTGTAATTATATTGTTCATAAAAATTTTAATGTTCTTAGAAAAATATTAAAATTTCACCAAAATCAATTTTTTATATCTTGCTTCCAATCAACATTTTTATGCGGTCATACAAAAATTATTAATGTGTAAAAATCTTTATTTAAAAGTGGTTCACCATTAAAAGGCATAAATGATCCTTTTTTAAAATATATGTTTTAGGCATAAAATAAAGGTTATTCATACCGTATCAAAAAAATATATAATAGAATAATATCAAAAATAGTTTACTATGTATTTTACATATATATTTCATTAATTTAATTTACTAATTGTAATTCACTGAATTTATTAATACAAAAATACCAATGTATAATTGATTTATATAATTCATAAATAAATGGTGGCAAATGACTTCACCATACATTTTAATAAGTTAGTTATATTTATTCCCTCTAACATAATGGATAGGTTAAAATGGTTCTATTATAGAAGGATAATATCACTGTTCATTTAAACTGAAGATTTCCTATACTTTAAGATATTGATGAATACAAATTATTTACACAAAATATTTCATGAAAACATCCATGTGTTATAATATATCCATGATAAAAATTAAAATAATTTTAATAAATCCTAACATCCCGCAACAAAATGTATACACTTTTATCATATATTTTCCATTGACCTCTAATAATATTCCAAAATTTCACAATAAAATCACATAGAATCACATATTCTATGGTGGAGGATATATGTTACCAAACAATCATGATTCTCCTCAATAGTTTAATTGTATTAGATTTACCATATTTTCCTTTAACAAATATAGTTATTTTTAATTACTATCATCATTATCCCTTGGATTATAGAATTGATTGGAATAATGGCCAATCTCATTGCATTTATAACACTAAAATGTGAGTGGTATATTCTGCTGATCTCTCTCTATATTCATTACCATTGATGTCCTTTTTACATCACATTTACATTCCTTTTCTTGAGGGCTATGCTTCCCATATATGAATCATTATCATAATAATTTCAGGAATTCACCTGACAAATCCTTCCCACATTATTGGAAATTATGATGTTAAAATGTTTTATTCCCTCTATGTGAATAAACACCTGAGTTTCTGTGAAGCACTATCTTCTTTTTATTATCACCTTTAATTATAAGGTATCAATAATTCAATTCCACATTCCATATACATTTATGTATTTTTTAATTTCTTTTATGGTCCCTCAAGGATAATTATTTTTGAATACTTGGATTCAAACCACTAATTAATTTGTCATGTTGTTTTTTGGGAACATGACTAAACATGAATCATATATTGATTTTTTTGAAAATGTTTCCTCATTTCCACTAATTGAGTCATCATCCTATTTTATGTTAAAAATCTATTCTCTAATTTTTATATAGAATGTGAGGTGTATACTTACTGAAAAAATTTCCTCAAACACTTCCCACTCTATAGTGAAAATTTTCTCAACATGATTCACATTACTAATAGATTCGAATACCCATAGAAGGATGGTGGTTAGTTTATCATAAAAGATTCAATAACATGTTTCTCCCTCCTTGTTGCATTCACATGGTAAACATGATTCATATTACCACAAAATTCATGAGTTATTTTAGTGAGCATATTCACAATATATTGCATCCCATCTCATAATACATTCTATTAAAAATTAGTATGATCATTGCATTATACGTCACATTCATTGTTCACAAGATTTAGTTTGGTCTAGAGATTGACTAAAATAAAACATCATAGTGTGGGAAATGATAATCATTGTGGAAAACCATATAATCATGAAACATAATTCCCTGGATATTTTAATGAAGACACAATATTTTCCTTATATGGGGGCTTAGGTTTAACCTATTTCATCCATGATCAAGACATTTAGGATTTTATATTTTTCTTAGACATATTCCTTGGATTTTTAAAAAAAAATTATCATCTGAGTTTCTAGAGTATAACTATGAATTTCTCTAATACAAGCAATAAAAACACATAATTTTTAAACAAATATTATATATATATATATATTTATATTCATACATAAGAATATGATCCAAAGTTGTATCATGAATTTAAACTTCCTTTGGAATTACAAACACAAATACAACTAGTTCAAACATGATCAATATTTTCCACTGCTAATTTTCTTATAACTATCACACATATTAGACATAAAATTTATTAAAATATTATTTATAATCTTGGTAAATGAAAGAAAAAATTGTGTGATCTCAAATGATCATTAAGAGTATAAAAAAATTATTTCAATGATCATATAAGCAACTTAGGAGCATAATAGTATTGGAAAATGACGGTCGTCGTGACCCCTTCTCCCATGGAGGAGGGGGGTCTATGCCTCCTAATCGTGATCTTTTTGAGTCCTTGCCTTATGTGGGTTTCTTTTTTCCTGAAATCCAGGTTTCTCCAAAGGTCCTGGCTGCATCTCAGGTCATCCTGTTGTTCCAGTTACATTGCAGGAGTTCTCTGAAGAATTGTCGTTACTCTCCTTGGCTCTGATTGTGAGGTTCGTGCGGCGACGACCTCTTGTGGAGGAATTTGATAAGGCCGTTAATGAAAAATGGGGTTTGAATTGTCGTGTGCTGGTAGGTATTCTGGGGCCACTCCAATTTCTTATTATCTTTGCTGATGAAGATGATTTTGGTAGGTCTTGGTCTCGTAATAGGAAATCCTTCTCTGGTTCCTCTTTCCATCTTATTCGGTGGTCGTTTGATGCTCATATGAATTGCGATTCACCCAACTTGGCGATATGGATCCAGCTACTTGGTCTTCCCCTACCATTCATGAACCCTTGGTTATTGAAATAAATTGGAAATTCTATTGGGCAGTTTATATGTAGTGATCAAAGGACAACTTCAATGACACATCTGATGACTGTGAGAATTTGTATTGAAATAGACATGTCAAGAGTTCCACCAGAGATTGTCTGGATTGTTTTTGAAAATGAATACAGGTATACTCAGTATATTGTGTATGAATCTTGGACCCCTTTTTTTCTGGTTATCACGGGCAGGGACATGATGAATCTGGTTGTCGCAAGAAGACTGGGGGTGTCCGACCTGTTGAGCTACAAGGTGTGGCAACCCCAGGTGCTGGGGAAAAGGTTTTTCAGACCACATAAACTGCTTAGGAATCCCGGATATTAGTTGGCCCCACTGTTGGTCCTGATGTTTGATGTAGCAAGTCCCCGAGGATCAATTGCATGGATGGGTTCAGTGGAGTTGGATGTGCAGATTATGGTGGTTCTGTAGGTGTAGAGGTGAGGAAACAACAGGCAGGGGTGTTTCCTCCGGAACCGAGGGTTGCAGGAATTTTCAAAAGGTTGAGACAGGACATGTAAGATCCTCTGGGAGCTACTGGAGTTGCAGAAGTAGTACAGAATTGCAGTTCTCTAAAAACTGGGAGGACTGATGTCTAAGAAAATCGCAATGCAGTGGCATCGAATGATGGGATCAATGCTAGTCTGGTCGAGGTCATTTCTACAAGCCTTCATGTGATGGTGGCCGATTTGAATCTAAAGGCAGTAGGGGATCAGCATGCTAGAAGTATTGATCAGGCTTTTGGCAGCAGGGTTGAGGGGGTGCAACCTGTGGCAGTGGAGAAAACAGGTACTGCGGTGCAAGATTTCCTTGATGTGGGGATTCAGAGGGATGTGTTGAAGAAAGTGGCCTGAACAAAGCTGTTGGAGGGGTCCTCATTTCAATTCCTATAAGAAACTGTTTTCAGGGTTTGAAACAGGAGGATGCAGAGGTGACTAATCTAGGAAACACAATTGTCAATGTGGAGACTGGATCTAATGAGGCTATTGATGCAAATGAAGAAAGGAGGCTGCTGGTATATGAACAGCCGTAATGCTTAGCATTATTTGATGCTAATGCTCAGCTTCAGCAGCATCAGGCAGCATTTTGTAAAAATGTGGTCATTCTTGGGAAATGGGGGGAGGTCTCTGAGAGTGATAAAGAAATTATTGGTGGATTAATGAAGCCCTTCTATAGCAACATTGTCCAGGGGGGAAGGTAGTCGAGAACCAGGAGGCGAGGACCACCTCACAACGAAGGTGGACGAGGATGGATTACTCAACTTTTCCAAAGCTGATGTCCACGAGGTCATTGACAACAAATATATGTGGGGCATGTCTTCATAAAGGTATGAAATCTCATAATTCTTTTAATTATTTTGGAGTGGCTGAATTTGAGAAGGAAATATGCCAAAAATCATGAAGCATTATGAAATCTCGAAATGGGAGTCAGCCACTATAGAAGAAGATTTCTATCATGTTTGTGGCGATGTGTATGGTTCTGATGGGTTCTAGTTTTTGTTTTTTTGGTTTGTGTTCCTCTTTACTAGACAATTATTTTTATTTAATAAATGGTCAGCGGTTAGCCTCTGACTGACTTTTTGTGTATAAAATATTGACTTGTGGAAAACACATAAAATATTAAAATTTTATAATGGGATAAATATAAAAATGTTCACTCATTATGTTAATGATATTATATTAGGCCCTCACATAAAATTATGGACATGAAACTATATCCATTCATGTTCTTATGGATATAGAATCTAGGTCCACACATAATCTTATGGATATAATATTCACCTCTATGTTTAATTTTGTGAACATGTAACTTGTTTCAGATATAGAATATTTAACTCATGAGTTTCCCATAATTACCAATTGAATTAGTGTGAGATATAGCTCCCACTATCACATAACTAAAATCAATTGTATTTATTCTATAGGGTCATAAACCATGAATCATTTCTGAATCCTTAAAGTGAAATGGGTTTTATAAATATTTTTTCATTATAAAAATAAACAATTAAAATAAATAATATGGATGGTAATCATGGATGGTATTCACAATAAATCATTAATAACATAAAGGTTTGTCATGTTATTTGAAAAATTATTATTACTGATCACATTAAATAATTCTTCAGGAAAATAACCTTTCTATTTTGAATTCAAATTTTTTAAAAAACTTCACAATGTTAAAGAAAAACATTGTTTTTAATAGAGGCTTAAAAATTTTTAAATAATGATTAATAGAAAAAACTATTCATGAAGGTGGGAAAATATTTTCATTGTGTACAAGATAAGAAAACATTATTTCTATAAGTTTTTTGGAAAATCCACAATTTACATTGATTGGAAAAGTATATAGTGTTACCATTCAAAACATTTTGTAAAAAGCCAATCATGGTTCAAAATGACAGAAAAATCAAAGGAGATTAGTAAATACATTATAAGAAAACATTTTTTAAATATATATAGGGATGAATAATATTACCTAATAGATAATTAAACATAAATAATCCTGAATATTGTTCACATTGTGTAATAAAACACTTATCACTTAGGTAACTTTTGAATTTAAATCCCCATGAAATAAATTAACAATTATAGATGTGTAAATCCCCTTAAAAATTATAATATTTAAAATAAATTAATGTAATGGTTAGTATATACAAAATAAAACGTAAATATTTGGTGAATATTCTATTTGTTCCACCAATATAATTGTGAGTCAGAAATCTATTACCTCATCATTTCACTTCCTCATTCACTTTCAAACACCCTATATAATAAATATAGGTTTATTATACATGTATGAAATACCCATATTCATATCTATCATACAATTTATTATTAATTTATCACATATTATCACCCATTTATTAATAATATTTTCTTACAATCAATATTATGGATGATAACTATATTTTCCAAGAATATTTCAGTTTGGAAGTACCTGTCAATGTATTTTGATTATTGTTAAATAATTTCCATAATTTTATTTTTTTTAAGAAAATCAGAAATATATATATATATAGAGTCATCCATGCTAAATGGATATGAAAAATGTATTACACTATTTATGGAGATAATAGATGTACGTATGCATAAAAACTATTTTCATTTTCCATTGATGGAAAGAAAAAAATTAAATATTAAGTCAACATTAAAAAATAATTATTATATAATATATATTTTATAGAATCAAGAATGAAATCCAAATTACAATCAAAATAAAATATTAATGAGAAAAAATCAAATCGTTTGGTAGAGGTTTTAGTACACATATACCAATGAATGATATCATCACACTTCCAAAAGTTTTATAGGTAAGAAGGGATATGTTATATTATGATAAAATAATTAATTATATCATAATTATCAAATATATACCTTATACACACCATAATATCCATCAATATGATATTTTCATGATAAATTAATTATATCACAATATAGATACAGTATGTCACGAACCAGCCCGGGTCGACCCTGAACCGATCACCCGAACCGGCCCACGGCAAGTCCCGAGGGGCGTTCCCAATCACCACGGGCCGACACATGTGTCGGGCATCAAAACAGACAGTTGGGAATGGTTTAGCCAATAAAAATAAAATATAGAAAAATAGAAATAAATACAATAAAACAGGTAATCATTTGCAGCGGAGAAATAAAATTGAAAAAAATAACAATGAGACATACCTCTAAGAAACTAGAGAGACACAACATCTACACACCACAACACCCACCTGCACTAGATGACCTCCAATGACCAGAACCACCATCGCTGATCACGATGTCACAACCTGGAAAGCAGAAGAAACAAAATCGACATAAACCCAATGGTGTATGTATGGTGTGATCTAAAAGCCCAGTAGGATGTCACTGAGAAAAGGTTCAACGGATAATTATTATAGATGAATACATTTTCAATTTTATAGAATATAAATAAATAAGTGTTTAATGAATTTTAATGAAAATGTTTTTTTAAGGGAAAACTTCTCAAAAAGGAAAACAACTTAAATTAATGTACACACACGCACACACACCCACACATGCATGCACACACACAGACGCACACACACACACACACATGCATGCACGCACATACACACGCACTCACACACACAAACGCACACACACCCACACACACTTTCCTTGGTAACCCCAATGTCACACTGTGTGCCAACAGTGAGAAGAAAGTAGAGGAAGAGCACAATACATGGGAGTCCCTAAAGATACTAGTGAGAAGTGGAGCCCTAGAACCTCACGTCTCGGTGAACCATATCCCACATTCTCATACACGAGCCACTGGTAGGGAAACACCTCCTACCATAGTGGTGTTCAGTCATCATCCAATGTTTAGTTAGTGTTGTAAGTGTCAGTCCCGCTAAGTAAAACCTGGTCGATGCCACTCCCGTATCACTAGCACGTTAGTCTAGTCTGCCCACCTAGTACCCAGGCTTCCCGTTTGTGCTCAAGTAATTCAAAGTTCACACCACATGTCATAATCATACACTCAATCCCAATAAGATAATACACACACCAAAACAACTATTTGCACACACAAAACCCATTTGAAATAATACACTTTCTAAAATCGTTTTCAAAACAAGCTTCACACTATTGATATAATCTAATAAACCACTTAGAAAGTTTATAAAACAATAGAAAAGGAGTGTCACATCGTTTTACACACACAAAGGTAACCACTTAGAAATACAAAACACATTCCAACATCGCACGCACTCAAATACAATAAAAAGTGCGACCTGCACCACCAAAAGGTTTGATGGAAAACCCTTACACCATATCAAAAACACAATTGTCTAAACCACATTGTTTAACATGCCAAAAATAAAATCTTATAAAACAATTTAGAAGAAATCAATTAACGTTAACCACTAAGCTCACGCAAAAACTTCTTTTACGACCAAACACACTCGACTCCATTTAAAAAAAATGGTTCGTACCACTTACACGACATAAAAAGATAACCATACAATTTCAATGTCACCAATAGAGTTCTCTGCAGAAACACCCAATAATATGAACAATATACTAAACAATTTAAATTCAAATCAAAATTCAAATAAAACATAATTCACACAACAAAAATTAATTAAAAATATGCAAAACAAGATAAACATTGCAAATTAATTCATCAGATAATAATTAGACAGGGAACCACCGACCTTAAGGTCGATTTCCCCAAAACTTTGCTGCGTGACTTTAACATGGTGCAAAACTTCAATCGCACCCCAAATTCACCACAACCAAAACCAAACAAACCCTAAAACAATAATAGGACCAAAGAATAATCAAAATTGAACCCTAAAAACAACACATTGATCCAAATAACACCAAAGTCAAACCAAAAACCAAGCTAAACCCTAGCCGCAAGAACGCCAAAAAGAGGAATCGACCGATTGGAGGAGAATGCACCTACGGTGAGGGAGTGGGAGGTTGGCTGGAGGATGATGGAGGCCATCGGGGGTGAATCACGTAGGAAAAATCAAGCTGGAATGAAGGGGTGAGGAGGTTGGGCGACTCGGTGAGGAGGTCCGACGAAGGGGGCGACGTGGATTTGGGCGAGGCAAGCGGGCGGCGCGGCTTTGGGCAAGGAAACAGGGGAGGCCGGCCCGGTTGCGGTAGGGGTCGGAGGAGGTCGGGAGGCCGACTGTGCGGGGGGAGGTCGGCGAAGGGGCGGTGCGGCTTCAGCGAAGGGAGGGCGGCGTGAGGCTGGTCCTGCGAAGGGAGGGCAGCGTGACCGAAGGAGAGCCGGGTGCCAGAGCTAGGTGTCGGGGCGGTGGACGGGGAGCACTAGGGTTAGAATGGGGGTTGGGGGGGTGTGACGGGAATGAGGGGAAAAGAGGGAGGGGGAGGAAATGAGAGAAAAGAGAAGGAAAGGAAAAAAAATTAAAAATTAAAAATAAAAGAATAAAAAAAAATATAAGAATAAAGATAAAAATAAAAGAATAAAAATAAAAAAAATAAAAACCTAATAATTAATAATAATGAACTTAATGTCAATAATAAAACTAAAGTAATAAAACTAGCCACAAAATAATAGCATTTAATCATTTGTCTACACACGGACTCGTGCACGGTCGCACGCCCGTGAAATCATAAAATTAATAATGAAGGGTTTTGTTATTAAGGTTGGGCACTGCGCGCGGTTGCGTAAATAGTCACGCGCCCGTATATAGTCACACCCACGTTCAAGAGTATATATACATATATACATATATGTATATATTTTAACCACGTTCAAAGTGAAATTCAAAAATGAGACGTAAAATAATTATGAATAAAATAATGTGTCGCACATTGCTTTGCCAAAACACACATTTATCAGAAAAAGTGTGCGACTCAAGTCGGTCTGACCCGTACCTTAACAAATAAATTTTAATGCCAGATAAAATTATAAAATAATTATTATTATTATTACTATAGATGTCCGAGTGTGACAATTATCCCTACCATTACAATTTCTACCCCCAGAAAGTCTTAAAAAGACATGATCAACTCGAGGTTCCAAGCACGACCGAGAAGACACACAAATCAAAACCTCAATCACCCAAAGACTGAGCATAAAAAACACCCTTAACCTCAAATTCCATAGATTTCAAAACTAGAATCATGAAGAAAAATAACCAACGATAAGGACTTAATTTCAACACATCTTTAACCTGGAACACTGTGAACCCTAACTTAGGAAACACCAAGGCCCAATAGAGACCTTGAAGAGCGTTCATCAAACTATCCACTATCAAAGATAACCAGTTACCATGGTCAGGGTTGGGCATAGGAGATTATACCACAAAGGACACATTGAAGACAATGTTTCCCACAAGTTCGTCCTGTGGTGGCCTCCCCACCATATTGGGACTCTTGTCAAGGACTGGTCCTCCAAACTGAAACGACTCAAAATCCGAAACAAACCTCTAACACTAACATGAAACTCCACGTACCATAAGTTAAACCAATCCCACACAAGAGGAGACACTGGCGAGACCCGCAGTGGGTCTACCCACCATTTTAGAATTTTCCTAACACGATGTCGTTCGCGCAGTTGGGAATTTCGACGAATGACTTAAAGTGACCAACTATCCACACTGGAAGCTAGTGATTCAGAGGCTAGTTAGACACACAACATGAACTAGTAGAAGGAACACTTTTAAGAATAGGTCCCTTCGGTTCACTGTCCTCATTGGACGAGGGTCCTTCACTTGACACAACATGAACAAGAACAACATTTATGAACATAAAGTTGATACCCCCCACATTACCTCAGGGAAGCATGAAGCTAGTTAATCGAAGAGGTCAACACACTTCCTCCATCGTCTGTTGACTATTCGAGCACCTACAAGATTCACGACCTTCCCCCGCTTTCACTTCCTTAGGTACATCCCCATGGTGAATCTAGTCTTGAGGGTCACCCAAGACATCCTTTTCCGCACTTAAAATAGACAAATCACTGTTTACTTATCTAGCCCCTCTCCTCTAGACATACTCAAGACAACTCACGAATACACCACACCTGGAGTTCCTAAAAACGGGACAACTCCTATCTTTCCCAAAGCACTCAATGACATTCAACTGGCCACATCGTCAACAAACAACCGACACAACTGAGCAGAACTCAACTCTGTCACTCCACTAAGAGTCTGGGTTGAACCAAGAACTAAGAGAGACCCTCTGGAAACTCAAGAGACCTTTCTAGGGGCATACCCGAAAAAGAAACACAAAAACAACATTTCACAAAGTCAAACACCTTACAAAACAACTATCTACACCGCGGACACAAATCTAATAATTTAGACTAAAAAAGTCAATTCATTTTTAAAGAAAAACACACGCTTGAAAACCAAGAACTGTCTAACAATGACCAAAAGCTCTTTTGAAACCAATCTTTTCACTTCGAACTCAAAATAAATTTTCCAATTCAAAATTCATTTAAGCATAAATCCCCATTTTTTTAGAAAACATCGCTTTTATTCTCAGGTCCTATCGGATAAAATCATCTCAAAACTCCAGAAATAAAAAAACTCATAGTAAAAGTCATGTGTTTTTCTATCCACTTATCAATATAATCTTTTAAAGAAACAAGGAGTCTTAGGAACCAATCACCTGCCACTGGTATTCCATGATGCCTCACATGTGTGCATTTTCGTGCCACTTAGGCACCCATGCACAAACCTGCCAACTGTCCACTAATAACATCTGCATGCACATGTGATCACCCATAGGAATACCAATGGACCAAACAAGGCCCTTCTGACTTCAAACCAAAACATTTACAATATCTCAAAAATAACTTTATCTAATATCCATTTCAAAAATTAAAAAAAAAATGTCAAAATGCTTTTCATTTTCAAATAGCACAATTCAATTTTAAATAATCCATTACTTTCCATTAGAAATCTGTTTTCAAAAAATCAAATACCAAACTCCAAAATCAATATCCAAGGGAAACATGTCAAAAATCAAGTCAAACTCTCATCAGGAGAATATAAGAGCAACACCAAATTCCATTTTCATCTTAAAACCCTTTCACGTCAACCCAAAGTAGAACCAAGTCATCACCAATACTAAATTACAAGGATGGAGAACTAGTGGTCGCGTCTAGCCCAGCTGCATGGTCTAGCAGACTAAGCCCTAGGTAAGTGCCAACCACTAGGAGTGTTGAACCGTAATCTCGGGCGTCACATAGGTGGCTACTCCATGTGAGACCGCGTGTAGTACCAGTTTACTCCTACTGTCATCCCCCATCCTCACAAACCAAAAACATAAACCCAGGACTACCCCTGGTTACTCGAGGATTGGAATCGGAAAGAGTTCGCGACGTTCTTCCCGCACCTACCACTCAAGTACCGACAGCCCTATCTCCAATCTACCAGACATTAAAAATAACGAGAACAAACCCAACCTACTCTGATACAATTTTGTCACGAACCAGCCCGGTTTGACCTTGAACCGGTCGCCCGAGCCGGCCCGCAGCAACTCCCGAGGGGCATTCCCAATCCCCACGGGCTGGCACTAGTGTCAGGCATCAAAACAAACAGTTGGGAACGATTTAGCCCATAAAAATAAAATACAGAAAAATAGAAATGAAAGCAATAAAACAGGTAAACATTTTCAGCGGAGAAATAAAATCAAAAAAAACAACTAGACATACCTCCACGCTACCAGAGAGACACCCCATCTGCACACCACAACACCCACCTACACGAGATGACCTCCAACTACCAGAACCACCATATCGGAGCACGATGTCACAACCTAGAAAGCAGAAGACACAAAATCTACATACACCCAAGGGTGTATGTAGGGTGTGAGCTAAAATCCCAGTAGGATGTCACTGAGAAAAGGTTCCACGCATAATTATTAAAGATGAATACATTTTCAATTTGATAGAATAAAAATAAATAAGTGTTTAAAGAATTTTAATGAAAATGTTTTTTTTCAAGGGGAAACTACTCAAAAAGGATAAGAACTTAAATTAACATACACACACGCATGCACACCCACACAGGCATGCACACACATAGATGCACACACACACACAGACGCACACACGCTCATACACACGCATGCCCACACAGAGACACACACACACACACACACTTTTCTTGGTACCCCAACGTCACATTGTGTGCCGACAGTGAGTAGAAAGTAGAGGAAGAGCACAATACATGGGAGACCCTAAACTTACTTGCGAGAAGTAGGGCCCTAGAACCTCACGTCTCGGGGAACCATATCACACATTATCTTGCACGAGCCACTGGTAGGGAAACACCTCCTACACTGGTAGGGAAACACCTCCTACCATAGTGGTCTCCATTCATCATCCAATGTTTAGTTATTTTTGTATGTGTCAATCCCGCTATGTGAAACTGGGCCGATGCCACTCCCGTATCACTAGCGCACTAGTCTAGTCCGCCCACCTAGTTCCCAGGCTTCTCGTTTGTGCTCAAGTAATTCAAAGTTCACGCCACATGTCATAATTATACACTCAAACCCAATAAGATACTACACACGCCAAAACAACCATTTTCACACACAAAACCCATTTCAAATAATACACTTGCTAAAAACATTTTCAAAACATGCTTTACACTATTGACATAATCTAATAGACAACTTAAAAATTTTATAAAACAACAGCAAAGGAGTGTAACATGGTTTTACACACACAACGGTAACCACTTAGAAATCCAAAACACATTCCAACATCATTCACACTCAAATACAATAAAATGTTTGACCTACACCACCAAACGGTTCGATAGAAAACCCTTACACAATATCAAAAACACCATTGTCTAAACCACATTGTTTTACATGCCAAAAATAAAATCTTATAAAAAAATTCTGAAGAAATCACTTAACATTAACCACTAATCTCATGCAAAACTTCTTTTATGACCAAATGCACCTGAATCCATTTAAAAAAAAACAGTTTTCACTACTTACATGACTTAAGAAGATAACCCCACAATTCCAAGGTCACCAATAGAGTTCTCAGCAAAAACACCCAATAATATGAACAATATACTAAACAATTTCAATGAAAATAAAAATTCAAATAAAACTTAATTAGTACAACATAAATTTATTAAAAATATTCAAAACAAAATAAACATTGCAAATTAATTCATTGGATAATAATTAGACGGGGAACCACCTACCTCAAGGTCGATTTTCCAAAAACATTGCTGCGCGACTTCAACATGGTGAAAAACTTCAATCGCACCCCAAATACACCACAACAAAAACCAAACAAACCCTAAAACAATAATAGGACCAATGAATAATCAAAATTGAACCCTAAAAACAACACGTTGACCAAATAACACCAAAGTCAAACAAAAAACCAAGCTAGACCCTAGTCACAAGAATGACCAAAAGAGGAATCGACCGATTGGAGGAGAATGCACCTAGGGAGAGGGAGCGGGAGGTCGGCTGGAGGATGATGGAGGCCATTGGGGGTGAATCGCGTAGGAAAAATCAAGCCGGAACGAAGGGGCGAGGAGGCAGGGTGACAAGTTGAGGAGGTCCGACGAAGGGGGCGGCGTGGCGTCAGGCGAGGCAAGCAGGCGGTGTGGCTTCGGGTGAGGCAACAGGTGTGGCCGATGCGGTTGTGGTAGGGGTCAGAGGAGGTAGGGAGGCCGGCTGGGCGGAGGGAGGCCGGCGAAGGGGCGGTGCGGCTTCGGCGAAGGGAGGGCTGCATGAGGCTGGTCTGACGAAGGGAGGGCAGCGCGACCGAAGGAGAGCTGGGTGCCGGAGCTGGGTGTTGGGGCGGTAGAAGGGGAGCTCTAGGGTTAGAAGGGGGTTGGGGGGGTGCGATAGGAATGAGGGGAAAAGAGGGACGGTGAGGAAATGAGAGAAAAGAGAAGGAAAAAATTAAAAATTAAAAATAAAATAATAAAAATAAATATATAAGAATAAAGATAAAAATAAAAGAATAAAAATAAAAATAAAATAAAAACATAATAATTAATAATGATGAATTTAATGTCAATAATAAAACTAAATTAATAAAACATTCCACAAAATAATAGCATTTAATCATTTGTCTACACACGGACTCGTGCACGGTCGCACGCCAGTGAAATCATAAAATTAATAATAAAGTGTTCTGTTATTAAGGTTGGGCACTGCGCGCGGTTGCATAATTAGTCACATGCCCGTATATAGTCACACGCAAGGTCAAGACTATATATACATATATACATATTTTTATATATTTTAAACACGTTCAAAGTGAAATTCAAAAATGAGATGTAAAAAAATTAAGAATAAAATAATGTGTCGCACATTGCTACGCCAAAACACACATTTATCAGAAAAAGCATGAGGCTCAAGTCAGTCCGACCCGTACCTTAACAAATAAATTTTAATGCCAAAAAAATTGTAAAATAATAATTATTATTATTACTATAGATGTTCGAGTGTGACACAGTAAGATGTATGTATGCTCTAGTGATAAATTTACACATCATTTGACTGGAGAGAGGGTGTACAATGGTATTTTAGCCATCATTATAGCACTTAATTATATTTAATATACTCATGATACCATTTTATGAAAAATAATATATATTTAGAAGATGTAGAAGAGGAAATAAATTTATATACTCTGGGTAAGATGATTACCACTTCTTCAAGTGACCTATTTTAGATACTTAAAGATCCTATGGTTGGTCATTTATAGAGACAAATATCTCAAAGACATTGTTAGTATTGTCTATAATGAAAATTTTAGGGGTTTAGTTGGGCTATATGGCTTACTTTTGTAAAACTAAGTGGGGTAGGAGCTTGCCTTTTATAATTGAGGTCAGCAGAACTTTTGAAATTTGCTAAAAATTTTAAATAAAATATGGTTATTCTAAAGTTTTTTTTTCAAAATGCGAATTATTGAAAATTAAATGATAAAATGTTTTCCATAACATCATCTAATGAAAATTTTTCATGTTTTGGTATCATTTCTATATATATCGTCTTACTTTACCTATGGGTTTGTTAATGTTAACCATAACCACATTAACTAATATTATAATAAAAATTGACTAGTATTGTCACTATAAATATAAATGTGACTCATAAATGTAATATTTTTTAATTTTAAACTATATTCAATTCACTTGATCAAATATTCTCTTTTTATTAATTTCTAATAATTGAATAAAATATTATTTTGATAAAATTATATTAATGTAAATTTTGACATTATTCATTTAATTTACTTTAAATATATAAATACAATTGAGATGTTCATTTATAATATTATAATATAGCCCTAAATTTCTTATAGATCAAGAAAAATCATCAAAAAAATAATTAATTCAATTTAAATTAGATGTTATATTTTTAATATAATATTGTTATTTTTATATTGAATTAAAAAAATAGTGTAGTAACATTGCATAGGATTTAAGGTAAATATATAATATATAAATGTTATAAAAAACTATATAATGAAAATTATTTTATTATTCATAAAATTACTTCTATATTCATTCCTTTCTATATTTCCCCTTTATGAAATCATAATATAAATTTTAAACTAAGAGAGTGATATTTTATGATCATTCGTTGATTTTAAAATTATTAGGGTACATTGATAATATTAAATACGTCTCCAAAATTTATAGGTAAACCTCTGATCTTGATAAAAATTGATCAAAACTAGTTCCCCATGAAACCTCACCAATTCTTTTATTTACATCTTGCTATGACTTTCAAGTTATAAATATTCCTAAATAGTAATTATGTGGGAATATTTGGTGATTTAGTCCACTATAACCAATATTGCATTTCTTCACTTTATATATTTAAGATACTAGTGAGAATGTATATGGGGGTTTTCTCTCAATTCTTTATGGGTATGTCAATTATTACATCATACATATAGAATTTTTTCTCTAATATTTACCTTGATAACATACCAAGAAAATTTATTTGTACACATAAATGTACTTTTTCAAATTATCACCCCCATAGTGCTCTAAGATAACATCGTAAAACTTTATTTTCTTCTCAATCTACATCATTCATAAAGTATAAGATATTTTCCTACATAGTGAATTAATTATCATATATTACCTTAATGGAAGGTGGTGAATAGAAAAATCATAGTCCTTGACCAATTATAACCATATTTATTAGAATTTGTTTTTATTTTTTTGAATGAGTATATACTTTATACTATTTTGATCAGTACATCGAAAAGAATTCTTAACATAGTGAAATTAGAAAAAAATTATAAAGAGAGGATCCATACTTCTAAATATAGACCATGCATCCTATAGTTATTCTAGTGGATCCATAATGGTCATGAGGTATAGGAGATCAATTTAACACTTTTAATGAGTCTTTAATCCAAAATATTCTTTGATGAATTGATGTAAATAACAAAACCATATCAATTTGAAGGTACTGTGCATGATACTGAAATAATTAGCCTCTTCATGAGTTTCTTTAATCTTTTTTTCACATTCGTGTTTTTAAAAAAAATACCTTATACAATGATAACATTATTTATAAGCTATAAAATTATTATATGTTTCTCAATAATCATTGGTAGTCCACATATAATCTAAGAAAACTCAAATTAATATAATAGGTAAAGATTTAGTCTCTTTCTCAATATCCTTTATTTGAGGATTCTATGAAAATTCTATTAATATTGACCAGTTCCCCTAGAATGCAACAAGTTGTTTCAAAAATTATCACTTACCAAAATTATAAAAAAATATCCACCACTCATATTGTCTATATAAAAATCAATAGAATATATTTATTTTCCTCATTTTCATTGTGTAAATGATAATTTCATTAATAAATAATAATGAGACTTTATTGACCTAAAATCTAATTTATTTATTCACATTCCGGTAAGTAATGAATGGTTATAAGGAAGTATGAATGGCACAAATTATAACTAATATTGTTTATATAACTTATTGATGTTTTTTGGATATCATAAATATTTAACACTAACTAATGATACCAAGAGTGAATATTTGCCATTGAAAAATACTTTATTGATTGGGGAATTCATCAATAAACTGATGGAGATACTTGTTATATTTAGTGATCATATTGATCTCAAAAAATCCAATGTATGACCAAATTGATCCATCCGTCTTCTCAATAAATTTCATTGATGTACTTGGAGGTGATACACTATTGTGTATGAACCCATTTTCCAAATTATCCTTTAACTACTTATTTAAAAACTGCATTTTCTATTGGGGATAACCTCTAGAGAAATATAAAGATTGGTTTTCCACTAGGTATATGTTTTATTGAGAACTATACCTCATGATAAAGATGAATTATAATGAACTCTTCAAGAAATACATTCACATATACCCTAAAAAGGGGAATTTCGTCAACGTTAATTCATTCCTTTAAAACAACCAATTTGGAAATATATATTTTTTCCATTGTGTATCAACTATATCTCTATTGAAGGATTTTCCAAATGAGATTTATGATATTCCTTTCATCTGTATAAGAGAATGGAATTGTTCTGGATATAGAACGTAATTCTCAATTCCTATTAGTTTATGTGAGATTTATATTATAAGATCCAATATATACCTTGTATAGTGTCAAATTCATCCAAGGTAATGTTCATTATATTCAATGGAAGAATCATACCATATAATCTATTATAAGAATAGTCATGTACAATGGATTCAATGATTAAACCACTGAAATTTTTTAAATATATCTAAATATTTAGGTATCATGGATGTGATACAATGGATCTAGATATCTTCCAGAATATAAAGGAATGCATTGAAATAGAATCAAATAATACAGTTTACATTATTTAGTTAATATTAATTATACCTTGTATGTCCTCATTTTCATGACCCACCTCAGTGTCCTCATCAGAATGCACTTTTCCTCACTCCCTATGATTTAGTTTTTATAGTCATGGATTACCCTTAAAAACCCTTTGATTGATTTACTAGAGTTTATTGTGCCCTTGGACTTTATATGTTATTTATTTAACCATGGGTGGTTAATTGGTAGGTTTTTTCCATTCCTCTATACATTTTTGTTTGGAAACATAATTTATCTTGGACAATTTTGAGCTTAGTGGTCTCCTATCTAAAAATTTATTAATTACCACATATGGTTGATGATACTTATATTATTCTTCTTTAAAAATGTTTTTCATGAGTTATGGTTTATATTCTTTCTTCCATTATCATTTTCCCCCATCTGAAAACTCCATTCTTATAATCATAACTTTATTTCATGGTCCTATTGTCCAAAATATGTCTATATATGGGGAGAACATTGAGCTAATTATTTATGACTCTCAATGTATATGATAACTATATACTATTTGAGGTATGGTTTTAAACCACTAAAGAATCTACCTATTTTTCCTTTATAATATAAACTATGCTATACCACTCAATCCTAGATAAAATTTCATCAAAATCTTTGATATATTTACTCAATATTTTCATACTCTCTAGAAATTCACTCTCTGTTATTATTTTAAGATTTTTTGGGAAACAAATTTTATGTTATATCATCCTAAAATCATCTCACACCATTTCATATATTTAATATTTTGTAATCTTTCTTATTATAAATTCCCACCACTGGTAAAATTTTACAAAAAAATGATATATAGTCATATTAAATCTAACAAAAATGTATTAGAGCACGTAATTGATCATTTTCATCGAGTTAACCCAATATTCCCGGTATAGTGGATCAAATTATATATTAAGTATTGGTGTTCATTATAATATAAAAGAAACAATGGCTAGTGTATAATTCTTGGGATGAGATGGATGTTCTATTGGATCAGGTTTTTGTTCATAGCCTATGAAAAAGAGGAATATTACAATTTGAATTGTTTCACATAATCTAACATTTTCTTCAGGAATATATATTTGAAATTTTTTTCGTTATTCCTAATATGTTTTTTAGTCTAGTTTTTCCATGTTCCCAACATTATCAAAAATAATAAATTATAGAACAAAATATAATCCAATAATTAATTAATAAATAATATATTTTAAGGTGAAAATAATATATTTTCACGTGAAAATAAATATTTAATCCATATCCTATAAAATACCTATGTTTATCACATTTTTCTTCCCATATGATGCCACAATGTTCAATTGATTCGATCTTTTTCTAAAATTAAAAGAATAATTAAATTATTTATATATAATTTATTATTTTTTATAACGATTATATGAATCTACCGAATAATATCCCCTTGGGATTTTACAAGAAGGTGTAATGTATGGTACACTACTCATTCCTCTGTGAATATCAGCTTAATAGCCTACCAACCATTTTCTGGTTTGTTACCAATAGTTTCATCTATTATATAACCACATATACTTCTTATATTAAGATAGAGTTGTAATTTCCTAGATACTAAATAACAAAAAATTTACCATATTATTGGTTGATTTTCCTTACATACACAAATCCTTATGATTTTATTTAAATTTTCATACCCTATTTAAAAAAAACTACATCATCTTCAGATATCTACTATTATATCTTAGTTTTCTGTTATATGAATATTACATATTTTTGAAGATAAATTACATATTAGTATTACATTCCAAATTCTAGACCTTAATTATATTGGGATAATTAGGTTTATACATCACTTTTACATAAAAAACTAGAACATTATTTAACCCCTACTTTATCATCCACATTATCTCTTGTTCTCTATACTAAATTTAATAACTAGAGGATATACATCACTAAAGTGGTGAACTAAAATCAAAAAAAGGGAAGTAATAACATGGAAGGAATATAGAATATGGGTGATCATAATTAGTCGAGTCATACCATAGGCCTAAAATTTTCATCAAAAACATGAAGTAATCAATTCAAAAATTCATCGAATGTGGCATATAAAGAATAAAAAAACTACATAACATATTGGTAAAATACCACACATAGTGGTGAACAAATCTAATATCATGTTACTATCTAAAATATGTGAATAAATCATAGCATCATAATAGTGAACAATTAAAATATCATGTTTATGAAAAATATAAAGGATGTAACGCCCCAACCCCAGAAGCCAAGAGTCAGTGCATTATTTTAATATATTGATAGGATTACAAGGAATCAAATCCTGAAAGGCCGATCAGTTTAGCAGTCTTGAAAATAGATTACATATTTGAATGTTACATTACACATTAGAAAATAAATCACAATATAAATGATCCTTTTGGAAAGACATTAATACTATAGCTTAACCCTGATTATAAATCATAATACACTTCATGGAATTGTGGGAAAAATAAAACATAGAATGGGGTGAGCTTAAATTCATAGTAAGGATAAAAATATAGCAGAAACAAACATAAATAAACATAAAAATTTAAGGTAATGTATAAGACTAAGATAAAAGCCTTTTAAAATTATACTTCGGAATAATATGGAAATGATAAATTAAATAATCCCATTTAATTATTCACATGGATATTATACTAGTTGAATAATCATATGTAATATCAATATCCAATTTCTTAATGTCGGAATGCATAATTACAGAAATCATAACTGTATAGTCAAGCTCTTGTTCTGAGATTACAAATAAGATTTTTCCAAGGCCTTGTGCCAAGACAATAGTTTGTCTCATGAGACTTAATGATGCATCGAGAAGATATAGTGGGCTCCAAATATAACATACTATGTCCAATTCATTCTTTATATAGAATTGTTTAAACATAACATAAACATTATTATTAAAAATAGCATTAAAATTTTCAATATATTATCTATAAACCTTGAATGGTATACAAATAACACATACATAGTCAAACATATCAAAAAACCTTCAATATAATATTGAATATTTCTATCATAATAAATAAACTTCAAACATGTTTAAAATCCATCAAAGTATGCTGACATAGATGAAAATTATTTGTAAAACTCTTTGAGTGAAATATCCCTTTTTTATAAAAGCTTTTAAAAGTCACACAATTTATAAAGGAAGGCATTTAAATAAATTTTTGAATCAAATTTTCCCATTCTACTTTGAAACTATTTAGAGGAAATAACATTTTAAAAACATTAATGCCCATATAAATAAATCCTTAAAACACATTTTGAAAACATGGTCATTAATGAGAATGATTTAGAAGAATAAATATTTAAAACGTTTAAAATGATTGTTTAGTTAAAGACTAACTTCCATAAAACCTTAGAATATTCCATTTTAAAATATTCTCATGAAACAATAATTTTGATTGTAAATATGTCCTAGTATATTCTCATGTAAAAAAAACCTTGGATAATGAAGATATTGTAGAATTAATCATTACATTGCACTTTACATTAGTCAACGGAACGATTAACCTCTTATATAATGACAATAGTATGTTATTAAATTATACCAGAACCATATTAATATTTATTATATCAGACATTATTCATTTATTCCTTTATTCTCCCCATTTAATAATTATTTCCATTTAAAATTTACATTTCAGGTAACAATCACTTTCTTTATCGTACATGTTTTAACGTGTTATCCTTGATCTTATCATTTAAGTCGTGATTGAAATACTTGGAGAATATAAAAATTGATTTATATAACATAAATATTTATAATATAAATATTTATAATAGATTGATATAAGAAATGGAAGGAACCTTTTATGGAGATGGTATGTTGTATGTACACAAAAACGTTGTTTCTGTTTTATGATCGTATTGAATGGAAGTAAGTGAATAATATATATGTAAGTACATTCATACATAGATATACATAATGTAGCATTATTATTTCATATATTACACACTTATAAATAATATATATTTTTATAATCATTGTTTAATGGTGAACGTGGGAATAAATCTCATTGTGTGGTGGAGACGGTAATCCGTACGTATGCATGAGCGGAAATATCATTATATTGATGAGGAAATCATATGTAATTATATGGTATATCGTATTTAAATAATAATTAACATGTTTTATTTATTAATTAAATCAGTTACAATCATTATTAAACCCATCCAAAATAATGAAGTGTTTTAATAACAAACTACACCACGACGTGGAGATGGTAAGTCGTACGTACGCACGTACGGTGACATTGTCATTTATAGGTATAATAGAATAACAAATATAGATGTAACATATTTATAATAAGATAAAATTATATATAAGGTAATTTATTTATTATTTTAGTATGGAAAGAACAAATAAATAGGAAGTGGAAGAAGAAAAGAAATTGAAAGAGGGTGGTGAAATTATTACCTCTTCTTCAGGTGTTTCCTTTTGATTTGATCAAAAGTGATATTTATGATAGATTTATGATTAATTTAATTCCTCTAGGTTTAAGGTGGTATTGTTTAGAAGGTATTTAAAAAGGGTTTGGATGAGAAAAATAGCTTGAAAGTTTGAAATTAATAGATGGGGAAGTACCCTTTTATAAGATAGGTGAGGGTCACTTTAAAAAAAGCATAAAATATTATTTTATAACAAATTAATTTTCAGTATAAAAGTATTAAAATTGATTTATTTCTTTTATAAGGTGGGTATGGGTATAAAAAATATCAAAAAATATTTTTTAGATAGATTTATATCACCATATTAACCTAATCTTTTATATTTAACTCTTTGTTAGATAGTTTAACTTTTACTGTCTCTTCTTGTATTCGTACATTATATTGCTAATAAACATACTATAAACTAACAAAAGAACATAATTCTGTTCTGTAATGACATATGTAATATTATTTGTTACCTTTGGAAAAACCATATATTTTTAGGAATATTATATAAACCAGTAATATAGTATTTGTTTTAAAAAATAATTTATGTCAACTTTGACAATATTTCGTATAGTTTTATTGAAAGTCATAAAAACCATTTTGATTTGAAGTAAATATATCTAATAAACTATAACATATCATATTAACCAATAAAATTATTTTAATTCATCATAAGTCTCAATTTAAAATTATTTGGATGTTAATAATATTAATTATTTTAAAATGTCAATAATAAGGTAATTACTCCATCAATAGTGTGTCACAAATAAATAAAATTACTTAGTTTCTAAAAATTATAAATAAAATACCATTATGTAGAATATATTTTTATCTTTATAATGAATATTTATAGTTGACCTTATCTTAAGTGTAACCCTATATTAAAAATGTTTTAGTTATTAATCATTGAATTTAACAATTTTATCTTTTCTTTAAATAAAATAACAATAAATGTTCTAATATAATCCTAGTCGATCAAAGAGGATAATATTTGATTCAAAAGGATGTTTTTGGTTTCATTACCCTTATCCAATAGAATTATGAAATGTGTTACAGTAATTATTATATCATTTTTACCCTTAATTACCCAATTACATTTAATCATGTTAAATAAAAGTCAAAAGATGTTATTCACAAAAAACTATTTTCATCTTATTGGAAAAAAATTTACATACTGATTTCAATTGTGTCTCTATGTTTTTAAAATTCAACTCACAGAAGCGGTAAAATTTAGTTTTATGCAAATTTGCAAATGCTCTAAAAAAGTGGGTAAAAGATGGTAAAGAGTTCAATAAAACTTTCTGTATCTAATAATATTATAATATATCTACAATGAATTAATCTGAACATATATAGGCATTAGATATCAATTTTTTCTTAAAATAAATTTAAATAAAATAATTAATTATTTAAATAATAAATCATTTTTAAACAATAACACAATGTTTTTCACTATCCATAAAAAATTGGATGTTTTCAGAAAAATAAAAAAAATTCACCCTAAGATAAATTTGATATTTCAAATTCAAAAATTAATTCCAATTTAATAAATTCAAAAAATAGATCTTGTATTAATAAATTTAAAATTAATTCTCGTTCTCAAAAATAAAAAAGTGGGATTTTTAAAAAGTAAAAACTATCAAAATATTGACATGTGTTTATGTTAAATTTAAATGTAAAATTACATATAATGACCTAAATTGTATTAAATTATAAAAATATATTCTAATTATACTTTCAAACTATTCAAATTAATAATTTATAACTCAATATTATTTTGATTAAAAATGTTGTTTTCAATTAATGTTTAGTATTTTTCATTATTCATCAAAATATTAAAGTTACTAGAAAAGTACCAAAAATTTATAAAAACTAAATTTTTATGTCCCAATTATAGAGAAGAATTTAATTTCATTAAATTTAGTATATAAAATTTTCAAATTTTGTATTTAAAAATGGTTCACCATTAAAAGGCGTAAAACTGCATTTTTTGATACATACCTCTTTTATCTTAAAAATAGAATTTTTCTTATATTATGACTGGAAAACACAAAATATGAATGATAAAATTTTATAGGATATATAAAATTTAAAATTTTCTTAATAATACTCATATCGTCTTTTTTGAATGGCTAGTTTTGTAATTCATGGTGTGCTCGAACTCGGTGTTGAGTGTAATGCAAGTTACTAAAATACATTGAAGAGACAACATACTACGAAATCAGGGGTTGTTACACTCTACCATCCATCAGTAAATTGCGTCCTCATAAATTAAAATTTCTTTTTAAAAATAAAATGTTAAAATAGGAAAATACCTTTGTGGAAAACACTCATAAAAAATATGGTTAAAAATATTTAGTCTTAATAAGAGGGAAAGGGAAATTAAGAAGTCACCACCAAATTATGATCTCGATTAGGCGAACATTGGTTGTAATTAAATACACATAATTTAAGGAAAAACTTAAATATTTATAGGTAGTGATAGAGGTCATCAATCACAAACAAGTGTAAAATTGAGGGCCTCAATGCCATCAATCTTTGATGATTTAAAATATTGTAGGTTCAACAAAAAATAAGGTATTAAAATAAAACATTATTGGTTTTTTGATCCCTTCAACAATGTTTATGAATTAATATTTTAATATAATAATAGGAAAAAAATATAATTTCTATGTAGAGTTTCATCCTTCAACTAATTCCATCAAAAACGCATCTTTCACTCCAAAAGATAATAGAATTAAAAAATATTCTATTAATACTAATCGTATAGGGTTCTAAAAATAATGAATTTATAATCCATTTGTCAGAATATTTAATAAATCTACATTATACAAACTAGGACATCATGTATTCTAGTGGTAGGTGATCCACCCTTATCACTCTTTAGTCACGGGTTCAAGACTCGAGAACTTACCAGACACGACAGGTCGTCTCCCGTCCTCCAAGTTGTCCTTTTCATATCAATCCAATAATAATATTAAAAATTTCATTATCCATAACCATAGTATCGAATATAAAAACATAATCAATTCCAACCATTAGTCGCATCCAAAATACTTCTGTCCAAACTCACAGTCCAAAATTTATAATTAAAGTAATCACAATGAAGATCTTTTTTCCATGTAATAACATGTGAATACAATCATCATGTATTCTTTTAAATCACAGTTACACCCTGAATTACCATATAACGTTATTGATTACATACACGATCCCTTATCCTTTATAGAACACAGAATATACTCTTTATATCCTAAAATGTTGTAAAATCTTACAATGATTGAATATACAAATCATTAATCATTTTCAATGTACTCAATAACATCCAATATAATTTATCCCACTCAATCATATCTTATTCCAAAATCACTAACTCAATATCTGAACTATATTAAGGATTATCATTCCTTCAACCATGTATTTTCAAAAATGTTTAACTTACTAGTTAATCAATTTTCTTAGTTCCTCACAATATCAAGTCTTTAATGAAATATTACTACAGTACAATCCATATATACTATATAACTCTTATAACATGTACATCATTAATAAAATAATCAAATGACAAAATAGTTTAATAAAAACATAAGAACCCTAATCATTCCTCTTCATCTTTGGTTTTATCATAACATAATTATTATTCAATAGTAGCATTTGGGGTATACTCTGATGATATGGACATTGATTCGTGTAGTGTCTCAACTCTTTGTAGATGAATCATTATACATTTGAAACCTTTTTCTTACCCTTGTAATAAAAAACATGGTGTTCTTTTTCTACACACATATAACAAACTCACATTTCCTTCATGCATTTACCAAGGTGATTATTTCCACAGTTATCAACTATCATAAAATACTTATTTCCCCTCTTATCTTTATCTATTATTCACTCATCCATCATTTTCATCTCCAACTTCCCATCAAACTGATAGGACTCAAGTAATTCTTTACATATCTTATTAACACATGATACTAATTTTTAATATGATGAGAATACGTGGGAGAATATTTTATTTTAAAATATTTGCTTAATACCATGAATGATATGAACCTTCTTAATATTTTTGATCACACGTACTACCGGAATGCTAATTAATTCTAATAGGTACCATTTCCATAAAATGGCATACACTAGGTTATTTTATGAATCGCAATCCCTAATTCCAAACATGAATAATACCTAATGTAAATTGAAAACATAATGCATATAACCTATAATCATAAAAAAATTTCTTTAGGATGTATTTACTTTTAAATCCTTCAAAATGGATTTTAATGAAAATTTGAATTATCCTAAGAATATCTCCATTGAGTGTCATAACTAAGAGTGCATCAAGACCCGTTATCATTTACAAGGATAACCTGGTTCAAGCCTAAAACTACTTGTTGGATTTTTCACTCTTAGGTACATCTGTGCCAGAGCCACCTCTACCTGGTCATATCTAGACAGAGATTTATTGCTTGGAAAATACACAAAAAATATACATTGCCAACATTCACGAAATTAATTCTATGCAAATCCTCAATGTCTATCTTAGGGTAATGTTATCTAATTAAAGTTTATCCAAATCTATTTCCAAGGTTGTTTCTAAACATCCTCTAATACCAACTATAACTCATTGACACCAAAAGAAAAGTGTCAGTACATTATTTTAATACATTAGAATGATTACAAGGAATCACATCACAAAAGTCTATTCAGTTTAGCGGTCTTGTAAAATAGATTACATACATTAACGTTAAATTACATATTAGAAAATGAAACACAACATAAATGATCCTCCGAGAATTCCATTATTCTCATAGATTATCCCAGATTATCAATCATAATACAGTTCTTGGAATATTGGAAAAAATATCACTGAGAAAGGGGTGATCTCAAATTCTCTATAAGGATAAAAATACTGTGGAAACATTCATAAACAAACATAAACATTTATATCAATGTATAAGACTAAAACAAAAAACATTTTAAACATAAAATTCAGCATAATATGGAAAATATAAATCAAATAATTACATTTACTTTTTTCAAGTGGATATTATAGTTGTTGAATAATCACCTGTAATATCAATATTCAATTTTATAATGTTGGAAATGATAATGATAGATTTCATTACCACATAGTCAAGGCCTTGTGCCCAGAATACAAATAATATTTTTTCAAGGCCTTGTTCAAAGACACTAGTTTGTCTAATGAGATCTACTGATGCATCAAGAATCTATAATAGGCTCCACCCATCACTTACTATGTCCAATTCAATCCACATATGGAAAGGTTAAACATAACATAAACATTCGTATTAAAACATGCATACTAAATTTCTATACATTCTCCATTAACCATGAATGTTATAAATATAACACATACATAGCCAAACATATCACAAAAACATCAATAAAATATGGAAGCTTTGTATCATAATAAATAAACTTCAAAAAAGTTTAAAATCTATCAAACGATATTGACATAGATGAAAATGATTTGAAAAACTCTTGGAGAAAAATAACCATTTTTCTAAAAACATTTAAAATTCACACAATTTAAGAAGGAATAAATTAAAAGAAAATTTTTTATCAAATTGTCCCATAACTTTTTGAAACATTTTAATGGAATTAAAATCTTAAAAACATTCATATAAATATATATAAATCCTTAAAAACCATTTTGAAAGCATGGTCATTAATGAGAATGATTTGGAAGAATAAATTTTTCAACCACTTAAAATGATGATATAGTTAAAAAGTCCCTTCCATAAAACATTATAATATTCATTTTGAAAATATTTTTATTAAATAGGGATGAATATGATAATGATTTCCAAGTAGATACTCACATAAAAACAACCTCGGACAATGAAGTGATTGTATATTGACCCTTAACTTGCAATTTCCTTCAGTCGATGGTACATTTAACCTCATGTATAATGACAATAGTATGATATTTTATTATAACAAAACCATATTTATATTTATTATTTCATATTGGATTCATTTATTCCTTTATACTACCCATTTAATATTGATTTCAATGTTAAATTAACATTTCAGGTAATAATCACATTCTTTATCGTTTGTGTTTTTACTTGTTTTTCTTGATCGTATCATTTAGATAATAATTTAAATACCTCTAGAATATAAAAACATGATTTATATATCATATATATTTAGAATATAAATATATATAATAGATAGATATTTTATATGGAATGCACCTTTTAGGAAGAAGGTAGGCTGTACGTATGCATAAACGATGTTTCCGTTTTCATACCATTTTAAACGGAAGTATGTGAATAAAATATATGTAATTATATATATATATATATCTAGTAGAATTATTATTTCATATATTACATACTTATTAATAATATATATTTTTATAATCATCGTTGAACGGTTAACATGTGAATAAATAGCATCACGTCGTGGAGACGACAATCCACATGTACGCACTAGCAACAATATCATTATATGGAAGGTGAAATCATATGTAATTAGATGGTATTAATATATAAACAATAATTAACATGTTATATTTATAATTTACTTCAGTTATATTCATTATTATACCAATCCAAAATAATGAAGTGTTTGAATAATAAACTAAACCACGACGCGGAGACGGTAAGCCGTATGTACACACATATGGTGACTTTTTCATTTATAGGATGGATAAAATAATCAATATGGTTCTAACATATATATAATAACATCATTGTATATATAAGGTACTGGAGTTATTATTTTAGTATTGAAACAACAAAGAAAGTGTTTGTGTAAGAAGAAAAGAACTTGAAAGAGGGTGGTGAAATTATTACCTCTTCTTTGGGTGTTTCCTTTTGAGTTGATAAAAAGGGTCCATTAAATGACTTTATGAACAATGTAAGGCCTATAATATTAAATTAATATAGTTGAGAAGGTATTTGGGTAGTGTTTGGCTGAGAAAAATGGAGTTGGAGGTGTCCAATTAAGAGAAGGGGAAATACCTTTTATAAGAGAGGTGAGGGTCGCATTATGAAAAGTTTGAAATATTATTTTATAATAAACGAATTTTCCATTAATAATGGCTCCAAAATGATTTATTTTTAATATAATGTGTTTATGAGTTGAAAAACACTCAAAAATAGTTTTTAGACTAGTTTAGGTCACCTTGTTAAACTTACCTTTTATATTTAACTCTTAGTTAAATAGTTTAACTTTTACCGTGTCTTCCTGTATTCTTACACTATATGGTTAATAAAATTACTCTAAAAAAACAAGAGAACCTCAAGTGGTTCATTAATTATCTATATAATATTATTTAAGCACTTTGGATTATCCTTAGAGTTTTAGGAATATTATATCAACCAATAATATAGTATTAGTTTAAAAACTAATTTATGTCAATTTTGACACTATTTGGTATCTTCTTTTTCTACAAGTCATTAAAACTTTATCACTTCAAATTAAATTTTTATTATCAACCCAAAAATGTCATATTAATCTATAAAATTAGTTTAATACATCAAAAGTCTCAATTTACATTTATTAGTATAGTTATAATACGAATTATTTTAATACTTCATTAATAAGGTAATTAGTGCATCATTATTGTGTCATAAATAAATAAAATTATTTAATGAAAAAAAATTATATATATAATTAAATAATTTTTAAAATTTTATTTACTTTCCAAAAAAAATTATAGTCAAATTTATCTTATGTTTAACCCTATATTAATAACGGTTTGGTTATAAACATTGAATTTATCACTTTTAACTATTTTTTTAAATAAAATAATAATAATTTTCCTAATATTATCAAAGTCGACCAAAAAGGATCATATTTTATTCCCAAGGTTGTATATGGTCAAATTACATTTATAAAACCGAATTAGAACATGAGTTAGGGTAATTATAAAATCATTTTTACACAAAATTACCCTGTTTACATTTAATCGTTATAAATAAAAGTCAAAAGATAATATTCGACAAAATTTATTTTAATCTTATTGAACCACATTTTACATACTGATGTCAACCATGACCTTTATGTTTTTTAATTTCAACTCACATAAGTGGTAAAATTTAGTTTTATTCAAATTTGCAAATGCTCCTAGAAGGTGGGTAAACGGCGGTAAGAATTAAATAAAATTTTATGTATCTAAACATATTATAAAATGACTAAAATAAATAAAATTGATAATATATAGGTATTATATATCTATTTTGTCTTAAAATAAATTTAAATAAAATAAATTTTTATATGAATAAAATGTAGGTTTTAAACAATAATGTAGTGTTTATCACTATTCATCAAAAAATTGAATGTTTTTAGAAAAATACCAAAAATTCACACTATGAAAATTGTGATATTCTGAATTCAAAAATTAATTCAGTTTTACCAAATTCTAAATGTAAATTTTTCATTAATTAATATAAAATTAATTCCCATTATCAAAACCAAAAATCATGATTTTTTAAAATGTAAAAACTATTAAAAAATTGACATGTGTTTATGTCAAATTTAAATGTGAATTTACTTATAATAACCTACATTTTATTAAATGATAAAAATATAATCTAATTATACTTCGAAACAATTCAAATGAATAATTTATCACAATAAGTTATTTATTTTTAAAAAGTCATTTTCAATTAAAATTTAGTATTTTTCACATTCATCAAAATATGAAAGGTATCTGAAAAGTACAAAATTTTTATCCAAACTCATATTTCTACTGATTCATACAAATAATTTAATTTCACTAAATTGAATATATAAAATTTTAAAATATTGGATTTAAAAAGTGTTCTGCATTAATAATCATAAAACTGCATTTTTTGAAAAATACATCTTTTATCTTAAAATTTTAATTTTTCTTATATTATGTCTATGAAGCACCAATGATGAATGTTAAAATTATAAAGGATATATAAAATTTAAAATTTGTTTAATACTATCCAAAACCTAATTTTGGAATAACTAGTTTGGTATGTTGTCGTGAGTACACAGATGATGTTGTGTGTAGCGCAAGTAATTGAAATATTCTGAAGAGATAACATACTATGAAATCTTGGGGTGTTACAAATAATATAAATAGATATATCACATTAACCAATTCATTGTAAAGAGATATAACTTTGGGACCCCGTCACTTCTTAAAAATATCATAATCATGCATAAAACCCGTAACTGATATATATAACAAACTTTTTTAAGAAATGAACCAATGGAAATAAATGGGTTTTATAATATTTTCATAAAAAATACTTCATTGAATAATCACTTAGGTATAAAAATTATTAATGGAGATCATAATTTGGAATAAAATATCATCATCCGTAATTGGATTTCAATGTTATAAAGATGATTCTATGAGATATTCTACAAAAACAAACTCTTTTGAAAAATATCTATTGTTGGAATATAGCACATTTTAAAATGTAAGGTAAATAAATATCCCTAAAAATAAATTGGAAGCAATATTTAATCATAATTTTGATGATATTGGTAATAATCGGCATGAAAAATAATTAGAATGAATAGATATCACAAAATAAATGAATTTGTTTCAAGATTCCCCTCAACATATATCCTGTTTTATTTATTTTTAATTTTAATTATTATATAATAAAAATCCATTTATTAAAATTGGAAACATATAATAAATTATGTTCATTTTTTACTCTAGATAAATGATAATCATTAGATTTTTTTCTAATTTTATTTTTTAATATTGTATTGTTTTTATATTATTTTTTTCTTATAATTAATATATCCTATTTCAATATTTCAATATTTATTATTTCAATTTACCAAAATTTAGAATTATCTAATGAATATTTTAAATAAATATTTTTATCTACCATATATAATTTATCATATTCATACAAAAATGAAATGAAAAGAAATGTTTTAGAAATTTCCTTATTAAAGGTTAACAGACTATCACAATGACATTGGCCATAGAGGAGGTGAAATATGAATGACATATAAGTATGTTTAATTATAAATAATTACATATGGTTAATAGAATTATATTATATTTATAATAATAAATAATTAGAATTAATAGTTTTAGGATAGATAAAAAATTAACTACTAAGGAAGTAAAACAGAAAATGAATGGTAAAACAAGGAGCAATCATTCCCCCTTCTTTGTGGTGTTCCATTTATTTGATTCTTGAATCATTGAAATCACGGTGTTATATAACTCAAAAAACTCCAATAGATAACAAGTGTTTTATCATACTAAATAGAGTAATTTGAATCGATTTCATATTTTTAATATAGGATTTTTTTCTAAGGGGAGGGAAAAGGGTTGATTTGTACATGAGGGAAGGGTTGTTTTATGATAAAATATTGAATAAAATATAATTTCCAACGTATCCCCATTAATAGTGAAATTTTTGACATAAAAAAAAATTTTAATTAACATTACATTTTTTAATACATTCAATAACTACAAAAATTTAATTCATTTTTTAATAAAATGGAAATGAAAAAATGAATTTTTAATTAAATACATTAGACTTCATACTTTGAGAAATATTTTTTTATTTGGAATTTTAATTTTTGTAATTATTGAACAAATAAATAATGTTTCTTTAATTCCTAATATTATTTAATTTATTATGTCTTTATTATTTCATGAATTATGTCATTTAAAATTAATCTCTTTTTAAAAAAATGTGTTTTTAATATTCACATGAATATAATGTTTCTATGAAAAGTATCACAAAAAAGTTGTAAGAAAATTTAAACATGCTATGTCGAAGAGATTAATTCAATTTACCAAAATAATTATTTACCATAATTAATTTTAATTATCGAAAATAAATATGATTTTTATGAAATACATTAAAATATAGTTTATTAAAAATTTATATATAATTTTATTGAGTTTTTTTATTAATGATAAATATTTACCGGTATTTTAATATAATTATTTTATAAAATTAAATTTGAATAATTTTATCTATATTAAATTTTACAATTTTTTGTCATGTTACTATTCTAAATGTTAGGTTTATATTCAAAATGTTCTTATTATTATTTCTAATGGCCAAGTTACTATTCCAATAGTCATATTACTCATAAAAAACCTTATTACGTCGTATAAATACATAATTTTTTATTAATTATACATTAATATTAATTGATCCTATTTTTCCAAATATTTATTTATATATTGTTTATTGGATTCCTAATGTTGATTATTTTTTAACTAGGATATTAAAATTTTTGATAATTTCATGAGATATACATGATACAAAATTTCCATTTCTACTTGTATTATTTTTGTGTGTGATTTTTCAATCCCATTGTATGAGATATCATTTATGTGGATTCATTTATTATATAAATTTAATGTTCTCAATTAATTAAATATAGTTTCATGTCTATCATGAATTTAAATTTTATTATATTCCTAAATATGATTCAATTTATTTATTCAAAAATAATGATCTAACGTATAAAATATTTGGATTTTATAATCACCCATTACAAAGAGGTAATACATACTTCTGAGGACCATGAACTTATCCTTAATTATTCTTATATAAATATATATATAATCTCAATAACACAATGAATTGAAACATGTTTATATATGTATATAATTTTTATAACCTAAAAATATATAAAATTAGATAAAATACACCACATATAATACATGATATATTATATAATATATTCATAGATAATATTATCATTCTTTTCTTACTCTTAAGACGGATCTAGATTCTTTTTAATATTCATGCCAGAAATCACTTGAAAATGCCCCTTCATATATTTCTTCATGCTAAACCTCATTAAAATTTTACCTATCACAAACCAACCGAGACAACCCCCAACCCATGTCCCACATATTTCCCATGATATAGTCCTAATGGAATTCAAAATCCCAATTTGTTAGAAATATGTTTTTCAGAATTAAAATACTCTATTAATAATTATTTCACGATATAAAATAAATGGATTAGTGGGTTACATCTACATAAAAAACTCACACATACATTCTACACATTATAAAGCCACAGAATATAAATAGGTATTTTCAAAATAAATTGAAATCCAAATTTGAAATAAAGGAAATAAATATCACAGATGATAATAAAGAGAGTCGATATACATAATCCTTATAACCGAATAGAATGTAATGAAGACCAAATAACATATTAGTAGGAAGAAGTGGATGACATAAAATAAATGTAAATAAAAATAAGTGTAGATTAAATCATTACTTCCAATATCTATGAATATGAGGAGCTACTCTACCTTAAATATATATAAAATCT
Source organism: Viscum album (assembly GCA_963277665.1). NCBI lineage: Eukaryota > Viridiplantae > Streptophyta > Magnoliopsida > Santalales > Viscaceae > Viscum > Viscum album. The sequence continues at coordinate 1,565,376,058 of OY728147.1, forward strand.
CAAAAAATGAAATAACTGACAACTACATTGAAGTATAATATGGATATATTTGTAATGATTATAAATATGATCCATATATTCTATGAAGGTAACCGCCTATCTCTCCATTCAAACCATTTAAAAATAATACCATTTCATGATAGTATGAAGATTATATAGAATGTAAGAACATTATCATCATTAAAGATAGATTCATATAAATTTCATTAAACTATTCCCTAAAAATGATTATTTTTTATATTAATACATTTGTCACATTTTAGGAAAATAAACATGCGATACGATAAAAAAATAAAACTAAATTATCAATATAAATTATAATATATGATATATAAATGAAAATATGTCCTTGTATGCACAATATGGGGATAACAAATAAATCATATTCCTAAATTACAATCTTTGTAAAAAAATAAAATTAGAGTAATTATGGGAACCCAGATCACCTTTAATAATATTAAATATTATAACATAGAATCATTATAGAACATGAATTAATAAAAAACAAGAATGAATAACACCCAGTATTACCAAACCCATCACAAATGAGGGAAAATATCAAAAATAGGATCAATTTCTATAATCTAGTCCACTAGAAATAACATGATACTATATTACTAGATAATGTTTCCCTATATTTCCCACTAATATGACCAAGTATTTCTAATACATAAATATATGTGATCCAAATGATTACCAAATATATAAAAAATTATGTTAAAAAACAAATAAAACTCACACTAAACTCTGAACACTATTCCTAGAGATAATAACACCCTTAACAAATTGTAATAAAATCATAATATTTTTATAACTAGGTTAATTAAATGACGTTTAAAAATTTTAAATTTCTAAAAAAGGTCCATAATATAAAATTGTCATTTCAATGTTTTATTATTTTTAAAATAAAACATTTTAACAAGCCAACTAGTCATTATTAATATTAATTAATAATACATGCATTGAAACATATATAAGATAAAATCATAGAAACATTATCAAAATAATGAATCTATATCCACCACATAATTTAAAAAAAATACTCTTTTAAAAAATAGTACCATTTTTAATTTATTTAAAATCTTTTAGATGATCTATAAATGAAATTTGAAAAGAATTCGATGTGAATGATAGTCATAAAAAGTGTCTTTACATATAGGGATTCAATGAAATACTCTTTCATATTTTGAAAAAACCATGTGATATTATTATGAATTAAAAATAAGAAATATACACACAATATGGATCTTTTATAAAACATTTATATCATTGATAAAAAATCAACAATCATATATAGTTAATAATTTTAAGGGTAATTCATAAGATACCTACCTTGTATTTTTTCACCTCTACTAGTTATGGAACCCATCCACCAAACGAGATGAATAAAAACAATAATAATACAAGAAACCCCAATAAAATTTTGCAACCCTAAATAAATATCATGATAAAAAAACATAGGATACAAGTTTTCTAATACGGTGAAAAAAAAGGAGAAATATTGGGAAAAGTTGAGGGAATTATTTATATGGTTTTACCTTAGACAATAAGATAATCAGTTGAAGAAGAAACCATGAATACATAAAGGTTATAAGGAAGAGTTTTTTTTATAGATTCTTCCATAGGAGATATATATGAAATAAGGTAAAAATAACCCTCAAGTGGGTTTTATATTGATATGGATAGATTCATAAATTCAAATAAAAATTAAAATCATTGTAGTAAAATTCCATGGTGTTTCCACATAAACCACAACATAGTTCTTCTTTCCTAAAATTAATATAGAAAAACCCTTACTATAAATGTATGGAGCACTCAAATCACATATAACTTTATAATATGATATCATGTTTCAAAGTAATGACCCTCATGTTACACAAAAAAGTGTACCCACCTTTCCCGTGGCAGATCGTTAACCATGAAGCATCGGTAAACCCAAACTATTTGAATAATATATTTTCCTTGCATGAACCCTCTAAAATTGGCCCCATGTGTTAATTTATGTTAGTACTAATTCCCTTACCACCATGGTGAAACAAAACAAAATATAGAATGGTTAACCTCACCCCTTGGAAAATAAAAATGGAAAAAGGTAGGATGTGACATGTACTCCCTAGAACACATTTTGGCCTACTATACTATTTGGAATCAAAATGATGTCCAACCCAAAATATCCTAAAAAAACTGAAGTAAAAAAGAATATAGAGAACAAAAAACATTGAATAATGAAAATAACTCATGAATGTGAGGTTGAGGTGTGAGAAAACTCCCAACTATAACACTTTCATCCCCTAAAATATCTAATATATGAATTTAATCTGGAATCAATATGAGTTGTGAAGATTAATTAAATACGTGTCTTAAGATAATTATAAATGAAAATCTAATGGTTACTACAACTAAAATCCTGACCACCAATATGAAAATCAAATAATCCCATGAATCCAGCCCTCATGCCATGATAATCATTTAATAAACCAAATCAGTTTATAGAGTTGTTTTAGAAAATGAGGCAAAAATTCATACAATGAAATGGGAAGGTTGTAAATTAAACTGATATAATTATAAAACCATATAATACCACCAAAATATTATATGACAAAAAAATACACTAGTGGATACCCACCAAGCTCCATTAAAAAACATCAAAAACAAAATCGTTAATAAAATACTGACAGTCATTCACATGGTGGTTTGGGTCTCAAGGAATAAAGTGTAAATCCTTCCAAAAAACACCATTACAGATTAATAATATATTAAAATTAATGAAATGTTGTAGTAGACCACGATTCTCCCAAATTATAATAGTTACCATTCACAAATATTTGATGAAATTCCTTCCCTCTGATGTAAGAGTATTTTATCTTGTTGTCTTCTTACCATATTAAAGTGACTCCTCATTATAAAATCATAAAAAAATAAAACATACGCAAAAAATATAAAGAAAAAATGTATCATAATGTGAATTACTTGGAATGAAATATTTTTTAACCATATTCATTCGTTACAAAGAGAAATACATTTACACTATGAATTATTATGAATTATTGTCAAAATTATATGTTAAATATATTATAACACTATCATCACAATTTGAACTAGAAGAAATAAAATGCATTATAGGAAACATAAAATTGTCCCCACATGATCATCTAGTTATATATATTATCTAGAGTCACATTTGAAAGATTATATTTGAATCCACCTCTCTTATGAGAAAATTTTCTATATAACTTTTTCCAAATACCCATATAAACACTTGTATGATAAGACGTATTATTAATTGGCACGATTGATTCGTGTTACCCATATTCCAAAACATATGGAACACTATAGAATTAATTATTTATGAACAAAATATAATGAAGAAAAATCCCACTTTAATACTTAATGAATTCTTTCTAAATAATGTTCATTTCTAGTTTCCTTTACCGGAGTTTCCTCTGCTACTTCAGAGGGAAATGGAAACATGCATTATATTTGACACTCTAACCAAGATAAAATTATCAAAATATTATATTTTAACACATAATATTATGTGGAAAGGCCATGTGAGGACACCTCTGAATATATATTCGTGTAAATAACCCTATCAAAATATTTATCCTTCATGGAATATTCCAAAGTTATATTTGGATGTTATATAACTTACTCCATTAAAAAGTAAGAATACTCTATCAAATTTTTTTTACCTTATTATAGATATTGAAATTTTATTAAACAAAATACATTCATGGTTTTTGGAATTCACTTGTGAATAAAAAGTGGTTTAAGCCTTCCCACGTATAGTCCATATGTGGCTTATCCCAGATAATACACTTCACATCTTCCATATAAGACCATCTAACATAAAGTTTTAAAAAATATGATTTAGATAATCTATAATTTCATGTTAAAAGATTTTTTATATTTCTATTTTATTATTTTACATAGAATATATTTCCCCAATAAAAGAGATGAAATGCGTTCTAGAATTTTTAAAATAAAAAATTTGTTTGATCTATATGTAGATAGTCCTCATGCTCTATGACCAAAGAAATTGAAAAAATAAATGAGATAATCCTTGATCAATTTAAGAGAAGTAAAATGAACAACCCAACAAATATCTTGTACATATAACCAAATATCTTGGTTTAGCATCACAAAAAAATTGTAAACTCAAAAAAAAATTCAAAAAAGCTTTAAGATCCAAATATAATTATGATATGCATAAACCTTAACTAATATTTAACACCAAATGATAGTCAATAATTAATAAAAAAATATTATATAAAACTCTTTTTAAATGAATCAAAATATTTCTCAAACATTATTCTAACAATCATTATAATGCACATTTAATCCAATTTTATTATTCAGTTAGAGATAATATTGTTTTGAAAATATCAAAAATAAATTAAAAATTAAATAATAAATCATTGTGTTTCTTCAAAAAATATATGGACTCTTAAAAAATTCATCATTTCAACCATTTTTAAAAAATAACATGTTTCTTCAAAAAGAATATTTGTAATTTCAATAAAATAGATTATGTTAAATATTTTGAAGTAATACCTCTTTTAGGAATAATTTTAATTATTTTTTTTATAAACACCAAGTCATTTCAAATATTAATATCATAGATAATAAAAATAAAAACACATATATCATATATTTTTTAATCCAAGGAAATATAGAAACTTCATAAAATACTAAATAAATATTTTTTAGAAAATATTGATAATTCATCAGTGTACATTGTTTAAGAACATGGTAAAGAAAACAATGTGCTAACTATGAGAAGTTCATTGGATTTCATCCAGATTGTTCTTCATAGTTTTCCAGACAATGAAACCCTATAATTGCCCCCGAATTCGACTTTTAAATAAGTATTCAATAATATTGATGTATAAACTATCAATATTAAATTAAGAAGCCTATATAATTATTGAACACATTATAGAAATATAAGAATCAAGCATAAATTTGGTACACACCTATCTAATATTGCCTTGGTAGCTCATTTTTAATTATGAGGGGGTATTGATTTGATGTTGACTTTGGATATACATAATCAGATCAAATGATCCATTATTATATCAATGGTGCACTATACATAAAAATCATGCACATTAATACAATATTTCTCAAACCAGCCAAATCCACCTTAAACATAATTACCTAAGCCATATCTTGACATGTATCAAAGATTATTCCGAATCCCTAAAGGGTTGAAACTTGTTTTAGGGAAATGACATTCTATATTGGGAATTATTTAACCTAAAAAATTGGAAATGTATGAGAACATGAAAGATGAAATAAATTCATCATTGTTTGTTAATTTTTTGATACATTTTATTCGTCGATATTAATATATTTTTCCAAATTTTTTTGATTTAAAATTCCAATTAAGCGTGTTTGGTTAATATTTTTTAAATGGATAATATTACGGAATTAATTATTATACGTAATCCTTGGTCATAAATAAATGGATTTATCATGATTTATATTTTTTATAATTTGAAGGTACATTTTTAGGGTTTTAAGTGGTTTTTAAATATATTAAATTTGTCTGGAAATAATATAAAGAAGTTAGTAAAAATGAAAATGAAATTAACTACATGAAATAGAATTCATTTATGGTGTAAGTAATTTTTATTACATACTGTTGATTTATCATCCACATGGGAGACATTTAAAAAAGGTAATTATTTATTCACCAATAAAACAAATAAATATATAGGATTTAGCCAAATGAGAATTCTTAAGAACTTGTAAGATAATTCTACGAAATCAAAAAAAAATTGAAATATCATTTTTCGAGCTTGTGTGAGAATTAAAATCATAAATTATCTTGCAGTTCCTCAACATAAGGATAAAGCATTGTTACAAAAGTTAAACTCAGTAAGAAATGCATTATATTGAGGGAAATTCCAAATATAATGTGGTATATAAAGGCTAATTTGAATATCATTATTTTTTAACTAGGGAAATATATTTTTTACTTTCAGGAATGTTAAAATGAAATCTAGAAATTGATAAGATTGTAATATAAAAAGAAAATATCGGGTATTCATCTCGATTACAAGCTGATGAATTTGGATTCCACATCAACATGTGATTTAGGGATTATTATGTTCATGATATATTGATATAGAAAAAATTAAGGAAGCTTTATATTATCAGGATAACATGATTTCTTGTAGTTCAAATTACCATGTAGATGAAGGGAATCTATGAGGTATAAGAAAATTTAAAGATTTAAAATGTGTGGGGTTATCATTGGTTTGACCATTGTGATCAAAATATAAATCCAATATATAGAAAAACATGACTACACTAATTATTGTAGACTTGGGGGGTCATTCATATTTATATAGTTCTATTGAAACTACAACTGGTTCAATTCTGTTTTTTTTCTATTTATTTATTTTGTAATTACTTCCTCTATCATTTTTTACACATTAATGGAGGGTTAATCTTATGTGCAATAACGATAGGGAATAATATCCTTTGAAATGATTTATTTATACTTCTATATTATGAAAACTATCATTTATTGTATGATATTTTTTATTAGGTGGTGTTTGGGTTTTTTAATATGTTCATGTTTAATGTCATATGCTTGTTCATTGTTTTTTAATTTTCTTGATCACTTTTGATAAATATTCTTCTAGTACTACTTTTATTTTAAAAAATTGGATTTAGTGGAATGTTTCTAGAAATAACTAAAACATTTGTGGAGTTAATGGATTACATCTAAATTTACATAGTGAACCAAAACCAAATTGGTTATTGCCTTGGTATTCTATTGGTTTTTACGGATTTTTAACATAGACACAGAAGGAGGATTACCAATAAGTAATCTCTATAGTGTATTTATACATAACAACATTCATATATTGGGGAAAAATAAATAAAATGAAGATTATTTCATATATAAATTAAAAATATGTCTAAAAAACCATTTAAAGACTATGATAACAGTACAAATGGAATTCTTACAATGATTCATTCAAATTCTCATCATTATACTGTTAATTATTTACTTAAATTTATTTCATATTTCCAAAAAAACTAAAATAATTGTACAAACCCAGTTACTAATATAGATAAAAAATTCACGCCTTTTATTTTTAACTAGATTATTAAATTAATTATGAAAATCTTAAGTAAATTTTTAAAATAAAAAATGGAATTAATTTTTTTAATGATTTATTATTATATGGTTTTATTTAAATGTTTAATTTAAAAATTTTATAATTTCAATTTAATAAATTATTTTTTTAAAATTATAATATTTAATATAAATAAATTAACTTGTTGTTATTGTTCTAAAAATATTTATTTATTGTGAATACTGAAAAATACTGATTTTTTAACAAGTTATATCATCTCAACATATTATGTCATTTTTAATCCCTATTAATTTTTGAATAAAATATTAAGTAAAATTAGTATACTTTTATATATTTTATAAAAAAAATTTCTTTTGAATCATATTTATATTGGATGTTATTATATGATTATTTTTGGGATTAGGAACCTGATTTTCCTGAATTTTTTTATTGTGAATAATGATTCACTTTGTTAATTAATTAAAAACATATAATAAATAATTATTCAAATTATATATATATATATATCAATAAATATTTTTTTAAATACATAAAATAATGTTTACTAGTAATAGGAGTTTATATAAAATCCAAATTTTCGTGAAAAATAAACTTCTAGAAAAACTTATTTTTCATCACTTTTGTATGGTTAATTTTAAAATAAATTTTATCTCTTCCTAGAATTTAATTTATTAAAATGGATTAAAAATTTGGAATAAAAATAATTTATATAATATCATATTTTCAACTTAATTGTTAATCATAATGAAAAGATAAAAGAGTAAATATTATTTACAATGATTAAAATGAAAATGGATTTACTAGGGGGTTAAACAAAAATGTTAATGGTTAAAATTTCTTATAAACATTATAAATTATATTGTAAATAAATATATTTATAACAAATTATTTCTAGGTATTGATAATGGTCCATTATTGATATTCTTGGAATTTGAAAAACACAGGTATACCTTTTTCTTTTCTATAATTATAAGTGTGCCCCTCATTTCATGCATAAAAGGCCATCCACTATTCTATTCTATTAACAGATTAAATTCACATATTATTAGCCATTACCTGACCATATAAATCCCTTAATTTCCAAAATAAATCATATAATAATTTCTTTTGTCACAAATACATCTGATGATGTATTTTAATGTTATCGTAAGGAGGTTTTCTGAAGAAGAAGTATTGTTGTTATATGCATGTATTAATTTTTTTCAACCTGTTTCGAACCTTCTTAAACTATGATTATATGATATCACTGGTTTATACGATATAATAATATTTCATTTTTTAATGTGGTAACCTAATAACATCACCTCTTCTATCAAATGGGTTATAAATCAATCCATCATGTGTACAGTAGACTATTGACTCATTAACCGATGTCATTAATTTATCTTCATCACCAATCAATGATATTTATAATGATGGATTCTAAGAATATAGATAATATATGAAGATTAATTATAATTATTGAAATATTATATCACATATACCTTTTTTCTATCAATGTTTTGGGTGATATGATACTGTCCCTCATTTGTACGGCAGTCTACCATCTATCAACGCGATGCAGTTTGTTTTTCACTTAAGATTCTCATGGAATGTAATAAAGATAAAGGTATGGAATATATGTGACAAAATTATGTTATTAATTACATTTTTTATTCTTAATATATAATATATCATTTTTTCTCACCATTCCTCTCACCGAAAAATGATAACATCATTCATACATTTATGTGATGTACGACTTCTATGAAGCAATGTGATCCGTTTTTAATCACCACATTTTGTGGATGATGTATGTTAGTATATTTATTGACATCATAAGGTATTTATGTTTTTATAATAAATATATAAAGTTAAAATATTACTTACATTATTTAGATAATTAATATTAAAAAATGTAAACGTTACTCATGTATACATATAGCCTACTATCTTCATCTTTGTATCATAGTTAATTCCCATAACCATCATTCATGATTAGGGTTAAATTTATAATTGATATATATATATATAACATATATTTATGTTATTATTACTATTATTTATATGTTTAGTCAATTAACAATTTAACCAAAGTCAACCTAAAAATGTCATTTATTGTCAAAAAAGCAGAATAACGTCAAAACACTAGATTTAAATACAATTGGTGAAGTAATCATATATACAAATATAAAAAGGGAAATAAAATTAATAATAAATAAGAAAAGGTTAATTATTAAATTAAATAAAAACATAATTATATTATTCGTGAATATAATGAAGGTATGTGACATGTCAGACTAAATGTAAGGTATATCATCTCAATTTTCTTTAGATGATGAATATTTTTATAATTTCAAATTTTATTATTTTATGAAGTATAAAAAAATGATTATTGAAAATATATATCACTTATTCCAATATTATCATTGAATTTACGATTTTTATAATTTTATTCTTTCGTGGGATTTATGATTGAAATGTTTCCTTGGGTGTTGAAGAAATTTAAATTTAAATTTTATCTTTTAATTTTTTTCTTAGAACTATCATTCTCTTACATTTCCATATATAAAAATTAATATATCAGGGTAATTATACAAAAATGATGTTATTAAAACTCAAATTTTTAAAGTTAATTAATTTTTTAAAAAATGAATCTTTGTATGATATTCATTATAAAAGACAATAAGAATGATCAATTTTACCATACATAGAGGCAACAAATTTTCTTACCACTATAAAAATTTATTTATGTTTGGATTAATTTCATGATTTCATTTTATATTGAAATAAAAAAATTTCGATTTTTATAAGTATTTTTAGGGAATATTAGTTTTTTAAATTGATCAAATTTTGGTTATTAAAATAGGATTTTGAAAGAAAATGGTATTTCTATATCCAAAAGTTGTTTGAATATGAGTTTAAATTTTTTTTCAATTATTTGAGGAAGATAAAATTCATGTAAAAATTTCTTATTAATGATTTGGTATATTAGAATTTTATTAGAAATCGATGAGTTGTATATGGATTATATGATGAGTGCACCCATATAGCATGAAGTGAAACCTATATTTCTTATATGATGGGTGAACCCATATATTACATAGTGAGCCCAATATAGTGTATATAATGGGTTCACTTAGATAGTGTCTGGTGAGCCCAATACCACTTATTTGAACAGTGTTCCCAGAGAGAACTCCAATTAGTTGGATAATGTTTTTTTCATTACTGAAATAATGTATGGAGCTAGATGATGGTTTGTCCTATAGATTTTATTAGGATCGAGTTATTTATATGAGAGGTACAAAAGGGGTTATTAATATGGTATTCTATACTAATAAATTTCTTTTTATTTTTTTTACTATGGCTTTTATTGGTTATATTTGAGGAACAATTTTGTGTGCATTTAATATGGAAATTATATATTTCATTTTCTCAAAGTGAATTGTGATAAAGGTAATAATATCATGCATTTTAATTTTTTCACTATGTTACTGGTTTTCATAATGTTAAAACCCCTTGTTATGAAATTTCATAATGACCCTAGGTTTTAAAATGATATTCTCTATATTTAAGGATAATTAATGGAATGAAAGATGTCATGATATATGTCAAGATGAGTTATGATGAAAAGAAATAATTTTGGTTCTTAAAAGTTATATATCAAAGATAAATTGATACTAAGAAGAAGTGTAAAAATTATATTATATGATTTTCATGTATGAGTTATGAAATAATTATTTAAAACTATAAGGAAAGTAAGGTCATCTAATGAAAAAACATAATTCTTGACATTAAACTCAAGATTATATAATATTTAAGGACGGGTCCATATAGTTTGTATCAGAGTAGATGTATTGATAAATTTATTGGTAAACATAATATTTACAGCATACACATTGAATGTTTTAGTTTTTGTTTATTTAAAATGATTTATAATTTTAAAATTATTATATTAATTAATATAAAATATGTTTTATAATAGTGGTTTTCTGTAGATGAATCATGGAATCAATAGTTAAAATGTATTGATAGAAAACTATCTTTCCCAACCACTATATGAAGATTTTTATAATTAGAACTGATATGTTTTTTCAATTTCATGGATTACTTGACATAAGCTATAAAAAATTATGGTATCCAGGCTAAAGAGTATCTAGATATTTCATAAAAGAGCATGGTGATAATGGGTCATTTTATGAGACAAAATCCATTATAATTCAACGGTATAATTTATCCAATGGTAGCCAAAGGGTGGATTAATAAAATGGAGATAATATTTGATGTTAAAGAATGATTGAATCATATAATGGTATCCATTTCCATTTATCATAGTGAAGTTAAAGTTGATCAATGGTTATAGTTGGTTACAACAATATAGAGAAGTATGATCTTGATTCCATGTAAATGTACATATTTTTGAATCCTATTCAAGATATAGATTTCTCCATGGTTATTTATCTAAGGGAAGAGAAAATTTCTTGTAATTGAGGTAGAAATGTTGATGTTTTAATGGTTGTGTATGATGAAAACACCACCATATTGGATTGGTATTTGGTGGATTTTATTCAAGACAAAAATAATAAAAATAATAAATTTTAATCAGGGTTGAAACCACGTTTATTGTTATATTAGTATGAATGTAAATTTAAATTTTATGATAAAGTGGTTTATTATGATAAGAATTTTGAGAGGACATTTTATGACACAAATATTCCTTAAGATGGAAAAATTAATAAAAGGTAAATGTGGTAGGAAATAGAGAAGGAAAAAAGCAAATAATTGTGGGATAAACACAGAAAAATGTTTAATTTGTGGTAAATTACATTTCATGTAATGTTTGAAAGGAATGTGGAAATTGATTTTGGTGTGGTCAATTTGGTCACAAGGCTTACGACTATAAAGAAAAGAGTACTATAAAATTATTGAATAGGGTATCTGATAACCATCCAATTGTGAGAGGATTTAGTTGCATTGATTTTGTTTATTATGATCATATATCTCTAATGTTTGTTTCATAGATTATAAATCATCATGTCCTAAAACTAAAAGGTGTAGAAACATCATTTTCTGCTATTGAAGTTGATATTACAATGTTGAATGAAGTGGTGATAAGTATGATACTTGTTTATTCCATTTATTTCAATTCCATGTTTGACTCTAGATATTCAATATCTATTTATATTATAAAATTCTGTAACAAAAATAATATCACCACATAAAATAAAGATGGTATTTTTTGGAAAAATTAATTTGGAAATATAATAGATTCCATTATTTATATATATATCTATTTTTATTAGTTGGATTATATTTATTATAAATACAATTTAACTACCCTGTGAATATTTTGATATCATTTTGGGTAAGGACTATTTATCTGTACATGATGATATGATATATTACAGAGCTAATAAGGTTTTATTTAATAACTTCATACCTTTAATATTATACCATAAAGATAATAAACTTATTAGGGATAGTTGTGAATGTTACGTAGAATTTTTTTTGAAAAGAATAAAACTATTCAATGTAATATAGTCATAGTAGTGAATGAATACAAGGATGTATTCCTATAGTATTTTCCAAGTGTTATTCTTATTTAGGAGGAAGAGTTTATAATTAGATTATTGTCAATTATAATCCTATTCCAAATCCTCCTTACCAAATGGATCAAGCGGATGTTTAATAATTTAAATGGAAATTATAGGATTTGTTAGATAACCATTTAATTTGAACTAATAATTTAGTTTGGGTTGTTTATATTTAAAAAAAATTAAAATGTCTCCTTGATGATTTTCATTGATTATAGAGCTTTCTACAATATCACATCAAAGAAAAAGTGTAACTTTACTTATGATGAATATTCCATTGAAATTATCTAGGGAGATCAGTTTATTTTTAAGGCTGATCTAAGGTCTCGGTACCATGAGATGATGGTGAAAGATTTACATCTTCAAAACATAGAGTTTTTGACTATATAAGGGAATTACTATTTTGGGGTTATTCCCAGTGGTTTTTCAAATTCACCTACTATATTTATGAGGAATATTTAAATATTTCTCTAAGTGTCTTCAAAAATATTATATATATTTATATTCATTATATTTTCTTATATTTCAAAATTGAGGAGGAACCTGGAATATAACTATGTATTTTTTTCAAACAATGAATGAAAATAAACTATATTGAAATATTATATTTGTGTTAACTTTGGTTATAATTAATTTTACTCCATGAAAATTTTATTTATAAAGACGGAATAACTATTTACCAAAAAAATTTCTAAAGAATAGGTAAGTCCAAAAAATAACAAGTAGATTCATAATTTTTTAAGGATTAGTTGGTTACTATTGATAGTTTGTTGAAACAATTTCATGGTCTGCTAGAACATTGACTAAGTAAAATAAAAAACGAGTTAAATTAATCTAGAATAAATAATGAGATTTTTAATATTAGGAAATACAAAAAAAACATTGGTGATTACTACTATTTGGTATATGCCTTCATGAATTGGGGAATTTGTAAATTGTAAATACAATTCATTTATGATAATGGGTTGTGTACTTGTAAATGATAATAATGTAATTGATTATATATTATTTCAGTTGATACCATATAAGTTAAATTACACTAAAAATAAAATATAATTATATAATATGGAATTTTATTAAAATGATTCAAGTAATGATTTATATTGAGTATATTATGAAGTATATACTGATAGAACATGTAGAATTTAAATTTCAATCAGAATTAAATGAACATTAAGAAGAGGAGATGACTAGAATTGATCAAGGATTACAATTTTAAGATTTATTACCACACTAGAAAATAATATTTTTGGATTATTTGACAAGGAAAAATAATGATACATCAACCATGTTATGTTTGGAATAAGACACTTTGGTTAACGATTTGATGAATTTTTTCCTAGAAGAAGTGAATGTATGGATATTCAATGTTTTGTTTTTGGTTTCATTTTAGTAAAAAAAAATTAGAATGAATTTGGAAATATCAAAATTAGCATATTGATTGGAATGAAAATATAGATTGTGTTACAAATGGTATGTTACCTAATTTTATCATTAACAAACAAGTTTTTATCATATTTAAAAAAATAATTTGTATTCTTTTTTATTCATATTTTAATAGAGTGTTATTGGTTGAATCTCCTAGTTCTCCAGATTATGTTCATTCGTCCATTACAAAGTAGTACAGAGGCCACCAAGAATATTACCAGTGGGAGGGAATGGATATGTAAAATAAATAATTTTCCTTGAAATATTACACATTTTAGTAGGATAAATTATAATTCCATTTTTTGAAAAGAATTTCCCAACAATTGATAGTTCTAGAGTTTAAATGAGAAAATATATCAATGTAGTTAATCGTGGGATAACAAAATAAATCACATGATAAAGGAGAGATTTGGGTTGTTATTGATCAAATTACTAAATCATCACATTTCGTTCCCACACAAGAAAAAATATATTTTGATTTGATATATAAATTATATTTAGAGGATAATTTTTGGTTACATGGACTTTCTCACTCCATTTTATTAGATCGTGAACCTATGTTCCGTACAAACTTTGGTAAAGGACATCAGAAGCCATTATGTACTAAATTCAATTTCTATACATCATTTTATCCTCAAACTATTATTCAGTGTGTCAAAAATATTCGTAACATGAAATATATTCTTTCTTATTCAATGAATTACAAGCGATTTTGTGAACAACCTCATTATCTCATTGTGTTTTTTTATAATAATGGTTTTCATTCCATTTTAAAAATTGAATATTTTGAGGAATTATAATGATAGTAATGTCAGATGCCATCTTTTTGGGATTGAGTAGGAGAAATGAATTTGATTGGACCATAGATGGTAGATACAATTTTATAGAAGGTGTAGTTGATTTGTGAATATATGAGGATGGCTAAAACTATGAATAGAATAGTTATCATAAAGAATATATTGTCCAGAGTCCTCACCATATTGAGAATTTGATTTTCAATATGGTTAATAACCAATATAATGATTTATGGGAAACACATATTATTGATGAGGGAACATTGGAATCATAAAATGCTATACGGTTGTGATATCCCAACTTGTTAATTAAGAGACTTTAATTTTGGGGCGAATAATACAAAAGGGGGAAGAATTTATAAACCAATATACTGAAAAAATAATTACATTTAATGTTTATTAATATAAATTAGACAATTATATTATTTACAAAAATAAAATGTATTTTCCTTAAATAAATAAAGAGAATAGTTTTAATTAAAACACTTTATTATATGGTTTTATTTCGAAGATTAATTTTTTAATTTTAGAATTTGATTGGGAAAAATATTATATAATTTTTAAATTCACCATATCAATTCGAACATAGTATTAATTTTTTTTTCAAAAAATAGTTATTTTCGTTAATCGGGTAAAATATGAAGTTTTGTAAAAAAAAGTAATTTATTTTCATTAAATTATGTAATTTAAAAGTTCCATTATGTTCTAAATTTAATTTGAAGTGACAGATGTATATTTTAGTTATACTTAAATAACTTAATATATTATTAATTGTCATTATAATAGTTTCTAATATATGTTTATTTATTGGTTTAAAATTGTATTTTTATTAAAACTATTTTAATGTATATAATGTTTATCATATTTAATAAATTAAAACAAACCCTAATAATGAATTATAGAAATTAAATTCATATATTATATATAAAATAATAATAATTTAAATTTACAAAATTTTTATTACTAGTTATAGAGTAAATATATAATATTGATTTTCATAAAAAAATGAAATTGTTGACTAACCACTTTTTCATCATATTTGCTGGCTTAATTTTAATCTTAATTATTCCACTAGTATAAATTGAATTTTTTAATCTTCATTAATTCCTATTAATTATTAGATAATATATAAAAAATCTTTTACAAATTTTAATTTATAAAATGGATTTACAAAGGGCTGAACAAAAAAGATAAGTGTTAAAATGACCTTTAATATTGTGTAAAATCTATTTATGGACATATTTCAACCTTATAAAATTAAATCCATTATTATATGCTCTTTACACCTTCACATACCTTTGGTTAATCATGGACCATTCTAATTACATTACTTACTTCCCTAACCACTTCTTAGTATACTTGGTTTCATCATAAATACTTCTACGAGGTATTTCAGTGCCAACATAAGGAAGTTCTCCAAAAATATGGTATTTTGAATTAACGAGGGACTTTTTATTATTTTTTCTACTACCTTCATAAAAATTTAATTAATTTTTCTGGTATAATAAAAATGTATATATATAATATGGATATGTTATTATTTTAATTTCATAACCTAAATCAATCCCCTTTTTCATCAAATTGGATATGAAATCATAATTCATGTGTATTGCGGACTACCCCATTGTGAACCGATGTCAATCATTTTTTATTATTACCTCTCATGCCTTATTAGAATGATTTATTTAATGTATGTTAATATATATGAAAATTTTAAAATATTTATACTATTAGAAATATTATATCATATATACCTTTTTTCATTCCATTCCGTGGTGGATACGTTAATGTCACTCATGTGTACAATAAAATATATCCTCATGAAGCGATGTGATTTGTTTTTCAATAACATGTTCCATGGATGGTAATAATAATATTTTTAAATATTATAAAAGATATAATTATGATATTCATGAAATATATATCATTTGGAAAATTAATTACATCATTTTTTAACTTTTAATGATTGAAAAATGATAACATCATTCATCCGTAAGTTTGGACTACTCTCTTCACGAATCGAGGTGATTATTTTATTATCACCACATAACATGTATTATAAATATAATTATATTTATTATCATAATATTATTATTATGTTATTTTTAAAATTATTTAATGAGAAAATAATACTTATTTTCATTCTATAATGATCGTTGAAAAATGGAAACGTTACTGAGAAAAACATACAACCTACCATCACCATAATTGTACCATAATTTATTTTTAATTAAGATCACTCATGATTGGGTTTTAATGTATAATTTAATTATTCAATTTTTAGTTATTTTATTATTACTATTATGGATATGTTTATGTAAAAACCACTTTGACTTTATTCAACCAATCAAAGTCATTTTTTGACACATATGTCGAATGTAATAAATGTTTCAGATAAAATTTTAATTGATTATGTAATAATATATAACATGGTAATAATTGAAATAAAAGGAATAATTCAAATGGTAATGGTTTTTAATAAAATAAATAATGTAAATAATTTTATTATTCATGATTATAAATATAATATATGATGAGTCATACTCAAGGTATGTTACTTTGTCGCCATTTCCATTCATTAAAGCATATTTTATTATTATGGACTTGCATTAATTATGAGGTGTACGTATTGAAGGGGGAAGTTACCATATGTATTATCTAATAGATTTAACTGGGATATAGTTATTTCTCACAAGGGTTTAAAATTGGTTTTGAATTTGACACTCAATTATTGAAAAGTGTGTTTTCAATTTATTTTTACGTGTTTTAACAAATTTATTTATAACATCCCTCAGCCCAAATTTGAAGATAAAATCATAAAAATATAAACTTTTCATATCTAGATTTTATAAAGATGAAGGTGAACAAATATTAATCATTTGAAACATTAATGTTCAAAAGGAAATATTAAATCACTTACAAAACCTAAGATATTGTTGGTTTATAGTTATATAGAATTATGAAAAACACTTACATAAACAATATGCATGATATTAAATGATCTTTTCTCCCACTTAACTTGGATTTCATTATTTTCTAGCAAGTCATCATCATAATCCATCGGAAACCCTTATAGAAACAATTCATTCAAACTCGTTATGGGTAACTAATAGAGAAGGAATCATAAAAGGGTTGATGTTAAATTCCATATAAGGGTAAATATAATAATTAACAATTGAATGCCATAAGTGAGTTTAAAATAAGAATAAGGTTATGAAGATATAATTAACGTGAATATTCAAAACATAAGAATATTCTTACCCATGAATACGTAAAACATCATACAAGAAAACATTGCATAAACAATTAACAATTACAAGAGTTATCCATATATGTAATTATAATACTTATTATATCATTCAATAATTATTGGAGAAATTTATAACTAATAGAATGTATAAAGGAAACTGGTTTCTATATTTGGACATTACATTTATATATCCCATCAAAAATCCTTACGATTGGAATAACCATACATATGAATTTTAATAATGTTCTATAGAGAACATAATTATTATCTAATCCTTTGGAGAGATATTATCCGGCTCACCCTTCACATAAGATATATCAGGATTACATATTTTTCATGAGTTATAATGGGGTTCAACCCTACATATATGAAATAGAGGGATGACCCATAATCTATAATGTGGATCCACCCTTTGTAAATATTTTTTATTTTTAATAACATGAATAAATTACCTTAATCATGTATATCATCATTAAACTCATAGAAATGTCCTTTTTAAATGGACAACATGATTAACCAAATGAAATGTAATGATTTTCATGAAAATATAATTCAAAAATGACTAACCTATGGAAAATAAATTGGTTTCATGTCAATCCCATTGAAACATGATTCACCCATATAAAAGAAACGATCTCCACAGAAATATCTTTGAAAAACGATTAACCCATGGAAATGAAGTGGGTAACACAAAAAACTTTATGAAACATGATTATCTTAATAAAAATAAATTGGTTCCCTAAACATATATTTGAAAAAGTCATAATCAATCCAATGAAGATATTTATATTGTATCATTATAAATTTTAACTATTATAAAATAATTAAAAAAATGGTTTGTTGAGGTTGAGGAAAAAAGATACTATTAAAATTTCTTTAAAAAAATTCTGAGGGAAAAATCATTTTCATTTTGAAAATCGTTTTAAAAATATAAAAAATTCCATAATACATTAAAATTCCATTTGAGTGAATAAGAAATACGAAATATATAAAGGAAACTTCAAGGAAAATAATGAACATGTCATCCAATAAATTCATTAATGTCAGAACTATTAAAAAATATACTTTTTGAAATATTTTAATAAAGGGTGATAGAAGTGTACCATTTGAAAAATTTTAGGAAATTTTAATTTAAGGAATATCAAAATAAAGTAAAATATCATGTAAAATTACTTTAGGAGGTCATTTTTTTAGAAAAGAGCATTTCTAAAAGAAAAAATTAAATTTAATATGAAGACACCAGGTCTAAAATAAAAAACATGATCAGTATCACTTACAAACAAAATTATTTATATTAATTTAATAAATAAGGGATGAAATAGAAATCAATTATGTTAACCACATTTGTAAACTGTGGATAAGAAAGAGATATGTTACAATAATATAAGATCAAATGATTTCCTCTAAGGGATCCTAGAACATAAACTATCATGAAAGGAAGTAGATTGTAACATTTATCCTTTTTTACATTGGTAACTATTAAATAGTAATCTTTATGATAGAAAAACATTATGTGTTAAATTACATATAAATTACATAAGTAACATCATGATATAACTTTTCAAATGGCAGTGGATTCACCTCATGAAATAGGATATGTGTAAAACAAAACATATATCCTAATGAAGATAATATAAGATGAGGAACGCATTCAGTGGTAAGAACATTGAAGTGAGAATTAATCAATGAAAATTGTCATGACCCACCTCCCTGGGCAATGAACCTTCTCATATGATGCCATGGGTCTCTGGTAATACCATGGTTTATTTCCCAGCACACCATATGTTATTACTCACTAGGCTCAATTATCAGACTAATGACTGTCCCCATAGGCCCACACATTTTCTTTCAGTGTGTTTTGTCCTCAGTCAAAGACACCATGGGAAATATCCTAGAAGGTCACCCATTATGATTACTACTCCAATAAAAGTATGCTTAACTATGGAGTTCTAATCAGGTAGGCTCCCGAAAATAATGGTGCACCTTGTTAACATGGGTAGTAACATTTATCCTTTTATGTATCACTTTTCCAGGAGTGTCACAATATCCACCCATTTAAAGCACAACGCCCTCGTTCTGGACCCCAAACCTCAAACCCAGACAGTGTCAAAGCACTTCCGGCTGGGTATTGGCTCTGATACCATTTTTCACAACCCGCCTTCCAGGTCCATGAACCATCTCATATGATACCATGGGGGTCCTGTAATACCCTGATTGCCTTCCCAACACACTGTTGGCTATTACTCACTAGGGTCTCTTATCTGACTAATTATTGTCCCCATAGGCCAACACTTGTTCTTTCAGTGTGTTTTTTCCTCACTCACACACATCTAAGGAATATTCCGAGAAGGTCACCCATCTTGATTACTACTCTAAGACAAGTATGATTAACTGTGGAGTTCTAATCTGGTATGCTCCTGAATAGAAAGGTGCACCTTGTTAACATGGCTAGTAATATTTAGCCTTTTAAGTCTCATTTTTTTCAGGGGTTTTACCAAAAAAAATAGATAAATAAAATTTAAATCCACATAAATAATGTTTAATAATAATAAGATAATAAAAATCCATTACACACATAATCTTACAACATAATATAACAAATAACTGTATAGCCCAATAAAAATAAATTGACTTATGAAATTCATTACCAATTGGTAACATTCAAGTAAAATCCCCAGAGATAAAATAATTCAAATGAAACCATAATATACAATGATTTATAAAGTATTCATGATATTAAATTTTATAATTTTAGAATATACACAAGAAAATATAAATAAGTAGTTAAATTTTTCATTACATTATATATTTTAGTATTATCTTGTTAATGAATACATAATATCAAATTTTGTTTTTAAACTTCATTTAAGTTGGTATATATTTGATTCACCTAATAAATTAATTTATTAATTCTCATTTCAATGTTATGATTATTGTAATGGTTCCTTAACTCATAATATCTTCTTTTGGATATTTGTATTGTTATACACCTATCCAATTTCATGAGGTGAATTCACTACCCTTTGAAATGTTATATCATGAAATTCTTATGTTATTTATATGTAATACGAGACATAATGTTATTCCCTCATGGGGATTGGTATTTATGATTATCCAAAGTATAAAAGGTTTTATGGTACAATCTCCTTCCTTCCGAGATTGTTTATGTTCAGGGTTCCCTTAGAGGAAATCATATGATCTTATTTTATTGTAACATATATCCTTCTTATCATATTCAAAACCATAATGGGGAATTTAAATTATCTAATTTATTTAATAGAAATACCTTTTTTACAAACAATGATATTTTCACTATTCAATAAATAAACATATTTTAAACAAAATCATGAAATATAACTCTATGTTAAATTTGATAGGCTAATTTAGTTTTTTTATAATTTTATAAACTAACATTTTAAATATATATAAAAACTAATTATATTATTTATCCCAAAAAGGAATACCAATTATTTTTGGAGAAAACAAAATTTCTAAGAATAAATTTACATTAATGAAAATGGATTGATTATATACCAATAAATAGTCATTAATATATATGAAATAGGATATATGTATATATGATTTAAAAATTTGTTAATATTTTTCATGCACAAAAAATTAAATTTCAATGTTATAACAGTTATATATTTCACTCTTCATTTATGATTAGTGTATTGTATTGATGATTTTATAAAACAGAATTATCTTTTTTAAAATAACATAGTGTCACATCATCCCCCCAAAAAATAACTACACTCTATCAATTTAAAAAATATCTTAGTAATTTTTTAAGAAATTTTATAATACCTCTGTTGGAAAACCACATCATAAAAAGCATTAATAATACATCCACTTTGTAAGAGTGAAAATAAACTATGAAGGCCATCGAGAATAACACATACATGGATTCCAAATAATGTAATATATGTGTTGAGTGAAAATAAGGACATATTGATAAATTGTGATATTAAATAAATTATAGAGAGTGATAAACACCATTGAACATAACAATCAGAATGATCAGAAGAATGTCAACAACCACAAAATTATATACCAAAGATGTGTGAAAAAATTTCATCGATATCATCAGAAATGATAGTTTATAGAAAATATTTTGATTAAATATCATTTTCCTAGGGATAATAAATTAATTACCGTTTATACTAAGGATATAAATAAATATAATTACTTTATTAGTTGAAATTAATTCCTCTAATCAATATCCCCCGATATAATCTTTTGATCCATACAATGTGTATTCAAGATGATTTTTTTCATTCCAAAAGTAGTAAAATAATGATCTAATGGTATAAATTAAAAAAAATGTATAATCAAACCATTAAATATATATTAATAAATTCAAAAACTTAATTTTATTAATATAGTATGATAATTACCAAAATGAATAATCCATCATTTGAAGAAATAATACAATAATCTCTAAAATATAACAATAATACAAAAAGTTGAAACTAAATAATTATTATATGACCTCAAGATTAATGTGTGTTTTATCATTGAAACTTACCTAATAATTATCATATTTCATTTACAAAATTATGATGAACTTATTTATAAATTACATTAATTACTTAGTCATCAAATCACTTTTCAATCATGTTGTCATCTATTTGAAAAAACAATTGTAACCATAGTTACTTCACTATCCATTATAATGTTAACCCTAAATTTTATAAATACAATAAATATTATTTTCAAAAAATATAATAGATAATTCAAGTAAAACCAATTCATTACATAAAATTTATACTAATAAAATATCTATCCAAACTTCATTAATAACCTTAGGATTTTGTCACTTAGAAACTAAAAAATATTGTTTAAGAAATTGAAAACTGATCAATTTTAAAACCATAAATATATTCAAGAATCAGTAACACATAGGATATCCTCACATTAAAAAATCATAATATCTATTGTTACTAAAACCCTCCAGTAATAACAACTATTACATCCCCAATTCTACACTACTGGATCCAGTGATAAAAATATAAAAATTTTATTTCTGTCTTAAATATCGGTGTAGGAAACATAATTTTTCAATAAAAACATAAAGATTAAAAATAAATTATTGGATATATTATATACTCAAAAAATATATGTGTTTATAGTTTTATATAATTTATAAAAAATAATACATAAACAATATTTGTGTCTTTAAAGGATAATTTCTACCACGTAACCATGCTTTTCTTATTTCACAATAAGTCATTATCATCATACATATGAAAACCCTATAAAAATATCGCATTAATCATTATTATTAATAACCCATTGAAATGAAAATATATGAAGGGTGACCATAAATTCTCTATAAGGCTAAACATAAGAAGTAAAAAATCAATTACCTCAGTGAGTATAAGAATATATTATGTGTATGATGATATAACCAAAGTACATGAGAATAAAATAATAAATTTCATACCTATAAATATTGAGATCATAAAAAATGAAAACATGGGATATGAATTTGAAAATTTAAATATTCATCTCTATCAATAATCGGGATCTATTTCATATAAATCTTGATTAAAGGAAATATGTATAACCCATAACAATAATACATAAAACATGTATGTTTCTTCTGAAATTATTGTCACTAAAACCATATAGAACTTTTAATATTTGAAAACCCATATGTTGAACTTCCAATATTATACTCTAGAGAACAAAGTCATTAACTAGTGTGTTAGATATCCATAATGTGGATACCACATAGAATAATATAAACCCCCCTCAACTATTTTTTATGATCTACAATAGATATTAGACCAAATTATAGGATATATTGGTCTCACATGTGATCTATATTGGCTCTCAGCAATTCATGAAAATTTTTATTAACCATAACATGGATTTATTACATAAAACAAGAATATTTTTATATAATACACAAAAAAATCCTTTATTACTTTCATAACACTATTAAATAATTGAAAATAATTGGGTTCTATGAAAATAACTTTAAATAATTATTAACCCATGGAAATGAAATAGGATCCATAACATTCTTCTTAAAACATGAGTAACTAATGAAAAATATTTGGGTTCCATGAAGATATATTTTTAAAAGTATTAACCCATTGAAAATAAAAATGTTTTATAAAAATCACTTTGGAACATGATTAAATTGTGGAAAAGTAAAAGGTTCCATAACATTCGCTTAGAAGTATTATTGAATTTTGGAAAAGAACCATGTTATATAATAATTTCATTGAAACAATAATAATCCCCAAAAGGGAAATAATAAAGATGGTTTAATTATAAAATATCCCCATTGAAACATAAATATAAATTTTTTTATTGATGTTGATGAATTCAAATACCATTAAAAATAATAATTTTTTTTGTGAAAAATAACCTTTTCTTTTTGAATATCACTTTTAAAAAACAAAACTCACAACATTTTTCTATAACAACTTTATTTGAAAAAAATTGAATCATATAATCTATAAATGAATGAAAAAATAGATATGATGTTTGTATCATCTGTTCATTTCAATATTACTAAAAAACATTATTTTGAAAAAATTTCGAAAAAGGGAGTCCAAATATTCCATTTTGAAAAATTTTAAGAAATATTATTTTATAAACAATTAATATAAGTTGAAATATAATATAAAATGGAATTAAGAAATCATTCATATTTATAAAGGAAATTATTTTAAAACACTTTAGAAACATGGACATGAAAGAAGAATAGAACCTATTTAAAAGAAAATATAATATCAGTATCACTGATAAATGACTTCATCGATATTTAATTAATTAATAATGGAGAAAATGGAAATAGTTTTTTCACACAAATAAAAAAAAAATTATATAAGAATATGATGTGGTTCAATAGAATAGGTTAATATGAAATCCTTTAATTAAACCATAAACATTTAGAATGTCTAAAAGAAGGAGAGTTTAACAAAAATACATTACTACATTGTGAAATCATAAATAATAATACCCTTGAATTAATAAAATTTAATAATTAATTAAATATCAAGGACATATGTAATTTCTTGATATAATATGAAAATGGGAACTAGATAAACCACATGAAATGGAAGAGGTGTATATCATAACATATGTCCTAAAAAAGTCAATTCTGGATGAGAATTCCTTACAAAGATCACAACATAGAAATGATAATTAATCAGGTAATCTATTATTTGTATGAAATTTAAATCCACATAAATTTTTTTATCACCAACATAATATAAAAATAAGTCATTTCAAACATAATAATAGTATATGAATGACAATGAATATGTAATGTAACTGAATGGGAGGAAACTCTATTTTGGAATTCTTTACTACATGGTAAATATCAAGTCAAATCCATTTGTATAAATAAAATAAAATTGAAACATAAAATACCCTAATTCTTTACGGATTCATGATATTTCATTTAAAATTGAAATTTTATACATCACAAGATATCTATAAGTTGTCATTAAATCATATGTCTCGTAAAAATTGAGGTGAGAAAATATTTACCTCTGATGCAACAGTCATCATACATTTTTTATTCTTATGTATAAAAAAATGTATTAGTAATATTATTTCATAAAACCCAATTATAGGTTTAATAATATATAAATAAACCATTTATTTTATTTATTTATAAATAGATATTTAAACATATAACTAGTAACGTCCACATTTGTTGTTTTAAAGTTGTTTAGATGATTGTTTTAAAATGGATTTGGTGTGTTAAAAGTGGTCAAATATGTCCTTCTTTCAACATTACCTAAATAATAATAACTATATAATTACTATATATATTTATTAATTATATTTTTTAAACCAATAATGAACTGTGGTTATGAAAAATGATCTATTTCATGATCACGAAGATGGTAGGTTGTACGCCCATGTGAGTAACATTTCCATTTAATAATGATCTATATGAAAAGATGGTAATTAACATTTTATATTTAAAAAATGAAAAAATATCATTAATAATATATAATTTAATTAAATCTACATTTTTATATCATCCATGTGTTATGGTTTAGAAAAAGATAACTTCCCTTCATGGAGGTGGTTTTCCACGTGTACACAGGAACATGAATATCAAATTTTAGTGTATGAAAAAAAGTGTTATATTATATTTTAATAATAATTAATATGTCATCAATATCTTAATTATTTTATTTACATAACTTTTATTCCTTAAAATAATCCTTATTTCCTTCAATGTAAAGTGTCAGTGAAGAAAAAATCGCATCACTCATTGAGGTGGTAGTTCGCCGTACAAATGAGAAACAATATAATATACTTAGAAGAATGTAATGTATGATTGTATATGTTATATCATATCTAAATAAGATTAAATATGTTTCATTTTTGTGTTTTTACTTTAAATACATCATTATCACAAGCTGTCATAGGTGAAGATGGAAAAAAATACAATATTTTGGGAAGCTATAGTTTTTCATAAATAAGATGATGATTTCAAATCCCATTTTACGTATTAGAATATAGATTTAGGTTATCAAATTAACATAATAAAATATATTTTTTTTCTACACTTCTTTTATTATTTTGTAACAATATATTAATATTTTCAGGAGGTGGGAGGTGTAATAAAAAGATAATGCTCAGATCAGTGTGATACCTCTTCATCAAAAAACCTATTTAGTTAAGAACCAAAACTTATATAAGGTTTTATTTATAATTAAAATATGGATTATAGGATTTTCGGAGATATTAAATAATAATTTGGGTTGTATTGGCTAAGAAAAATGTATTTTAGGGTGTAAATTTGTTATGAGAGAGGTTAGAATTTTAAAGGTGAGGTGAGTGGAACACATGTAAATTTTAAAAAAGAAGGTGTGCCACATTTTTCATATTCAAAAAGGATCAAAAAATGAACCAATATCATGTATTGTAAATTTTAATGACTATTTGGTGCCTTCAAATGGATTTTGGATAATTTTTAGGTCATTTTGACCCTGGTTATTTTTGTTTAAATCCTTGCTAAACCCATTTTCACCTTAACCACAGTAATAAACTTTAATTTTTCTTTATTATTTGTTATCATAAGGAATTTTTTATAATTTGTTAGAAAATATAAATAATTATAATTATAATAGTGTAATCAATTTTAAAAAAAATTAATTTATATATGTGGAAAAAATTAATTTAAAATTTAACCGACTAATATAATGAAAATGTCGCTTTCTATGAAATGTGATTTTCAAAAATAAGATGATTTCATATTTACTATAGGACTAATGATAATTATTGTAAAATTATAAATTAATATTTTGTATTTATAATAAAAAAATTCAATAAGAAAAATTAATCATTTTGTATTATTTTAATTAATTAATAATGGAATCATTAGGCACTCTACAACTATTTTCGGAAAAATATAATTTTGAAACACAAAAAATATAATATATTTTAATATTAAATTTATTAAAAAGTAATTGAGTTTATTAAATATAACTAAATACTACTTATGTTTCATTATATCATATTAATAACTTGAGGGTGATTTTAAATTACCAAATATATTAAAAGGAAGTGGATTTTTTTCCCAAAAGCAGCGTTTTCACTATTCAGTAGAAAAACAATAATTTCCAAAAACAAAATCAATATATGAAATATTATGTTAATTTATATTTTATTAGTTAAAAATTAGTTTATTTTTACAAATAACTTTCAAAAAAATATCCAAAATAAAATAATCACAATATTTTCTCTTAAAAAGAAATAAAATAATTTTCAAATAAAAAGTAATTTTGAAGAATAATGTTACATTGGTAAAAATTTATTAATTAAATACTAAGTATTTATGAATATTTTATATTTAGTATTAAATATATATATATATATATCATAAATAAATTAATTCTTTTCATACCCACCAATTTAGTGACATGGTTATTAGAGTTATATATTTCATGCAACATTTACGTTTGGAGTTTCGTTTCGAAAATGATAGAAAACAAAATTCCTTTATTTTCAAATTTTAGATGTTTACATTACATGGGACTAATGTGAGTTGTTTTTTTAATATTCAAATGATTTCTTTCAATTTGTTAAATAAAATCGAAATAATCAAAATCATTTCATGATCTTTAATGTTCTTTATTTGGCGAATGGTTTTAATACCTTTAATGGGAAATTAATAAGTCTTCATAAAGTATAATTATTATTCACGTGATTAAATGATGGGTAAGGGAAATGGTTTAATATTGTTAATATTCATGTTTATTTTTCAACAAAAAATCATTTATTATCATAATAGTTCTATATTGCAAGTAAAATTGATACTAATAAGAAGTTTCCACCATATATTATATGGTTTATATATATAATATATGACATAAGTATTTAAAAATGAAAACTATAAAAGAAAAAAAATGAAAATAGTTATTTATTAACACAAAAAAATTTATGGTCTAGTCCTTCTAAAAATGAATAACTACTGTTAAAATTAACAACAGATTTTGACCACTCCTCTCTAGGAGACTATTTATGGTTTCAACTTTAACATCATTTTAACCAAAAAAATAATATCATTTTCCAAACTTAATAATTTTTATAAAAATTCCTAAAATTAATTCTGGGGAGATTATTCCAAATCACTAATTTTATTATTTTATAACAAGAACCTGTAATTAAAATTTTCTTTTTTAATAAAAAAATTAAAAACAATTAATGGATAAATTTGAAACATTAACTTAAAATCATTATTTCGGTGGTTAATAATTCAAACTCATATAAAAATAACAGTAATAACATTTAATCTAAACCAATGTATGGAAACCCCAATAAGGATCCTTGATTTAATTTTGTATCATAGCTTGTAAATTAATATATTCAAAATTTGATTCTTACAATATATTATTAATTTGAATTAAAAAATTTCCTAATAAAATATTTTCGAAAATTTCAAGGATTTTTAAGTGTGGACCCAAAAAACACTTCTTGGAGTTATCATGTCTCTATTAGGATAAAACCATGAGAGGCGGCTACGAATCATGTAATTTGGAGGTATTTTTTATTTTTTACTTCAACGTATAACAAAGGAATGGTTGTGTATCCTAAAACAAAGAGAGTGTCCTAATAAAAATTATATATATATATGATATATTAAGAAATACTTTACACCCTATCAGATCCAAACCACCCAGGAAGAGTTGCATGTAATTAAAAAAATTGGAAGAGACTCTCTATGACTACTGGTATTGGATAAAAAATCTATATTATTATTAACCAAATCAAGACATCAAGGGGAACCACATTATTATATTTTTATATGAAGAATTTATTATAAACTATATAAAAATTCTTAATTCATCATATGAAGATTCTCTAAAAGATAAATTCATAGAATATTCTGAGAGTTATTTCAAATAATTCCACAAAAGTCATAATATATTTTTATAAGAGGTACATGAAATATTTTAATACAAAACAAGAGATCTTTTGAGTCATATCCCATCTTATAATCTCAATATAGATGTATAATAAGACTACTGATAAAGATTGTTATGAAACAAAAATTAATAAAAAACACCTATTAAGGCATTTGGTTTATGCTAACCACCTTAAGATTACACATACTTGTGAGTTGAAATATTGGTAATGGAATGTTATGAAAAACCATTTCAATAAATGGAATTTTAACACAAAAAACAAGATGTAGTGACATATTTGAAATTATATTACGTATTTGGAAATCCTAAATATTAAATTGGTCTACCAAGAAAACATTAGTACTAAATGTATCCATGTTAACTATAACATACTCAATTTTACAATTACCAAATATTTGAAAAACCATACAATATATCTTAAAACCAACCATGCAATAAAATAACCTATTTAATATAAATAAAATAAATTTATCGAATATAAAATAGAAACTATTCCCCAGTAAATGATAATGGATTTTTGGTTGAGGACATTATAACTTAATTTGTATAGTTAAATAAATTTATAGATATTCTTTCAGAAATTGTATCACAAAACCTAATAAAACTTCTAACTCAAACAATATCATTCCCCAAAGAGAGCATGAGAATGATCACCATTAAAAGATTAAAGTAAATTATACCCATGACCAAACCTAAACATAAACAATATTACCATTACATGGAATAATGTGTAATTAAAAATCCATAATTTTCCCACACACATCATTGTATTGAGGATAATTTTTTTTGTGAATGTGAACAAATCCATATAAATACAGGGGCTGATGAACCTTTGAATTAATTAAATATAATGAATAAAATTGAAGAGGAGGATACGAATAATTCCAAATTGAAGAGGGAAGAATAAGATCCCCCAATAAAATAGAAACAACGAAAAAATAAATATCTTACAGCTTTTATGGCATCATTAATGATTCAGTTAGTGATGATTAAAGAAGAATAACAGGAAGGGGAAATTATAGAAACTTTATATAAAGTGAAATATAGTTTTATAATATCAACTTCTCTAAATAATATTCTAAAATATTAAAATATACTCAAGAATATAATCATAAAATTGGAGTATTTAAGGGAATAATTGAAATAATTTGGGTTAAGTGTGCCTACCTTAATCAGCCCATAACTATCAACCAGGTTTTATGATATAAATAAATTTTCTACCCCTTTATGAAGGTTTTAAAAAAATTAAAATTCATTATTTAGTTTGGTTGATTTGGTAACATCTCGTCCATGAAACAACTATACAAGTGATCCAAGATAGTTTTTTACAAGGCCTCAGGTACTCCTTCCTATATGATATATACTAATTACTAGTATTGAGGTTATAAAGATAGTACAATTAGGGGAATCCACCTTAATATCAATTTAATGACAATGGAAAAAACCAAATATCACCAAAATAAATAATAAACATATTTAGAAGTAGGTAATTGCTAAAATTTAAGAATGATTTATTAAAAAAATAATATAAATTGTAAAAATCTATTTCATATATAAAACAAAGAGCACAATCTATTCCAATCACATATATAATAGAAAATAAAGTAAATTGAATTAAAAGTACAGTAATTTATAAAAAACTCTATGGGAAACCATAGAAACTAATCACCACATACAAATCCTATTTATCCTTCTCAACCAATCTCATGCCTCAACAATACCTTTTCCTAAGAACAATGTGAATATCATCATAGGCTCTACAGAGTAATGATAGCCTACGTAGGTTTTGAGTAAAAAAATCATTAGGGAAACACCAATATGGTCTTGTACATAGTTAATAATATGAAATATATGTAGAAGTTGGATTCTCATCAATATAAAAATAATAATAATTGCTAAAATTACGCTAAAAAGAAAAGTCATATGTGGCATGCTCAGTGAAGGATCTCAACAAAGATGAGACAACACATGGACAGAATAAATAAATTAAATAAATTGATACCATTGTTGAACCCCAGGTTCATGAGTCTGGTAAACTAGGTAATGTTCAATCATATATATATATATATATACTTCCATATATATATATATGTAAATACATAATTAAATTGAAATATACAATAAACTAATAGTATCTGATCATTGGATCTGTAATCCCAATTGTTGGGACATCATATAAAACGGGAACTAAGTTGGATGTCTTATGACTCTTTCTATGTATAAATACATAATCATTGGTTCTATAATCCTGATCAACAATACTTTACTTGACCAGTTCTAGAAATGTCTCTTAGAAAGCCACATCACTATAGGGGGTACTGGTATTAGCTATAGGATTACCTGTTCTCACCTCCAATCATTGTAATGAAGAATTTCGTATACTAATGGACAATCATATAAATGGTCTCTGAGAAAGTTTTCATGAAACTCAATCCATGTAAATCTACTATGGTGATTCATTACAAGGACATAGTATATATGCGTTCAGGACATTGGAACTAAGATGAACCCTGAGGGGTTGACGATTGGGTGATCTGTAAATCATATTTACCACAATTCCACATACATTCTCAACATCTATTCATTTAAACCACACAGCAGCCACATCCCAGGATGTACATCTGGGGAATGTTGTAACGGTGCATCCACCTGATACTTGGTAGAATCATAGGAATCACTCTAAGAGAGCATAATAATATTTTTAGTATATGTCACATCACAATGAGGTGCTTCATGTCCACCATTGTGATCATTTAATAGATCAAGGAGAGTGTAACCATCCACATCATTGGAGTATCACAATCAATGGTTAATGCGATAAAAGTTCTTTTATTATTATTATTATTGGAAAAATGGTGGGAGCCCCATAATTACAAGGAATAATTATGTAGGATTAATGTATTGAAACCCAAGAGTTTCCCCCTACACAAAGACCTTTCATTCCAAACGAATTAAACCCACACTATCGAAGATGATTTTCACCACTCTTAGGTGACCAAATCAACTAAGAGAATCCACACAAAAAATTGGTCTCCCTCCATCTATGATGGATGCTCATTCCTAAATAAGTATATATTGGGCATACCCCATAATGTAGGTCAGGGCCCATGGCGTTTCAGCCTTCCCCTGAACAAGCATCACCAGTACTTCTGAATAAAACTCTACATTGGACACCTACAAACCACACTATCTGAAAATATGGAGACCAGTAAGCAGCATCCATGACTCCTCCACAATGTTGTTTCCCATAACATAAACTATTATAAAGTCTATAAGAACCAATCCACCGGAAAACTAAATTATCTGACTGTCATCTAGAGAAAGTTCACATATCGCCAGAGGCCCAGACGATATTGGTTCCTAGGTTCCCATATAGTTCAGCAGTTGGATTCATGTATGATGGATGAAACCATGCATTCCATGCTCCTACTCTTCACCCCTTGAATCCTATATCACATCTAAATAAGTTACACTAATATTATCCAACTACTAATAGCACGTATAATGAAAATGTGTGTCATTTTCCTACCATGAGTCAACCATGATATGACACCTGACTTATCCATAACGTCTTCCCTATCATGTAGTGACATTTCTTATTTCACAAAAACTCTTATGAAACTATGTCAGTAGCATTTATTGAAACCATTTCCCACTTCATGAAAATGGAAACTTATTGATATATTATTTAAACATTACCATAGATGACCAATTTTTTCCATTATCACTTTACTCACCACCCTCATGTCAGCCACAATAAGTATAATAATTCCATTAAACATGGACCATTAAGCTTATTATGTGTGTGGAACCATTTGAAATACTCTTCATAATTGGGCACCTCACACGTGCAATGATTTATTTCTGTGACCACCGATCACATGAAAACATTCTATGTGTGAGAGTCTACCCAAACTCTAAAATTATTCTAAAAACCCCAAATTTTTTAATAGGGCAAGGCAACAAAACCATCCTACTCTTAAAATTAGTCATGACACCAATGCACCCAAGGAACATCATTAAAGTCCAAACACATCAACATTTAATTACTACATAACCCAAGAACAAACCATTAAATAATATCAATATGATCATATAACAAAGATCACACAATAAAAAATAATAAAAAATCATTTAAATCCTATTTCATTATTTTCATAAATTAAAAATAAACAATGAACTATATGGGTCTGATTCAAAACTACAAACCTCTAGGTCTTCCACCTAGATATACTACAAATGTCTCATAATAGCATCATTGGGTATCAACACTAACCTCAATGGTTAAACCTTTAAACATCGTTACATCTCAAATGGAATCATTCAATCACCTATCTAAAATCTAAGAATGTAACGCATATATCTACCATCTATAACAAAGGTATGTAAAAAAACCTACATGGGTCAAAACTATTAATCATTATCCCAATTGGGCCACGATCCACTACAATACTTTTTATAAGGGACTACCAAAAAATTATCATGATATAATAGAGAATAGGTATGGAAATGACACTCTCTAAGTATAGGTATTCAGTAATACTATAGCTCCCATTGATTTTGTGATTCATTGATTTTAAATT
The DNA here is from genome assembly GCA_963277665.1 of Viscum album. Lineage (NCBI taxonomy): Eukaryota > Viridiplantae > Streptophyta > Magnoliopsida > Santalales > Viscaceae > Viscum > Viscum album. The sequence goes on from OY728147.1 coordinate 1,565,410,215, forward strand.
AGTTTAGTAGTATTATATTTTATATTCCATAAAAAATTTAATATAGATTTATTTATACAAAATTAGTATGTGTAGATTGAATAATATAAAACATCACATCAATCATGCTCTAAACACAAAACTAATATTATCTTGTGATACACTCAGCACTATGTCTGTATTCTATTAGACACAATTTTTAGTTCTTAAGATGTCTTACGTAACACGGAATGAATAATTTTACTAAACTACAACATACAATTAATATTATTGTTATCATTTTGTTACAGTGACAAACTTACTGTTTAAAAGGAATTTATAAAAAATAATAACTATATTTTGAAAATAAAATTTGTTCATGTATGTAAAGATAATCCTTTGTTTATCAATTACTATAAGATAAAATAAGAACTATTGGAAAATAAATAAATCACCGTTGTATGAAAATATTTTTTATGTAAAAACAATATTTTAACAAAATATATTAAACCAAATTTTTTTTATTTTTTTGACTTAAATTTAAATATTATATATTCAATATATATTAATTATACAAATAAAATATATTAGAAAACTAAAAGATTAAAATAAGTCGAATTTTATGAATAAAAGTATTTATTGTTCTAAAAATATATTTTATCTCCTTTTAATGGTGAACCCACTTTAAATATAATTTTGTTAAAAAATATAAATTTTATTTTAAAAAACATCATTTATGATATATGAATATTAAAATTATATTAGGGTTATTTTTTTGTATTTTATTCAATGCTTTATTTTTTGAAGAGTATTGAATAATACTTAATTGTAATTCATGAATAAATTTTTGAATAATTTATTTATAATAATAATTTATATTTATTATATGATATAAAGTGAAATTAAGTCAATTATATATAAATTAATCCAATTTAGGCCCCCAGAATCAATTTCAGTTTAAAATCCAATAAATAAATTTACCAAACATTTGAACATTTTCACCTTAAAAAGATAAGATGACATCTTGCCTATGAGATTAAATTTGAATTAAATGTTAATATTTTGTGATTCAACAATAAAAAAATTGTTTCTATAATTGGAATTATAATAATATATAATTTGAAATAGTTTTAACATAGTTTTTGAAAAAAAAAATTTGTGAAATTAAATTATATTAATTTCAATGATAAGAGGAAAATTCTCTTGACAAGGGACAAAAACATACACTTAAGGTCCAAAATGACCTAGAAAATTTTCCAAGATCCTTAATCTAGACCTATTAATACCATATACTCTATTTTACTAAATGGTTTTTAATATTGGCTCTAAATTTCCTAGAAAAGACATGGGTGGAATTACTTTTGAAAAAATTTACAAGAATGTCACGCCTTATCTACTACCAATGGCCCTCATCTCTCCCACATAGTCACTCCTCTCACGACCGTTGGCTTGCCCAAAATATACTCTAATAGACTCTAAAATTTTATCCTCTCATCAAATAATCCCCACTTTGGTATATAATGGATCAAGGTAAGTCCTATGGTGATAATCAAAAATATTTTCCCAAAAAAGAGGTAATTGACATGAAAAATCACTTTAATTTTATTTATTTATGCACTCCATAAATTATACATATTCCATGATTAAATAATAAAACCATGTTCCTAAAGAAAATTAATTTTTATACTATTTTTGTGACCTTTACATAGACACAAATGTTCTTAATGGGTAATGAACTTATCATTTTTGTATACGATGAAATACCGCCTAATAAAACAATATTGTTCTTTTACGTTACCTACCCTAATGGTTGGAATTAATGATAAAGTATCTATTTTTATTTTAAATATATAATATTTACTATGTCATGATTCTAACGGGATTAATATTTAAAAATTTCCATCATGTATTCCATTTTGTGTAAAAATGATAACTTCATTTTGGAAGTGTGGACTACCAACACCTCAAAGTGACATTATTCATTCACACATTACATGGAATGTATTAATGGTGGGTTTAGTAAAAATATATGACCTATATGGCATAATAATTATAATATTATTTTTATATACAAATATATAAAAATATGCCATTTACTTTATTTCTTTCAATATGATAATTAAATTGAAACAACATTTATGTGTACGTATGATGTAATATCTCCATTAAGGGTGCACTTCATTTCATATTTATTTTATTGATATATTATTATAAATTATTATATATTATATATATGATATATATATATATATATATCATGTTTTAAATTCTGTAAAAACTATATCAAGATCTATCTAATAGGATGAAGACTAATAACACAAAAAATAAGAAAAACAAGTTAGATATAACCTGAAATGTAACATTAACTGGATTTGTTAATAAACTGGTAATATAAAGTCAAAACCAAATCATAAATTTTATTAGACATAATAAAAAAATTCTTGTGAATTTGTAAAAAACATATAATTATTTTAAAGGATGTTTTAAATTTTTTTTATGAAAATCAACACTAAAGTTAAGGGCTTTCTTATGTCACTTTTTATATCTGTGAGACACATGCCATGTTCACCACTCATTTATTTTTTGTGATATATTTACTACACACGAACATATTCTATGAAAATAATAATTAAATGTATTTTTATTTTCATATCTATTTTATTATCATACATTCAGGGGGTTTATGGCTCAATGGTTACCAAGTCCATATAGAAATTTGGTCTCAACATTATTTATTTGAGATACATGCCATGTGGTGAAACTAATTTTTTTATGTGGTGTATATGATTCCTAATATTATGGTATATCATGGATCTCATTATTTTTATGATATGTTAAGAAACATTTTATCTTATTGCTTCAATTATATTTTGATTCAATATTACAAATGTGGTAACAGTTTAACACAGTAATCTCCTCATTCATCAAAAATGTTTATGATTATGTATCCATTGATGAGATATTATGATCTATATGTCAACAACACTCTTAAATACTCATTTCCACATTTCATCGATGATATATTCACATAATACTACCATCTTGATCTCTTTAGTAATTAATATAAATAAGAAATTTTTTTATGAAGATCTGACCTTATTTAACTTTTCGGAAGAAAATATGTGTTCTTTAATAACAATATTTTCTAAAAAGTTTGAAAAATTTTGTTCGTTAATTTTTTATTAAATGTTTTCAAGCCCCTTTTATTTATTTTCAAGGAAAAATGTTTCCAAAATTATTCCAATCCTTTTTTATGGTTTCAAATTATTATTAAGGAGAAATACATTAAATATATGTTCAATATTTATATATGAGTTTTAAAGGTGTTTCCAATGAAAATATTTTCAAAATATTTTCAAGAGTCCTTTTATATATTTTCAAAATATTTGAAATTAAAATTTTCTCCCAAATTCTTCATGTTAAAAAAAATTCTAAAGGGAAAAAATACTCTCCTAAATAAGTTGTTAAAATGAAATTATAAAACCTTATTTATAAGAAAAAGGATTTTTGATGTGGTTTTACAGAATGAATTTTCAAATAAAATACTATTTTTCATTAGAAATGTAAATGTGAACTTTCAAAATCCATATCCATATAAGATGTGATAATTTTTTTAGTTTAGAACATATAGGGTATATGATCAAATAATAACATTCATATTTATTCTTGTATGGAAATTTTTTCGATGGAATGATGTTTATGACACTGGTTTCTCTTTGATGGGTTATATGCCTTTTAAACTGACTTCTTTTCATATATTATGATTTGATGAAATGATTATGTGGCCTATCTTTTTTCCATAGTTAATGATATGATAAAATTTCTTTTATAACCTCTTCATTGAATGGGTTTTGATATAATGATCGTTCATAATCATGTGAATCCTAAATTTATGATTTTTTATGTTGTGAGTGGGACCTATAACCTCCTCTAATTCATTTGCTAACAATGGACAAATCCTGAGTATAAATGTTTTTCATGAAAATAAATTCATGTTCACAATGTTAGGTGTGAACATGTTATCAGGAACGCAATGTTATGTGTGGAAATAGTGTCATGTCAATATGTTCTATTTGAACCTGACTACATGTTCATAATGTTTGGAGTTAACCATATTACTTTTTCACAATTTTATTAATGAAACTTCTTACATATAAAAAATTTTATGCATGTACCTTGTTTAATGTACATATATTTATGTGTGAACCAGATTACATGTTCACAATGTCATGTGTGAACTAGATTACATGTTCACAACGTTGGTGTGCACCTTGTTGTGTGTCGATAAGTTTTTGTGAGGGCATGATTTTATGTTCATAACTTAACTTGTGAACTCATTTATACTTATACATGGTCTCAATGTTATAATATGGTGTGTTGAAAAAAATCCATCCCTTATTCCAATGTTATGATTTCATTGTTTATTCTCTCAATTACCTTAACATTCATGCCTTATGAACTACAAATCATGATTCTATGTGTCCTAATTATGGTATTTATTATGTAATTTATGATAAACTAATGGTATTATCATGTTATGATAACCATATTCTAAGGATTATGCTTACATATATCCATGTTTACCATGACTAAAAATCTAATATCAGCTATTTATTATGTTTTCTTTTCCCTAGGATATGAAGATATGTTATCAAGTAGGAGTACTAAAGTGGATTTTTTATGGATATGTTGAAGATTCTTCACTAAATTAGAATAATATGTTCCAATTTTATAAAGAGACCAAACTAGTATAGTCCTAGGGAATGTAATTTTATAATGTGTTAAATATTCATCTAAAATTAGGATATATCCATGTTTGTTAAACCTGGTGCTCTATGGTTGTTATCAAAACAATAATGTTTTCACCCATTGGAAGCTAGGAAGAGAAAACATTAATGACCATGTTTTTCTTACATTACTATTAAATAATTTTAAACATAAAATATATAGTTGTTCTACAAAACCATGATCCAATGGTTTAGTGACTAGAAAAAATTATTTCCATACATAAAATTTAAATAATAAATAATTAAGATTATCAAATCCTTTTTATATATCATCTTTGTAACTGCAACATACTTTTTAGTAGAGGTAATCACATGTGGATATAACTATTGGAATGGAGCGAGCTAAAATCCACATAAAATGATATATCTGAGAAAGTATCTATATAATATGGTTGAGAATAATAATCATCATTATAACTAAACATGGGATCATAATCACAATCCTGAGTGGAATTATTAGACAATGGAATTGAACTAGGAAAAACATAAATATGAAACATCAGGTCTTACTGGGAAAATACCACACATAGTTGGTAAAAATGATAGAATGATGTTCACACATAATATATGTTTATAGTCATAACATAATCATTTTGAAAAAATATAGATCTATTTTCACACATATTTCAAATTTTAAAATGAGATACATTAAATTACCTAATGCGTTTGAGCTTTATATATTCATGAGCACACCCATCACATCATAAAATTTACAAAATCATGCATGCCACATTGAACGTCTAATAATATTATCCACAAATGACCAATGGAAAGGAAATGGGTTTCATGAGAATTATATATATAATAATTTCATGAATAAAATTTGGGTTCCACAAATAAAATTTTATGAACATACATTGTATAATAATCATCAATATTGAGTGATGAATAAAAAATCACAAGGAAAACAATAAAAGTGTTTTTTTAGAGAGAATTTTTATTCTAGGAAAATCATTGAATTTGTCACAAAATGAGATTTTATGAATGTATACAAAGGAAAATAAATTCTAAGAAAAATGAAGTTATATATTAGGAATATTAAAAGAAAACCCACATTGAAATTTTGATTGAAAGAGGCATTACCCAAAGAAAGGAAATTCGGTTTGACATTCCCATTAAATTACGTCTGAGTTATTTATTCAAGTTATTATCCCAGATAATAATAAAAATTAATTAATAAATATATAACCACTTATACTTGTATTTTATTCATTATAATTTTATTATGTTTGTTTATAGCCATATTAATGAGTTATATTTTTCAGCTTTAGCATTAGGGAGTGTTCATTTTATTGGATTTCTTGACCAGTTTACTTGTATGCATATTTGGATGATCACATTAAATGTTGAAAATTTTAAATAATTGAGATTTTATTTTTTTATTTAACTTTAAAAAATATTAAATGATATTATATATCATTTTTTTATGTGGTATTAGGATAATCCATTTTATAAAACTTTAATGATAATCATTTAGATTAATTTGGTGGTTTTCCAATCATCAAGAACTAGTATCGTATTTTTATTTATTATTATGTATATATGTTAGTTACAGAACATTAAAAGGGATATAAACTAAATTTTAAAATATTTTTCATCCTTCATAATGGTTTTATCACCAGACTTGAAGGTTGTATAGGCAGATTCAACCACATCATCCACGATGGAGGTAAATTGACACATCACAGATGATATTTTCATTTATAGAATAAAAGGTAGAGTGGGAAGGGGTTTAATTATTGATTATTCCATTAAAATAATAAAATTATAGTAGATTTAATAATCAAGAGTAATCATGAATCTTTTATATGGGAGGTTAGGATAGAATTAGAATATTAAATCAATTGAAAAACAATTAAAAAAATGACAGATATTTTATCTCTTAAATTTCCCTACTTGGGATCTACCATATGGATGTTGGATTTGGTGTTTTTTTGAGACAAAAGGATCAAGAACATGGAGAGAGGGTTAATTAGAGAATGGGATTGAATTTTTAAAGTATTAAATGCTTTGTTGGTGTGAGGAGAAGAGGTTGTGGGGAGTGGTATTTATAGGGTATGAGATGGGTGTTTTCTGATTATCTTATTCATTAGTTTATTATTGTGGCTCAATACTATGAATAGATTGAACCTTATAACTACATATATAATAATAATTAAGGATGGTTCTAGATCATGTGGTTACATAAACCATAAATAAACAATGACTCAATAATTCATGTATTGGTTAAATATTGTAAATTACTGTATTTCACTATTCAAATAACATTGAACTATTTTAGAAAAATCTCAAAAATTCAACCGATTAATTTTTTGATTTGTAGAATTAAAAAATTAACTAAATTTTAGCATAAAAATTTTCTTTATATGATAAATTTAATTTTTTATTATAACGATCATTTATATAGAAAATATATATTCAAAATTGTAACTGATTATATAATACATTGAAATATTAATTATGTTATCATATAATTATATTATATTTATAAGACAACAAAAAATTAATTTATTAATATATTTTATGAAAATAAAATTTCTTTTAAATTAGTCTTTTAATTGAAAATTATAAAATAAACATTTCAATTTAATTAAAATCCCAACACTTAATTACTATTTTTTTGAATGTTTATTGACTAATACTATGATATATTTATATTATTATATCATTTATAATATACATAATTTTTATTTATTCTTTTTTAAATAAGGATTATATTATATTAGCTAGATTATTAATCGAAATGGTTATATTATTGTTACAACGGTTATGTTACTATTCCATTTGTGTAAGTACCATAACTTGTAAACATACCTCTTATTTCATTAAATAATAATTTATCAGGTATCTATTGTGTTCTATATATGATTTTATTTATTTGTAATATATGGAATAATTATAATAATAGAACCTCAATTTATAAAATTATGGTTTGTTAAATTATTCCCCCTTATTAAATTTCACCATTAATATTTTGTTTAAAAAAATTGTGTGTATAATTGCCCTTAATTTCTTCATTTGTTCTCCATGTTTCCTCTTCATACATGTGATTATCACAAAACACATTGACCAGGCGAGTAGTGTTGTTTATTAGAACATTATGTCAATAGTCCATGATATTCATTGTCTATTACGTCTAATATAGATCATTCTCCAACTGTACAACATCTTGATTCATTACATGTGAGTGATTTGATATATAATTTATTAATAGGAATATGTAGAATACATCATGTAATTGTGACATGGTTGGTGGATTTTTTAGTTGATAGGCCACAACTCCTACATGATGGTGAATCTCAAAGACACTGATATACCTAATACACAACCATCCCTTCTTCCAAAAATCTCATCGTCTACTTCCGTAGAGATATGAGGAGGAATAAAAAGTCTCCAACCTAAAACTATAGGTCCCACTGATGATTGTATGAGAAGATATTTTATCGACATCCAATTTTATTTTTGATGTAACGCATAGTTCTTAAAATCTCTAGAATTTACCAGACCATTTTAGTTCCTAGAATATTCCCTTCACCAACACTATCACATCACACTAGAGTTCTACATCTTTTCACTTAAACAGGTTTATATAGAGCCATTTGGATGCACCTATGGAAGCTGTTGTTGTAAGAGATCTTAACAAGAGGTAGATTTTTGTACCATCATCATTTGAAGTCAATATAACCCACTCTCAACAAGTCAACTTGTGTCTGAATAGTCCATTCATATTGGCCATCATTTTGAGTTTGATAGGATGCATGGAAGCATAGATCAGTTCCTAAAGGATATCAAATATATTTTCAGAACATGGAGGTGAAACTCGAATCTAAATCAGAAACAATCAATAATGGTACTCCAAGAATCCTCACCACAACCTTCACATATATCATTTCAATTTTTTCATTCAAGTGATCTTCTTGAATAACAATTTAGTGGACATCCTTGGTGAGTTGACCCACCACAACCCATTTCTCATCATTTCCTATATATTTCTTTGTGAAACTATGACAAATTCAATAGTGAAATTTTTTCATTTTCAAGGGGTTATATGGAATGGTTACCTCATCCATTTAAACAAATGTTACACTTATTTAACTTGATGATATATCAATCTCCTTGAAATATAATTTTAAATTTCCTTTATAGTGTTATCCCACTACAATTGTCTTATAATATCATAGTACATATTGGTACTCTGATGACGGATAGAGAAAGATAATTTATGAACATTATCTAGTAGATTATTAATTATATATGATGATGAAGACACACAAATACATGTTAGAAACCAAATAAAACCATCATCATCATTAATATAGAACTCTTGTAGCTTCCATTCCTTTGTGGCAGTCACCATCTTTTGTAACTACAAATCTTCTCTTGGTGCCTTCATTATATTCTCATGGATAAATAGTTACGAAATAATTTAGGAAAGGTAGGATGTATTCCCTTTAATTATAATTTCCAAATCCATACATTTCATATCCATGAATATAGGTTCTTTTCCAATCCACATCATATATTTAGTAGCTGGTTCTTCTCTACTAGGATCATCAACAACCTGGTTTTCCATCCTAAGGTGATAGTTAATAGAGAAATTATAGACAATGATTATCTCTAACAATATCCCTTTATATATTTTTTGTTTATTATATGTTAATATACACATTAAACTCATATAATCAGTATATATTTCACACATTTCACCAATGAAGAAATGATTCATGATTTTCATGAAAAAATCATAGATTCTAGATCTAGATCATTCATCAGGTAGTTCTGATCAGGGATCATCACCCGCACTGAGGAAATGATGATCAATTTTTCATTTTGAATTATTACACAACCTAATACCTTCTCATAAGTTTCTTTTTATACCACAAATATTTCACCACATTTTGGTAGTGTTAGTACAAGTGTAGTTCTAAGACATTTTTTTAACTCTTTGAAGTAGTGTTTACATTTACATATCCAAAAAAAACTTTTCTCTATTCATAACCAGCTTGGTTAGTGGGTTTGAAAATAATGAAATGTTCTTCAAAAATCATTTGTAATACCAAAAAATTGCATGGAAACTAATTATATCAATTTTAAATATTAGCATGAGACTCAATTATAATTCCTTTTTCATTTAAGGGTCTACAAATATTCCATTGTTGGTGATAACTATCCCTAATATCCATATATCCTCTATAAAGAGCACATATTTACTGTATGTTGCATAAAGATTATAACTTATCCAATTGAATAGAAAAACATTTAAATTCTCATAATATTACCTCTTCTTCATGTTGTATATCATAATATCATCAATAAAATTACAATTTTTGTGGTAATTTAAAAATACATTATACATTAAGTCCATTAAAATATCTGGAGCATTAGTTATTCTGAAGGGAATATCTATAAACTCATTGTGTCCATAAATCATCCAAAATTAGTCTTGTAAATATATTCCCTCTTTACCTTTAATTGGAGATATCATGACCTATAATCCACCTTAGCAAAATACATGGCCCTATGAATTGATTGAATATGTCATCAATCTGTGATAGGGGATACTTTTCCTTTGTATTGATTTTGTTGTGCTCACAATAATCAATGTTGATTCACATTGGTCCATATTTATTATTGAAACATAGAAATGGAACACCCCATAGTGAGTTAATTAGGTTTATAACCCCAATTTCTAAATTCTCTTGTGACTGATTCTTTAGTTACTCCATCTTAAGGGTGGACATTCTATAAGGTTTATTTGATATAGGTAAAGATTTAGGAATAAGTTAAATTGAGAACTCATGTTAAACTTCAATAAATTTGAATTGTGATTTATTCTAATTATATATATATTTAATAATTATTTATAATTTTAATTCAATCAAGAGATGTTTTAATAAAAAAAATTATAAAACTAATATATTTTGATTCAAAATAATAAAATATTACTTTTTATGAAAAAATTAGTTTATTTAATTAATTATTTTTTAAATAAATGAAGTGACCACTTGCACAATAAAACAAATTATAATAAATTTATAATTTAATGTGAAAAGATAATAAAATAAATAAAAACAGGTAATGATTATATTGGAAATCCTTAAAAATTCTAATAAATGAAAAATAGAGTACGAAATTATAATATATAAATTTAATGAGAAAATTTAGTCGATGATAACATGATAGCATATAACAGTAGTAATGTTAACATAAAATATGATCTCAAATTTTTTGTTTCAATCGAAAACAACATGTTATATATGAATCAAACTATAAATATCAACTATTCAAATTTCATCTTCCTCTTCATGCTACAAAAATAATTCATATATATATGTGTGTGTGTATCTCTCATTCTGCACACTTTTCTCAATATATACATTCCAAGTTGAGCACTGTAATGTATTCTGTACCCTTTATGCTTGCTTCTGGTGTGTCTAAACAATGAGAAGCAGGGGTTTTGGTTCATTTCTTGGAGGTAAGAGAGTAATTATTTATTTTTATGTTTGAATATATTTTTTAAGGGTTATGTTATAATTTAGAAATTGATACATTATATGTGTTTAAGTATATAAATAATTTTCAATATAATTTTTTTTATTTTAATAATTTTATTTAGGGTATGTTTTTGAAATAAAGTCTAAAATTTATTTTCAAATTATTATTTAACTTCTAAAAATGTTAAAATAAATCATTATATTGTTATTTTCAATAATCCTTTCTATATATCATTATATATATATGTGAAATAATGATTCAAATAATTATTCTATGATATTAAATGAGTGTTTTTGTTATTAATAACATTAAATTGTTTGTTTTATAAATATGATGAGAAAATTCATTGTCTTACATATAAGTTATCATTTTATGTGCTAATTTTAAATAAACATTATTATTTCATATGAAAAAAATGAAACTACACTTCATTCCATGTCACTTACATTATAGATATAGCTATCATTTATGTTTTCATTAACATTATTTTCATTTTTATTCAAGTGTTCCATTATATTATTATGCACTTATAATTATATATTTTAAATTACAATAGTTGTTATAAGAATAGATTTCTATTAAATGGGATTTTAGAAATTCTCAAAGAATCGATTATGCCATGTTATGATATATGTACGATTATTTTATTTTAATGAAAGTAATTTATGTTGTATTATTTTGAAAAAATTTACTTTATGATTGAGAACGGACAGACCATTCAAAACATTTAATTAAATTTTCACTAGAGTATCAAATTTTAGGTTTATGGTATAGGGAATAAACCCATGACCCTAAGGGTACATTGTTCAAGACGAGATACAACTATGTGGAATTATATTTTTCTTATGTTATGTTCAGTATCAAAATTAATAAATTTAAATAAATATTTTCTTTTGGATAAATCTGAAATTTTATTTCAAAATATTTTTACAATGGAATTTAATTGTTTTTAAAACTATATTAACTTATTAGAATTCAACATTTTCAAACCTATATTATATTAATTAATTATTCAAAATAAATATTAAAAATGTACATGCCCATGATTTTAAGGCCCCTTACTAGGAAAAATAACTTCTTACCCATTATTTTAAATTCAATTTTCAATGGTTTATTAGATTTACCACGTGATTTGTGTTTTATTTAAGATGGTAGTGCACAAAAAAACAATGTGTTTATTTCATTTTATAAAAAATGACTGTAATTATCCAAAACCTTGATCGAAAAAGTACATGGATTGTATCAAATGCTTTGTATTTGTTATGTTGGTTTTAAATAAATAATATATATAATTTATACATACTAAACCAAGATGTGTGGATTTTAGAATTCATAGTTTGTATCATAGCATTGTTCATGATAAATTTGGAGATTTGTTTGTTAGTAGTAGATTACATTTGTTTCATAATTCTAGATTTTCATAATTCTAAAAATTAAAATTCAGAATTTCTAAAGTCTTATGAAAGAATTATATGGGAAAATTATCTCAAGGGGAATAATGTAACACCCAAAGAAATTTAAATCGTAATTTCATTTAATTATGTATTTGTCAAATAATTTTTTATAAGTAAACATTAATCAAGAATGGTTCTAAAAAAATTTTATAAAACGAAGATATTTTTATTCCAAATAATAAAATATTACCTTTGATGAAATATTTTTTTAATTGAATAAGTTAAAATATATTATTTACTTGAATATATGTTTTAATATTATTTTTCTTGAATATATTATTATTTTCTATGAAAAATATTTTTATATAAAATTAATAAAAAAAATTATATGATAATAATTTATTTCATACAATATTTTGATATAAATAAATTTTGTTGATTTTTTTTGTAAAAATAAAATAATTAAAAAAATAAAAATGTCCAAAAATTAATATGATTACATTTTAAACAAATAAAAAGAAATATATATATATATATATATATATCTACATTAATATTTATGATAGTAATTATAATTAAAATATTACAATTAATTTAAAATAAATATAATATGACAATTATAATTTTATTTCAGATTGTAATGATAATAATAATAATTGTAATAACAATTAAGTGTAAAAACATTTCATTAAAATTATTATTTTTATTTTTATGACAATATATTTTATAAATATAGGAAAATATATTGTGTTTTGGTTTTATAAATCAAATAAATTAGAAATATATATAATTATTTTATATAAAAAAACACACATTATATATGTGTTTTATTAAATATTTGATTTAAATTATTTATTAAATAAAGTAATTACACACACATATATATATATTTCAAACACTAAGTGGTTTTAAAAAACAAATGTTCTATTTTTTTTGAGAAAATATTCAAAAATAATTATTATAAAAAAGAATGAATCAAAAAAATTAAAAAATTAGAGAATATCAAAAGGAACAAAAAAATGCCAATAGAAAGTAAATGCTAATATAATAGATTTTTTACTGTATAATAATGAATGTAATATAATATTCACAAAATGGTAAATAAATAAGTAAAAGAAGGATATTAAAATATAAGAGTGATGTGTGAATAGAAAGATGTTACAAATGGTCACATGAGATGAATAAATAAAAATAATATATTATAATATTTTAAAAAATAGTCATGGATGAGATGAGTGGAAGGTGACCCACTTTATAACATCTAAACATATAAGAATATTAATATATAAATATACCACATATATTCAACAGAGAAAATTAACTGAACACTTTCATGTTAAAACAAATGAGATTGCATATAAAAGTTAATGTGAAATGATAAAATAATAATTAAAATGTGATAATGTATTCTTTGAAAATTCAAGTACAATATAGTAATAAATAATAATTTGATCATGACATGATAATATATAAATATAATAATAATAATGTTAATTAATGATAAAAGGATATCTTATAATAATAATAAAGGTTTCGTAAAATGGGAACGCAAATTTTTTATTTCAATCGATGAAATCATGTTGTGTATGTACCAAACCAAAAAAAATAAACTATTCAAATAAAATATTCCTCTTTAAGCTTCAAATATAATGTGTATATATATGTATCTCTCTTTTTACTCACATTTCTCAACATCTACATTCCTGTATGACCAGTGCACTATATTCTGCAGCCTTTTTTCTTGATTCTGTTGTGTCTAAGTCTCATGTACTGGGGATGTTGGTTCATTTCCTTGATGTAAGGGATTAATTATTTAATTTTATGTCAAAAATTTTTTATGTGTTATTTTTTTATTTAAAAATTTATACATATATGTGTGTTTTAGTATATCTTGTTTTTTCAAATAAATTGTCATTTTTATTGTATTATTTTTATTTAGACTACGTTTTAGAAACTAAAGCCTCTAATTTACATTCAAAATTTGATTTAATTACAACCCATTAACTAAATATCAATATATAATCACTTTAAAAACAATATATATATAAATTTCTGAGAAATAATGTTTTAATTAATTTACCTATGATATTAAATGAGTTGTTTTATTATTGATTTCATGAAATTGTTTCTGTTATAAATAATATGAGACAAGTGATTAATTTATGTTTTAATTTTATATGAAAGTTATTATTTCATTTAGAAAATGACCATTGACCTCTATGAATTTCACTCACAATTTAGATATGGTCATCAGCTATGTTATCATCAACATTCCATACATTTTAACTAATGTATTCAATTATTTTAATATGAATTTATACTAATGGATTTTAAATTAGAATAGTTGTTATAAGCATGAATTTCTCCAAAATGTTATTGTATAAATTTATAACTAAGTCATTATTCCATGTTATGATATATGTATAATTATTTTTTTAAGACAATACTTTATGTATGTGTTATTTTGAAATGTTCTGGGAGGTGATTGAGAAAGGTAGGACCATTAAATGTTTTTTTTACGTTTTAAGCTACAGTATATTTTGTTATGTTTTGGTATATAAAGTGAGCCCATGACCTTAAGGGGATGTTGTTTTATTTTAGATATGACAAATTGGATGAATAGTTTTCTTATGGCCTGTTAAGTATCACATGTAATCCATCAAAATTATTATTTTCAACTTGTGAAATCCATTGATTTAATTCAAAAATATAATTACTTTTTAAAGTAATTGTTTTGAAAAAATATGACCTTATTATATTTAAATATGTTAGAGACCAATTTATTGTAATTTGTTACTCATATTAAATATATAAAATTTTCAACAATTGATTTTTAAACACCTTACTTGGAAAAATAAATTCCCACTCTTTGATTGAAATTCATTTTTAGTGTTTAGGGGACTTACCAAGTGATATTAAATTTTTTTGAGGTAGTTCACACAAATATATTGTGTTTATTAAATTTTATTTTTTATATTTTCCTTATGTTGTATGAAATGTATCTAATTATCCAAAACCTAGATTGATCGATTTCATAGAATTTCTCAAATTTTGGGTATTTATTTGGATTCTTTTTTTAAAATACACACAAAATTTATATGTACAGATACCAGAAGCATGAGATTGAGGATTAACAACTCAACCTTTCTATTGGGAGTAGAAATATAAAATTCTTCATGGAACACATCTATATAGTCCCTAACAAAGGGCATGCACTCGAGAATGATTCTATCATTTTTCTCGATAATATGAGAATGATATTCTTGATCATATTGAATTAATATCCATAATTTATATTTTTTATGAAATGATTCATCCTTAACCATATACATAGGTAGAATTGGAAGATTCCTCTATATGTGGATAGTGGTCTCTCTTTTCCAATAGTTGTTGTTGAATTTGAATAAAGATATCCCTCAATGTCTAATATATAATAATACTATAACAAAATAAGAAAGATTTTTTTTTGGAGAATTAGTCAAAAAATTATCAGAGGAGGAGTTATATACTTTGGATGCAATAATTTCCCCATTTCCTGTTCTCACAGTTTACTAATCATCCAAATATTGAGGTGTTATTTGAATTTTTCTACTAACCATGCAAAATTTTAAAGAATGTGTTGAACCAGAATAAAATGGTATTTTCATTATTATTTAATGAATTAGCAGCATACTTACCAAAAAAGAATTTTCGGGATCCACCTCAACAGATGTCATGGAATAATATTTCCCTTTCTCTTTTATCATTGTTTAATATTGAAACTAATTACCCTTGAGGACTCAAGGATCAATGAACTATCATGCATTGTGCTCTATCTCCCTATAGTTGAAGCATTTAACCATGGATGGTTGTCTCCTTTCATCCAACACATTGTCGTACATCCTCATGCCTCATAAATTCACGAGCTTGATGGACTTCTTAACCAAACTTGAAGAATTCCTCAATCCTTGGAAGAAATTCCCAGGATTATTCTTCCCAACATTTGGACATATTAGTGGTTGATTTTTCGTTCCACCATTCTAATTAGATCCACTAAAATGAAACTATGTTTTTTTTCTTATCTTTATGGCCATGGGACCTGAAGTGCATTGTGTTGCATTTGTTGTCAATGAGACATGAAGTTGTCTTGGAATGAATGGAAGTCAGGGAATGTCAAATGTGAATGACAAAGGTTGTAATGGTGTTGGTAATGAATGGAGAATGGCCATGGAACTTAGAGGAATGTCACTTAGGAGATTCACTAAGTGGCATTGGAGAATATGGTTGAAACATTCTCCATGGAAATCTGACGATTGCTGAACTGATCTTTAAGTTCTAAGAACTTGTATCCTGATGATACAATGTCACAACATGATTAGAAGACCATGCATTGTACTGACAATGCATGAGGAGTTGAAGAGATCCATCCACAACTTCTAAGTGGATGAAGTGGATTAATAAAGTCCATGCACTATCACTTAGTGCATGAGAATTTGAAGAAGATCCAACTTGATCTCTGATTGGATCATTGAAGAATTTTGATGAATTATTTGATTCAGGAGCATCGGTTGAAGGAAGAACCTTCAAGAATTCCATTCTTGAATGATGAATATATGTTGAAGAAGGATGATGAATTCTAATGAAGAAGAAGAAATAAAGAGGAGGAAGAATGGCTTAGAAGAAGGAGGCATTTGGCAATTGGCATATTTTTTATGGAGGAGAAACTGGTTTTTATAAAGTCTTTATTCTATCCTTTGCCAAAAAATTAGGCCAGCCGAGGCACCTTGGGGGGTTCAACCCCAAGGCATGGGCACTAGGGCACCACGCCCGGGGGAACCCCGTGGGGCGAGCCAGGGCGGCAGGGGCGCACCCACAGACACCGCAAGGGCGCCAGGGGCACGCCCGGAGGAGCGCAGGGAGCATAGTGGGCGCTTGAAGCGCGCCCGCAGGAGGCAGAGTGGGCGCAGAGCGCGCCCGCAGAGAGAACCCGGTGCGGGGCGGCACCGGGAGGGGAGAGAATTCAACTGAGCGCTTTCCCCCAGCGCTTAGTTAATAAACCGCGGAAAATCCGCGGAAAGTTTCGATGTGGGACGCGCATTTTTCACCCGGGACAGATCTGAGCCGTCCGTCTCATCGCGCGATTGATCTGCGCCGCACGATTCATCTGCCGCACGTCGCGATCTGATCCAGCCGTCCGATGAATCTCCATAGCCTGATCCGACGGCCGTGGCTCGTCTTCCACCTCGAGCTCGAGCCGAAGCCACCCGCGAGCCCCGCTGAACCAGGCGCCTTCCCGACGACCTATTTCGTGTTCCCGGCCACCATTTTCGAAACCGAGACCTCCATTCGGCTCGTCTGGCTACACAGAACAGATTCATGTATAAAAATATACATGCATGCAACGTATGGAGAATTTCGATGAAGGCCGAGGCAAACGAAGTTGCCAGGCCATTGGGGTGTTCGAGCTTTGCCTGATTTGTGCCTAAACAGAGGCCGTGCATGCGTTATAAATCGCATGCACGAGGAGGAAAGAAAAAAATGAGATCTCGCGGTGAAACAGAGGAGAAAATCAAGATTCACAGAATCTTGAAAACCCGAAGATCTCGGGAGTTTGAAGTTATCTCACGCGGATAGAACCGTCTCTCCTTGCCTATAAAAAGAGAGGCCGAGGCTCAAGGCTGTTTGCTGATGCGCTGATCCTTTGAATATTTGGAGTCCCGTGAGAGCTCTGCCTCGCGAAGTTGAAGCCCCGTGCAAGTATCTTGCGCGGCTGAGTTCCTTGCGCGCAACATCTTTGCGCGACAAGAAGAAGGAGGAGGAGGAGTCCCCTGCGCGCACTCCTTGCGCGACAGGAAGGAGCCGAGCCGCATACTTGCGCGCTCGAGTCTCTTGTTCCCTCTCTGCCCGCACCCTTGTGCGGCAGGAGGAAGTGTCCGCGGGTGCAGCACTTGCGCACCCCGCGGCAAGAAGAGTTTGCACGCTCGAAGGGTTGCGCGCCCGTGGAGCCTTGCACCTAAGGACCTACGCGACCCAAGGCAGTAGCCAGTTGCACCTTGTGTGTGAAAAGGAAGGCCGTAGCCTTTGGGTGAATGTGCAAACAAGAACAGTGGGAGAATAGGCCGTGCCTCGTGTGTGTGCCAAGTGGAGAGGAGAAGCCGAGGCATAGCCTTGTGTGTGCAAAGTGAAGACTCTACGGCTTGTGTGTGCAAAAACAGAAGAGGACCTGCGGCCAGTGTGTGCACATGAAGTGAAGACCACACTATTTGTGTATGTGCAAATTGTGTGTGCATTTGAAGAAGAGGCAGTAGCCTTTGGGGTGTGCAAGAAGAGGAACCTTAGTGCTTATGTGCTAAACAAGCAGGACCCGAGCCCCTTTCACCCTTTGAGTGCAAAGTGAAGAAGAATAACATACGGGTGTTGTGTGTGCAATTACAAGAAGGTGGCAGTGGGTGTGCACCAAAGAAGACCCGAGGCCTTAGTGAAGTTGTGTGCCAAGTGAAGTGGAATACCACACATTGTGTGTGAAGTGGAAAAGGCCGAGAGGAAGTGTGTGCAAGTGGAAGAGGCCGTAGCCTTGTGTGTGCACACTATTGAAGAACAACTAAAAGAACACTAAAGTGTGTGTGTGCAACAAGAAGAGGAAGGTCACTACAAGTGGATGCTAAGTGAAGAATTTGTGTGTGCAAACTAAAGAAGTGGCCGAACCTATGTGTGCACTAAAAGTGAACACACTTAGAAGAAGTTGAAAGGAGGACATCCACACTAAAGTAGAACACACTCTAAGTGTGTAAATAAATTGAACAAAGTGTGAAGTTCAAGTGAGAAGGTGTGTGCAATAATTGATTACACCCTTTGTGGGTCTACTGCACCAAGAAGAGGAAAGGAAAGTGCATGCATGCATTCATGCACGTGCACACGTGAACAGTGCTAAATCAGTGGTGTGCATCTGAGGAGTCCAAGACTTGAAGATCTTGAAGAGTTGCCATGCACTCAGTGCATGATGTTGAAGTGAACTGAGACTGGACCAGATCGAAGATAAAGATATTATTTGTCTGAGCATTCAGTAATTGGAGAGAAGCCGGGGCATCCTTAGAAGAAGGTGATAAAGCCCGAGCAAGACGAGAAGACCTGATCATCACAAGTGATCAGAGGTACCGAGCAAGGCCAGCAGCCTTTATCCCAGGCTGCTGAAGATACTTGAAGAGCTGAACAAGAAGAAGAGCTACTCGTGTGACTCGAGGAGCCAGGAGAAGACCATGTGGGACTCAGGGAGAAGAAGTCTTCAGTGGGATTCTGGAGCAGGCCAGTGGGACTCTGGTAACACTGTGTGAAGCAGTATAAAGACCCTCCTGTGGGACTCAGGAGAGATACGGTGGGAAGCTGTATCGACCATTGTAATACTAACAGATTATAATGGGAGAATCCATGCTGGGAGAGCATGGCAAGGATGTAGGCCTTTGGTGCCGAACCTTGTAAATCCTTGTGTCCTGTGCCTTTTCATTACTGCATCATTCGGGAAAGGTTGAGAGATACAAGAAGAGTGGATCGAGGCTTTAACCAGCCATAGAGGTTTAATTGATTAAGAATCAATTAGTAAAAAGTTTTAAGGGATCACTGATTCACCCCCTCCCCCTCTCAGTGATTCACACTGATCTGGGCACTTCAATTGGTATCAGA
Organism: Viscum album; assembly: GCA_963277665.1. Taxonomy (NCBI): domain Eukaryota; kingdom Viridiplantae; phylum Streptophyta; class Magnoliopsida; order Santalales; family Viscaceae; genus Viscum; species Viscum album. Next base: position 1,565,430,505 of record OY728147.1, read on the forward strand.
GGGAGGTTACCTCTAAAAGATCCAACAAAGTCTTTATGAAGTGCAGATTTGAGGAAATGAGCGACCAGCCTCAAATGGAGATATCTGCCAAGACTCAGAAAAATAGAAAGAAGAAACAGGCCAAGGAGATGAAGAAAGCCTGTCCTAGCTGTGATGAAGTTGAAACAATGAATGATCTTCAGAGTGCACTCAAATATCTTCAGAAGACAGTTCCCATGGAAGTGGCAAAGTGTATAGCTACAGGCATCCATGATCTTCATGAAGAAAAATCACAGTTAGAAGAAGAAGCCAATGCTATGGAAGATCAGCTGGCAAAAAGGGTTGGCATAACCAACACTCTCAGAAAGCTGGTGAATGCCAAGGATGAAACTGTTTCCCTTTGCAATGAAAGATATGAAGACACTGTTGAAGAATTGCAAAGAAGCCTTTCTGAGAAAGAAATCTTTAAAGTTATAATCAAAGATGTTTACCATGCACTGGAGAAGAGACATAGAGTATCAATGGTTGTTAAAGATGCTCAACTTGAAGACAAAGTAACATTGGTGAAGGAGCTGAACAATTCATTGCAAGAATTAAAGAAGGTGCATGAAGACCAGATAAAACAGCTGGAAGAGAAATGGGAAGGAAAGCTAAGAGCTGTTGAGGATGAGAAGAACTCCCTCAATATGAAATGCTTAGAACTGGAGGTGATATTGAAAAATCAGCAATCACCTAAAGCTGAATCCTCCCAGTCAGCTGAAAGAAGACATGTTGCTACTCAAGTATGCTTTGAGCAGGATGATTCTAAAAGAAAGACATCCTCCAATAAAAGTGCAACATCTTCTAGAAAGAAGGTACCATCCATACCATCTTGTACTGATGCTTCTAATTGTGTTTCCACAAAAAGTGCAGGATGGAAGAATGAATCCAAACAAATATGGATGAAGACAGTAAAGAAGCAGAGCTCTCCTGAAACAACACAACAAATCAAGAAAAGTACCCAACAATCAGAAGGACTCAAGAGGTCAAGATTTGTGGGTCAATGCTGGTGTTGTAATAAGTATGGGCATTGTGCAAAGGATTGTTGGTACAATCCACTGAATGCCAAAGCACAGAGGAAGCCCATGCCTAGGGGGAGCAAGCCAGAGGAAAAGAAGCAACATCCACAGGTCCAGAGACATCTGTTTACTGCAAATAGATTTGGATTACTTGACAACATCTGGGATGGTTGCAAAAGTGGTCAAAAAGATACATGTCAATCTCCAACTGTATCCAGAGCTCAAAAGAAGAAAAGATCACTGAACCTGGCTCAAAAAGATTCCTTGGGAAGCAAGAAGAAAGTAGAAAATGCTCCCAAGAAGTGTTTGAGAAATGAAGAGAAGTCCTTGGAGTCTGAGTCCAAGAAGGGTGAGTCATCCAGAAGGACCACCAAGAAGAAGTGCTTCTACTGTGGAAGGAAAGGTCATACCATGGATCTTTGTAAAGAAGCCATGAAATGCAATAGAAGCCAACTGGACTCAAACAGACAATCAATCCATAAGAAGAAGAAGGGATTGATTGAAAACAAGTTTCCTAAGAGAGGTAGCTTGACAGCATCAAAAGAACCATGTGGAACTTCCAGAACTGAGGCCACACTTCCAAATGACTTGTTAGTCATATGGCCAAATCAGTTGCAACTTGCCAAAGATCTACAAAGAGCTGAAGATGAAGTTCTGGCAATTGCTAAAGCAAAAGGGAAGAAGAAGGTTTCACATGAAGATGTTTTGAGAACCACACCAGCACAATCATCAATGAAGATCAAATGTGCAAGTGTGAAGACTGGTGAAAATGGGACATCTCGGTTGAGAGAATCTTCTCAACCTTGTTGTTCACATTGATGAACCAAGGAGGTTCCATCTTATTCCCTTATACTATTGGTATTTACATGTGATGACATTGCAGGGAATTGAAGATGATGATCATTCTCAGCTGGAGGATGGTTTGGATTGAATGGAGTGCACCCCTTGAGGGGGAGCCAATCTGGAGAAGATGATGTTCTGAAATTAATATCATCTTGAGAAAGTAGATGAAAGGGGGAGCTTTATCTTTGCACCTGAACATTCTAATGTGTTTTTTGAAGTATGTGCAGGATTTAGCAATTCATTGTTATATCTGGAAAGAATTTCAACCCCTAAGCATGATCTCACATGTTTACAGTGAATGTGGACAGCTTTGAATTCCTTGGTCATATCACTCTTGTTTTCTACACCGGGTTAGCCCAAGTAGACTTAGAGCTGATTTACTAAAGGTTCTTTGCTAAAGAGAACATGTGACATCATCCCTCTCCTAGTGTTTTTCAAGAAGATACTTTTCAATGGGAGGAAGATATTTCTGGAAAAGAACCACACCACACCTTTGCATTTGATTGCCAATAAGGGGGAGAAAATATTGGCACACATATTGACCCATTCATATGTGCTGAGTGGTGTATTGACAACAAATACAAAGGGGGAGATTGAAGTGCATTGTGTTGCATTTGTTGTCAATGAGACATGAAGTTGTCTTGGAATGAATGGAAGTCAGGGAATGTCAAATGTGAATGACAAAGGTTGTAATGGTGTTGGTAAAGAATGGAGAATGGCCATGGAACTTAGAGGAATGTCACTTAGGAGATTCACTAAGTGGCATTGGAGAATATGGTTGAAACATTCTCCATGGAAATCTGACGATTGCTGAACTGATCTTTAAGTTCTAAGAACTTGTATCCTGATGATACAATGTCACAACATGATTAGAAGACCATGCATTGTACTGACAATGCATGAGGAGTTGAAGAGATCCATCCACAACTTCTAAGTGGATGAAGTGGATTAATAAAGTCCATGCACTATCACTTAGTGCATGAGAATTTGAAGAAGATCCAACTTGATCTCTGATTGGATCATTGAAGAATTTTGATGAATTATTTGATTCAGGAGCATCGGTTGAAGGAAGAACCTTCAAGAATTCCATTCATGAATGATGAATATATGTTGAAGAAGGATGATGAATTCTAATGAAGAAGAAGAAATAAAGAGGAGGAAGAATGGCTTAGAAGAAGGAGGCATTTGGCAATTGGCATATTTTTTATGGAGGAGAAACTGGTTTTTATAAAGTCTTTATTCTATCCTTTGCCAAAAAATTAGGCCAGCCGAGGCACCTTGGGGGGTTCAACCCCAAGGCATGGGCACTAGGGCACCACGCCCGGGGGAACCCCGTGGGGCGAGCCAGGGCGGCAGGGGCGCACCCACAGACACCGCAAGGGCGCCAGGGGAACGCCCGGAGGAGCGCAGGGAGCATAGTGGGCGCTTGAAGCGCGCCCGCAGGAGGCAGAGTGGGCGCAGCGCGCGCCCGCAGAGAGAACCCGGTGCGGGGCGGCACCGGGAGGGGAGAGAATTCAACTGAGCGCTTTCCCCCAGCGCTTAGTTAATAAACCGCGGAAAATCCGCGGAAAGTTTCGATGTGGGACGCGCATTTTTCACCCGGGACAGATCTGAGCCGTCCGTCTCATCGCGCGATTGATCTGCGCCGCACGTTTCATCTGCCGCGCGTCGCGATCTGATCCAGCCGTCCGATGAATCTCCATAGCCTGATCCGACGGCCGTGGCTCGTCTTCCACCTCGAGCTCGAGCCGAAGCCACCCGCGAGCCCCGCTGAACCAGGCGCCTTCCCGACGACCTATTTCGTGTTCCCAACCACCATTTTCGAAACCGAGACCTCCATTCGGCTCGTCTGGCTACACAGAACAGATTCATGTATAAAAATATACATGCATGCAACGTATGGAGAATTTCGATGAAGGCCGAGGCAAACGAAGTTGCCAGGCCATTGGGGTGTTCGAGCTTTGCATGATTTGTGCCTAAACAGAGGCCGTGCATGCGTTATAAATCGCATGCACGAGGAGGAAAGAAAAAATGAGATCCCGCGGTGAAACAGAGGAGAAAATCAAGATTCACAGAATCTTGAAAACCCGAAGATCTCGGGAGTTTGAAGTTATCTCACGCGGATAGAACCGTCTCTCCTTGCCTATAAAAAGAGAGGCCGAGGCTCAAGGCTGTTTGCTGATGCGCTGATCCTTTGAATATTTGGAGTCCCGTGAGAGCTCTGCCTCGCGAAGTTGAAGCCCCGTGCAAGTATCTTGCACGGCTGAGTTCCTTGCGCGCAACATCTTTGCGCGACAAGAAGAAGGAGGAGGAGGAGTCCCCTGCGCGCACTCCTTGCGCGACAGGAAGGAGCCGAGCCGCATACTTGCGCGCTCGAGTCTCTTGTTCCCTCTCTGCCCGCACCCTTGTGCGGCAGGAGGAAGTGTCCGCGGGTGCAGCACTTGCGCACCCCGCGGCAAGAAGAGTTTGCGCGCTCGAAGGGTTGCGCGCCCGTGGAGCCTTGCACCTAAGGACCTACGCGACCCAAGGCAGTAGCCAGTTGCACCTTGTGTGTGAAAAGGAAGGCCGTAGCCTTTGGGTGAATGTGCAAACAAGAACAGTGGGAGAATAGGCCGTGCCTCGTGTGTGTGCCAAGTGGAGAGGAGAAGCCGAGGCATAGCCTTGTGTGTGCAAAGTGAAGACTCTACGGCTTGTGTGTGCAAAAACAGAAGAGGACCTGCGGCCAGTGTGTGCACATGAAGTGAAGACCACACTATTTGTGTATGTGCAAATTGTGTGTGCATTTGAAGAAGAGGCAGTAGCCTTTGGGGTGTGCAAGAAGAGGAACCTTAGTGCTTATGTGCTAAACAAGCAGGACCCGAGCCCCTTGCACCCTTTGAGTGCAAAGTGAAGAAGAATAACATACGGGTGTTGTGTGTGCAATTACAAGAAGGTGGCAGTGGGTGTGCACCAAAGAAGACCCGAGGCCTTAGTGAAGTTGTGTGCCAAGTGAAGTGGAATACCACACATTGTGTGTGAAGTGGAAAAGGCCGAGAGGAAGTGTGTGCAAGTGGAAGAGGCCGTAGCCTTGTGTGTGCACACTATTGAAGAACAACTAAAAGAACACTAAAGTGTGTGTGTGCAACAAGAAGAGGAAGGTCACTACAAGTGGATGCTAAGTGAAGAATTTGTGTGTGCAAACTAAAGAAGTGGCCGAACCTAAGTGTGCACTAAAAGTGAACACACTTAGAAGAAGTTGAAAGGTGGACATCCACACTAAAGTAGAACACACTCTAAGTGTGTAAACAAATTGAACAAAGTGTGAAGTTCAAGTGAGAAGGTGTGTGCAATAATTGATTACATCCTTTGTGGGTCTACTGCACCAAGAAGAGGAAAGGAAAGTGCATGCATGCATGCATGCACATGCACACGTGAACAGTGCTAAATCAGTGGTGTGCATCTGAGGAGTCCAAGACTTGAAGATCTTGAAGAGTTGCCATGCACTCAGTGCATGATGTTGAAGTGAACTGAGACTGGACCAGATCGAAGATAAAGATATTATTTGTCTGAGCATTCAGTAATTGGAGAGAAGCCGGGGCATCCTTAGAAGAAGGTGATAAAGCCCGAGCAAGACGAGAAGACCTGATCATCACAAGTGATCAGAGGTACCGAGCAAGGCCAGCAGCCTTTATCCCAGGCTGCTGAAGATACTTGAAGAGCTGAACAAGAAGAAGAGCTACTCGTGTGACTCGAGGAGCCAGGAGAAGACCCTGTGGGACTCAGGGAGAAGATGTCTTCAGTGGGATTCTGGAGCAGGCCAGTGGGACTCTGGTAACACTGTGTGAAGCAGTATAAAGACCCTCCTGTGGGACTCAGGAGAGATACGGTGGGAAGCTGTATCGACCATTGTAATACTAACAGATTATAATGGGAGAATCCATGCTGGGAGAGCATGGCAAGGATGTAGGCCTTTGGTGCCGAACCTTGTAAATCCTTGTGTCCTGTGCCTTTTCATTACTGCATCATTCGGGAAAGGTTGAGAGATACAAGAAGAGTGGATCGAGGCTTTAACCAGCCATAGAGGTTTAATTGATTAAGAATCAATTAGTAAAAAGTTTTAAGGGATCACTGATTCACCCCCTCCCCCTCTCAGTGATTCACACTGATCTGGGCACTTCAGGACCATTATCCAAACCTCATACCTACTATGAGATCACATCGAAAATCTTATTCATAACTCTCAATGTATTTTTTTACTAGAGCTTTTCTATGGTGTGGTTTTAAAACACCAAATAATAATGAACTTTTTCTATCATTTTTTATAAAAATATGCCAAGAAATACATTGACAAATTTGGGAAATTTTCTTTATAAGACTTGATATATTCACCTTCCTTTTGATTCATCTCTATGAATTTTCACTCCATTATAATATGAATAGCTCAAGGGAAATAATTTTTTTGAAATACTTTTTTAAAATTCATCCAAATACATCTCTACAATTTTATCCTTTTGTTTTGTGTTCTTAATCAACACTTATCACTGATCAACCTATATATCTAAATGATAAACCACCAAAGTATCCTTCTCCATCTCAGAATAATAAAGTAGATAAATGATCTTCCCCATTTAGTTGACACACTACTTAGTAACTAGTGGATTTGAAGATCTACAACATGTCCGTGGTTATTGATACCTAAAAGACTCGATAGCCTATTCCTCCCTCTTAGGTAAAGGTGTACGTCCCACATTATACATGTTATTGTCCTTCACCTGAAATAGATAGGTAATAACTTCAATGATATTTTAAACTCCACCTCCCTGGAATTGGGGATGTCATTCAGGCAATCACTATATTGACCCACACATAAATTATTTTCCTGGTTTCAACTAGTTCCAACAATTTTCTAAATATAAAATGATTGAAAAACACAAATGTCAAAAAGTCATTAGAAAATAATTTATTCTACTATATAATTTACTCTAATGGAGTGTCTTGTTGGATTACTATGTTTAGCATATTTCTAAAACAATCTTTATTATATGCTTATATATACATAGTGTTATCCTAATACTATTAACTAATGTTCTATAATGAAAATTAAAAAATTTAATAAACCATGATTGTAAACCAATTCTAGTGACCCTTATTTTTCATATATTACTATTAAATCATTTTTATTATAAATAAAAGATCAGGGTAACAAAACCAAGATTGAAGTATTTTGTGTCATTGGAAAATTCAAACCAAACCTAAAATTTATTAAATAAAGCCTAAAAATTAATCAATTCCTTCTTCTATAGATTCTTACTATTCCTCATGTACTCTTAGTATTAGTAATAACCTGAGGATATACATCAAATAATGTGGCAAGTTAAAATCCCAGAAAGTAGATAGATAAAATCATGAATGAAAATAACATGTTTGAGAATAATAATAATAATAATTACTAAACACAATATCTTTATCATTATTATTATAGAATGCATTAGATATAGGGGTAGAATATGGAAATGCATATAAATGAAACATCATGTCATAATAGTCAAATACTACACACAGTTGCAAACAAATCTCACATCATGTTCACACAGAACATATGTGAATAATCATAACATCATCATTACGATAAAGGCCACCATAAATTTCATGAATATTCAAAATTATCACATAGGATAAACCACATTACCAATTTATTGGAGAAATATATGATTCTACATGAACCCATCACATCATAACATTTACATAATCATGTATTCCACATTGAATATATAACAATCATTTCCATAAAACAACACATAGAAATGAAATTGGTTTCACGATAATTTAAAAAAATAATAATTTCATGATTAAACATTGGGTTTTAAAAAATAAAAATGGAATAACTTATTTTCCATATGAATTATCAATCTTGAATGATGAAGAAACAATCTCAAGAGTAGTAAAATATGTATTCTTTAGATAGTAGAGTACTTTTGGAAAAATATTTGAATTTTCAAAAAATATGTTTGGAAGCATGTATATCCTATAAAATAAAATTTATGAACAATAAAATATATTTTAGGAACATTATAATAATAGAATCACTAAAATCTCTCATGAATGTTGAATAACCTAAATAAAGGAAATCGAGTTTTATAATCCCCATACTCTGTATGATTGATTAATTCACATTAATATCATAGAAAATAAAATAAGATTAAATAATTAATTAATAAATAAAATATTATACATTTCCTGGATTAATTTTAATTTTATTAACGTCATTAATGGACATTTTGATTCTTTATTTTGTTTAATTTCATCGTTCGAGAGTGTTCATTTTCTAGGTTTTCAGGGCCGGTTTTCTTGTATACATGTATAGAAATTCACATAAAATGAGGATAAATATATAGAATTGAGATTATATGTTTTTTATGAACATAATTAATGTTAAATTATCTTATATACAATTTTTATATGGTATGAGGATGAATCCTTAGATAAAACATTAATTATAATTATTTATATTATTTCGAAGGTTTTTTGATCATCACGAACTAGTTTTTTTATTTAATATTATGTATATATGTTAGTTACAAAACATTAAAATGGAAATAAAATATATTTATTATTCTATTTCATCCATTATAATGGTTTTATTTCCATCGTTGAAGGCGATATATGAAAATGAATTTGCATCATCCATGATGGAGGTAAATCGACACATCATAGATGATTTTTCATTTTTTGAATAAAAGTGGATGAGATGGGGTATGATGATGTATTATTAAAGTAACATAATAAATTTTTTTATATTTATGGTACTGGAGTTATCATGAACCATGCATAGTGTTAGGTTAGGAGAGAATAATATAACAAGAGAAACTAAAAATAATTTAAAAGAAAATTAAATAAGATTTTACCTTTTAAATTCCTACCATTGAGAAAATATTTTGGGAAATTTGATTTGGAATTTTTTTTATTCGAAAGGCTCCTAGATTAGAGGGGGAGAGGTTTGGGGAGAGTATTGGGTAGAATTTGGACAAGCTTAAAATATTTTTAGTATCGATAAGAATACATGATGAGGTGTGGTATTTATAGTGAAGGAGAGTCGTTTTCTTATCATTTCATTCATTAGTTTTTTATTTTTGACCAATACTATGAATTATTTGAAAATTATCACTAAATATTTTATATTTTATATGTTGGGTTCTTAATTTTGGGCTTATATCAACTATACATCATCTATGCCTCAATAATTCATATATTTATCAAATGTCGTATATTACAATATTTTACTATTCACAAAAATTCAACTATATAACAAAAAATGCCAATTAATCACCGTAACCATTTTTTGATGTGGAGAATTTAAAAATTTACACCATTTTATAATAATAATTTTAGAAATAAAAGATTTTTTTTATATTAAAATCAACATTGACATGGAAAATACCGATTGTATACTTTATAATCATTTTATAATACTTTTAGAAATTCATTAACTTATAATAAAATTATATTATAATTAAAAGGTATGACTTTATAAAAACAAAATTTCATAAAAATAATTTTATTAATTATAAAATAGAAAATAAAAATTTAAATATTATAAAAATACCAACACTTAATTAATAACATTTATAGAATTTAGTTACATGTAAGAAGAAATAATAATAACATACTATCATTTTTAAGATACCGGAAATATAATCATAATTTCATAGATGTGGTTACTATTCTAGTGGTCAGATCAATATTATTAGTGGTTATATTATAACTGCTAAGGTCATGTTACTATTCCATTTGTCTAGGTACATTAACTTCTAGAAATAACTATCCTTTCATTCATTCATCATTTATAATATTATAATTTTGTTCTATATGTGATTTTATTTGATTTATAGTATATGGAAAAATTATAATAATTGATTTTACAATGATTATATTCTGGGACATAAAAGAACTTTACTGAGATCCTTAGTGACATTTCAAAGGATATATCTATGGTTTTATGTACGGATAAGTCTAAGAATGTGTTAATGTATATGGAAATAACTTGGAGTTTTGGTAAAGGATATAGCTAGTGGTTTGTGAGAAATAAATCTTGGTATGGATACTATAAGTGGATGTTGATCTGAAATAGATTTATATTGGTTTAACAACTCATAAAACAATATATTTAGCTACACATAGTCAGGAACTCAAGCATGAAAACAGGCCATTCTAGACACCTAATTTTAAACTCATGGATGATATGATTTAAGAGCTCAAAAACTATTTATAAAACATCATGAAGTATATAAATAATAAATTTCAATGAATGATCTAGGATAAACCTATGGTTTTAATGATTAAAAAGTATGTCACATTCTATATACACCCTATAATAATTTTTTTCATCATTATGTGGTTTTATGATATGATAAGTGTTTTCCACTCAAAGATTTCTAAATTTAGTCAGTTTATAGAACCTAAAAAAGTGCTGTTAATGGGTAATGGAAAGGAAAATGCAATGGATTTCATCTAGAGTATCTGAATTCCATGTGAATGGATTTGAGAAACCACATTGATATGCTTTCTCATGCTATGAATCTTGGTGCACATCCAATTATGAAAATGATGTAAGAACACTCTATTGAGTCCATCATGAGGGATAAATGAACATATTATAGTGGTTACATGAATCTATTACTTAATGAAAAATATATAAAAACCCATGAAAATATATTTTCTATTCATCAGTGTTCAGTTCATGAAAAGCATATGTTGGTTGTCACCCATCTAGATTGTGAGGCTGATCAATGGTGGAATCTTATCAAAAATATTAGGTGGAAAGATGAAATTTACTCCATGGATTGGGATGAGTTCAAGAAAATATTTTTCAGTCTATAATTTCCTCGTATTCTTCATAAAAATATGGATATGTAAATCGTATAGAATATGGAGAGGGATGACTACTCTGTTGGTTCCAATGAAGAAAAATTTTAAAAAAATTAATGGTACTCTTATTATAATATAAATAATTATAAAATTAAGACTAACTCATTATTTAGTAGCATAATACTAAATTTAAAAAGGGTTTTATCCATAAGGTACTCTCAATACAATGAATAAATTTTTCCATGTGCACTAAAATTTTATATTTATGGTCTAAGCCCTGTTGGTTTTGGTGATAATAAATGGGAAATAGTGTTCTATGGAATATCCAATGACATGTCACATTAAGAGAAGAAAAAGATTCAAACTCCTACATGAAAAAACTATAAGAAAGGGAACTTAGGTGAGTGATTGAATGAAATAATAATGTGTTCCATTGTGAGAATCATGTCCATGAATAAAAATACTTTATAAGTGATGTAATAAGGATAATCAATGAAATGAATGGAGTGAAATCTCAACAAAATGAAACACCCAAACTAGAGTAATTCAAGTGCAAGGATTTTTCTCATAATGCGAATCTGTGCCCCAATACAAAGGCTAATATATTTGATAAGACACAACAAAATATAAGTAAAGGTGAAAAAGAAATCTTATACAATCACAATGGATGAAGTTAATCATGATAATTTGGAAAACTTATCATCCCCCTTAGTTGGGATGTTTATGTTGGATTTTTTATAAATACGCCCAATAAAAATATTTTTGTTCATCCTTTATGGACGTTTCATGTGATTATATCACTCTACATAGATTATGGAATAATAAAATAATTTTTTATATTATATTGTTTCAAGGATGAAACCATTTTTCCAATAAAAATGATTTTGGAATACGATAGGTGATTTTTTAGGAATAATGTTTGAATTATATTTTTGAATGGTTGGAATGATAATGATTTATGGAATAGTTTATGATTATGTTTATATATATTTTTCTACTAAATTATTATATCACCACATGGGGATTCATGTATTCTGGATAGCCCATTCATACCACTTTGTGTTGATGGTATCTAAAGACAGATGTGTTGACTTATCATAGATCTGATGATCTATTAATGCTTTAAGAATGAAAAACATTGCCTTTATTTCATAAAATTAGACATATATTGGATTATTATAAAGGAAAAAATTAGGGTACGTTTTTTTGATGATCATGTATATATATCATTTCAGGAAAATTCTTAAACCCTTGGAAAAAAATCTTGAAAAAAATGTTATCTTATTCACTTCATTTCTGAAGAATCTAATGTCCCCTTAGATCATCATAGATTTATGGCTTTGTGTTTGTTGACTTTCTCCTATCCATGTAATCTATCACTATCCATCATAACTTGATTGTTTTATTTCTTTTCAATATATGTGTTTTCAATTCCCACCTAGGTCCTCATATGTGTAAACATAGTTATGTGAGACATTGGGTAACCATTATGTATCCAAAGAACAATTTTTAAATGATGTTTTAGTATTAATTTTTAATATGTGGGTTTCTAAAAAAGGAAATTTAAAGAATTAGTCCTTTAAAAACATAACTGAAATTTTAGTATGAAATTCATTTTATCAGGGAGAATATAATTCCCTAATATTTTGTGAATTAGTTTTTTGAATTAAATTAATTTTATTATATTTTACATTTTACGAAAAAATGAATATATCTATTTTTATGAGGAATAACTAAGTGTGCCTTGCGTTATACACAAAAAAGGTCAAGCATGTACTATATGAAATAATTTTATTAGCATGTGGTATATGAGACAATATTTTTTTCTTTTGTTAATCGCAATGCCTAGTTCTATTGATTGCTTATGTACAACGCAAGGCTGAGTTTTACCAATGATAATATACTATTAATTCTATAATTAAAATATTATTATAGTTTCCATCGAGCTGTTGGAATATAAGTTATAATTAAGAACACCTTAAGTGGAAAAATATTATCTAAACATGCATATAAATTGAATCTTTTGGTTACCAATTACTATAATTTAACATAAGAACTATTTGAAAATGAAGAATTCAATTTTCTAAGAATATTATTTTTCATTGTACAAACAAGATTTTACAACATTAAATTAATGAAACTAATTTTGAGTAATTTTTTAAATAAAATTTAATGATTTTATTTTCATTCAATATTTTTGATACACATACATTATATTTGATATGTATAATATAATAATAAATCCAGTTTTATGAATAAAAATATATATGAATTTGAAAGGTTATGCTACAAACTTTTAATTGAGAACCCATTTTAGATATTTTTTTTAAAAATTCAATAATTATTACTTTACAAAATAAAAATAATATTTGTAATCATAAAATAAAAATTATATTAGGGTGAATTTTTCATATTTTTCTTTAATGTTTCATGTTTTTAATTAATAGTGAAAAATTCTGAATTTTATTTCAATCTAGTTTTTCATATAATTTATTTATTATAATTAATTATAACATTGGTTGGGTTTAAAGTAAAAATATATTAATTATCTTAAATTAATTCGATTTTATGAAAATTTAATCAGTGTCACATTGAAATTAGATAAAAAAATTTCCGTACTTTTGAACATTCATCCTTTAAGTACCAACTTTGTAGTCCCATCTATGGGACTATAATTCAATAAATTATTGTAACTTATATAGCTGGAATATAGTAAAATGGATTCCATATTTTAAAATATGATTATATATTATTTCAAATTCGGTCAACATGTTTATTTTAAAAACAATAGTGAATGTAATTAAAAATAATTACGATGATATGAGGAAAACTAGTTTAATAAGGTGATAAAAAACTATTAAGGGCTAATATGACCTTGAAACATGTCCAAAATCAATTTTATGTCCATATTTATACCCTAAATTCCAGTGTATCAAATCTAGTTTATTATTGGAGCACCTTTTCATCTGAAAAACAGAGATGAAATTCAATTTTAAATTTTTTTCAAGAATTATACTCCTCCCCCACTATAATAAGGCAGACACCCCCCCCCCCACTTGATAACAATTCTCAGTCCCCTTTTATCACCCATTACTTACCAAAATAGAATACCAAATTTTCATAACCCATCCTAAGAGCCTCACTTTGGTATGAAATGGATCCACGTAAGTCCTTTGCTGAAAACCAAAAGAAGTTACCCAAGAAAGAGGTAACCTTCTTCAATGATAACTTCATTTTTATTTCATTCTCCACTCTATCAATTATTTTTATTACATTCTTATAAAATAAAAAAAATATTTTTAGTATACAATGATTTTTTAAATATAATTTTTTTACCTTCAATTATACACACTTTTATCTAATAAGTAATTTACTTATCATTCTTATGTACGCCGACACACCGCCTCATAAAATGAGGCTATTTTTTTCCTATACCACCCTACTGGTAGGGAATTATGAACGAAAATATGTTTTTATATGATATATTTTTTATTTTTTAGGTATTTATTATTATTTTATTGTTATATGAAAAATACCTTCACAATTTCAATTTTTTATAAAAATGATAACTTTGTTTCTGGACATGTAGACTACTGCCTCCTCAATGTAAAGTTATTCACTCACACATTATCTAGAATGTATTAATGATGAGTTTAGTAAACATATATTACATATATGAAATAATTTTTCTTCCATAATTAGAATATATATTCAAAAATTTTGATTACTTTTTTCTTTCAATATAATAATTAATCAGAAACAACAGTCATGTGTATGTACACACTACTATCTCTATGAATGGTTCAATCCATTTCATATTTAACTTGTTAATAGATTACTATAAAAATTTATATAATTAATATAAAAGGAATTTATATCAATTTTTCATTCCAGAAATATGTAAATCGTGATATAAGTAAGAGGATCAAGAATAATAACTCAAAAAAAAGATATTACCTGAAACTTATCATTAACATGGAGTTATTAATAAACAGATATTAAAAATTCATAACCAAATAATATATGGAAATATATATAATAGTATTTTAATATTTTATATGTATAAAAAACTTATAATTATTTTACAAGTAGTTATAAATTGTAAAAATAATATCAAGACGTACGGTAAGGGTTATCTCATATCAATTTTTGTATTCCAGTGGTACATGCCATGTTCACCACATGTTTGTTTTGTGTGGTGTATATAAAGCCCAGGAATGTATTAAATCATAATAATTTCAAAATTTATGGGTATTTACATATGAATATTATTATATTTCATTAATTTTATGATATTTTATGTTTAATGTAATTTTATTCTTTCATGGGGATTATGATTCAATGATACAAATGTGGTAGCAATTTGTTTCTACAATCTCATCATTTATCGGAATTGTTTAAGATTAAGATTTCATTGATGAGATCTTATGATCCATCTCTCAATAAAACTAATTAATTTTATTATCCTTTTTAATGAAATAAATCCTCCTGTATAAGTACAATTTTCCACTCTTTAGAACATTATATAGTTAAGAAGATGTTTTCATGAAAATCAATCATTATTTATCCTATAGTTAGAAATATATATTCATTAAAAATTATGTTTCAGAAAAAGTGTTTTAATTTTTTTTATTTTTACAAGTTATTTAAATTTTTTATAAGCCTCTTTTATATGTTTTAATGGAAGAATGTTTTAAAATGATTTGAAACCTTTTTTCCAATATATTTCCAATGGAAACAGTATTCAAAATGTGGTCAACCTTTCTTTATGAGTTTTCATGGTGTTTCAAAAGATTTTTTTAAAAATAAATTCATGGTTGCTTTATCAATTTTATAAAACCATTTAAGAAGAAAAACATCATCAAGATTTATTATGTTTTAAAAAAGTACATTTTAAAAAAGAAAATATATTTTCTTCAGGACTAAATTTAAATGGAATTGTAAAGTGTAATTTATAAAAATGTAATTTTATAAATTGTTTTATGAAATTGTTTTTTTCTGAATGAATATATTCATTAAGAAATGATCTATCTGATCATTCAAAATCCTTTACAAT
Organism: Viscum album; assembly: GCA_963277665.1. Classification (NCBI taxonomy): domain Eukaryota; kingdom Viridiplantae; phylum Streptophyta; class Magnoliopsida; order Santalales; family Viscaceae; genus Viscum; species Viscum album. The sequence goes on from OY728147.1 coordinate 1,565,446,285, forward strand.
ATAATATGACATAAGTTTTTCTAGTTTCAGATTTATTAGGGATTTAACAACATTCTTATTATTTATTTAATGGGTTATGTTTTGATAGAAATATGATTATGATACTCGTTTCTATTCTATGGTTTATATGGTTTTGAAACCCAATACTTTTGATCGGTTATGACTTGATGAAATGATGGTGAGACCTATATAGATTCCATAAGTAATGATATGATGAAATGATTATGATACCCAATTTATTTCATGGGTTATGATATGATGATTGTTTATAGTCTTTTGGAACATATATGTATAAATTAATTACATGATGAGTGGGACCCATATCTCTCAAAAATGCATTTGGTAATGATCAATTAGTAATAAAAATAAATTTCCCCAGTGAACCTAATTATGTGTTCACAATTTTATTCATGAACCTGATTACCATTTCATAATTATATGCATGGACATGGTTTCATATCCATTAGTTTATGAGTGAACCTACATACATGTTCACAATGTTATGAGTGAACCACATTTCATGTTCACAATGTAATGAGTGAACTATATTATATGTTCCTAATGTTATGCATTGACCTGGTTTCATGTCTGTATGTTTGTGCATAAACATTATAACATTTTATCGATGTTATTTTTGAACCAGATTAAATGTTCACAATGTTATGTGGGGACCTAGTTGCAGGTCCATATGTTCATGTGGGGGCCTGATTTATTTTCCTAAACTTTATATATGAACCTTGTTCTACATATTCATTTTCACAATGTTACAGACTTATGTCTATTCTACAATTTTGTATCTTATTCATATGCTATTATTTCATCTATTATTCTCTCAATTACATTATCATTCATGTTTTATTAACTATTAATAATTATATAATGACTAAAGATTATGGCCATTGATATGAATTGAATTTTCATATAGTGGTATGACCAAGTTCATTAAAATGATATCCTTAGGATAATTCTTTCATATCTCCTTGTTTTATCTTAAAAATAATTTGATTTCACCCCATTTTTATGTTTCCTATCCTTATGATATTTAATGAGGTTATAAAATAGGAGTAATAAAATCGGTGATCTTTATGTAGATGAGGAATATCATTCACTAAATTATAAGAATGTATTTTAAAATTCTAAATATACTAAAATATTACGGTCCTTGGGATGGTACATTTGTAATGTGATGAATATTCAGCTAAAATGATGTAATAACCAAGAATATTAGGCCTTGGTTGCAATAGAAACCCCTATAGGTATAGTTAAAAGGAAACATAATGGTACCTATCAATGTCATACTCAACGATAAAAAATATAACCATATAAGAAGGCTAGTGAAGAAGATTTTCACTCAAAGATATTTATAAAAACTATACATAGGTATTTACTGACACTTTAAATAATTGTACCATGAAAAAACACTTTAATATTAAACTTAAAAATGGGCATCGTGTTTCTTATCAACATATGAGGATCACTAGACCACACTTTCATGAAGACTGAGTCATTATATTCCCCATTAAATGTATTTGAATATGTCTACATATCATGTCAATGGATGGATATATATATATATATATATATATGAAATTTGGGTAATTGAGTATAATTATAATAATATCATACAGGGAGAAACCCCTTTTGACATTGTAAAAAATTTTCTCTCTCATTAGTAATAATCACACAATAGTTGGCCTATAACATGTAAATATAACTGGCCAAATATGATGTCTGAGATGCCCCTTGATTTATTCGGCCAACAGATAAAATCAATCTCTATGATCTTTCCAACATGACAAGAGTATGAAATATATAACAAATATTAAAATACATAAACCATGTTCATCACTCAATGTGAAAATCACTTATAACTATAAAAAAATATATCATAACACAATTCCCATGTCTATGGAATCCATGGATTCTTACCAAAATAGGTTTCCTAAACACACCACTATGATATCAATCATTGTTTCTGACACATTTTTAATACGCTTATCTAATATATCCCAAATAGTAATTCAAAAGAAGAGGAAAAAAATTTATACTAATTTGTATAATCTCTACCCAGACGCCACTATATTAGTGCTTTGATCCAGTACCGCAAAATTCCACATATGAACCACACAATATTCCAAATGCATTTAACTTTAAGAAATGGTGTAAACGTGTTACAGTGGGGAAACTATACACCTATATCCAAGAAAAAAATATGGAAATAACAATATATGATTTTTAATAGAAAAAAATAAAGTCAAATAGTGGTAAAAAAACAAAAAATAACCATTTTGTAAAAATATATTAACTTTTATAAGACAGAGAGACATGTCATACATACAACACTAATCTCCCACTTGGTTGACCACATATACAATATTATATATAAGAAACATAAATAAATCTACATGTCCCTCCTACAAACTACAATATAAATCAAATTTTTTATATCCACAAACATAACCGAGTCATCATTATTGATCATTCTTCGACCTCATCCCTACCTATGCTAGAAACAAAGATAACATATGCTTGTATACCCAAGCGTAATGGAATCTTGAGAAGGGTGTGAGTATAAAACATATTAGGATATACCAATGTGGTCCCATAGATAGACAATATTATACATTGTTTGTAAAATCGAGATACTAATTAGGATAACAAAAATAATAATAACTACTAAAATTATGATTAATGAAAAAGTTTTATAAGGTATTCTCTAGGTAGTTTATGAACCAACCTCAGAAAAAACAAGAATGAAATAATTTAATGAAATAAAATGAAGCCATTGTGGATCCTTAGGTCCGTGACCCCGGTCAACTACCCAGTGTTCCATCATGTATATAAATATTTATATTCGTATATATGTTCCCAAATATATATATATATATATATATATCTATAAATTTATGAGTTGTGAAAAATATCATCAACCAATAGTAGTTGATCCTTGGGTTCGTAATCTTGATCATCTAGGCATTCATCATATAGGGTATTGAGAAAATGTCATTGCACTCATGCCATGTGGAATTAGTCGATCCTTTGGTCTATAATCCTGATTAAAAATACCTTCTTTTCCCAGCACCAAAACAATATATGAGATATCCATGCCACAACAGGGGTATTCATTTCCTAGATCTAAGATAATCCATACTCTCGTTAGACTGCTACAATTAATGATGTATTATACCAATAGACAATACATAAAATGGTCTCTAATATGGACGTCATGTGACTCATGGCATGTAAATAAATTATGATTTCCAGATCATAGGTTTCAGTCTATGGGTGGTTAGGACATTGGAACTTGGATGAATCCAATAAGGATGACCATTAGTTTATTTAAAAAAAAAATTCCCACTAGACCAAAGTAGAGGCTCAACATCCAATTTTATAAACATATCAAGAGACCTGTCGTTGGAATTACATCTAGGAAGTGAAGTAAAGGTGAATCCTCTAAACATTAAGGATCATCCTAGGACTCACTCTATGATTATATAATCATCCCTCGAGTATATGTCACATCATAATAACAGTCTCTCTGTGTACCAATTTGATCAAGTAATAGACCAGGGAGTGCATAATCATCCCCATCACTAGAGTATCAAAATAAATTGGGAATTTATACTTGTGAATCCAAATCAATGAGACACCATTCATGGGTATCACAATCAATATGGATCAAATTATGGATCTTATAACCTATGTTTAAGAATCGTATGAAATGAATAAGCACATAATATCAAACCTAGGGAGTACATCTATGAATTCCAATATTTAATCACATTATCTACTTCTTCTAAAAACGTAGAAGGGAATTTTTATATTATAGAAACATCAGTAGTAGCTATGTGAATGACTGAATAAATAGGGAGGATGAAAATAATGTGAAACCCCCATTAATTCTATAGAATCACGAATTACATGTTTGGTATAGATAAAATGGTCAATCTTGCTACAATATCTACCCAAATATATAATTTACTGGCTCATTGATAGTCATAAATTAGGCACCCACTGGGTCCCTAAGGTAAAAACATCGAAGATGAATTCTTCCTAGGATCCTCAAGTTCCATGAGTTAATTTTGTAATCCCTCTTATTGTTCTCTAAGTCTATATATGTGGATGTAACCCCTATTTAGATCCAAAAAAATTAAAAATCTGAGTAATCTAATTGGGTATCCTCAGATATGGGCATAGCTTCAAAATATGTGATGAAAATAGCACACTATGGTTTCTAGTGAGCCCAGACATTCATCTAGTGCAATATAACAATTTAATTTAATTTAATAATTAGTTAGAATGATTTTAATTATGGAGGTCTTCACCTTTAGATTTCATACCAACAAACCATATAAAACAATAATCATGCATAATTACTAAAGTGATGATATGAAACACCACCTACCATATTGAAATAATAACTTATTTTAAACAAATCTCCAGAACTCTATCCAATCTCTCTATTGTTTGAGAAAAGATGCCCTAGTTTCCAAGATAATACGCAATATTGGAAAGCTCAAGAATAGTGTAAAAAATCGTAACATCTTTGAGAAATTAAATATAAAATGAAAAAAAATTAATAATTGAAAATGTATCATCAATGGACTATCGATCGATGAAAATATGAAAACCAATGTGAATAAGTTATACTGGTTACCCCAGAAACCATTTTTGGGAAAATTCCTAACAAACTACATCAAAACTACCCCAAAAATTATTTTAAATAATTAAAATTAAGAAATTCATGATGGAGACATACTTCAAAAAATGACATGAGGCGAAGTGAATAAGACCTCTCAGGATTTCTTCATCAATGGAAGATAAAAAGATCATCTAAAATGGTTTATTCCACAAAGATTTTTTGGAACAGATGAAGAATCCTAAATAGAAACTATCATAATCTGGAATTATGGAACAATGAATATAATGAAGGATAAAGGAGGAATGTATTACATATCGATCTTTTCAAATCTCACAAAAATCTCCCCAGTTTTTGATGAATGGAGGTATGTGTATGATGATTGGCCAAGATTCTCCTGTCAATGCCCTCGTATTTCTTGATAACAAAAGGGAGGGGGGTTGTTTGACCCTCTTTAAAAATCCATTCCCCCGGGTTTAACATCATACACCAAATTCATAAAGTATAAAATAATCATGACATGAATTAGACACACATCACTAATTACATAGGTTATGTCCTTGGGTTTCCACATTGGTATTCACCAGGATGAATACCATAAAACCAATTCACATCTTGAATTAATTACATAATGTAAATATTTCATGGAAACTATTTTCTATATCTTATATTCCTATTCCACATCCAGTTCATTCCTAAAACCCTGGGATATCAAAAAACACATAAACCCTATTTTAGAACGTTATTAATGGATTATAATATCAACAATAGCTTATTTGGATTCCGAGTTCTCAAACTAAACCATCAACTAGTGAAAAATTTAAATTTCCACTAATTTTTTCTTAACTCAAAAAATAAGGGATTCTATAACTTCTAATAATGCGATTCATTACATAGTGTTTTTATATTTTCATATGGTGAATTTTTTCCCACATGAGTGGTTTTGGAACATTCATGTATATATACTATATTTTGGAATGAGTGTTGGAAGATATACATCAAAGGGATAAAGATATGATTTTTCCAATAGAAATTCATATAATCAACAAGGCAAAAAGGAAAATCACAACGCACTAACCCACCTTATATGGTATACCTTTATTGAAGAAAAACAATATTATCATTAATGTTAATAAAGGAAAACTCACTATAGATTTTGGACCTAACATAGTCGATTTCCACAACATTTACTCCATGTGGCACCCTTTAGCTGATCAGTCACTTCTTAATCATTCCCACATTGAATAGTTTAAACCAATTGATCACCAATGCCTTTTTCATAAATTTCTATCCTTAGGATAACACTTAATTATTGGAAAATTCCTATGTAATTTAGAAGTTAACAATTAAGATGAATCATTTTTTTAGTTAAAAGGAACAGTTATTTACTGTATTATTTGACTGATTTTATTTTATTTATAATGATAAATTATCTTAAATGGCGTCATATATATATTAAACACACGAAATCATATTTTGAATCACAATGTTTTTTCATCTTTAGAAAAAAAAATCCCCAACTTGAATTAAAACCATTACCCACTGATATAAAGTATGTTTATTTTTGTTAAAGTGAAAATTTAATAGTTCTAATAGCCAAAAACCAACCCTATAACCATAAAAATAAATTAAATTATATTTTATAAGATAAAAGAAAATAAGTTGATGGAGTTTTGTTGAAATCCCTAGAATTAATCTCGAACTCTATTGGTAGGAAATTTTACATGAGGAGAATTCTAATCTTGTTAGGTAGCCCCAACAGAAAATAAATACTACCATAATTGAGGTAGTAAAAATGTTACAGAGACTTTATTGTCATTTAAAATCATTTACTCAATCCCTAATTCACAATTTTATATCCATAACCATGAATTTCCTACAAAAACATGACTAACCACTACAAATAATGAGTAAAATGAGATGATACCTATTAGAATAACAATTTGTAGAGATTTTTCATTGATTATAAGATGATAAAACTTTTCAGTAGAAATGATTATTTCCCGATTCCTTTTTATACTAGATGATAGAATGGATGGAAGGTACAACTCACTATTGTTTCACATGTAGATTTTAAGGATATTTTCCAGTGCCTATTTCTATAGAGGACCAAGACAAGACAACCTTCAAATATTATATAAAGAGATTTTCTTATAATAGGGTTCTATTTGTGATATATAATTCCCCATATAGATTTTATAATTATATGGGTCATATATTTTCATATCATATATAATATTTTCTAGAGGTATATTTTGATAAATTTACAATTTATTGAAATTTATTTGATAATTATTGGAAAATTCATAAAAATTTTGTGAAAACATGCATTAAAAATAACATGGTTTATAATTTTTAGAAGAGTTTTTTCATAATAAAAAATGAAATATTCTAATGTAATGTAATTTCGAAATAGTCCATTATGTTTGAAAAATATAAAATTTAATTGATGAATTATTTTCTCTACAAAGCTTGTGTGAAACATGTTGGATTCCTCATTGAACATTATTTGATTTTATTAAAGGTTTTTCATGGAATTTTTTTTATGTATCTTCTAATCTATACATCAAATTTTTATGATTCTAATTTTAATATTAATGATGTGTTAATGTCTTATTTTTTTCAATTTAAGATTCTATTAATTTATAACTAGTTTTACCGATGCCCAACTAGGGGAACCCCTTTGAGTTAAATTTGATTCTTCTAATCATGTTATAAGATTATTTTTTATCTAATTAATTGAATTAATTTCATGATTCATTTAATATTCATAAAAACCATATAATTTGATTAAATCGAAAATACAAACCAAAAATTGGATTTTCATGAAGTTATGTTTTCCTTTAGATAAATATAGATCCTATTTTCATCTAATAATGATACTATAATTTCTAATCTTATTGAAATTTGATACCTGAAGAATTAATATGAATTCAATTAAAGGATAATTATATGGGTTTCATTATAAAATGATTTCAACATAGTGTTTATATAAAAAAATTATCTGAAAAACAATTTCATGAGGACCTAATTTTTCTAACCAATGCTAATATTGTATAAATTCAAAAACAATAAATGTTAAATGTTTACATTCAAAGAAAGAACTTCTACTTGATTAATGGATTACATTCTAGTATCCTAACATCATTAATAATTTGGTAACATCTCTGCTTATTTCTCATATAAACCACCATGAAAATAATAAAATTATAGCTAAATCAAAATTTTACTTATTAGATTATCAATTCATGTATAAAATTTATAATGATCTAATACTATGTAGATGATTACCTATGATAGAAAATAATTTTTTATCTTTTTTTCACATTGTCACATTGGGAATTATTTAGACCAAAAATGATAAATATTAAATATTTAAAACACTTAATTTATTATACTACTCTTTTTAAACATGAACGTGAAAATTTTAAAATTATGATAAATTTCAAAAATTTAAAAATATTACAATTAAAAATGAAATACCTTAGGATCAAATTAATAAATATAAAATCATTGATTTGAAGGAATTGTATTTCATTTTCTAATTTACCATAAAATTTGGATAGTATTGCACATTTCTGGATATATATTATTTTTTAAAATAGGTGGACTCAGTTTCTACCAATACAGATTATGTAAATGTTGTGTGTGGGTTTTTAGGACTATCATATTTTTTTAGGAATGAAAACAATATTCCACGAAGATGAAGTGATCCATTATTCATTCCGATTAAAGAGGGTTTTCCAAGAAAATATAGAGTACATACCATGATATCCATACCAATTTTTTTGAAAATAATGTCCGTCCATAATTTTCAATGAAAAATATAAATGTATAATTGGAAGGATTGTTAATCCTTAAAATAATGAAGGGAAATTAAGTTGGAAGATACCAAATGGTCAAATTGGATAGCCTATAAGTTACCCATGTTAATGATCCCATACAAATTTCTTTATAAAACCACATATCATTTGTTTATGTGGTTATAAAAAAATATATTTGGTTATAGTCTTAGAAACATTTTGACATAAAGATAAAAAATAGAAAATATTTTACCTAGAATAACTGAATAAAAATATAGTATATGACATTGAGAATATCAAATTTTAAAACGAATTACCTTGATTTGGTAATGAAAAGTTCATCTAACACAATTTATTCTATCTAGAGACTATGTGTTGCACTAAAATTAATGACACAATTTGATTACTATTAAACTTCATTCCCTAGGGGAATGACCATTAAAAACTACACATAACTTTCCTCTTTGTATTATTCTGGTTTTGAAGGGTGTAAATAAGAATATATTTTATATTTATTCTATATAATAATGACATTATATAAAATCATTTATCCAAATATAGTAGAGGAGATCAGACTCCTCCAAACTATTAATCAATGAGATCAATAATGTCATATCTCCCCTTAACACCTGTTTATTGTTATGATGTTATTTTTACTACACAAACACATTAAATATACTTTAATTAATTATGGAAACAATATATACAAGTTTGGTGGGAACCAGTTTAGTTTATCAATTTCCATTTTATTTTTTGGTTATTTTCCCAAATTCTAGTGTGTTTATTTTTTAATATTTAGTGATTATTTGAAATATATTATGTTTAATTAGAATAATAATTGAATTATTTAATCTATGAAAATTTTGGGAACCTAATTCATCCCATTTAATCCTGTTACATGAATTATAAAATAATTTTTTTCAAATTATAAATGTCGTGTACTGATTTTCCATCCCATGCAATGAGATAATAACTTATATTTTATATCACTAGTTTGGGAGAATGCTAAATGATTTTTATTATTTTAGTTAAATCACTCAATTCCATGATATAAAATTTATAATATTGAATAACTAAAATTAATTGAGTAAAATAATTGAAAATTTTGAGTATTCCTGAACATTAGGTTGATGTTATTGAGGAAGTGTTTTATTTTAAAATACTTTTCTATAATGATCACTGTTTTTAATCCTACATTATCATTTAATCCATGTATCCCATAGATTTTTTTTTTAATTTTCTATGTTCTTAAAATAAAAAATCTCATTAATCTCATATTTAGAAGATAATGAGTGATCATGGTCAAATTCAATTGTCGATGAAAAGATAAAGTGAGACAAAAAATAAAAATATCAAGATCTCTTTGAATTGATGGGAAAATTATGTAATATTTCTGTTAGTATTTTTTTATTGAAATAATATTGTTAAAGATTTATTGTGGATATGATATTAACCATTTATATTCATGTAATTCCAGCACAGTTTAATGTGAATTTGAACACTCTTACCCTCTAAAAGCAAAAATCTATACAAGAATTCTTTAATAGAAATAATAGGGATGAGTTATAATGAAAATGTAAAACATTGGTACAAATTGTGAATGGGGGTGTAAACACAACATTGATAAGTAATATCCCAATTATTCTCTACAAAATAAAATGAAAAATAATTTTATAAAAAATGAAAATTTTATAATAATAAAAACATTCTTGGAGGTGTTGAAGTTTTTTAGTTCTTTCTATTATAGGATGTTTGAAATGTTTTTATAAATTTATTTTATACAATGGACCTAAAATTATAACATGTAACAAAAATAATTTCTATTCATGTTTCATTTAAAACTAACACTCACAAGAATAAAATTTACAATTCATCCATATCATAAAGTGCACTGCTAAAAAATACAAATTAATGCATGAAACAAAAATAGGAATTTTCATTAACTAGAGAACTGATTATGGGTCTTGGAAATTAAATCAAACCTGAATAAGATGAAATTTAATCAAGGGAATCGTAATTTTGAGAGTAATCCATTAATAAAGAAAACATAATATTATGTATTATTCATAAATATACATCTAAGAGACCTAATTTTCCTAATAATTTGACCTAAATGAACCACTAACCATAGGTCCCCAATAATCCTTTAATAAATCCTTGGATATACACATATAAATGAATAATTGGGTGGATATTAATAAATACATCATTTCTATGATTGAAAACACATGTTTTTGGAATTTAGAAAAATCATCTTGAAAATATTCTTTGAGCATTGAGAGAAATATTTCTTGGGAGGTAAGTATAATTGTGTTTGAGGGGATAAGAGAAATAAAAATTAAATGAATGTACATAATGGAGAAAATTGAATAAAAATAATATTAGAATAATGATAACATAATGTGAATGATATTAAATAATGGAACTATTATTGTTTTAGTGTTTTAATTTTTCATTGTTAGTATTTTTGATCAATATGTGTTAAGGAATCCAATAGTTAAGGGTGGGGAAATTGAAAGTGGAAATAAACTCAAAATAATTTTATAAAATTAAATTTATTTCATTTTCTTGAAATTAAATTATCAATTTAGATGGATAACTATTAGGAATTAATGTTTTATTTTTAATGTTCACTAAAAATATTTTAGATTAGGTACTCGTGGAATAATTTTATATATAATTTAAAGATATAAATTATTTGACATATGGTGATTTTAATTTTTCTTATGCTCCAATGGTATATCATTTTGGTTTACTAAGGGTTATACATATATTAGAGGATGTTGGAAACATTGTTCTAATGTTAAGAAAAATGTATCCTAAAATTATCCATGAATAAGATAATTTATTTATTGGTTATGCAATTAAAATTATTGCTTGTGGAATTCCCATCGACATTGGAGAATTATCCTAAAATAAAAAAGTAATATCTCAACCTGTAAAAATAATTTTATATACAAAATACAATATAAGATATTTATTTAAATTGAATAATACAATTTCAATAATTATAGAAAAATAAAAAATTTATTTTTCATCTTGTAAGGGAATTTATCCTTTGTAATTCAATTATCTAATAAAGATCATGTTAGAAATATTTACAATGAAAAATTAACAATAAAAATATAAAACTGTGTTAAGATATTTTCCATTAGTGTGAAGACCATGGAATGTATGTACCATCAAATGATAATAAGTTATGTAAATTTCACTATAAATGTCCAAAACTCACATCGAGGGAATTTGGGAATTGTTATAAATGAAAAAAATAGAATTGAAATATAAAAATACTAACCTATATCTATTACATTATTATATGTTGGATTCATCTAGATTTACAAAACATATTTAGGTAGGAGCATCATCAATCCTAAAATAACTCTAAGGTGACATATTAGATTATTATGTTCATGATATTTTTATTAAGGTCCAAATAAATTATATTATTAATTATTAAAAAATTGAATCACATTAGTATATATAGACCATGAAGATAAAGAGAATCCATGAGAGAAAAGTAAAGATGATATTTATAATGGATAAAAGATGTTTATTGTCTTATTTTGTCCAATAAAACTAAAATTTAAGATCTATAAATGTAAAACATGGCCACAGCTCATGGGATATTAAGTATGGGTGATTTTTTTGATTTCTATGGTTCTTTTATGAAAAATATTTTCTTCATTCATTATTTTTCTATTTAATTAGTTTTTAATTATTTATTCATCTTAATTATTATTTTTTTACCCTTTTAATTGTGGTATAATCTAGTTAGTATATCATTAATGGAAGGAGAACCTTCGTAATGGGTGAGTAATTTTTTATTGAGTAAAAACCCTCTACGATTGATTTATTTCAATTTGTAGTGTTTTGTTTGGTATTCAAATATGTTTATGTTTAATTTTTTAAACATGATAACTACTATCTACATTAGTTGAACACTTTTGATATATCAACTCTTATTATATCATCTAATTAAGGAACATATTTCATTGGTTGGTTATTGTTTAGAAATCACTAGCATTTGTGTAGTGGTAGTGGGCCGTAACTAAATTTCCTACGAGATGTAATACTTAATATTTTATTCTGTTTCTCATTAATGTGTAGTAATTTTCACATTTATAATAAGTCTGGATGGACAAAAGATAATCACAATTATTTTGGTATCCTAAAGAACATTCATCCATGGGTGAGAGAAAAATCAAATTTGAGGTCTTAAATATACCAATTATTAATAAGATAATTAAAAAAAAGTCTGTTATGGAATTATAAATTAATCCCCAATCCCAAACCATCACATTGTCATCAATCTATTAATAAATCATTGTTTCATTATTTTACTTTTTTTTCTAAAATCATAATAAAAAAACACATCTTTTATCATATTTTAAATAACAACTTGTTTTTAGAACAACTCTCTAAAAGAAATTATATGTTTCCCACTATAATAATGTAATGTATAATGATAAGAAATTCCAAACCCTACAACAGTTATTCATCATACATCAATCGATAAATATAGGATGGTTATTCTATACATTGGTAGGCGACAAAAAATAAATAATTTTCAAGAAAATGATAAATAAAACATAAAATAATAGAAATAATCACCCAATATCATAATTTAAAAATCAATAAATATTACTTCTATAAAAAAACTAGATTGAAATAGGATACTATAAAAGATATAAAGGATGAGGATTCAAATATTAAAATAATATTGATGAAAAATAAATGAGAACAATAACCATAATTATCCCTCTCCATACAAATCATTAACTTCTTGACACACAACCTTCTATGAATCTAAATGAGAGACAATAACTAACCATCACCTCCCAGATGAACATTTCAATAACTCTAATATACATATGAATGAGAAAAATATTCATAGTTGGTTACCACTCACCACCTGAATCCCACTTATTAAAATTTAAACGATTTTATTCTTTTTTAAATAGTGAAAATAAATAAAATCTTAGTAATAATTAATAAATGTTTCATATCTTTTATTTCAAAAAAATTCCCTTCAAAAATAAAAAGAAACATCATTTTATATAAAAATAATTTTTCTTCAATAATAAAAAGAAACATATTATGCAATGAAAACCTTTTAAAAAAATTCATTATAGAATACTAATACATTAATTATGAATGAATGCATATACTTATAGGAACCACAAGGTTATAATAACCAACATATAGTATTAAAGGGTAATGTTAATGAAATAAAAATAGTTATATCTATCATGTTAACCATGGATCCATGTGGAAAAAACAAATAAAAATGATCATGGAGTCGGTATATAAGTGATAACACGGAATTGATATATACTAGCACAGAAAGATGTCCATATATAATTGTCAATATCACTTTACCTAGCCTAAAAGATAGAGGAAATCCCCTATGTAATGTATATAATATTGTCTAGGACACTAGCCATTACGTAATACTAAACTAGTATAACATGATTCACTGTATTCTCTAACATACTATCCACTTATTCCTATGTCATAAATAATAGATAACAAAATTATTATAAAATATTTAACAAAATTATGTTTACAAATAATTAAACTTCACACTAACCTCTAGACACCCTTCACATTCAAAACATTTTTTTCATTTCATAAAGTCATTTTAAGGGTGATCGGTGCCTTACATCCAACTCAAAACAAAGTCAAGCAAACGAAACAATAAAAGAAGAAAACAAAGAGCTACATATCATAATACCCATAATCATCCCTACATCTGAAGTAGGATTCTTCTTCCCCAGTAGCCGATTCCTACTCTGGATGTCTCTAAAAACAGGTACTTTGTACTCGATTCCTAAGATGTTCAAGGACAAACATATCCGGGGGTGCCTTCTTATCTCTGATGCCCTTTTTGACCACAAGAACCACTCCACCATTCCGTTTGGAGGCAGACCTAGTCGACATCGGCCATGGAAGATAGGAATAATCCTTCCTTGGCCTCCTTCCCAGTATTGCAGATAACAATTTTTCTCTAACAGAAATATTTTGAGTCCCACTTTGAACAATTTCACTGAATGAACGATTAAAATAAGGACTCATGTTTTCCTTTCATCCCCCAATAATCCCCCTTCCTTCCCCGGCCTGCTCTCTTAAAGGAGACATGGTGCCCTTCGAAATATGACTGAGCCCCTGATCAGTACAGATATCATATTCCCCACCCATATAATCTGGGTTCATCCCCTTACCCTCAGATACATAACCCTCCAAGTCATTACCACTACCAATTCCTTTCTGCACTTGATCAGCTTGAACCAAAGGAACATAGACTTTCTGACTGGTTCCATCTCCCAGCCTCTGTTCAGTACCTTCCAAAAATAGATGAGGCCTTAAAACATTATTTGGGTCTTCCCCATAGCCTGAAACATGATCCTGGTCCAGGAAAATGACATGTAGATCTCCCAAGGCCCCTCCCTCCCCATCATCTCTTGCACAGTCCTCCTCCTCCCTGCCCTCATTTAACCGGCCCTCAACAAGCCCTTATAACCTGATACTTATTTGTACAAAAGGTCTGGAAAGAGAATCAAGATGATTAGATGTCTTTGACCTTTCCCTGTTAGACATCTCCATAATGTTATATCCTTGAACATATCCCACCCGTTCTGATTCAAATGCAATAGTAGGCCCAACTTTCTTCTCCTTCTCTTGAGACCTCATCGTGCAATAAGATCCAGCAATTAAACCCTCATCAAAAGAGACATTCTGAGGTCCAGGTGCAGAGACCTCCCAATCTGATGCAGCCAACAGAGAGCCTCTCCATCCAATAGCAAGTCCTCCAAAATTCTGAGCCAGACCCCCCTTCACACTCTTGTCCAATGACTTTCTCTCTGAACCCCCCCCCCCCACAGTTCTCCCAATAGTATCCTTCCCACTACTACAAACCATCCTTCATTGGAAACAAGATCTGCCTCGACAAGACTCATCTATGTGACCCAACCGCTTGAAAGAACCACAGAAGTCAGCCCAGTTCTCATACATAACCCTCTGTTTGCAACAGTACTCCTCACCAAACGTGATCCAAATGAAATCATATGGAATGTGGGATGCATCCATTTAAAAACTCACCCGAGGATTAATCGGATGGAAAACAACCTCGGTATGGCTATCAGAACAACGATATCTACCAACCATATTACCCAACATGAGAATAATCAACGGATTTTGAAATGGTAAGAGGACATTTGGGAAGCTTACCAAAACTGCTATGGAAGGTGGATAACAGTTCATATAGAGATTGAAGGACCAATGCAGAAGCATGAAGCGAGATCCATTGAAGTTGCATGGAGCCCTTGCCCAATCTTGGATAAAATCTGCCTTCGATTCAAACTTAATTAGGAATTTATTACTGTCCAGCAACCCCAAAACCACACGTTCCTGAAGATCCAAAGAGCCAAAGACAAATCGATCGAAATCGTCCACTGAAGGAATTTTGTTATTGAACCAAGCCACCAAGGTAAGATTTTGTAACATCCCAGGTAAATAAAGAATAAAGAATTTTCATATTTATTAATATTTACGAATTTAATATTAATTTTAATTAAAATGGGTTTCTACGTTCGATAGCGTACTCGGTACGCAACGATGAGTTTCTTTGAAACTTACATAGCACACTAGTAATAAAATAATATTATTTTAAATGTTAGTTAACAAGTAGCTGTTGTACTGGCGAGAATGGATAGAAATAACTAAAATATGATTAGATATGTTTTTAAATGTTTATACATTTACCCAATAAAAGATAAAGGCTTAAAATACGGAAAGAGTTCAATTTTAGGGCATATATACTCTAATTTTCACTAAAGGTTCACTTATCACCTTTTAATGGTGAACCGTCATTAAATATAGTTTCGATCACTCTTATACATTCTTTTGGACCAAATATAACTCTTCTTTAGAATCGGGACATCAAAATTTACTTTGTGTAAATTTATGGTACCTTTTTGATAAAGTTCATTTTTTTTATGAATAGTGTAAAATGTTGTATTTTAATTCAAAACCTCTTTTTAATCTAAATTATTTATATGATTATATTATTATTTTAATTGGTTTTAAAGTGAAATTAGAAAATATTTTTACCAGTTAATCCAGTGGTGGTCATTGGAATCAATTTCACTTTGAAATTGGACTTAAACTTGTGTCAATCTTTTGATACTTATTGTTTTACAAAAACACGCTATTTGTCATGACAGAGGGAATTAATTATTAAATTAATTAATTTGACTTATATGTTTTGAATTTTTTAAAATGGACTTCATTTTTGAATTCGGAATATCAAATATATCTTTGGGTGAATTTTTGGTAATTTTCTAAAAAACTTCAATTTTTGATGAATAGTGAAACAACTAAGTGGTAATCAAGCAAACTGATTTTTCAATTAAATGAAAGTTTACCACTAATGTGTATTGAATTTTGAAAATCCTACATACATGGTTGTCATTAAGAAGTAAAATTTGGTTCAATGAGATTAAAATAATTTTTTGGTGAATAGTAACTTATTAAGTTTTTAATCACGATTATAGGTAATTAGTGTAGTTTAAGGTAAAAATGATATTATAAGAATGTGAAAACACCATGAAACTTGTCCTACACCTATTGGGTGAGTCATGGCCGACCACGACAAGCCATGGGCCAACTTGGGGACCCCATGGAGCCACTTTAGTTGGAAAATGACATTAATATATTTTTATTTAATGTTAAAGTGAAAATGACACTAACATAAATTGTTTTACTAAAATAATTTTTAAGTGGGGTTATACAAGTCCAAATTTTGATTATAAATAGTAATTGGAAATATAAAAATATTTCCTACATCATAGTATTTTGTTTATAATTTTTAGACATTAAATAAATTAAATTATTTATGACATAATAATGATGCAGTGATGACATCATTATTTGACAATTTAAATAAAATGGAAAGATAATGAAAAATATAGAACCTACACATGGCCAAAACCAATTGGATAAGTTTATTTCGAAGACTTATCACCTTATCCACGAATTATATCAATTTGGGACCTTTTAAAACCGAAACACATTTTCAAATAAAGTAATATTTCTTTACATTCCAAAAGTGCCTCTCCTCTCCTCTTATAAAAGTCCCCCACCTCTACCTCATTTCACACACTCCTCAAGCCTTTGGCTCGGCCAACCCCTGCACATTTACTCTCTCCACATCCCTCTCCTCATCCTAGAGGATTCCCATTGGGAATAATCCTTTCAAAGGAAGCCTTTAGGCTCAAATCAAAAGGGAGTTACACTTTTAAAGGTAATTCATTCTCTCTTGTTCATTTTTTTTATTTTGATTCTCCTACCCTCTAAACTCTTTTTATATACTTCTTTTGTAAAAACACCAGTATCATAAATATACTAGGATGTTGTTATAATATTTATTTGAGCTACACTCTCACACAACTACATCAAATGGTTAAAGAACATACGGTTTCCGTGGATGGCGAAAGTATGCCTCCCGAAACGATGATTGTTCAATACTCATTTAACACCTTCAAGGGTGGCCATTATGATGTCACTATTTTTATATATGATATATAATATGTTTATGTTTTCTTTAAGCTTCTGTATTTTTCATTTTTGGCATACCTTTTTGGTTTCCATTATGGGTAAACACGATATCTTCATTTAAGAAACTGCGGACTACCGCCCCCTAAAAGTGATGTGATTCGTTAATGCCATATGTGGGACATGTAAAGGATGTATTTAAAGTTATTATATATGATTTTATAATGGAATTATAATATACCTCTATATAATTATTATTTCTTTCCATTAAAGTATGAGATAGAAATGAAAGTAGCGTTCATGCGTACGTACGGCTTACCGTCTCCATGAACGGTGCATTTCATTTCTGATCCCCAAATGTAATGTACTATTAAAATTACATGTATATAATGTATATATATAATTAATGATATATCTAAATGATGAATATAATTATGGAATTAAAATATACATACCTCTCATTTAGTTTTAATTCCACTAATATGACAAAGAAATGAAAGTAGCGTTCATGCGTACGTACGACTTACCGTCTCCATGAACGGTGCATTTCATTTCTTACCTTTAAATGATTATGTAATATTATAAATACATGTATATGCTGGATATATATGATACATATTATATCCAAATCGGGAATTTCATTCTATATATAAAGAACTTTTGACCACATGAACAACATGTAATTGTAAGAAGTCAACTTTCGACTTAAGAACCAAATATTGACAAAACAAACATTATTAACTTAAATGGTTACATAATGTTTATAACATGAAAATAATTGATATAAAAGGAATAATGAAATTTAAAAAGGTTCTTAATCAAGTATAAATTAACTCAAGTTTATTATTCAGGACGTTAAAGAACGATCGAGTCAAGTCGGACCCAAGGTAAGGGACTTCGTCTCAATCTCCTTTCATTGAGGCATATTTCGTTTTATACACAAATTTCTTTTATACGGTGTATAAACTCCTTTGACTTTTACTTTTATACAAAAAGAATCTTTTTCTACGAAGCGTTTTACTAAATGACAAAAACGAATGTTTTTTTTAACGTACGCGGTGACAACGACCCTTTCCGCCGCCGCGAGTATTATTTGATCTTTGGCTTTCTCAACAAGCCGTAATGTTTTTAGAATAAAATAAATACCATCTACTCTTTTATGTATTTTGGTATTGAAAATGGTTTTGAAAAAAGATTCTATTATGTCAATATATTTATGATATATTGTGATTGAAATGTGGAAATGTTATCATTCCTTTATATTGGTTTTATGTTTTATGATTTTATACTGGTACGTGGACATTTTAATGGGTGGTTACGTTATAAACCATATGACGGGTGGTGCCGTGAATACCAGGACGGGTGGTTACGTTATAACCTCCAATGCATTGGGTATGGAAGTCGACCGTATGGCTTTTCCATTAAGTATGTATGGAAATTGGCCATATGGCTATTCCATTAAGTGATATGTGTGGAAGTCAACCGTATGGTTATTCCACTTAAGTATATTTATGTCCCAAGTTACCTTTATATATTCTATGTGTTCTTTTTATGGGTTTTATGGTAATACTTTGGTTACAAAAAGGTAAGTAATGATACTTTATTTAGTGAAGAGTTTTTACTACTTCATGAAGGTGAAGGTATTACTTTGATAGAGTATATATGGTTTACTTGATGTTTGAAAAACTAACAGTTTTCATTCTTTCTGTATCCCTTACTGAGCTTTTTATGCTCACACCATGTTTTTCGAAATGTTTTTCACAGGACTTAAAGTGGAATAAGGTCAATGATGGGATCAAGGGAATTTCATGCTATCTAAAACATGGAATCTAGACATCTTTCTTTTTAAGAGTTTTTATTTTATGGAGACTTATTAGAAGTGTCTACTTTGTAATCTTTTAAGATGTAATAGTTATGATCTAATTCTCTAAAACTCTAAACCTGAAAAGATCCTCAATGTGAATTATTCATTTAATTCAATATTAAGTAAGGTTTAAGGCTGGGGCCTTAGAGTTGGTATCAGAGGTCATTTTAGACAACTTTAGGAGTTAGAAAAGTGTTAAATTATAATATGATTGAAATGATATAGCATTTACGGATTAACATGTTGCTTCACCTAAGATATTTCTGTGTTCAGAATGGTTTTCCGCAGAGGAAACAAAGCAGCTATGTTGGAACGACATCAGGAGGAATATAACCTTCCAAATCAGCAACCTGAGATGGTCGGAATCGGAACTGAACAGTTTGTTGCAGTGATGGCACAGTTGAATCAGGCTATAAATGGTGGTGGTATCCATGCACGAGATCAGCCAGATCAACCGCAGAAGAACATGTCAGTAGTGGAACATTTCATGAGGCAACATCCCCCATCATTCAGAGGATCATCTGACCCTGTGCAAGATGAAGGGTGGATTAATGAACTGGAGAAGATTTTTGATGTCATGGGGTGTTCAGAACATCAAAAGGTTAGTCTTGCTGTTTACCGTTTTGAAGGTTAAGCTGATCAGTGGTGGTCGATGGTGAAAAATATAAGGGATAGTGATGAGATTGAGGATCTTCACTGGGACGAATTCAAAGGTATGTTTCTTGAGAAATATTTTCCTAAGGTGGTTCGTCTTAGGATGGAAAAACAGTTCCTAGAATTGAGGCAGGAGGATGATTCAGTGGCTAATTATGAAGAAAAGTTCACTCGATTGGCAAGGTATGCTCTAAACTTCATACGAGATCTTGATAGTAAAATAAACCGTTTTTACTCAGGGTTAAAGCCAAAGTATCGAAGGGGTTTAGCTTCTCGTGAGTTCCAAAGTTATGAAAAACTTGTTCGATGTACAGAGAAGGCGGAAACGGAGTTTGCCGATGATCAGGTGTTCTATGACAAACAACAGAATAAGAGGTCTAGTTGTCAGAAAAAGGGGAAGAATTCATCAAAGAAGCAAGGAGGTAAGAAAACCAAATATCCATCCTGTGAGAAGTGTGGTAAAATGCATCCTGGAGAATGTTTATCCAAGTCTGGTACGTGAATTCGGTGTGGTAAGTCTGGTCATATTGCTCATAACTGTAAGGAAGATGATCAAGCAGGAAATGAAAAGGCAACGGTAAGATGTTTTAAGTGTAATGAAATGGGTCATTATGTAAACGAGTGTCCAACGAAGAACTCAACTGGGGGAATGCAGCTAGACTACAAGTAGAAAGGGGTGGTAAAATCATTTGCAACAACTTCAGCAGATGTTGGGCCATCGAATGAAGTGGTATCAGCTTTAGGGAGCTCAGTATTTTTCGAAAATTGACTTGAGGTCGGGGTACCATCAGTTGAAAGTAAAAGAAGTAGACGTTCCAAAGACTGCGTTCCGTACTAGATATGGCCATTATGAATTTTTAGTTATGCCTTTTGGGTTAACCAATGAACCTGCTGTATTCATGGACCTTATGAATAAAATTTTCCATGAGTTCTTGGATAAGTTTGTGTCTGTGTTTTGAGGTTTGTGAAGAGGTTATGTGTGCCTTGTGATTCAAAGTTGAAGAATGAGTTGTTTTCTCATCCTGGCAGTACTAAGATGTATAGAGGTCTGTGGGAGTATTACTGGTGGGATGGAATGAAAAGAGACATTGCTGATTTTACTGTGAAGTGTTTGACATGTCAACAGGTTAAAGCAGAGAAGCAGTTACCGAAAGGGATGCTTCAGCCTTTACCAGTGCCAGAGTGGAAATGGGAAAACATGTCCATGGACTTTGTTGTGGGATTACCGAGGACATCTCGAGGTAATAATGCAATCTGGGTTATTGTTGATCGCTTGACCAAATCTGCTCATTTCCTTGCTATACGAGATACTTTCTCTCTTGATCAACTTTCCCGTTTGTATCTTAAAGAGATAGTCAGGTTACATGGAGTTCCTCTCTCCATTGTATCGGATCGTGATCCCATGTTTACTTCTAACTTTTGGAAAGGCCTTCAGAAGTCGTTGGGTACTGAATTAAATTTTAGTACATCTTTTCATACTCAATCAGATGGGCAGTCAGAACGAACAATTCAGACATTGGAGGATATGCTACGAGCTTGTTCGATAGATTATCAGGGAAGTTGGGACCAACATCTTTCTTTGGTTGAGTTTTCTTATAATAACAGTTTTCATTCCAGTATACAGATGGCACCATTTGAGGCATTATATGGGAAGCGGTGTCGAACTCCAACATTTTGGAATGAAGTGGGTGAAAGGAAGCTGATGGGACCAAAATTGGTAGAAGAGATGGCAGAAAAAGATCAGTTGATTCAGAAGCACATGAGAATAGCTCAGAGCAGGCAGAAGAGTTATGCGGATAACAGGAGGAAGGATCTATCTTTCGAGGTAGGTGATTATGTTTTTCTCAAGGTTTCTCATTGGAAAAGTGTAATGAGATTTGGTAAGAAAGGAAAGCTGAGTCCAAGGTTTATTGGACCATATGAAATTCTGGAGAGAGTTGGATCAGTTGCATACCGGGTGGCTTTACCTCCGAGTTTATCTCAGGTTCGCAATGTTTTTCATGTTTCAATGTTGGGGAGGTATATGCCAGATCCATCTCATGTTTTGAGTCCATAGGTAGTTCAGCTATAAGAGAACCTATCTTATGAAGAACAACCAGTCCAGATTCTTGACCACAGGGAGCAAGTGTTACGGAATAAGGTGATTCATCAGGTAAAGGTTTTGTGGAAAAACCATGTGATTGAAGAGGCAACGTGGGAATCTGAAAATGCTATGAGGGATAAATACCCCCACTTATTTTGATAAGTGAATAAAATTGCGAGGACGCAATTCCCAAAAGGGGGGAAGGATGTAACATCCCAAGTAAATAAAGAATAAATAATTTTCATATTTATTATTATTTACGAATTAAATATTAATTTTAATTAGAAGGGGTTTCTACGTTCGATAGCGTACTCGGTACGCAACGATGAGTTTCTTTGAAACTTACATAGCACACTAGTAATAAAATAATATTATTTTAAATGTTAGTTAACAAGTAGCCGTTGTACTGGCGGGAATGGATAGAAATAACTAAAATATGATTAGATATGTTTTTAAATGTTTATATATTTACCCAATAAACGATAAAGGCTAAAAATACGGAAAGAGTTCAATTTTAGGGCATATATACTCTAATTTTCACTAAAGGTTCACTTATCACCTTTTAATGGTGAACCGTCATTAAATATAGTTTTGATCACTCTTATACATTCTTTTGGACCAAATATAACTCTTCTTTAGAATCGGGACATCAAAATTTACTTTGTGTAAATCTTTGGTACCTTTTTGATACAATTCATTTTTTTTATGAATAGTGTAAAATGTTGTATTTTAATTCAAAACCTCTTTTAAATCTAAATTATTTATATGATTAGATTATTATTTTAATTGGTTTTAAAGTTAAATTAGAAAATATTTTTACCAGTTAATCCAATGGTGGTCATTGGAATCAATTTCACTTTGAAATTGGACTTAAACTGGTGTCAATCTTTTGATACTTATTGTTTCACAAAAACACGCTATTTGTCATGACAGCGGGAATTAATTATTAAATTAATTAATTTGACTTATATGTTTTGAATTTTGTAAAATGGACTTCATTTTTGAATTCGGAATATCAAATATAGCTTAGGGTGAATTTTTGGTAATTTTCTGAAAAACTTCAATTTTTGATGAATAGTGAAACCACTAAGTGGTAATCAAGCAAACTGATTTTTCAATTAAATGAAAGTTTACCACTAATGTGTATTGAATTTTGAAAATCCTACATACATGGTTTCCATTAATAAGTAAAATGTGGTTCAATGAGATTAAAATAATTTTTTGGTGAATAGTAACATATGAAGTTTTTAATCGCGATTATAGGTAATTAGTGTAGTTTAAGGTAAAAATGATATTATAAGAATGTGAAAACACCATGACACTTGTCCTACACCTATTGGGTGAGTCAGGGCCGACCGAGACAAGCCATGGGCCAACTTGGGGACCCCATGGAGCCACTTTAGTTTGAAAATGACATTAATATATTTTTATTTAATGTTAAAGTGAAAATGACACTAACATAAATTGTTTTACTAAAATAATTTTTAAGTGGGGTTATACAAGTCCAAATTTTGATTATAAATAATAATTGGAAAGATAAAAAGGTTTCCTACATCATAGTATTTTGTTTATAATTTTTAGACATTAAATAAATTAAATTATTTATGACATAATAATGATGCAGCGATGACATCATTATTTGACAATTTAAATAAAATGGAAAGATAATGAAACATCTAAAACCTAAACATGGCCAAAACCAATTGGATGAGTGGATTTCGAAGAATTATCACCTTATCCACGAATTATATCAATTTGGGACCTTTTAAAACCGAAACACGTTTTCAAATAAAGTAATATTTCTTTACTTTCCAAAAGTGCCCCTCCTCTCCTCTTATAAAAGGCCCCCACCTCTACCTCATTTCACACACGCCTCAAGCCTTTGGCTCGGCCAACCCCTGCCCATTTACTCTCTCCACATCCCTCTCCTCATCCTAGAAGAATCCCTTTGGGAAGAATCCTTTCAAAGGAAGCCTTTAGGCTCAAATCAAAAGGGAGTTACACTTTTAAAGGTAATTCATTCTCTCTTGTTCATTTTTTTTATTTTGCTTCTCCAACCCTCTAAACTCTTTTTATATACTTCTTTTGTAACAACACCAGTATCATAAATATACTAGGATGTTGTTATAATATTTATTTGATCTACACTCTCACACAACTACATCAAATGGTTAAAGAACATACGGTTTCCGTGGATGGCGAAATTATGCTTCCCGAAACGATGATTGTTCAATACTCATTTAACACTGTCAAGGGTGGCCATTATGATGTCACTATTTTTATATATGATATATAATATATTTATGTTTTCATTAAGCTTCTGTATTTTTCATTTTTGGCATACCTTTATGGTTTCCATTATGGGTAAACATGATATCTTCATTTAAGAAAGTGCGGACTACCGCCCCCTAAAAGTGATGTGATTCGTTAATGCCATATGTGGGACGTGTAAAGGATGGATTTAAAGTTATTATATATGATGTTATACTGGAATTATAATATACATCTATATAATTATTATTTCTTTCCATTAAAGTATGAGATAGAAATGAAAGTAGCGTTCATGCTTACGTACGGCTTACCGTCTCCATGAACGGTGCATTTCATTTCTGATCCCCAAATGTAATGTACTATTAAAATTACTTGTATATAATGTATATATATAATTAATGATATATCTAAATGATGAATATAATTCCGGAATTAAAATATACATACCTCTCATTTAGTTTTAATTCCACTAATATGACAAAGAAATGAAAGTAGCGTTCATGCGTACGTACGGCTTACCGTCTCCATGAACGGTGCATTTCATTTCTTACCTATAAATGTTTATGTAATATTATAAATACATGTATATGCTGGATATATATGATACATATTATATCCAAATCGGGAATTTCCTTCTAGATATAAAGAACTTTTGACCACATGAACAACATGTAATTGTAAGAAGTCAACTTTCGACTTAAGAACCAAATATTGACAAAAAAAACATTATTAACTTAAATGGTTACATAATGTTTATAAAATGGAAATAATTGATATAAAAGGAATAATGAACTTTAAAAAGGTTCTTAATCAAGTATAAATTAACTCAAGTTTATTATTCAGGACGTTAAAGAACGATCGAGTCAAGTCGGACCCAAGGTAAGGGACTTCGTCTCAATCTCCTTTCATTGAGGCATATTTCGTTTTATACACAAATTTCTTTTATACGGTGTATAAACTCCTTTGACTTTTACTTTTATACAAAAGGAATATTTTTCTACAAAGCGTTTTACTAAACGACAAAAAGGAATGTTTTTTTTAACGTACGCGGTGACAACGACCTTTTCCGCCGCCGCATGTATTATTTGATCTTTGGCTTTCTCAACAAGCCGTAATTTTTTTAGAATAAAATAAATACCATATACTCTTTTATGTATTTTGGTATTGAAAATGGTTTTGAAAAAAGATTCTATTATGTCAATATATTTATGATATATTATGATTGAAATGTGGAAATGTTATCATTCCTTTATATTGGTTTTATGTTTTATGATTTTATACTGGTACTTGGACATTTTAACGGGTGGTAACGGTATAAACCATATGACGGGTGGTGCCGTGAATACCAGGACGGGTGGTTACGTTATAACCTCCAATGCATTGGGTATGGAAGTCGGCCGTATGGCTATTCCATTAAGTATGTATGGAAATTGGCCGTATGGCTATTCCATTAAGTGATATGTGTGGAAGTCAACCGTATGGTTATTCCACTTAAGTATGTTTATGTCCCAAGTTACCTTTATATATTCTATGTGTTATTTTTATGGGTTTTATGGTAATCCTTTGGTTACAAAAAGGTAAGTAATGATACTTTATTTAGTGAAGAGTTTTTACTACTTCATGAAGGTGAAGGTATTACTTTGATAGAGTATATATGGTTTACTAGATGTTTGAAAAACAAACAGTTTTCATTCTTTCTGTATCCCTTACTGAGCTTTTTATGCTCACCCCTAGTTTTTCGAAATGTTTTTCATAGGACTTAATGTGGAATAAGGTCAAGGATGGGATCAAGGGAATTTCATGCTATCTAAAACATGGAATCTAGACATCTTTCTTTTTAAGAGTTTTTATTTTATGGAGACTTAGTAGAAGTGTCTACTTTGTAATATTTTAAGATGTAATAGTTATGTTCTAATTCTCTAAAACTATAAACCTGAAAAGATAATCAATGTGAATTATTCATTTAATTCAATATTAAGTAAGGTTTAAGGCTGGGGCCTTAGAGATTTAGCTATGCCGAGGATTCTGTAAACTCAAATAACGAAAGGGGGAGATTTGGTAGACCATCGACTATATCTAGAACTTTAGGGATAATAGAAATTTATGGAAATGGAGGAAAGAAATACAGGATGGAGAATGGCTTGAAGGATCTCGCTCTCCCATGAGACGAAGATTCCTCCACCCCCTCTAAGGGGGGAGGGTTCGGCGTATGAGCCACCATCGTCACTGGAAGGGAAGGAGCATATGAAGGTCGTGTGTCCGATAGGTTCCTGGAAACCCTTCACAAAGTCAACAAAACATTAAAAAATATTAATAATATATACATTTCCAAATATGGGAATTCATCACATTAAAATAATCTTTTAATATTTCAATAATATTTCCCTAAAATAGAATTTTTATGTTCTATGGGATTTTATTTTGAATGTAAAGAATATAAATTTGATATCCATGAATTTTGGTTATTCTTTAACAATCCAAGGAAAAATATTCTATTTAAAATAAATCACATAAACATCATAAAAATTTAAATTATTTTACGAATAACTATATAAAAATAAATGATTGTTAAAAGAAAAATTTGTTTTAAAAAAGATTTTATAATTCATATAATAATATTTGTATCTATTTTAATTTATAAAACATCCCTTATTAGATCCATTCAGATATTTTGAAATTTTATTTAGTGTAGATGTTTATAAAAAATTTGAGAATAGTGTATTAAGTGTTAAAATAATAACCTTTCACATTAATCAAAATTTAGTATACACAATTTTGATATGAAAATAAAAACTATTTATAATTCATAGAAGTAATTATAACATTTGAAACATTAATAGAATGCCCAAAATTTGTCATAGTTTTAAATTTAATGGGAATCTTGTGGGACACATCCCTTACATTATTCAATTCCTCTAGTCATTTCTCCAATCAAACATAAGATGGAATGAATAACCTTACGATCCTAATAATAACACTAAAAAATAATCCCAAATTTAAAAACAATATTGATAATACTGTAGTTTATAAAGATGCAATTAGCATGATAAATATTATTTAAAAGTATGGGAAAGTGATGGCAAATTTATGTGTATGATTTTTCCTTGAAAATAAGACTAGATATAAAAAAATAATACGTGTATAGTATGTGGAATAAAGAGAGAGATTTAAAAAGATCTCTCCATATATGGGATTTGATAAATGATGGAAAGAACACTCAAAGGGGTTTTATATCTCAATGGATAGATTTTGAAATTATTAAAAAGTATTAAAATTTTGGAAAGAGTAATCCACAACATGGCCCAATGCACTACAGTATGGTGCCACTTATAGAGACTAAAAATGTCGTATAGCTGAGTGTTGTAGGGCGTTTTATCTCAATACGGATGAATCCTAAAATTGAAAATCATCCTAAAATAATGTGTCTCTTAGATTAAACAAAAAAATCACCTACCTAACCAAGCACCATGATACAACCATATCCATGATGGATGGCACAACTAGAATAGGAATCAACAAAGTTCAAACTCTATGGACCCTCCACTGGACAACCCATATATAGTAGAATTTTCTTCTTCTAACAGGACCACCTTGGTGAAGTCAAATATATGATTTAATTTTTAATTTCTATGCAATAAAAATCATATTGGAAAAAAATGATTGTTCTCAAATAGCCCTTGAATACTAGGTTGTGGTGCACTAAAATCACAAAATTTAACCTAAAATTCTATCTTGGACACCCAAAAAATGATGGAGGAACCAAGAAATGAAAATAACCAAAACAAAACCAATCACCATAAAAATGACATGGTATAGTGTGTTCGGGTTGTGAAATTACATATATATTTTTATTGACTCCATCCAAGAAACAAACGTGATCTATATCTATAGATCATGATACCAAATATGAATGTTTCTTCATCCATTTATTTACTTGAGAAGAAAATTACGAACAAAATTATTATATATTTTTATATAAATATATATTTTCCAAAAATAAATATTTAATCATCAAAAAATATTAGAAATGAAACAACATTCCTACTAACCCAATTGAATCAAACTAGAAATACTAATATAATCATACATGTTCACAATG
Organism: Viscum album; assembly: GCA_963277665.1. Lineage (NCBI taxonomy): Eukaryota > Viridiplantae > Streptophyta > Magnoliopsida > Santalales > Viscaceae > Viscum > Viscum album. Next base: position 1,565,475,250 of record OY728147.1, read on the forward strand.
AAACCAAACCATTTATTTACATCATCAAAATAAGTGTACTAACTCTGAGAAGTTTTCATCAATATATAAATAGAATATTAGACATTGAAACTTTAATAGACTCATTTGACACTATAATTCCTTTAGGATGTATAATAAACACATCCATATCTAAATAACCATTATTTAAAGATAGCTTGACATGCTTTTGATATATCATATAATGATAACAACCTATTATAGAATGTATGAAATTATTATCATAACAAGAAAAGTTTATTAATTGTTATCAATATCATGGATTTAATGTACCATTGTTTTACTATAAAATCATTATAAATAGACAACATATGATGCCAATTTTTTGTAATAGTAAATCCAAACTCACCCTATCGGCCACTCACATTCAATTGAATCCCCCCAATTCCAAATGGAGTTTAATTAAAATCTCATTCATTTTAACTATTTCTCATAATCAATCCATGAAATGGCCTCTTAAGAGGTAGTAGGTAAATAATTCATGGACATTACATAATCATCATTTTTATATGAAATACTTATATATTGTGCTTCATAAAAATACCACTAGACAATAAATAATAATATGAAACCTAAATTGGTTCAAATTCCATAACAAATTATGTAATTACATCGTTTTATGTCTTCAAAACACTTTATTATTTATGGTCAAGAAGATCACTAGGATCATTTTTATTCCCAATGATTCCCAGTGTTTCTTTCTGAAGAGAAACCCCATATCAAGATAATAACACATTAGTTTTATATATGATAATATAAATTACACACCATAGTTTCCCTTGGATAACATTTCCTTTTCATATATTTTTTCATTTGTTTTAGAATATAACTGTACTAAATTTTCCCTACAATCAAAAAAAATCATAATAGTGAAATTGTGATGTTTCTCAGTCCAAATGTCGTATGATGAATTTTTTAATTCTATAAACGAAATTTGATTAAGTATAAGTGCAATTCATTGTAGTGTGTATCTTAAAAAAGATATATAAAGCTCATACAAACTCATAATTAATAAAATAATGTCAATAAAGCCTCCTTTTATTTATTCTATTCCACCATAGTGTTCTAAGAAGGTTTAGAAATATGAAATAATTTTATAATCACTTAGATAACCTATAATTAATATCTTTAGTATTCACCACACAATTGGATAAGAGAATCTTAATATATTTTCGATAATGACTGAATAATTTAATCCCAAACTATTTTTAATTTTCAAATTCCTCTAACATTTTTCACATAAAAGTGCACATCAATTTCGATTGAAATCATTGTTAAATATATTTAGTAATTATACCTAACACATTATTAAGTAATTAATATAACACATAAATCAATTTTTCAATGGTCTAATAGTCTAATTTCCCTCTCTCCTTTTCCACTAAAAGATTATTTATATTTTCCCTAATAAAACCAATTTTCATGTACCAAATGATTCATAACTAAAGGGATAGAAAAATATATCTCTATGAATTATTTAATCTCGGGATTGGATTTTTTTAACAAAATAGGATTAGGATGGGTGTTCTTAAAAAATGGGTCTAGAGATTCATGAATACCATTCACACATCTTCCCTAACTAGGAAACATGAATTGCATTCTATCATACTTTATAAAGTTTATAAAGAATGCATGAACCTCATTCACACATCCTACAGAAATTGTAAATATAAATAAATTAATACTAATTAAATATATAAAAATAGTAAATAAAAAATCATTAAGATATTTCAAAATATTAATAAATATTAATAAATATTAACAAAATAACCAATAATATAAATAAAATAGTAATAAATATGAAAAAAAATATTTATAAATATTTATAAATATTATGATGAAAATAATAAACATTTTCTAAAAATTAATTAATATTCAAAAATATTAATAAATATCATGTAAAATAGAAAATATTAAAATAATTTTGGTTATTTTTTTAAAACAAAAAACATGTTGAGTGTGAAAGAAACTTATTAAAAATATAAATATTAATTAAATAATACTAAATATTGATAAATATTTATTAATTATTAAAAAAAAGTTAAATAAATATTAATTAATGTTTATAATAATAATTAAATATTCAAGACTAAAAAAATCCATTTAATTATTAGTAAAAAATATTCACGCTTGTTACAGAATTTTTAATTAAAATAAAAATAATCAATATTTGTAAATATTATATAAATATAAATACATATTATTTAAAATATATAAATATGTATAAATCATCAATAAATATAAATTAATATTAGTACAAAATAATTAAATAGTAAAAAATATTTATAATATAGTTCATGGTAATTTTGATCAACTGGTCTGATCCTCGGTGCGATGCACGATCGCCAATATTATTTCATACTTATGAATGTTTCACATATTATTTCACTATATTTCTATGTGAGTGATATTATACCATGGAAATAATAGGATTTGATTTGGGAAATAATGTTATACTCTACCAAGTAATCATGATACTACTTGAAATGATAACTCATGAACTTATTATCAAGGGTAATTCATTTTTGATTTAGGATAATGATATTAAATGGTATATGAAATATTAATTAGAACAACAACAAAAAACACTTTCACTCACTCTAATAAATATATTAAAAACATTCAACAATAATAAGAACATTAAATGGCCTTTGAGTGCATCAATACATGGAATTTATATATGTCGTTGATTAATTCAATTTCAACCCCTTTTTATTTAGATTATTTTTCTATTAATAAAGGGAGAGAAATTTATAAAAACATTCCTATTTTAATAAAATGATATTCTTGAACATTGTACAGTAATTAGGTTTGATTCTAACTGATATCTTAATTTTGACTGTAATTTTATATTTTATCATTTACCTCCCCATCAAGGGAAACAATGATAAACATCTTTATAATGGTGGATCTTTTCAATTATGTTTTTCAGGATGTTATAATAATGAGAATAATAAAGAATTTATCTTTGGCTTATGACTTTCCAGATTTGAAAACTTATAAAAATTCTCCATTGATGATCTTCTTCAATACTTATTCTTCAGTATACAAAAAATATGATAAAAACATGTTGATATCATCATTATACATTTACTCGTATATGTTGACACATTTTTAAAATTCATCAATAGTGACCCTCTTCCTTATATCATAGGATTAGATAAATGAAATAATGATTAAATAAATATGGTGGATCTTCTTTACTTCTTAATGGGAATATGAAGGTTGAGTTTTTTCTCAATAAATTTAGTCTAGTTCCTCTAGTATTCATTATTATACAACTGAAAAACTGTTCTTATTTATATTGTGTAAGAGGGATCTATTCACATTACATTCGAATTTGTGTGGTGATTTTTCCTTATTTTCCTTCATGGTTAGTGAAATATTAACCCACTTAATTATTTTTTTCTTATTCAAGAATAATATCAAATCAATATTTTTCACAATTTCCATAATTTTATCATAGGATGGATGTGTTTTAATTTTAAAATCCTATAGTGAAGATTGATTACCAGTTTAAACTTTTTACTTTTTTAATCTATGAATATGTATCTTCTTAAAATTGGCTAAATGAACTTATAATTCCATACATATCATATTGTTACTTTTCTGACCTTCAATCATAATAATATAAACTTCAAAAATATCTGTTATTCATTCAAATTCTTATTCTTGTAATTTAATTTTTTTAAACAAAAAATGTCTGGTGATATTATAGTATTTTATATCCAATTTCAAATCATTGATATCAATAATATTTACCATGATTTCATGACATTCAGGGATCATTTAATCTAGATTATATTTGAATAAAAAATAATTTATATTATAAATATTTATTAATGAATTTAATTATATTAATTATTATATGTATATAGATAATAATACTAAGTAATAATATGAATATCAAATAGAAATTATTTATTTTGGAATATAATTTGATAACTGTAAGACAATTATTAAAAAAAATAATATAACTCTATAATTGATAATAGTAAAGCACATACAAAATGTATTGAAAATAAAAAATCAATATAATCTACACCTCTGACCCGGATACTTCTCTATCCCATAGCAAGGTGTATAATGGATGTGCCCACACTGTGTTTTCCTATGCATGAACTCCAGTGTACACTACACATCATCATCAGCATCCACCTCCACATCCGCCGGTTTGATAGGTGAGAGATGTATTGTGTCCTTGTATATACTCTATCTTGCATATATGGATAGTGGATACTTGCTATAACTCTCACCAACACAGTACAAATACGGATTATGTGCTATGAATTTCTATATTAAATCATCCTTCTCAATCCAGTCAATGTCTATATCTACATATGACTATACCTCAGAAGCTGGGGGAGCATCTGACTGATCACTCCAAACACCCTCCTCCTGTGGAATAAATGCATCTGAATGATCAAGATGAACACCATCCTCATATAGAAAAACAATAGTCATAATATGTTTGTCACCCCCTAGTACATCTATATGAGGGCCAACATGCTTAGTTTTCTCTGCATCCTCCTAAGAATGCAGTGGATCAAAAGAAATGCAACAAAAAATCCCATCCATCAAAGGATGAATCCATGTCACAAGGCTGTGAAAATATGTTAGGTCAAATATGCCATTATCTATTGGATCATACAAGTGATGTAGGTGATAGATATGACTATCCTAAAAATACAATTTTCATTATTAAGTAATAAAAATATAAAATCTGTTGAACAGTTGAATGAAGATTGTATACTAACTCGTGGATGGCACATTCATGTTTTGTCAGAAATCTTACTTGGGAACTATAGTACTTTTGTACATAATCCATATAAACCACCAAATTAAAATGTACTTTCCATACCCCTCACAACCAAGACTCCAATCGTCTCTCAGATAAATCAATATATCTATTATGGTTTCTCCTCCAATCAAAATATCTCTTCCCTAATTTTTTTTGGGAATACTGGGATGCTAACTCTCGGGTTTGGACAGAAAGATGCAGAAATAATCCAAATGGCCTCATATCGCTATCAGTGTTGACTATATGAAAATAAATCAATGGAACCCTGTAATAGTTGGTAGAAATCATCTCCATACATTATTGTGGTTGTCTCAGGATGATATCATATTTATATGGAAACCACATAATCCGAAATAATAAATGAAACACCAATTAATAAATGAATATATTTGCAGTAAAGATTTAGTTTATTGTGTGGTCGAATATTGTCCAATATACATCAATAGGTGTGGAAGTAATGTATGGGGGAATCTGATTGTCGATGTTTCTAACTCCTCCTGTAGATAATATTTTTATATTTGTATTTTAAAATAAAAATTTACGGAAATAAGTTAGAAATTAAAAGGAAGGAATAACATACCACTTCCACATGGATCCTCTTTTATAATATCTACTAGAAATGGAAAAAAACATGTGGAGATAAATAAGTGATGTGATCCCACACCAACATCTATAGAAGAATAATGCATCCTGTGATCTGCATCATATCGATGTGACATGTGCTACATCTTCCATGTATGTATATTCTTGACAAGGAGACCCTTAGCTATACTGTTCTACCTAGTCCAAATCCCCCCAAAAGTTAAATAAATCCAATGTACAATAGTAATGGAGTGGTAAAAAAATGTATGCCATAGATCATCCTAAATTTATATGAATGTGAAAATCATAGCACAATGATCTCTTGAGCATCCTATGATAAATGTGTGGAGTACTAGTCTAACCATGGCATGCATTATCTACCACAGACGATGATACTTCCATCATCATGGACCTCTATTCCCATTAGTCTATGAATAAGCTCTGGAAAATCTTCTCCATCGTGGCCCATCAGAGCCAAACCATGGATTTAGAGGCCCAACATAATGGCCACATTGTGCATGGTAATATTCATCTCTCCCTGTCAAAAATTGAATGTATGTGACTCTGGCCTCCATCTCTCTACAAGCACAACGATGATATGATTATTGAGAATGGTGTAGTCGCACATCCCTACACCATAGAATCCAGTAAGACAATGATGGGGGATCATAAAAGGCAATGGTGCGTTATTATGGAAATGGTGAGATCTACATACACTAAACAGAGGCACATTACATCCCTCTAAAAGAGATCATGATACATGTTTAAACATGGATGAGAGCAATGGAAAACCATCCATCTGCACAAAAGATATCATAATTACTTTTTTATATTGAATTTAATATATTATATAAACATGTATTTAAAATATTATACAACAGGAAAATGAAAAATGAGTGTGATAACATTTTCTATTTATGCTTGATATGTAGTGTGCTGATTAGTGACTGTAAAATTATAGATTTGTGGGGTCTTATTTTGTGTCTTGTTGTCCATGGTAGTTTGTATCATAGTGGTGAGGATTGAATGGATTAGTGAAGAAAATGTGTAATAGGGACATATTATGTTATTGAAAAGTTATTTCATCTAGGATATAGTATTTTATCCACACCCCCTTTGATAGAACATATGTACTACATGATATCTTAATTTACTTGGTCATTTTACGCTTCTTGTAGTGTAAAGACCTAAAAGATGAAGTTTTATTTATTCTGATATTTTTAATATTAAGTAGTAGTGATGAAAAAACTGCATTGAACATGATGAAGTATTGTATATTCATTTTTATTCTATGATTATCATTTTTAATTGTTTTAGAATCACAGAAATCATTATTATAGAATCCCGAAATGAGATTAACCAAAATTCAAACATGTTAGAAAAGTAGCAAGTCACAAATAAAATTGTTCAATACTAAAACGTCAACATAAAAAAATTATACATATTCATGAAACAATACAAAGACTCATTAATGGATGAAGGGATGTGGATCTTTTTTATACCCCTTAGGGACATCTCTTATGAGTATATCCTTAGGCGTGACAAATATTGCATCGTATTCTCCCTCCTCATTACCATGGGTAATCAATCTCATTTCTGATTTGAGTTGACTTTGGTCTTCCTTGGCCTTTCAACATGGTAATTTGAATCCAATAATTAAAAAACAAAATAAATCGAAAAAATAATAAATGAAAGCCAAATCAACATACAAAACCTAGATATATTGGGGATGATGGATGGACGATCAGTATGGAATGAGATAGAATAAAAGTCACCAATAAGCATTCATGATGCACAATAATATTTAACCATGGTGATCATGTGATGCACCTGGTCAACATATTTCTCCCATGATATATTTACCAAAGCACAATTTCAGATAACATGTGCACAAAGATATCTCAATGCCTGAATGATGCCGCAATCAAAGTACATATTATCCATCATCTCCACAAGCACTCGACCACAACTACATGAAGCCTGATTGATGCACTCCCTTTCCATAAATCTTTTCTTTTACATATCAAAGGATAAAACAATCTATATGAAATCCTCATTTAGTATCAAATCAGTATCACTTTGGAATGTTTTACTAAAATACATACAAGTTTCCATCATTTTATAGGCCTTTTGGGATTGGTCAACAATGTAGGGAACACATCTATAAAATTCCTCTTTCACTAACCCTGTAATACAGATCTTGCACACACCCTTGAGGACCCCAATTATGATCTACACTATATTAGTGGACTTATGTAAATATCTTATACCTTCATCCTATTCTAATGAATATTTTTTCCATTGAATGATGCATCATATATTCATACACATCATCATTAGAAGTTCAAATATACTCAAGGTGTCAATCATTCCCTTTTTATTGGGGATTATATGTTAAATCCATAAGAGAATAATGTATTAAAATGGACATTAATTTTTTTTTTAAAAGAATATTTAGAAAAACATAACCAACTTGAAGATCACCTTATTTATAGCATCATATTTGATATTCTTAGGCACATTACTTACAATATGTCTAATAAAATAAGTATGATAATAATTCATCTCATTCCACGAAACCTCATTACTATCCATGACCCCAATAATCTTATTATGGTGGTCAGATATCAAGACAATACACTGGTTTTCTGTGACATGAATGTGTACACATGAAAGTAACCAGTTCCAAAATTCAATATTATCATTTTCAACAATATAAAAAGAATGTGGAAGAGGATAATTATTACCATCCTATGTACCATAAATGAGTAGAACACCTCTATACTTTCCATAAAAGAAAGTGTCATCATCCTGAATAAATTGTTTACAATAGGGAAAGGAAGCGATGAATGGCCTGAATGCCCACAAAAGTCTATTGAACTTCATCTACTATCGATCAACTCGGTGATTGGGGGATATATACTCAATAGTGTGCAAATGATAAACAATCTAATTTCCGAGAGACAAAAATTCCATAAAATATGGAAACATTGCATAAGATTCATCCCAATCACCATAGACATCTACAATTTCCTTTTATTTTTCATTCCACGATTTTTATATGATATATTATAGTTATAGAACTGTTGATTTGTTTTCTAAAAAAGGGCCACAAGATATTCTTGACATGTTAGTATCATCTCACAAATAATAGTTGATATAAATACTGAACCAAGGGATGTGTGATCCTGGGACATTCTTGGATGCACAAAACATTGTTGGCCTTCTAATTAAGTTATCATATAGCATGAAAATCATTTATCAAATATTTCCCTTAATCAAAATTTACATTATGGATCATATTTTTCCCAAAGAATGAGATATTCTGTCTCCTTTGACTAATCAACCACAAATGTTAAATGTCTATAAATGGTTTATTGCTTTATCACATTTTCCATTCCCAACTTACTTTTAAACACTTTCCCAACATATATGAATTTTTCATTTGATTAACACATATTCCCTATAATTCAACGGAATTTAGAAGTTGGTGTAATGAAATTCCTACAAATATATTGTTCATGAGAAATTACTTCAAGTAAGTAACTCAATACTGATGGATGATTACCACTAACTTTTGGGTGTTATGGATGCATGTTCCTCAAAAAATCCTCATAAGGTCCATTCCTTACATCACCCTCACCCATGTCATCTCCTGATGGATCCCTAGATTCTTCATCCTCAGATAAACATTCATTCACTATATCAGCACACAAAGGGATGTCATGTAAACATACTTCCAAATATAGATCATCATGTCCATTTTTTTCTATCACAATATTCATATTAGAAGGAGGCAATGAAAAAGACTAATGAGAAGGACCAATATCTATAGAGCTCACAAAACATGGTTCTATTGTAGTTAGTTACACCACATCTATATTAACAATCACCACATATGACTCCATCAGACCATTAGCACACTTCATTATAAATAAGTAAGATTCATCCATCCAATAATCCTTATCAACAAGAGGGTACTCATTGTTCCATAAACGTTTAAGATATTATAGATGTTGATATTCTATTGAAGAAATTTATTGATCAATCCTCAGTTTTGACCAACTATGAATCTTATTTCGAACTGAATCCAATGTCATATAACCATTATGATTTACCACTCTAGTATGTGGGACAGTGTATCTAAAACCCTGATTGGTATAAATTACTACCATTGAATCATATTTTTGTATAAATTATTCGGTATAAAAAATAGTTAATAAAAAATTTTATCATACGTAAAAAATTTCCGTATTTAAATTGGTTTTGAATAATTGGATTTATAATTATACTTTTTTATTTATTGGTATGTCACTATTGAGGTACAGTGATGGTGATATTATTACCAAATAAAATTTAATATATCATTATATATTTTAATTAATTATAAATAATTAATCTTGACTTGATCATTAGACCTAATATTAGTTTATAATTATCGGATAATCTAACCAAAACCAATAGGTGGACTCATGGGGTCTTTATTATCAAATATTTTTGCAACTCTCAATCTCATTTCAAATAGAAGTGCCTCATGTAGATATCTTTTTCATGAATGCCGCTTCAGGGACCCTTTTTAGGGGATGCCTCTTCAGGGAAACCATTTTGGTGGCACCTCATATTGATTTCCTATTAATTACAAATTTACTCACATTCATGTGAGGGGGTTTTGGGGTTTGAAATATATTTCTATTTTAGGCGGACATACAGGTCCTTACGTATTTAGTGAGAGATGACCCGCATGTTATCAATGTGAAAAAATAAATGCAGTTAGTTCAAATTAAATAACCACATTTACAAAATAAGACATGAAATTTCAATTATTCAATGGTCGGTCATCTCAATATCAACCATCACGATACTTAAAATGTAATTTTTATACGAATTATATTATAAAAATTATATAACTTTATCTATTACTAGATAATATATATATTATATATATACATCTTTCTCAAAAAAAATTACATTTCAATTTATATGTGTATATATATATATATTAATAATATTTAATATATTTAATATTAATAAACATAATTTACATTTACATAACAACCATTTATAATAATGAACACTTATGTTATTTTCAATTTTATAAAATTTCATATATATATATATATATATATATAGATAATATTTTTTGGTCATTCTACTACTTTACAAAATATAAGTAGATATAATTTCTATTTAATTTATTAAATATTTTATTAATTGTAAATAAAAATAATATAATTTACACTTATATAAAAACCATTCATTAAAATAAAATAAACTTATATTATTCTCAATTTAATAAATATATATATATATTTATATATTTCTTATTTATGCATTCCAATATTTAAATAATTATATTTTATACTTTATTACCTCAAATGCTAATTTTTTACACTTAATATTGTTTCCAAATATTATTTATACAAAAATATTTTTATATCATTAACAAAAATAATTTTCAATATATTTTTTAATAAAATAAAATATAATACTTAGTATAAAAAAATTATATAGCTACTGTATAAAATATTGTAATTTAAATAAATATTTCTTAATAATTTATTACGTCAAATAATAATTATTTAAACTTAATATAAATTAAAATTATTATTTATGAAAAACTATTTTTATACCTTTAAAAAAGTCTATATATTTTTTAAAATATTTAAATATGATAGATATAACTAATATATTATTCATAAATTATATTAATAGTGTATAAAATATTATAATTTGATTAATCTAAATTATAAAAAGTATTTTATAACATATTTAATTTTCATAAATATTTAATATGAATTCATAAATCCTTTTAGACATAAAAAAATTATTTTTCCTAAACATTCAATATAAATTCATACAATAGACACCTATTAAAAAATTAAATCTTTCTAAAACACTAATTTACACATCATGCATCAATGCATATGAAATAAATAAACCATACACAGAAACACTAATTTATACATATCATAAATCAAATAAATATACAAAACAAATGATTTAAGTAAACACAATTAATCTTTTAAAAATATAAATAGAAAAGTTACCTTATTAAAAGAAAAAAAAATTGAGAAATAAATTCTACAGGTGCTTCATAGAAAAATCTAGAGGGTAGGAATGATTTTTGAGGGGGGGGGGTCTCTCTTTTATTATTTTTTCTCAGTAAAATGCATGAACCCCAGTCATGCAACAATCATCCAGTCTCTGAAGGATACATGAATGGTTTTCATGAATCTTCTACCAAGCCAAACATGCATGATCAACGCTCACACTTATTTCGCATGGTGAGATGTCTGAATAGGGTTCAAGCATCTTTCATCATGTCTGTGAAGGATGTGTGAACACGGTTCATGCATCTTCTGTTGCACCTATGATGTGTGAACCCCGTTCAAACTTCTATAGTGGATTAAAGATTCATAAACAGGGTTCATGTATCACCAAAACCATTTTTAAAAATACTTCCAACCATATCCCATTTTGTTAAAAAATTCAAAAACCTAGTTCCGAAATTATCCATATATATATATATAGTTTTTTGCATGTGTTTCATATTTATATACCAAACGTGACCATTCCATATATATGTGGTGCCTATAACTATTATAAAGATGGTATTTTCTAAGAACATGTGTCATAGTTACATCCCACCACGCCCCTCTGCTTCTTTTTTTTCATTCCCTCCTTCCATACCCACCCAAATTTGGATTTCCCTTCCCTCATATAGGGTTTCCGCTCATGATCCCCCCTCCACCACTTCTGATTTATCTACCCTTATCTTGGATTCCCGATCATGATTCCCTTCCCCCTTACTCTCTATTTGTCTCCCCTCATATATGGTCCCCAATATGGATTCCTATTCCATATTTGTATTGTTCCTAAAAAAAGTTTTGTTGTCTTGCTCTAGGTTTTGGTACTCTTATACTATGATTCCTCATTTTTAATATATTTTCCTCATCTTATGGTTCCCATATAACAATGTTGGTGTCATGACTACCTCTACCTCATTGGTGCACTAACTCTTGAAAAATTGCAACAATTCATCATTATTGATCGTGGTGGATATCACCTATCAAATTCTTTATGGAGGTATTCTCTATTGATTTTTTTATCCTGAAATATTTAGTATTAACCTTTTATTAAAAATTTTTAATAAAATCTAACAATATTTTTTTATATATTAGAAATTAAGGAATTTTTACAATTGGTTAGCCAATATTTATTCACCTTTACCTTTTTTATTATTCACATATAATTTCTCCACAAACAAAGATCTATGTTTCACAAGGATACAAATACTACAATATCATAAATCATGACATGATTTCTATTGAAATTTTATATTTTAATCAATAGAGTAGATATGATTTCTACATTTTCTGACATTACATCGACATGTTGAAATTGTTATATTCTTGGTTTTTGATGTTCCTCACCCAAACTATTATGATTTTTAATTCACCCTTTTAAATATTTAATTTCTAGAAACCCTAATATGTATGGGCCATAAAACATCATCTTTATCTATGTTTTTAATTTAATTTGTCTATGTATTATATGAATAAAATTCAAAACAAATTTTATACTATCTATATGATCTATTGTGGTATGTCCTCGTCTATCAATAATATTTTTCCATAATGAGATTTTGACACAACCAATTAATTATTAAATTTATTTGTAAACCTTATTCCATTTATATGTTTATTTTCATTGAATATGCTTCATCATTTTTATGTCACAATTATTATTTATTGGTAAAAGTTAATATTTCATCTATATATTGGTCACTTCACTACCATCTGCTTTGTGTTAATTTTATAAATACTATTTGATTCATTATATTCCTTTCATTACATTTCTTAAGTGGCTATAAAAATGGGTTAAGTGTTCTTTCACTTGAAGGATAATTTTTATTTACTTTTATTTTCATTTGAATAATGTTGATTGACTTAAAACATTGGTTTTTTAATGTTTTTATTCATGTTTTAATTAATCATTCAATTTAATTCAAATATTTATTAAATTTTTGTTCATATTATTCATGCAAAGACAAATTATGTTATTCTTGTTTCTATCAATACTTAAGAATAAATCAAAACTAATTTTGAAAAGTTATTGTTCATTATTATGGGAAACATACATTACATATAAATTTTTCAATTAGAAGTACATTATTGAGGAAGTTATCCCTACTCTAATATATTTATTTTGATATTTTTCATTATTTTATTTGTTTCACCTCATATATTTTTCATTGATGTTTATCATATATTACTCTTTTACTTTCATAAAATATTCTTTCATTTAATTTTTTAACACTTATCCATTCCATTTTTTTTAAAAAAATGTATTCTATTATAACCTATGATGCTTACTGACACACTAGAATATTTCTTGATAATTATTATATTGAGACTTCCTAAATACAAAAAACTGATATTTGGTTAATGATTTGACTTTAGAGTTTGATGGTTAGGGAGTGTCACAAAATGGTATATTTTTTTCATTTCAATTTATTCAATTGATTAAAAATGATAAATATTAATATCTCAAGTTATTATACTCCAATCATTTGATACAATGATGTTTATGTATGATAAATGGCCTAATTTTCCAAAAACTGCATTTTGATTCTCATCAATGCATATTTCACTAATTGTTTAACTTGATTATAATGCAGAAAGTTTTACAGAAATATAAATTTAAAATCTACATTAACATATCTACTTATTCTGAATTATATACTATAGTAATTACATTTTTCATGAATAGTTTAAAATTTATTCATGTGAGTGGACTAACCCCATTTATAGAGAAGGTATTTTTTTCCTCTAAAACTCAATCTATGAATTTATTTAACGTCAAATGGTATTTTTTAGAGCCACATTTTTTCCTTCATATACATCAATTAAAAATATAAAATTAATGTTTATTTAAATATTAATATTATAATTGATTATTTATATATGAATGATTTTAACAAAAAAATTGATATTTATTATAAATTAATTTATGTAAAATATTTTTTATAATTTATTATATTTCAGAATTCTTACATAATGTATTCAATTGTAGGTACTAACATTATAGAAGAGTTCATATTTCATGTGTTCTTCAAAAACTAGTATGTTTCCCTTTATATTTTTATTCATTGTTTTACTTTAAAAATCATTGTAGATATGATGTTTTTATTTACTAATAAAATTATATGGCCTATAAAAATCACATTCTTTGTCATTTAGTTTTTGACATAATGTTATTTAGATTATTTTTTCTATCTGGACAATATTCTATAGTAAAAGGCATATCAAATTCTCTTTGTATTAATATAATTTTACATTATGAATTTTTTTTATAGTACACTGAATTTTTTTCTAATTGAAAATGTAAATTTAAAATTTTGGTGTTATGTTTCCACTAAGGAATGATATTCAAATCATAGTAATAAAAATTAGAATATGTTTAATAATATACTCAAACATTTCACCTTTTATTGATGTGTTCACCATACTTTTGTAAATTTTACCATGTCCCAATGATTGTATTTTTTCTAGGTTGTTGTAACATACCATTTAAGCACCCCGTGTATCATTATTAGATAAATTCTAATGAAATGGATGATGGTGCACAATACAAGGTAATTTATTAATAACTTTTACACTCTACGTAGATGTATCAGTTTTATAAAATTTTATGCTTTAATTCATTTTAGAATATTTATATGTTTTTGTTATTGGGACTAGATTTTGTTATAGTAACACTGCATAATATAAAATCCAAAAAAATTGATGTGATTTTTGTATAGTACATTACTACAATTGGTATCAATGAAGATAATAATCTCTATTTATTAATAGAACAATGTCCAGTCATTTTTATTGAAAAATTATTATCAAAGTAAAAAACAATTATCCATTTTCAAAATAATCAAAAAATTAACTCAAGGAATGATATTCAAATAATAGTAGTCAAAAATTAAAAATTAATTTAAGAAAATACTTTTACATTTCAACATTCATTGAACTGTTCATCATACATTTTTTACATTTTAACGTATTCCCATTTCATTCATTTTTTTCGGATGTTATAACATACCATTTAGAAAACCTATGATTCATTTTTAAACAAATGTTAATGAAATGGTTTATGGTACACAATAACATGTATATTATTGAGATGTTTTATATAATACATTGTACGATTTGTTGTCTAAAAATAAATTCTATATATAATAGTAGTTTTTAGATTTATTTCCCCAACTGTGTCTATATTTTTTTATTGTAGAACAGTTTATTATAAAATAATTCAACTAATATTTTTTCTGCATTATACATTACAACATTATGAATTAATGAATATAATAGACACCATATATGAATTGAGAAAACACGATTGGTTGCTGTTTTCTAAATGAAAATCAAAGTCAAAGAAAATATTGTTTATTTTCTAAATGATATACACATAATCTCAAGCAATTAATTTCACATGATTTTTAATGATGTTTTCAAATTTATTGATTTTAGATTTCAATATTGTCTCTCTGTTAGACCTTCTTAATTTATATTATTATTAAACTACTACAAAAATTGAATTAATCCATCATTGTTAAATCATGTACATAATTATTTAGTTTTGTACAATTATGTAATGTATAAAAATATATTCACTATTCATTAATAATTTAATTGATTTTTAATTAAATTTCATTAAAAAATGAATTTTTATGTATATCATTTTGAAAAATGAGGATTTTTCGTTGGAGGTTTCAAAAAACCACATCCTGAATCACCACCATCTATTTGAGAAGTGATTTATAGTTCAATACATATTTAAAAAATCCTCACAAATCATGGGTTTTTATTAAAAATATTTCATCCATGAAACTTCTCACCTAGAGTAACTATGGTACACCTTATCAGAATAAACAATGGAAAGTATGCAATGGGTTACACATCAATCATGAAATAAGAAAATAAAATAATTCTCCGAAAACTATTTAGTTGTTCCAGATATAATTAATTATTTTATAAAAATACCTTATAAAATGTAAGAGTTGTTTATCTAGTTATATTTCCTTTTGTGATATTCTTATAAAATTAAAAAACTATTATAAATTTTCTCAATGATCCACACATAAGCTCAAACTGTTTATTTTTAATGATTTGGAATAGTATTTTGAGGATTTTTTTAATATAATAAAATATTTTAGTTATGTTATAACATCATAATTTATAAAAATTATTACTCATTTCATAATTAAGTATAGTGAATATATTTTTAAATTCCATTTTGAAAAAAATAATGTATTTTTAGTTTTATATTTTTGAAAAAATGATGATTTTTCCATGTTGATTTCTAAATACAACATCCAGAATCATCACCATCTGTTTCAAAATTGTTTTATTCATTTCAATACATATTGGACAATTACACAGAATTCATGTATATTTATAAAAATTATTTCATCCTTGTACCAACTCACATTTAATAACTATAGTACACTCTATTATAATAAAAATCAGAATGCATACAGAGGGTAGAACATTAATCATGAAATATGACCATAAAAGGATTCTCCAACTACTATTTAGTTTTTATAAACACAATATTAAACTTTGTAGAAGCCTTATCAAATAAAATTCTTGTTTATCTAGATATTTTTTTAGAGAACCATAAACATATTATTAGGTCATCAATTGTCAACTTACAAATTTTTATTATAAAATATTTTAATTATATTCATAGGATTTTATTATATAAATGCAACAAGTATTCTTCTCCTCAATATAATGGAACTATTATGGATTAATGATAGACTCACTGATGAACATGATTTTATTTCCCAACATTTATATTTTATATGAATTACTGATAAAATTAGTGATGTTAACAAACAAAACCTTATGAGAATCAAAAAATTATTCTAGAAAAATTTTGTTCTCATTTCTTGGTCAGAAACTATCAATTTAATGTTAACATCTAACGGTTCACTTTATATATTTCAAGATTCATTCATATATATTATTATTTTCAAACATTATTTTTCAGTAGAGAAGACATGGTCCATCCTTTTCAAGTTGAAGATTTAGTACTGGGCTACATCATACACGGTTCATTATACAACTTCATGTGACATTTTCTCCTTGCATGATAGGAACATCCAAGTACCAGATCCTTTGGATTCAGTTTCATCACTTACATTGAATTTATTATAACTACTAAAAATATTTCATCTACTAAAGTATAAGTTATTTATTTTCATTGAATATTATTATCATAACATCATTGGATCTAATAATATATCATTTATAAATGTATTTTACATGTTTACTATGATTATAATATACACATAATTAATTCTTATTAATTGGGAACTGTTAAAAATAATATTTCTGCTTCAATGATTTTAATTGTCACTATTATTTTCTACTTATTTATTATAGTGAATAATTTATGTATAGAAATATATTTAGTGTGTTTTATGATGATGATGTGGTCCAATGAAATGTTACAATCTCTCAAGAATCAATGAAAATAACAACCCTTCAAATGACCACTTTATTATAGTATTCATTTCATCCTTGCATGATCGGGACATCAATGTAATGAAACATTAGTAGTTAGTTGCAACAATGATACTATAATTTTTGCAACAACTACAATAATTTCATCTATTCAGGTATACGATTTTTATCTCCATTGACTAAAATATTCTTAATATCGTTGGAACATATAATTAATCATTATCTAATGGAATTTTCAGTTTTTATATGATTATAACATACAATGCATTTCTTATTCTAAATTGGAAACTATTAAATGCCATGTTTATACTTCAATGAATTCAGTTTCCACAATGTTATTTTTTACTGATTAATTAAATTAAAATATTCAAATAGAAAATTTTGGTTAGTGATTTTGATGCTGATGACATGGTATAAGGAAATGTTACAATATCTAAATACATTGTGTTAAAATCAATCAATTTTAATGATGCACATGATTTTATTTCACAACCTTAATGGTTTTTATGGGATTTTATTATAAGACTACAATGAGAATTATTCTCCATAATATAAAGGAAATGTTATTTCTTTATGTCAAACTCACTGATGCACGTTATTTGATTTCAAAAACATCATATTTTCTATGAATTAATGATAAAATTCGTGAGGTTAAAAAACAAAACCTTATTTGAGTCACAACTTTATACGAACAAACATTATGTTATTATTTCTTAGTCTAAATGTGATATTCATTAATATCAATATCCCAAATTTATAAACCATTTAAAATATTCACAATTACATAATACATTTCATTGATAAATAGAATAACTCTTGTTCTATATAAATAATGAAAAATAATTCATTATCAAAAAAATGATATAAAAAATTTATATTAATGGGGTGAATATAAGGACCCGACCATAAATCTGACACAATATTTAATTAAATGAATCATTCATATTGAGGGTCTTTTCAGGATTGGAGTTTTAGATAATAGTTCATAAGTATTACATCTCAAAATATTACAAAGTAGACACTTCTACCCAGTATCCATTTTTTCATAAAATAAAAAATCCCGAAAAAAAAGTCATGCCTAGTTTAAAATTTAAGACATCATGACTTTCCTTTGATCCCACCCTTGACCCTATTACACATTATGTCGTGTGAAAAAACATTTCAAAAACATGGTATGAGCATAAAAATCTCAGTAAGGGATACAAAAAGAAGGAAAACTAATAGTTTTTTTAAAAAAAAGTAACACATGAATACTTTAACATAAGTAATACTTTTCACCTTTTTGAAGTCCTAAATACTCATTTCTGAATAAAAGATAACTACTTCCCTTTTGTAACCAAAAAATTACTATAAAACTCATATAAATGAAATCATTACATATAAAGTTTAATTTGTACATAAACATACTTAAATGAAATCACCATACCGTTTAATTCTACTCATGTCACTAAATGGATTAGTCATACTGCTGACTTCCATACCCAATGCATTTGAGGTTATAACGTAACCACCTGTCTGGGTTTTCACGGCACCACCCATTATATGGTTTAACACATAACCACCCATAAAATGTCCATGTACCATCACAACACATAAAATATTGCAAATATAAACATTTCACTAATAACATTTCATTTGAAGTCACATGAATTAATTTCAATATATTGATATAATAAATCCATTTTCATAAACCATTTAAAAATGGATTTCTGAATCAAAGTGTCCCATACCACTCTAAAGCTTTTATTGTAATTATAATTTCAAAAAATTAATATCCATATAAATAAATAATGAAAACCATTTTTAAAACATGAACATTAATTATAAATATTTAGAATAATAAATCATTAAAAATTTGAAATCATATTTTAGTTAAACAGTTTTTAACAAAATGAGAGACTCTTGAATAAAAATAATCGAGGAATAACATTCAATCAAAACATTATAATATCATTAGAATAAAGGGATTAATGTTATAATATGTCAAAGGACAATATATACACCCAATAAGAGTAAATTGGTGCAAAATAACCATGAAGTATCAATGGATATGTAAATTGAGATGAAATCCCTTATAAAGATGGTATCCTTAAATTAAGGAAAAATAGATCTCATAATTATGTGTGAAAAATATAAATACACCAAATATATGTATATATTATGCGTAAAACAATAATATTTCTTTCACAAATATTCATAAAATGACATATTCAATAAGTACAAGTTCAACCCACAGAATCGAAATTGGGGTAAGAAGTTCCCTTGTAAAAATTCAACAGCCTAACAGCGTCACTTTATAATTTAGAAAATGAGTTGATGAGAAAAAAATTGGTATCTAAACAAATGGAAATAAATTTTACATCAATAAGGATATAGAATAAGATATCCCAACATAATAAAACATAAATTAAAAGACACAACAAAAATAACTCTTTTAAAAAGAAGAAGGTGAAAGGTTCCCTTACCGATTTGGTAACTTACAAAACATACACCACATGAATGAAGGATCATACAATGAAAATTCAAATAGTCATAAATGAAATTATATTACACAAATAGTAAAATTATTGGAAGTACATACACCACACAAAAGTAAATAGTAGAAAATATAGCCTGAATCTCACAGAAATAAAAAGTGAGATGAAACCCTTTTCAACGTTGTAATCAACTGAGTCATATGAACAAATGTTAATAACCACCAAATTAATCACATAATACAATGAATATAATTAAAATCATGATAATATATTTCAAATGTTAGTACACAATACACCACATGCAATGAATGTGTGGCGAATAATGTAAATCCCACAGAATTAAAAGTGAGATAAGAAAATCCCTTACCTCGTTGTCCGACTTGACACGTTCATTTTTTAATCTCTTAAATAATAAACTAATGTTAATTTATACTTTCTCAATAGCAGTTTTAATGTTTATTATTCCTTTTAAATTACTTATTACCATGTTATAAACACTATGTAATCGTTTAGGTTAATAACAGACGTTTTCTTGATATTTGGTACTTGAGTAAAAAAATGAACACCTTATAATTACAAGTCGTTCATGTGGTAAGAAATCCATTATCTTCAGAATTATATTAATTATTTAGATATCATATATATCATATATATCTAATATATACATGTATTTATAATTGTACATAACATTTAGAGGTATGAAATGAAATACACTGCTCATGGAGACGGTAAGTCGTACGTACGCATGAACGATACTTCAATTTCTATTTATTATTTTAATGGAATAAAAAGAAAAATTATACGTAGTTATATTTTAATTGCAGTATAATATCATATACAATATTATTAACTCCATCCTTTATATTTCCCACATAATTCATTAACGAGTCATATATCTTTAAAGGGGTGGCAGTCCGCACATTCTCTAGTGAGATTATCGTATTTACCAGCTATGGAAACCATAAAGTATTTATAGAAATGGAAAAATACAGAAGCATAAAGAAAACATAAACATAATATATATCAAATATAAATACAGTTCCATCATAATGGCCACCATGAGAGGCGGTTGGAGATATTTGAACAATCATCATTTTGTGAGGTGTTAGTTTTGCATACACAGAGACATTATGTTCTTCACCCATTCGATGGAGGTGTGTGTAAGTGTAGTTTGAATCCTTAACATAACAAAATTCTAGAATATTAAGGATACTGGTGTTGTTACAAAAGAAATTAATAAAAATTATTTTAGGGGTTGGAGAAGTAAAATAAAAGAAAACAATTTAAGATAAATCGTTACTGTTGATTTGGGTAACTCCCTTTGGTCTGAACCAATGGGCTTCTTAAAGTGGCTTCTGCCTATGGTAAGGCTTTTAAAAGGAGGAGAAAGATGTAGAGAGATAAATTGGGTAGAGTTTACAAGATCCAAAAGGCTTTATTGATGTCTGTAATTGGTTAGAATTGTTCTCCTTTTATATGGGAGAGGAGGGGCTCTTTAAGAAAGTGTGATAATATTATTTTATTATATAATGATATTAGGTTTCTAAAGGTCCAAAAAATCATTAACATCGAAAATAAGATGACTCATAGTCGAAATAATATCATACAATGTGAATTGGACAAGATTTGGATGTTATTTTAATATTTATAGTCTTATTCATTTAAATCATTTATTAATGAGGTAAATACTACATCATTTTTGTGTAAAAAATAATTTAATTAATGTGAAGTCTGAAAATTATAAAAAAAATACCTTGATGTAGGAAATCCGTTTAGATTTCCAATGAATATTTATTGTCGAAAATATAATTTATATATCACCATATAAAAATTAATTTACTAAAATAATATTGTTCTTGTCATTTTTCCGTTACATTAAATTAATTAATCTAAAGTGTCATTATCTTTCATAAGTTGCTCAATGTGGTCCCCAGATAGACCCAAAGATGCCCATGGTTGTCCATTACTCATCCAATAAGGTTAGGATAAGTGTTAAGTTAATTTTGAATTATTATAATAATATAATATTCATTTAACCTTGAATTACCCTATTTACCTTTAGCTGCGGTAAATAAAAGTCAAAAGATACTATTCAACAAAATTTATTTTATCATATTGAACCACATTTTACTTCTTTATTAAAACCATGTATGTTAGATTTTTACAATTCAATTCACAAAAGTGGTCAAATTTTATTTAAATTAAAATGTCCGTTTTTTTAATTACTACGAAGTGGTTTCACTATTCATCAAAAATTGATGTTTTTTAGAAAAACACCAATAATGCATACTAATATATATTTTATATTCCAAATTCAAAACATATGTCCATTTTACCATATTCTGAACATGGATGTTCCATTATTTAATTTTAATATTAATTCCTGTTCTCAAAACAAATAGAATGTTTTTAAAAACAATAACTTTCAAAAGATTGATACTACGTTGTGTGAAATATCAAAGTGAAATTAATTCCAATAACCAAAATTTTATTAAATGGTAAAAATATATTCTAATTAAACATTAAAACTAACTAAAAAGATAATATATATATACATAAATTAGATTAGAAATGACTTTTAAATTAATATACAATATTTTACACTATTCATTAAAAATGAACTTTATCAGAAAAATACCAAAAAATTGCCAAAAATAGAATTTGATGTCCCCATTCCAAAGAAGGATTTTATTTCGTCAATTAGAATGAATTAAAGTGACCACAAAAATATTTAAAAAGGGCTCACCATTAAAAGGCAGTAAATCGAACTTTTAATGTAAATTAAGTTTAAAATTAGATTAATTCACATTTTAAGCCTCTAAATTTTATGGGATAAATGTAAATAAACATAAAAAACATGTATAATGATATTGTAGTTAGTTTAGTTCATTACCTCCAATAAAATAGCTTGGAGTTAACTATTATTTAGAATAATAATATTATATTATTAGTGTTCAACGTAAGATTTCAAAGAAACCCGTTGTTGCGTATCAGGTACGCTATCGAACGTAGAAACCCCTTTAAAATAAAATTAATATATAATTTACAAATATTAATAAATATGAAAATTCCATATTCTTCATTTATCTGTGATGCTGCTTCCTTCCCCCTTTTGGGAATTGCGTCCTCGTAATTTTAAAATTGGGCCCGGTGAACTTCATTGAAAGCCCCACATCGAAAAAAGAGTAAATAAAAATTTCACTTTAAAAAAAGGAAGAGAAGTAAAAAAGGTTACCTGAGACAATGGGTACTAGGATTCCCTGAAATCATGGATATGGAGGAGAAAAAAACCATCTTGTTCTGATGGTGAGTGCTAGAAAATATGTTTAGGAGAATGTTAACCACCAGAAAATCACAAATTTGTGATGGGTTAAATAGTCTTGGATTCTCCAATAGGAAACGTTAACAGACAAGGTTTCTGTTTTATGTTAATTTTCATTGAGGAATTTATTTATGAGCTTAACCAAAAACATAAGGAAATATACTTGTCATGTAGACATTAATCTTTTACTATATTTCTAACACAAACTCATATTTCTCTAAATGATGACTATTCCGGATGATTTTTTCACATTAAGAGCGCTATAATCAACCTCGAGAGAATAACATAATCCGCAAAGTGGAACTATATATTTCTCATGTCTTTATACATTAACCAAAACCAATATGGTTAACAGTTGATCAGATAATCCCCAAAAAAGATAATCTTTTACAAAAAGTTAAACTACTCTAAATATCCCAAAAAAATCAAACAAAACTCAATGTTCAACAACGACCATTAAATAAACAGTTGTCCGTATAATTATTCAATGTAATCCTAACTAATATTGAAACCAAAATATCAAAAGGATCAAATCACATGGTCTTCCAAGATAAATCTTAACTTTTATCTCCAAATTATATCAGTTACTCATAAAGAATCATATTGGAAAGTAATTAATCTAATCACATATCCTACATGATAGGTTAATAATTTCCATAGATAACTCAAAATAAACCTATTATTGATTCATAAAATCATCTATCTAAAAAGAATTAGTTATACAAACCAGGGACTTTACGTAGTCTAGTGGTAGGTGATAAATACCAGTCACACTTTGGTTGTGGGTTCGATTCCCACAGCTTTGTCCGACACGACAGGTTATCACACGTTTATCAAGAACTATATAATTTTATAGAATTCCCAAAAAGAGATAAGTTAATCAAAAATAACCATAACATGTTTTAACCATGATGTTTTTATAATAACTTTCATTTTTCATCCCATAAATTTATTAACCTATAATATCCTCAAAATCAAGGATCATATAAACCCAAATTGTTCTTTATAACTATATCCACAAAGGTAAATATCATCACTCCTTGAATAAAATTTTCATATATAAAACATCAGGGTTAAAATTACTATAAAAATTCTTCTAATGTAAATCCCATCATCAAAAGTGCCTTAATACTTTTAAGTATTTCGCCATCCTAAAATATACAATAACACTTGAGTCAAATATTTTTTTACTTCTTACTCATTAAATATTCTTTATGATCCCTTAACCATTCCTTTCAAAATTATTCTCATATACATCATTCCTACAAACAAAATCACGAATCATATCCTAAGAATCAATAATTTCATAACTTATGTTAAGAAATAATCCATACAATTCATTGGTCATTGTCAGTTTCATCTTATTCAATCGGAATGGCATTAGGTTTTGGTAAACAAATATTTGTACGATCCTGGTGACCCCATTCCCAAAACTTCTTCGTAGGACATGTGTTTGTATAATGAACATGCACGCCACATTTAAAACATTCAAATGATCCCTCAGAATGAACTTCATTCCCTATCCTAGAGTCAACTGGATACTTCATTTTTCCAGGGTAGGTTCTTTCTCTTTGACCTTCATTTCCACATCTATAGTATCTTCATATCCCTTTGAAAAAATTTCCTAGGTTTTTCATTCCACATCCTTTATGCATTGGTTTTTGAACATACATTCTGTTATGATTATTTACCAAAACCTAATGCCATTCTGATTGAGGATGAAGAAACTGACAATGACCAATGAATGGTATGGATTATTTCTGAACATAAGAAAACCGTCATAGTTTTCTTCACATCCAATGTACTTTGATTCCTGCTACATCCAACCATTGACTAAAACCAGAATGGTAAGTGTCAGTATATCAGTAAAATCATTATATAATATCTTATGAGGATGGTAAATACTAATATATACTTATTCATGTTATCATAAACTCATTCACTTTATCCAAAATACCTAGGATTATTTCTAAAATCCTAACCATTATGGTAATGTTACTTATGATTAAAGAATACCCTAACCTTTAAAGTTATCTAAACCAAACTATGATACCAACTATAAAGACTTACCCTTAAACCATACATAATATTGAATTAAATGAATAATTCACATTGCGGATTTTTTTTAGGTTTAGAGTATTATAGAATTAGGACATAACTATAACATATCAAAATATTACAATGTAGACACTTCTACCCAGTATCCATTTTTTCATAAAATAATAACTCTTGAAAAAAAGTCATGTCTAGATCCATATTTAAAACATCATGACTTTTTTGTGATCACATCCTTGACCCTATTCCACATTATGTCTTGTCAAAAACATTTCCATAACATGTGATGAGCATAAAAAGCTCAGTATGTGATACACAAAGAAGGAAAACTGTGATTTTTTCAAAACAAAAAGTAAACCATGAATACTTTAACATAAGTAACAATTTTCACCTTTATGAAGTAGTAAATACATTTCACTGAATAAAAGATCATTAAAATCTCATTTATAACCAAAAGATTAACATAAAACTCTTATAAAGAACACATAACATATACAGGTAACTTGGGACATAAACATACATAAATAGAATAACCATATGGTCTACTTCCACACGTATCACTAAATGGAATATCCATACGGCCGACTTCCATACCCAATGCAATGGAGGTTATAGCGTAACCACCCATCATGGTTTCCACAGCACCACCTATCATATTGTTTATCAAAAAACCACCTATAAAATTTCTATGTACCATCACACGACATAAAATATTGAAAATATAAACATTTCACTAATAACAATTCATTTGAAGTCACAAGAAGTAATTTCATGATATTTAAATAATCAATCCATTTTCATAAACCATTTAAAAAAGATATTTTTAAATCAAAGTGTCACATACCAAATTTATGCTTTTAATGGAATTAAAATTTCAAAAGATTATTGTATATATAAATAAATACCGAAAACCTTTCTTAAAACATGGACATTAAAGATAAATATTTATAATAATAAATCATTAAAACATATAAATAGATATTTTAGTTAAATAGTTATTTACAAAATGAGATACTCTTGAATAAAAATTATTGAGGAATAACATTTAATCATAAAATTATTATATCATGAGAATATAGGGATTAAAGATATAATATGTCAACTTAAATTATATACACCATATACGAGTGAATTGGTGTATAACAACAATGAAGTCTCAATGGAAATGTAAATTGAGATGAAATCCATTATAAAGATGGTATCCTTAAATTAAGGATAAATCAATCTCATAATTATGTGTGAAAAATATAAATACACCAAATATAAGTTGATATTATGTCTAAAACAATCAGTGGTCCTTCAAATATATTCATAGGATGACATATTCAATAAGTACAAGTTGAACCCAAAAAATCGAAATTGGGTTAAAAGGTTTCCTTATAAAAATTCGACAGTCAAACGTTGTCACTTTAAAATTAATAAAATGATTTGATGAGAAAAAATGGGTATCTAATCATTTGGAAATAATTTTTACATCAATAAGGATATATTATAACATATCCCAACATAATAAGATGTAAATTAAAATACACAACAAAAATAAGTCCTTTAAAAATAGGAGGGTGAAAGGTTCCCTTACCGATTTGGTAACATACAAACACTACGCTTCATGAAATAAGGATCATACAATGATGATGTAAATACTCCTAAATGAAATTTTATTACATAAAGATAACAATAATGGGATGTACATAAACAAAAAAACTGAAATAATGTCGAATATAGCCTCAATCTGATGAGAATAAAAAGTGATATGAAACCCTTTACTACATCGTAATAATCTTAGTCGTATGACCAAATGTTAATAAACACAAAATTAATCACAGAATACAATGAATATAATGGGAATCATGATAATATATATATCAAATGTCAGTACACAATACACCACAAGCAATGAATAATTGGCAAACAATGGAAATCTCATAGAATTAAAAGTGAGAAAAAAATCCCTTACCTTGTTGTCCAACTTGACCCATTCATTATTTAATCTCCTGAATAATAAAATAATGATAATTTCTACTTTCTTAAGAACCCTTTTAATTTTTATTATTCCTTTTATATTACTTTTTACTGTTTTATAAACATTATGTAATCATTTAAGTTAATAATGGTCATTTTGTCGATTTTTGGTACATGAGTAAAAAATTGAACACCTTATAATTACAAGTTGTTCTTGTGGAAAGATATACATTTTATTCAGAATGATATTAATGATTTAAATATCATATATATCATATATATCCAATATATATGTATTTATAAATGTACATAACATTTATATGTAAGAAATGAAATGCGTCGTTCATGGGGATGGTTAGCTGTACGTATGCATGAACGCTACTTCCATTTCTATTTCTTATTTTAATGGAATTAAAAACATAATGATGCATAGTTATATTATAATTCATTTATAATATCATATAAAATATTATTAACCATCATTTATAAATCCCACATATGATATTAACGAGTCATATCACTTTGAGGGGGCGGTAGTCTGCACATCCTATAATGAGATTATCGTATTTACCCACTATGGATACCATAAAGTATTTATATAAATGGAAAAATACAGAAGAATAAAGAAAAAATAAACATATTATATATAATATATAAATCCAGTGCCATCATAATGGCCACCATGATAGGTGGTTGGAGATATTTCAACAATCATCATTTCGTGAGGCGTTAGTTTTCCATTCACAGAAACATTATGTTCTTCACCCATTAGATGGAGGTGTGTGAAATTATTGTTAGAATCCTTCTCATATAAAATTCCTATTATATTTAGGATAATGGTTTTATTACAAAATAAAGCAATAAATATATTTTATGGTTTGGAGAAGAAAAATAATAGAAAACAATTTAAGAGAAACAGTTAGCTTTAATTTGGGTAACTCCCTTTGGTTTGAAACAAAGGACTTCATGAAGTGCCTTCTTCTTAAGTTCAGGACTATAGTAGGAGGAGAGTTATGTAGGGAGATTAATTGGGAAATGGTTATATAAGGAAAAAGGCTTGATATTTGTGTGTAATTAGATTGAAATGGTCTCCTTTTATAATGGAGAGGAGGGGTTCTTTAGGAAAGTGTGATAATATTATTTTATTATATAAAGATATTCAGTTTCAGAAGGTCCAAAAATCATTAAATTAAAATATAATATGACTCATAGTCTAAATAATATCATCCAATAGTAATTGTATAGGTTTTATATGTTATTTTAATATTTATAATCATATTTTTTTAAATATTTTATTAATGAGGTAAATACTACATCATTATTGTGTCAAAAATATTTTAATTTACGAGAAGTCTAAAAATTGTAAAAAAAAATTATGATTTAGGAAATATATTTATCTTTACAATGAATATTTATAGTCTAAAATATAATATATATGTCAACAAATAAAAATTAAATTACTAAAACTGTTTTTTTATATCATTTTTTCCTTTACATTAAATTAATTAATCTAACGTGTCATTATCTTTCATAAGTGGCTCAATGTGGTCCCAAATTAGACCCAAATATTTACCTGGTCGACCATTACTCATCCAATAAGGCTAGGACAAGTGTTAAGTTTATTTTTAATTATTATAATATTACAATATTCTTTTAACCTTGAATTCCCTTTTTACCTTTTGACGCTGTAAATAAAAGTCAAAAGTTACTAATCACCAAATATTATTTTCATCTTATTGAACCAAATTTTACATCATGATAACAACCATGTATATTGGATTTTCAAAATTAAATTTAGAGAAGTGGTAACATTTCAATTAAATGAAAAAGTCAGTTTTTTTAATTACTACTAAGAGGTTTCACTATTCATAAAAAAGTGACGATGTGCAAAAAAATACAAAAAATTCAGCCTAAGCAATATTAGATATTCCAAAGTCAAAAATTATTTCTATTTTACCATATTCTAAAAATAGAAGTTGAATTAATTAATATTAAAAATAATTGCTGTTATCAAAACTAATAGTGTGTTTTTAAGAAAAAATAACTATCAAAAAATTGATACTTGTTTATGTCAACTTTCAAAGTGAAATTAATTCCAACGACCAAAATTGGATTAAATGGTAATGATATATTCTAATTAAATGTTATCACCAATTAAATAGATAATTTAACTATATAAATAAATTATATTAAAAATGACTTTTGAATTAAAAGACAATATTTTTCAGTATTCATTAAAAATTGATCTTTATCAGAAAAATTCCAAAAAATTACCAAAATTAAATTTTGATGTCCCCATTCTAAAAAAGGATTTTATTTGGTCTATTATAACTTATTAATGTGACCAAAGCTATATTTAAGACGGTTTTTCTATTAAAAGGTGGTAAATGGACATTTTAATGTATATTATGCTTAAAATTAGATTCATTCACATTTTAAGACTTTGACTTTTATAGGATAAATGTAAATAAATTTAACAAACATGTATAATCATATTGTAGTTTGTTTTTTCATTCCCTTTAATACAACATCTAGGAGTTCACTACAATTTATAATAATATTATTATATTATTGTGTGCAATGTAAGATTTCAAAGAAACCGGTTGTTGCATATCGGGTACGCTATCAAACATAGAAACCCCTATAAAGTAAAATTAATATATAATTTACAAATATTAATAAATATGAAAATGTTATATTCTTCATTTATCTGGGATTTTACAGTTAATATTCTAAACGTTTTATAACTCTACGATTAATCCACTTGGAAAAGATAGATCTTATGTTCTTACCTCTAATGTACCAATTGTGGACCCATTTCTTAAATATTAATCTAGTTCTCAATTAATAATTTTTCTTTATATATCCAAGTTTATTTTTATCATGAATGATTTATAATACATCCTTTTTAATCAATACCCAAGACTAAAAAATGGTGATATAAAAAACAATAGCATCCAAATTCATAAAATACCACTATTTAATACAACTTTTCATCTTTATGTACTATTTTAAAACTACTCTATGTTTGTTGAAGACACTACGACACTTTGTCATAGGTACCTCTCTTAAGTTCCAAAAACCCATGCCTGATATTCATTTAAATGGATGAAAGAGAAGATCAAATCTCCACATAATTAATGAAGTTCATTAATGAATTAAATTAATGAACCTATTAATTATCCCAACAGTGTGGTTAAACAAACAATTGTAATCGGCCATTTAATGGTATGAGAACCCAGTGGTGCTACCATCGCTGCTCAATAGTTAAAGGAAAAAATAAAATAACTCGTTGAGTTATTTTATTATGTTTTTTTTGTAATGTCCAAAAACTACATTTTTTTTCTAACCCTCTAAAGTCGACGTTAATATTTATTTAATCAAATCATTGCGCAACAAACTCAACGTTTCCCTTTTATTTTTAATCCGAGCACCAATTCAATAGATAAAAATTGTTGCCCATATGTTTAAATAATATATCTTAAACAAGTTCCAGAATTATTAACAGTCACTCTCAACCCGCACAAGTCGAGGATAGGCTCCGCCTATGGGGAACGTGCCTTCACGAGCTAAACCGTACTCTTGGATTTTCTAAGCTGACTTACCATTTAGAAGTTAAGGATTTTACAATAACATAATTGTTACTTACTTATTTTATTTATGTCTAAAAACTAATTTCAACTCGTGGCCCTGGATGGCCAATGTTAGGATCTGCCTATGTAGATCATACCCCCATGAGTTCAATGGTGGTATCATATTTTTAATCGGAGTCACCGTTTGTGAGTTATAAGCATTTGAAAATTAAAATAATTTTATTTAATTATTTTATTTACCCTTATGCATTTTTCGGTTTTCTCACTAGAGGCCTGCGCTGACTAAACTTATGTCGCACATAGGGTAATCCTGACATCATGAAAACAATGGTACCCTCTAATATGACTTTATCATGACCGGTACTCAGGGGCCCATGCTGTCACTACCCAAAGCCTTCCTTCCCTAGGCCAGGGGTTGACGACTAGCATCATAAAGGTGTGTCCCTAAAATGGGAAGGCATTTCATTTAAACCTATACACACACATATAGGGTACAGAAGACACAAGTATAACACAATAGAAGAAGAAAGGTTAAACAACGACTAAAAACAACCATATAGTGTAAATGTAAGTATTGAAGTAAATGGTGAATTAATACAAGGCCTACTAAAATGGAAATACAGTAAAAAGGGGGAAACCACCATATGAGATTTACCACCAAGGATTGTACTTAAAGGGTAGTTACATCTCTTCCCTTCGGCTCTCCATGTCAACCGATCACCTCCGTGCACCATCATGTTTTGGATCCCTGAGACTCGGTTAATGTTTCCCATCATCTTTAAAAGACAAAACATGGTATGGGTGATGCCCGTCCAGGGGTGAGTATAACAATACCTAATAAGGACCCCGATACACCAAATGTTCTCTCATAATTCCAAAAATGAAAACCAACAAAGCAAGAACTCTATCACAATGCACCAAGAAAAAGAATCAGCTCAAACCAGGTATAAAATTCAATGTTTAGGAATAAATATATTTAGTCTTCAGCTATATCATTTTATTCCATTAGAATGATTCCACAACTGAACCACGAAGGTTTTTTTCCATTGTTGATCCACACAGGGTCGTATGTCGATGATCCATGATGGGCCTCTCTACGGTCAGCCCTCGTCAGGTCGTGCACTTCTAATTCTCATGGGGTTACTAGGATGGTGATCCACTGAGGGTTACAATGATGTTGATGCACACAGGGTCTCTATGATGCTAATCCACACAGGGACTCAATCATGGTGATCCACATAGGGTTGCTATGATGTTGATCCACATAGGGTAGCTATGACGCTGATCTGCACTGGGTCACTATGATGATGATCAACACAGATTCACTATGATTTTGATCCACATAGGGTCACTATGATGCTGATCTACATAGGGTCTTTATTCAATTGACAGCCATCCACAAGATTTTCTGCAGTCGTTGAGCATGAGTTTCATATAATCTAGTTCTCAAGATAACATTTGTGCCTCAATAACCACGAGGTTCCACAGAGGTGTAACTCAAAGGACCTCCATGTCATAACGATTCCAACATGATAGACGGTGTGTAAATCATACACATAGTCTATGAGTTATAAGTGTTTTCGTACCGAGGGTCCAGTTGGATTCAGGTTCAATCCAACACTTCCATAGTCCAACATTCACCAAAACATAGGTGGTGTATCTCCAAAGGAACCTCTTGTTACATTTATTCCAGTGCCATAGTATGTTTTTCAAACGGACGTCTGATTTGTTAGATACAACCTTTAAAGGGTATCTGGGCCGAAAAGTGTCAGGGTCCGGTCCGTCGCACTCCGACTTGATCCAGGTCTGACCTTGCCGGCCCCGAACTAGCTGGGCTGGCATGAGCGAGCTGGTCAACATCAGCCTCGGTTCGGTGGGCTACGGACCAGCCTGACTCTACTGTTGGGCATGATCCACATAGGGGTTTCTCCCCCTCTCGAATAGACAATGTCCGTTCGGTTTTTAACGGTAGCACCTTGTGGTTCCCCTCCTGTCAGTGGGACCCATAAGGCACGGGTCCCCTCCATCGCGACTCGAATCTGTGGCCTCCTTCCACGGAACACGACGGCACGCCACCCACATCCACCATTGTGGGATGATGTCGGCCTCCCCTACAGTTCGTCGTGGTCCCAACGGGTTCCACCTCTCTTCCCCGGCCGGTGACAGTCGCCCGCCACTGGCCTCCCCCACACACAGCCACTGGCTACCGTCACCCACTAGTATCATGCTGGAGGGGAATCAGTGGGCCACTCGGTGAGCATCAGTGGGCCATTTTTCTTTTTGACTGCACTTACAGGCCTCCCAAGATGCTGATAATACTGTGTGACTCCTGGATTTATTCTCCACCATGCTATCTAGTTACCCACAATGAATGAAATCATAGAAAAAATTGTAGAGGGGTTGGACCTTATTTGGTTCTCCTACACCATCTGCGTTAGTCATATATTAATGGTGAGAGTTCAAATATCATTGAGGGAAGACTAAACCCCGTTCAAAACTCCTTCAAAACCACCCACATGTTTTTTTCGAATAGAATATTAACTTATTTTGGTTAATTCTTGTTCTTCATGTTTTTCATGGATGATAGATTAAAACCAAATCACTTGAATTTAAAAAAAACCCTACCTCGTGTCCATTTGATTTCATTGCGAATGCAGAAGAAGTGTCCACGTCCGAGGGTGTTTGGGACGAAGTAAAAGATTCACTTCCTTTAGAACTCTTTGTTAAATACTCCAACGGTCATCGAAGCCTCATTCTAGTTTGGTGGCAGACATAGCGGTACTTCGTCAGAGGCTCCACTCTTGAGTGAACGAAACCCATGTTTAGGCTTCATTTAAATTTATTAATGTGAGGATAAATTCACTACACAATTAAATAGGTTCATTAATTAATTAAATTAATGAACCTATTAACTCTCCCAACGGTGCGGTTACACAACCAAGTGTAACCGGCCATTTAATGTTCTAACAACACAGTAGTCCTACCACTACAGCTCAATAGTTCTAAGAAAGTATAAAATAACTCATTGTGTTTTTTTATTGTTAATATTTTGTAAGGTCCAAAAAATAACTTTTTCATCTGACCCTTGTCTGTCAAAGTTAATATTTCCTTAAGAAAATCTCAGTGCTGAAAATTCAACGGTGCCCGTTAATTTGTAATCTGATCACCGATTGAAATGACAAAAACTTCCCCCCACAAATTTATTGAATGAAACTTATAAAAAAGTTCCAAAATTATTGTTATCCACCCTCAACCCACATCGTTCAAGGTTAGGCTTCGCCTTAGGGGAACAGACCCTCACGAGCTCAGCGGTACTCTCAGATTTTCAATCTGAGTTCCTATTTATAAATTATGAATTTTACAATAAAATAATTGTAACTACATTCATGCTTACCCTTCTTCATGA
This sequence comes from Viscum album, assembly GCA_963277665.1. Classification (NCBI taxonomy): domain Eukaryota; kingdom Viridiplantae; phylum Streptophyta; class Magnoliopsida; order Santalales; family Viscaceae; genus Viscum; species Viscum album. The sequence continues at coordinate 1,565,509,990 of OY728147.1, forward strand.
TATGGATTTTCTTTGGCCTAGAAAACACATGAATAAGCCCCTGAGTTACCAACCTCCAAGTCCCGAGGTCATCTATTCTCACCAGTATAATATTTTTTATTTCCCTTTGTATTTTCAAACTAATAAATGATAAATTAATCATATATCATTGTCTCACTTATGAGAATAGGTGTAACAAGTACTGACTCACCAACCACTATATTTCATGATGGAGAACATCATTGTCTTTCATATAATGCATCAAAAAGAAATTTTTGATTAATTCATGGGATATATTTTTTTGAGATCTCCAAAAGATTCAAATGATTCTACCAAGTAATGAAAAATTTAAAAGTAAGGCTCATAACATGTCCACCATAATAAACCCCATCCTCTTAGATTTTCCAAAAAATTTATTACTGATAATCTTTTCTTTGATGAAATTTTGATTCCATAAACTTTTGATGACCCTTTAAGAAATGTGATGTAAAACGGGGATCTACATGAGAAATGAATCATAATGGAAACCCATGAAACTGAAATATCACCCAAAGGTATAGGTTACCCAAGTCATCATTAGTGAATTTCCCACATATATGTAATAAATCAGATACCTTTGTTAGCTGATCCATGATCACCCACAAAACCTCTTTATTTCATGTTGTCTAGTTTACTCCAATTAGAATCCCATAGTCATATCATCCAAATTACATTCCTGAATTTTTAAAGGATAAAATAGTCTATTAGGTTTTTGATGCTCTATTTATAACTACTAATCGGTCTAGCATCAATCCAGATATACATTTATCTCTTTCTTTATCCATGGACACCATCACTTCTTTTAAAGGATATCATGATTATCTGTCAATATTGTATGTACAACCCAATTAGAAGCATATAATTATTTCATGACCTCACCATGCATCCCAATAAGAACAAAAGTATGACCATGGACACGAAGAACCTATTCACTGTCAATGCACTATCACTATGGGTGCTGCATAAAATATTTTAGTCCCTTAGGGAAAAAACTCTAGATCTAATTACATTCCTCCTTTTAATAAAATTCTGAATTGAGGGAACACCAAAGATGTATATTAGAGTTTCTCACCAGTGAGAATCTTGAATATCATGATACATATCTGCAAAAGCCTCATCAACTACAACTCATCACAAGATTGCCACATTGCCTCTAGTTATTTCTTAATACTCAAGGCATCTATAATTACCTTACCCTTTCATATATTATATGCCGTGTCCGTGTCAAAAGAGAATACATACTCAACCCACAACATCTACTGAATGATTTTGTCCCATGGTGAAATGATATACGTTATGCCATTTTAATCCCCATAGACCATGAATCGTTCATTGAACAGGAAATTTCTCTAGTATATCATGATATCTAACATCATAAAAAACTCCAAATCATTATTGGAATACATCCCCCAATTTGGACTCAAATTTATGGAGTCATAAGTAATTAATTTATTCTAATATATAAGGAATTATCCAATCCAAACTCCTCATTTTTCATAAAACATGAAATACTCTTCACCCCAATTAGGTAATTTTAAGAATGCTGTTGAGTTTAACCATCTCTTCAATTCCTTTAAAGCCTCCATGCAAGTATATGATGAAACAAACCTCACCCCTATCTTGGGGAAATGGAAACTTGACTCTTCCAAATGGAATAATTCATTGAAAATACACTAATAGTAGGATTCTAGACCCATAAATCTCTATATATTAAATATGATATTTATTCACTCCCCGAATACCACATCAACCTCATTCTCAAAGTCCATATACACTCTATCCTCTAAGATGATGACTCCCCTTGATTTATCCAAATAAATTAAGAAATTAAATTGAGATAATAAAGTAGTATAAATTCAATTACCTCTCAGTATACTCAGTTTGATTTCAATATGTTGGGTATTTTCACATCTAGACTGGGAGTATAGAAATGCGTCTTCGATGAAAACTACAAAAAATTATTTATATGTTGATAGAAGATCTGATTTATCTAGTCCAAGGAAAATTTGTATTAATTATTTCGAAAAAAATCATAAATATGACACATTTCAGTTATACCTACTCCAAAAATTTGTTTGGGTATATCTAATGGTGTCACCCTCAATCGATGGTACCTTGAACTCATTCCAATCCTAGAGAATATATGTTCGACTTTCTGAAAATTGAATTGATCATTATTACGTGGAGGGGAATATCAATTCATGATTATCATATCACATAAACTCTTGTAATACATATATAAATGCATGGTTCTATCTATAATATTAGAAAATAAAATGTGGACACATGATGGTGATGTGCTAGACCATATGAGTCAGTTAGCTTCTCGTTCTCCCTATTAAACTATCATCCCCCAAATCTCCATTCATTCGATCCTATAAAGTCCGACATAAATAGGTTGAACTCTATGAACCATCTCATGAGTAAACATGATCCAACACTCAGGTGGTAAGTCAAAAAGGTGTTCTAGAATGAAATATGAATTTTTTCAACTACTAGAGTGAAAATAATCTAATAAAACTCACAATCATCTATAATAACGATCTTTATATGTGATGTGATCCAATAAGTTTTTTTACATAGCTAGTCCTTCATGAATAGCTTAATGATCCCATTCAACATGAAAGAAAAATATCTCCCCTTCTTGAGATGGAAAGGTAACTCTACTTTGATAATATTTGATATCTTCATGCTATTAAACATTCCAATTCATATAAAAAATAAAATAAAATCATTCTATTTTCATAAAAAACGACACCCATGGAAAATGGTAACCACAAATTTTCATAGAACATTACATACAAAATCGAAGACCCTCTTATCTCTCCCATAAGGGAATATCAATTATCAAAAACCCATATATGTTTTCTGAATCCAAACCAAATCCATTGATTAATTGGGTAGATTTAAAAGAATGAGATGATACTATATAAATAAATTAAATGGTGTATTCTATAAGAATCGTACCTCTAACATTAAGATGGAAAACTTCTATAATAATATTCATATGTTTTATAACATGAAATAGACTCTCGTATATTTTCTACTCTACATCATGAGTCGCTTATTGTAGTCTTTCCTATAGCTATTATCACTCTCAATCAGGGTACGAACCCCCCTACCATGACACTAGTTACCAATGAAACTCCAGATACCAGTCTACTAATGGGTAGCTAAGTCCCTCCCCAACTTTGATATTTGTTATTATCATCTATCACTTATATATTGTAGAGTTCTCCAGAATAATTCATGTTGGTGACCAATCATAACAAAATCGTGACACTATATTATAGGGAATGGATAATACCATCACTTGTATACAGTCTTATCACACAGGGTCGTATGTCACTGATCCATGAAGGGTTTCTCTAAGGTCGGTCCTCGTCAGGTTGTGCACGGCTAATTCACAAAGGGTCACTAGGATGATGATCCACAGAGGGTCACTATGATGCTGATGCAGATAGGGTCGATATGATGTTGATCCACACAGGGACGCAATGATACTAATCCACACAGGGTTTCTATGATGTTGATCCACAGAGGGTAGTGATGATGCTGATCTCCAGAGGGTCTCTATGATGATGATCAACAATGATTCACTATTATGTTGATCCACATAGGTTTGCTATGTTACTAATCTACAAAGGGTCTCTATTCAATTGATAGACAACCATAGGATTTCCCGCATTTGGTGATCTTGAGTTTCATTTAATATAATTTTGAAGATATTAGTTTTTCCTCAAAAACAAAGAAGTTCCACATAGGTGTAACTCAAAGAACCTCCATGTCATAACTGTTCCAACGCGATAGATGGAGCATCAATCAGACACCTGGTCTATGAGTTATAAGTGTTTTAGTACCAAGGGTCTGGTTGGAATCGGTTTTGATCCAACCCTTCCATAGTCCAACTTTCTCCAAAACAAAGGTGGAGTATCTCAAAAGTGCAGTTTTTTTACAAGTATTCCAGTGTTGTAGATGGTTTTTCAAATGGACGTCGGATTTTTGAGATACAGCCTTTTAAGGGTAATAAGGCCAAAAAGGGTCATGGTTAGGCCTCCCCATCCCAACTCAGTTCAGGTCAGACCTGGCCCGCCCCAAACCAGCTGGGCTACCCAAGCAATCTAGGTCACGACTGCCATATCCCACTAGGCTAATGACCGGTCGGACCCAACTACTGGGCACAACCCATGTGGGGGTCGCTCCCCCTCATGAATGGAAAAAGGTCGTTCAGGTTTTAAAGATGACACCACATGGTGCCCCTGTTGTCAGCAGGACCAATAGGGCATGGGTCCACTCCGTCGCGACTCAAAGCCATGGCCTCCTTCAATGGTGCATGACGGCGCGCTGCCCATAGCCACCACAGTTGGATGATGTCGGCCACCCCTACAGTTTATCATGGTGAAAACAGGCCACACCTCTCTTCCACAGTCGGCAAGAGCCGCCCGCCACCGGCCGCCATCGCCCGCTGCCGCTGGCCACCCTCACATGCAGCCGCTCGCTGCCGTCGTCCACCAGTGTTGTGCTGGTGGGGCGTAAGTCGGCCACTGGGTGAGCATCAGTGGCCCAATTTTCCTTCTTATTGCACCTACGGGCCTCCCAGGATTCTGCCAACACCGTGTGACTCCCAGATTCATTTTCCACAATGGTTTTTGTTTGACCACAAGGAATGAAATCAAAGAAACAACATCAGAGGGTTTGGGCCTTATTTTGTTGCCCACACCCTCCGCGTTAGTAATAAAATAAGGGTAAGAGTTCAAATATCTTAGAGAGAAGATTAAACGTCGTTCAAAACTCCCTCAACAACAACCCACAATTTTATACGAATAGAGGATTATCTTATTTTGGTTAATTCGTGTTCATCATGTTTTTCATGGATTAGAGATTAAAACCATATCACTTGAATTTACACAAAAATCGTTACCTCTTGTTAATTTGAAGTCGTTGCGAATGATGAAGAATTATCCACGTTCGAGGGTGTTTAAGACGAAGGAAAATATTAACATCCTTGGGCACTCTTCATCAAACCCTCCAACGGTCATCGAAGCCTTATTCAAGTTTGGTGGGAGACATAGTGGCACTTTGTCAGAGGCTCCACTCTTGAGTGCAAGAAACCCATGCTTGAACTTTGTTTACATATAAAAAATTGAGGATCAACACATCACACAATTAAAGTGGTTTATTAATGAATTAAATTAATTAACCTATTAATTCTCTCAACGGTGCGGTTACACAATCAAGTGTAACCGGAAATTTAATGGTCTGAAAACCCAGTGGTCTTGCCACTACCTCTAAATAGTTATAAGAAAGTATAAAATATCTCATGGTGTTTTATTATTATTATTTTTTGTAATGTAAAAAATTTAACTTTTTTGTATGACACTTTTTGGTCGAATTGAAGATTTATATAATAGAATCTCAGCGCTGTGAATTCAATGGTGCCCCATAATTTTAAATCTGATCATCGGTAGAAATGACCGAAATCGACCCCAGCACATTTATTGAATGTGCCGTATAAAAAAGTTCCAAAATTATTATTAGTCACTGTCAATGCATGCCGGTCAAGGTTAGGCTCCACCTAAGGGGAACACACCCTCATGAGCTCAGCGGTACTCTCAAACTTTCAATCAGTGTTCCAATTTATAATTTATGAATTTGACAATAAAATAATTTTAACTACGTGCATGCTTCCTCTTCTTCATGATATGGATTATCCTTGGCCAAGAAAAGACATGAATAAGCCCTTGGTTGACCAACTTCAAATTTATGTGGTCATCTATTCTCACCATTATAATATTTTTGGTTTCCCTATGTATTTTCCATCTAATTTATGATAAATTAAACATATATCATTGTTTCATTGATGAGACAAGGTGAAATGAGTGTCGAATCACAACCTTTATCTTTCATGATGGATAACAACATTGCCTATCATATAATGCATCAAAAATAAAATTTTGATCAATTCATGGGATATATTATTATTGGAGATCTCTAAATGATCCAAACGATTCAGCAAAGGAATGCTAAAATAAAAAACAATGTCTCATAACATATCCACTAGAATAAACACTATCCTCTAAGATTTTACAATAAATTTATTATTGATAATCTTTTCATTGAAGAAATTATGATTCCATCCCCTTTATTAACCCATTATGAAATGTGATGTAAAATGGGGATCTCGACCAGAAATGACATTTCATGGAAAACCATGAAACTGAAATATCACCCAAATGAATAGGTTACCCATGTCATCATTAGTTAATTTCCCATAAATATGTAATAAATGAGATACCTTTTTTAGTTGATCCATGATCACCCACACAACGTCTTTATTTCAAGTTGTCTATGTTAATCGTATTAGAATCTCGTTGTCATATCATCCCAATTCCATTCCAGAATTTATAAAGGATAAAATACCCGAGTAGGTTGTTGATGCTCAGTGTTTAACTATTAATCGATCTAGCATCAATCCACAAATCCATCTACCTCTTTATTTATCCATGGACACCATCACTTCCTATATAAGTTATCATGATTATTTTCCAATATTGTATTTACAACCCAATTCGAAGAATATAATTATTTCATGACCTCTTTATGTATCCTTATCGGAACCAAAATATTATCATTGACATAAATAACCTCTTCAGTATTAATGTGCCATCACTATGGGGGATCCATAAAATATTTTATTCACTTAGTTAAAAAAAACCTCTAGATCAAATTAATTTCCTCCTTTTAACACAATTCTTAATTGAGGGAACCCCAGAGATGTATATTAGAGTTTCTCACCAGTGGGACTCTTTAATATCATGATAAATATCTACAAAAGACTCATAAACTGCAACTCATCACTAGATTCCCATATTTCATCTAGGTATTTCTTACAACTCAAGGCATCTACAATTACCTTACCCTTTCATAGAGTATACTCCATGTCGATGTCAAAAGACATCAGATACTCAACCCACGACATCTACTGAAGGATTGTGTCCCATGGTGAAATGATATACTTTATGCCTTTTTAATCCATGTAGACAATGAATCATTCATGGAACTTGTAATTTCTATAGTATACCAAGAAATATAACATCATAGATAACTCTAAATCATTAGTGGAATACATCCTCCAATTTGGACTCAAATTTATGGAGTCATAAGTAATTAATTTATCCTAATCTATAAAAAAATATCCAATCCAAAGTCCTCATTTTTCATAAAACATGAAATACTCTTCACCCTACTCAGGTATGTTTATAAATGGTGTTGAGTTTAACATTCTATTCAATTAATTGAAAGCCTCCATGCAAGTATATGATGAAACAGAACTCACCCCTATCTTAAGGAAATTGAAACATGACTCTTCAAAATAGTTTAATTCCTTGAAAATCTACTAATAGTAGGATTCCAGACCCAGAATTCTCTACATATTAAATATGATAATGATTCACTCCAAAAATTCAACATCTACCTCCTTCTCCAAGACCATATAAACTCTATCCTCTACAATGATGACTCCCATGAATTTATCCAGATAAATTAAGAAATGAAATGTATATGAAGTAGTACATATTCAATTACCTCTCAGTATAGTCAGTTTTATTCCAAGATGTTGGGTATTTTTATCTCTATACTTAGAGTATAGAAATGTGGCTTCGATGAAAACTAAAAAAATTATTTATATATTGATAGAAGATCTGATTTATCTAGTCCAAGAATAATTTTTATTCATTTTTCCGAAGAAAAAACTAAAAAATATGACACATATTAGTTATACCTACTCCAAAAAGTTGTTTGGGGTATATCTAATGGTGTCACCCTCAATCGATGGTATCTTGAACTCATTATAATCTTGGAGAATATTTGATCAACTCTCTGGTAATTGAATTGATCATTATTACATGGAAGGGAATATCAATTCTTGATTATCAAATGGAATAAACTTTTGTAACCCATATATAAATGCAAGGTTCTATCTAAAAAATTAGAAAATTAAATGCGGAAACATGATGGTGATGTTCTAATCCATAGTAATCACTTAGCTTCCAGATCTCCCTACTAAACTATCAGCCCCAAATCTCCATGCGTTCGATCCTATAAGGTCCATCATTAATAGGTTGAACTCTATGAACCAGCTCAAGAGTAAACATGATCCAACTCATAGGTTGTAAGTCAAATATATATTCTATAAGGAGATATGAATGTGGTAAACTACTAGATTGACAATAATCTATTAAAACTCACTATCATCTATAATAAATATTTCTATATGTGATGTGATCCAATAAGGTTTTTACATAGCTGGTCCCACATGAATAGCTTAAAGATCCCATTCAACATGTTAGAAAAATATATTCCCTTCGAGAGATGGAATGGTAACTCTCCTTTGATAATATTTGATATCATCATTCTATTTAACCATCCAGTTCATATAAAAAATAAACTAAATTCATTTTATTTTTAGAAAAAACTACACCCATTGAAAATGGAAACCACCAATTTTCATGGAACATTCTTTAAAAAATCTAATACACTCTTATCATACCCCTAAGAGAATATCTATTTAAAAAAACCCATAAATGATTTCTGAATCTAAACCAAATCCTTTGATTAATTGGGTAGATAATAAGGAATGAGATTATCTTATTTAAAAACAAATGAAATTGCGTATTCTATAAGAATCGTACCTCTAACATTAAGATGAAAAACTTCTATACTAATATGAATATATTTTATAACCAGAAACAGACTCTCCTATATTCCCTACTCTCCAGCATGACTCTCTTATTAAAGTCTTTCCTATATATATTATCACTACCAAATGGGGTACCACACCCCCTATCATGACCCTAGTAACCAATGGAACTCCATATACCAGTCTACTAATGGGTAGCAGAGTCCCTCCCCAACTTTGATATTTGTTATGATCATCCATCACTTCCATATTGTAGAGTTCTCCAGCATAATTCTTGTTGGTAACCAATCTTACCACAATCATGACACACTATTATTGGGAGAGGATAATACCATCACATGTATACTGTCTTATCACACTGATATCACTCCACCTGGTTGTGGGACAAAGATGATAGTCCACATCCTTATCTTACATACCCCACTACCTTTGATAATGCTTCCAAAGAAACACTTATTGATGCCTAAAGAGGAATACCCCAATCAACTCACTAGAACCTCCTTCCCACCACTTTAGGACTACCTCATTTTACCTTTGGTGATAAGATCCTGATATATCATGTATGTGTAATTCATTAGTGGTAATACATTCAATCACAACTTAATTTTACACCAATGCTGATTCTGAAACTGCTTCACCCAATATATAACATATATATCCAAATATATAGAAACATTCTACAGGTTTATGAAATGACCAATTTAGTACATCGAAGGAATGCACCCTATTATCATGTTTATGAACTATAGTTATCTTTTATCCCTTAGATTCACTATGTAGATGTGACTTCAGATGCTTTTCTTGGTCCCTTTAGAAGTCATATACCCATTTCTTCTATCTACTATCATGATTTACCACTACTGTGTGACCAGTATTTAATGTATATAGGTGGAAAGATGCACCATCTTCTACAAGAGTGTCGATAGGTGACTAATGATTTTAAGGATCTAGAACTATAATGCCTGAGGTACTCCCTCTACAATGAACATGGGTCTGAATTATAGTGAAAAATCCATCATTATATCAATAATATAAAAAAAATTCATGATTATACTACCACTCTATGGTTCACCTGATCTATGAGAAAATATCACTAAATTGACCTTTTATCAGATTCCTCAATTCTAATTGATGTTTTGGATCCACTCTCTAAGGTATGTTCTTGTTACCACTTTCTTTATATTAAATAGGAAAAGGAAATACAAGAATATTTAACTATAAGAGTCAATACCCACCTCAGATGATAATGTTCATAACATGATAAATTTTAAAAAGGAAATATTGGAAACATATAACCATATACACATGGTAACATCATTTTTTTTGATCAATAATAAAATTAAAATGTTTTAATAAATTAATTTACCCCTTTTAATATATATTTCATGAAAATAATGATTCAAAAAAATGAGAAATTCAGGATAAAAGTACATTATACATTCCTTCTATGATGCATGTGTATAAACCATCGTGTATATGGATTTATGAGTAAACTATATAAATAAAAATATAACTCAAAAATTGTATCATCCAAGGATAAATAGTATCATAGATGAATCAAGAAGATACCCATGAATAAAAATCTCAATCCTTAGTCATGGGTTTTCCCCATCACATGGGTTAGTTACACTCATTTAATACATAATTTTATGATCTAACACATCTTAATCTCATTTATACACTCCCAATATAGTTTAAAAATGAATATAACACTCCCATTAATGCCCATTTGTATCATACCCAGCATGGATCTCCATCTCATTAATGAGACAGACTAACATGAATTTCAATCACATCTACCCTTAAAAAATATATTTTTAACTACAATTCATGGTCTAATAAATAATGTGTAGAGACTAAACCCATTGATACCAAATAAGAGTGACAGTGGAACCATGATATAAAAGCTTTATAAATCAACTCCAGAAGATAAACAAAAAAATCAATACACGATATCCTAACCATGAAATGTTCTACTGAATGTCATAAAATCAACCAACTCAATGATAAAATCATAAATAAATACCCACAAAACTAGTCCAAAAAATACATTCTTGGTCCCATATCCATGATCTAGTCCCTGTTAGTAAAATATAAATCATGTAAGTGGACATTTTACCATATCTATAAATGTATCCATGAATTCTTCCTAGATACTAAATGGTATCTTCAGTATTGTGTGAATATAAATCATTAGGCCTTCAACAAAAATGTTTAAACATGTCCGGTTTTAGTAATACCACATGAAACCATACCCCACACAAAGACATTAAATATGAATTAAATATAGAAAATTTAAATATACTTACTGACCCCCAGGCTCTAACTAGTTACTTTATATCTACTATAAATTCAATGACACAATATTTGATGTATATGTACATACCCACAAATTGGTATAGTTATAGTATCCATTTAAGATAAATAATATAAAAAATACCTGAGGATAATTTTCACTCCTGAGGTTTACTACATATTCATTCCATATCAAGACCATGGAGAACTCCAATGATATGGGTTACTTATATATTCAGTTTACAATAGTCCCACATCAGATTCACATGCCATAGGTTAATTACAAATTGAATATAAAATAGTTCGAATACCTTCCAAATTATCAAATATTAAAAATATGTTACCTTTATAAAAATCTTGTTGGTTCATTCAAAATTAAAATTATCATTCCAATTATAGTTACATGCCAATATTACATTATTCAATGTTCTATTTAAATGTTTTTTATTCATATATCAATTAGATACAATTCCAATACACATACTAATTATGACTATTTTCCATTTAAAATTTGAATTGGGTCGAATTAAAACTCACAAGATAGGCCATTCCATAAACAAACCTCAAATATAGTTATAAAGTAATACATTTGTAGATTCAAATATCCAACCAATGGTCAAGAATAGATACACCACTCTATTACATGAATGGATATTGATTCATTTTCAAACTATCGTAATGGGATCTGTTGGAGGCCTATGTAAGACAATTCAATCTATATTAATATATTCTAATTGGAAAAGGTCATGTGAAATGTTTGAAATTATAAATTAAAAATGAATACATAAGGGAAAATGTTTAGACCACTTACATCAAATGTATTGATAAATAATTAAAAATATCAATCACTTGAATAATTAGGAAACACCCAAAATACATAAGGATTTTTTAGATCCACCACATAAATGATGAAAGTAAAAGGATTGTTGAAAAAATTTGGGCAATTAATAAATTATTGGAATGAAATAAATATTCTAAATTTAATTCTCTATCCTAGGATAAAGGAATTTAATATAAAATTTAAATAGTTACAAGAACCCATGAAAAACGCTTCATGATCGTTAATCATTATCTATTGTCATATGAGGTGTATTAATGAAATAATAGAGGGTTTTGGGTGGATAAATGATTATTATAAGCCTAAATTTAGTTTTCCAGATAAGTGATACTTTCTATCTAGTGGTGCCTATAAGAAAAGATATACCCTAGGAAACCCCATCCCTAAGCCAATGAGTATCCACCCACTAGCTAATGAGATTCTTATAGGAATCATGTTCCTACATGTTACAACTAGTTGTACAGTTATCTCCCTAATGATTTGGTTGGATATGGGCCTATCAACCACCTTTCTTGGAGTACTATAATTGTCCTTCTGTTGTATTCATTAATAACAGCACTCCAATGTTCCTCCTCTAATCCCCTAAGAACTATCAAAGCACCAATTTAACTATATAAAAGGATCATTTATAAAATTATAATGGAATAAATTACAAATTTATTGAATAAATTACATGGATGGTGAAAAGGGTCTTATACTATTTGGAAATATAGTTCATTTGGTCTTATTGTTTCGGTAGTGTGGTTATAACCAATAGGTTATTCAGAATAAATAATCAAACAAGAGAGCTTAGTTTCTAGATATTTTTCTGATGAGTCCTGGAGATGTTTAAGAATATATTATCTACATGATCTAATATGGGTCGAGGAGGTGATACAACCCCATGGATAATTCCATGTTAATAGCAAATTTATATTCTACTAAACTCATTTTATTTTGGTTAGAATGAAGGACTTAGGGTTTGTGAGTGCAATGGGATGTGATTCATTACATAATTTATGGGGTGAAATGATATTTCATCAAATGATTTAGTGTCCAAATCATGTGGTGAATAATTTAATAGTTTATTTCTTTTGTATTTTGGTTGAATGGTTATTTAAAAAAAGGTTATTTTAGAGAAGAAGTCAGCTATTAAGTCCAAGAAAGATGGTATTTTGGGATCTTATCATATAGACACATCTCGAGGATGATAAGTTCTTAGTGGGGAGATTTTTAAAAACTCATATATTTTGAGAGTCCTTATTGTTTTTATTTTTAATTATAACATGTAATCTATTCATTATTTGATAGAATTTGTTTCTTTTTTTGAGAGAGGGTTTAGGAGGAATATGATGAAATTTTAGCTCTTTTGTATCTATTTAAAGGCATTAATAGTGTGAAATGGTATGTTACACCATGATATAACATGATCATTTTACAGGGAGTGCCGATATGATATTTTTTCGTGTAAAAGTGTAGTTTGCACAATAAATTAAATCTATATGATGTTTTGGGTATTATTCAATAGGTTGATTTATTGGGAAAACCCTCATTTTCTCCCCTTGAGGTCCACCTCAAATTTTTTGAGGATTTGTTTTATTTTTAAGGGATATTCTCCTTTATTTTATAGTGTATTAAAGCATTGTTCATTATAACCAAAAAATCTTGGTAATTATAAGACTCTAAAAGACCAAGAAGACTCAATTATACTCTATTTATTATTTTCCATGTAATAATCAATAATATGGTGTTGATATAACCTTAGTTTAGGATTATATTTTATTGGGATTAATTTGAGGGTGGTTCTTGGTTGTTAATATTTGTTATTCTAGAAGAAGGTGATCCGTAATTTCATCACTATTTTATTAAAATTATATTAGTGTATAAATTTCATGGTTTTTCTATATGTCAATCCATTTTACCTATAAATAAATTATATAACCTTAAAAAAATATTATTCGAAGAGAAAACACCTTAAGTCTTCTATGAACCCTATTTTAAAGGAATCCTAAAGGGATAACTTGAAATTAATTTATGTAAATGTAACATCATAAAATAATTGATGAATAAATATTTTTTAGTGTAAATTATCTATAGAATATATTTATTTATAATAATATAAATGGTGAAAATTGAATGAGTAAAGGAGGATGTCAAAAAATCCTAAATGGAGTTATAGTTAAATTGGAAAATGACACTTGAGATTCCCCATGAAATTTATTTTATGTAAAAGTGGTATTTTGAAATAACTTCATGATGAGACAATTAATAATATAATGTGTTTATCCTTAGGTAATGGTAATGGGGATAATGTTTCCTTATAGGATTTATTTTAGGTATTCATATATGTATTTTCATCTATGTGTGACTTCATTTCTAGGATTTTCATATTTTCATAGTGGTAACTATCATATTAAGATGAGTAAATTTCATTGAGTGAGATTACTTATCTGATATGGTTGTATTTCCCTATTTGTTAATATTTTTCAGGGATTATTATATTTACATGATTATATATATCCCACATTATTTTTCAGTTATTACTTAGATAGATTTTATTTATAGATCACTGGTGTTGACCACCTGGGTTTTACTCAAACCCTTTTTAGGATGATGGGTTGTAATGAAGAATATTTAATTTTTCCTGTAATGTATAACTGTAACAACTAATTTCTGCTATATTATTAGGTCTCCTAGTTTAATGAATCGAATATTGGGACCGAGCTGAAAACCAGGACCATATTGAGGGTTATTTCATTATTGTTTATTTTCTCCTTCATGGGATATTTATTGATATTATCTAATATTTTTTAAATGTTTGACATATATATAGTTAATTTTAATTTATCATGGGATCAAATTAATTATATGAAACTTACTATGATGTTATTTTACAACTTATTTCAAGATAATAATGTTATTGAATTTATTTACATTTTTATTTCACCATAATATATGTGTTTAATCTTACCACCATACCATAATAGATGATTTATTCTAGTCTAAAGCCGTCAGAATATGACAAGATGGACCTGGGGTAATTTAGATATTTTTAGTCAAACATAGATTTGTGGAAGTAGACCAGAGGATGTTATATGGGTCCTTAGAAGGTTTAAGGCCAGATATCTTTCATGCATCAAACCATCACCAACAATTTTTTGGGCTTTATCCATCATTGATCCACGTTAGTGTTTATTATACATATGTATTCCAATGGATAAGAGAAACATAAAGGGTGATTCACATCGCAAAATAATAAAAACACAATATTAAAAACATCATAAGCCAAAACAACATGTCCCTTGAGCTAGATTCTAATATTGATGGTCTCTTAAACATCACATCCTATGTTTTTGGCACACTATCTTGTGATCCATTATACAAAATCATAATGCCCCTCATTCAATGTTCTTAACTAAAATGCATCACAAATTGGAATACAACAATTCAACTATGAGGAAATGTCACCATTTTACTCTTGATAACATAATAAGGCATCACTCATCCCTTATATGATCTCTTCATCCATAAAAAGGAATATAATAATATTAGTCCCATATTAAATAAACCTAGAACAAGAAATAACTAAAGCATATTGGGAAGAACTTCTACCTCGACCACTGAGGCCAACCACAAGGATCCCCTCTAAAAAACTAAATAGGGTATCCAATATCACCCAAAACTAAACAACTACTTAAATCCAATTGCTAACATGTTAGGTATCACTGAGTATATTACTATAAATAACTTCCTCTATTAATTATTTACATACCAAAAATAAATTTGGGTGGATAACTCTCTGATTATTACATAGTAAATATATTCCTAACACCATTTTTGAAAAAGTACATTAACAATATTTAAACCATAAATTATTATTGAAATGTAATTTATAAATTATTTTTAAATTAGTTTTTAAAAAATGGACATGAATATTTATCTTTAATTCCACTATGTAAAATCTTATCAACTTTAAATAAAAATTGTGACCATAAAACCTAATACGTAGTTTTTTTTGTTAGTCAAAAAAATTGTTTTTTAACATGATGAAAAAGGTATTTCATAAATTTAGATTAGAAGAAAAGAATTAATATTCAATAATATAGTGATAACAATTGATTTGTTTTCATTAATATAACATTATGAATAAATGGGAATTAATGTTGTCAATATCCAAATCTTACCTATGTATAATGTTACATGACAAATCATAATGTTCAAACAAATTTCATCACCATTTCACACAAACAAAGCTATGATATCTACATCTAAAATGGATATTCTGTAAGGATTTGGAATATATAAAAGAATAATTGTCATTGAAAAAAAATACTGAGAAAGAAATAAAAAATTATGAAAGGGGGTAATGAATTTTTTAGATAGATTAACAAAAGTATAATACAGAGAAATGGACGTTTGATAGAGAGAAATGCAATTTGTTTATGGAGAAATGAAATTTTTATAGAGAAGTTGAAGAATGATTTTATGGATTGATATTTTTTAATTAATAATTAATATTTTTCTAGTATAATGTTAAAAATTGAAATTTTTATTTGTATAAAAGACAATTTAAAGGATGGATGTTTAAATGTATTTGACGTGATATGGGCAAACAAAATCTATACATCAAGTTTTTATTTTGAAAGCATATTTTTTAAATAATTATAATTAAAAAAATTGTATTGAAAATAATTGTAAAATTGGTTATTGAAACAACAGACATAAAAAATAGCGAAATTCCACTTTTAACATCAGTTATTAAATAAATGATGAATTAAATATCTTATGAGGTCTAGTTTTTAATGATTGACATTATAACACCAATTTTATAAATAATTTCTATAGTATTTTCCATCATTTTAATGTTTTGAAATTTATGTGTAAATTTTTTTATGTTGTATGGAATTATTTTGAGACCAAAAAATTGGATCGCACGTGATTCCAAGGACCTGATAGCCCGAAATGGAATTTTGATCTTTTTAAGGTACGGTTAGTGAATGTGCAAGCAGGATTTTAAATCATTTCAACCAGTGATCAGATCAAAAATATAAGGGCACCATTGAATTTGTAACACCAGAATACCCCTACAAATGACTTAACATCAGCTGCAAAGGGATGAGAAAAGAAATTATTTTTCAGTCTTTTTGAGAAAAATAATAACATATTTTAAAAGAATTATTTTAATTATTTATCACCCTTGGGTGACAGACGGCGTCACTACATTACATCGATGAGGTGGTGACTAGGAACATTAAAAGATAACCAATAATGACTCGTTTGAAACTGTAATGTTGTTTTCATAATGACTTATTAATTGTGGATCATTAAATGTGCCCCATTTAATGGGCATCATTAATTAATGAAACGACGTTATGCTTTTGTTTTGGTTTAATAATCCAATCTGTGGAGTTTGGGAATTAATAACATATAGGATTCTCTAACGAAACTCTGGAGAATCTCTTCACCAATGAAGAATGACAAATTCCAAGGGATCTTCACTGCCTTCAACGAACTTCGATGAACGAATTCCAAAATGGACGACATCGATGCCTTTAACTCATGAGGACGAACTCTTTTCCATCATACATCAAAGAGATATGTTTTTTTTATTTTGATGTTCTTCCATGTTATTTTCTAGAAACGAAGAATGTGGATCAACCCACAAATAGGTTGACCTGCGCTTCGTACATTTATGTGGGAGGATAACACTATTTCGGATTTCATTATTTGGGATTAACATTATTCATATATGATCAAACAAAAATACCTAAGCATCCCGATTGATTTTAAACCTCTAATGCGGAGGGTCCTGGCCAACACGAATGAGGACCGTGAACCACCGCTCATACATTCTTGGTGTCTACATTCTCAAAGTGGCATCAAATTTGATTCTGGGTCCAATGTCGGGATGGTGGTGACATGAGAGGCCTATAGGCATAGACAGATCGTAGAACAGAAAACTAAAGCGACTCTGGTGGCCAACCGAAGGTGCCGCTGGCGTAACACCACCAACACTGTCGGTCGGTCCACGTCGACCGCCTGAAGGGGGATGCAACACCAGGAACCGCAGCAGTATCAAAGGCAGATGGTCCTCGCCTCCCACACTGGAGGACGATAGTGCGTCAGGTGGACCACCACGACAAGAGGTCACATGCAACCCGTTGCGGCAAGCGTCCACAACCAACCGACCATGGAAGCAGGGATTAATGTTCCAGGTGAAAAAAACATGGATAAAAGTGGCCCACCTCTAGGCCACCCGAGCGCAAGAGAGTCTCATTCCATCGACCACGAAAGGAGGGGCCTCGCGTCTACGATGCTAGGGGAGAAGGAGTTGTGTGGTTGTCGCATCTCAGTCTAGAGGTTCACCCTAAACAAAACATGCTGGAAAGCCCCGAGTAAGTTTTGAGCACCCCATCCAGTTGGCCAGACCCACAGCCTAGCATGTCAGACCCTCAACCAACGGGTCGGGATAGGGTATGTAGGACCCCAGGTCCGAGTTGGTCGGGTCAGTCCAACCGGGTTGACCTATGTCCCATCGAAACTGGTCCCCTGGTTACTAAAACACATGTATCTTGAAAACCACATGTCTGATTGATAAGTCATTTGTGGTGTTGTGACCCTCTTGATAAGGGAGATATTTTGGAACAATCTATTATTAAATTCATGGATGTTGAGATGTGAATAAGGGCTTGAAGAATGGTTCTCCTAGGCGCGCTATGTATAGAATCTTTAAATTAGATGAGATTAGAGGACTACTGACTTTCGAATCTGGATGAATCTACCATGGACAAGTGGGAAGAACTTCTCTATCAATTTGCAGGCCCATAGTGGGAGTAAATTATATATGACTTTTCCGGCCCAAGGTACACGATGAGGAGGATTACCTCAATTTGCTAAGACTAGTGGGAAGCACTTATTTGGGACTTCGCATGCCCATGGTACATGATAGATAGGTGTACCAAAGTAGTCCAAGTTTAGTGGGAAGCACTAATTCATGACTTGGCCGACCAAATGTACTCATTATAGGATGATTTCTACATCAATTGTGGTGATTAACGATGAGACTGATGATACTAATTTCACTACCCTAGAATATTCAGGGTGTGATCGACCTTCTGTTTCATTATCTACTTTGAGAAATTGTTGTGGTGTATTACCTTTTATGTTTTGGGGTCCCTACTGAGTGTTTTGTTACTCACCCCTACACGGGATTTTCCCCCACATGTTGTGTCTAGTGTAGAATATCGACGTTTTGACATGGGACCTTAGGAAAATGTGGCTGACGGATGCAATAATGGTGGGATTGGTGGCCTCAGACTTGGCGGGGCCTAGTAGGACCGGGGATACAGGACATACTACATCGACTTTTAGTAGCTTTACTACTCCCACGATCAACTGGGTTTTTTGTGGATATCCATTATAATATCCTTTTTTTGTACATGATGTTTTCATTTCTTTGTTGGGGTTGTATTCTATCCCAATTAATTTAAGTTTTACTTCCACTGAGCCTTGTTTTAGTTGTACTTGTTTTCCCATTTCAGTGTGTTGGGATGTGGTTGGCCATGAGTGCAGGTACAAGTACCCCAACAAATGCCTGTCACTTACAGGATGATGCCTTTGATTCTAGTCGCTATCCCCTGGCCTTTTGGATGTGGGCTTGGTGTAGTCATGACATAGACCTCAGGGGATGATTTGTGAAAAAGTGGTATCAGAGGGTGTTCAGTACTCCCTCAATGATTGGGAGTCTGTATTTTGGTTATGGGAAATAGTTTCATGTGTTTCGAGTTCGAATTTTATATTTGGTGAGTCCAACGTGGGTGCAGTGGCTAATGTATCCATACACTAGGACCTTGAATTCTAATTTTTTGGATCAATACATGAAAACATTGGTTGCATATTTTTCTTCCAATGTTCTTTTGAATAAAAGTCATCAAACCAGGTATATCCTATGTATTGTGGTACATCTTGATCTATTTCAGGATGCATCCATGTGGAAGACCTGTTAGGATCCCAATAACAGGTCATGTGGATAACCCACCTAGAAACGAGGTGACCATTCAAGGACTAGTTATAGATATAGCCCAACCAGTTGGTCCACCTATGTAACCACCACCTGACAGTCAGCATCTACTACTAGTAGTTCAGACAGAGGACATTCATAGTCTTAGTTCCCAACATGATTTTTCGAGACATTGAGTTCCCAGGGTTAGGGGAGAGATAGATCCTCACTTCAAAGATTATTGATTGGAGGCTATGACACGGGCCATTAACATAGAGAAGAAACCACCGGACCGTAAGGTGATCATAGTAGCGATCCTTCTATAGGAATCAACAGAGAGATGGTGGATCTTGACCACAAAGATGCTTGATGAGGTGACTCTCACTGGGGAAGACTTTCTGTCGCTTATCTAGGAGTAGTTCCACCTTCCACAACCTTGTGTTCTATTCCTATTAAAGAGCATCATTACCTATAGAATGGAAGCATGATAGTGGATGATTAATCAGTGTGGTTCATGAAGCATTCCCACTACTCATCAGACATGGTGCGAGACACTTTCTTCAGGGCTTGATCCATTGTGATGGGACTCAAGTGGGAGATCGGGTCCTGGGTGATGGCTCTAAGAAACCCAACCCAAGCCGGGGTGTATAGACCTGTAAAATTCAATGGAAATTTTTTCTTAATTTTTTTTTGGAATTTTACAAAAACGCAGTTTTTGACGGCACCTGATTCCGAGGCCCGGAGTGCCCAGAATCAATTTTCGAAGTTTGGCTCGGGTACGTTCAGTGAACGAACGAGCGGGAATTTCTAACTTTTGAACCGGTGCCTGGAATCGAATTCCGAGGGCACCGATTAACTCGCAGTGCCGATATTCGCTTAAGGAGCCCTTTTCCGAGGTTGCGTTTTATGCGGGTTGAGAGTTAATTTTTGGGTTTTTAATATGAAGTTAAATAAAATGTGGAAACACATTTTCTTTATCCAAGTTGGTTATAACCTCCTAAAGGGAGTTATGGGTGGGACCCACATCCACATAACCTCCCTTGAGAGGATTAAGTGTGTTGGGTCCCACACGAACCCTAACACTTCATCTTCCCTTTAAACTCCCTATGACTCCTCTTTAATTAATCTTGACAACTTGGGTTATTTATTGAGTTGAGTTGTTTTAATTTCAAACTTTTGAAATTCAAGTTGTTTAATTGTGTAAATAAAATAATCTTTAAGCTTATTTTATTTTGGTTGGTATCCTTTTCCACCTTGAGAGGATTTGGGATATTCTCTCCATCTTCTTCAACCTTGACGAAGAACACTCAAGCTCCGACGAAGAACGCCACTTCTCTTCTTCGTAGACGGTGTGTTTCCGAAGATCGATGATGCCACATCTTCGATCATCCTCCAGTGTCAACGAAAGGAGACGCCGTTTATTCCTCGGACTTTCTCCGTCATCTTACGAAGCTTCTCCAGCGACGTACCTCTTCGGACGCACCTCAACGTCAACGGAAACGACGTTCGGTTTCTGCGACGCTTGTCTTCCGCGGCTTGTTGACGTGCTCCGCACTTGAAACTGATGTAGGGGATTGTTGTTGTTTTATTTAATTATTCCCGTTCTTGTTTCTAGCATGACGAACATTGAGGATAAACGATTATATGTTATCGTTTAACGAGACGGGGGGGGGGACCGCACAAAAACGGCCGAACCCCCCTCCTTTGTTCTTGATTGTTTCTTGCGGATTGAACGAGATGGCATGGTGCCGTCGCACCACGCGGGAATCGCACGACAATTGTTGTGCGGCGCCGTCGCGCCGCGCCGTGGAAAGAATTTCTTGGACGCGACGCCGTCGCGCTGTGTTGATGGAAAACTGAAGGTGCCCCGGCCGGAGTGGGGTCGCGGCGGAGGGGCGGGATGATGTCTCACCGCACTGGTGACGAAGGCCGCGGCCGGTTCCGGGCCGCGGCGGATCGAGAAGACCAGCGGCCAGCCGGGCCGCCGGTGACGGAAGCCGGAAGGGGGACCGGCCTTTGCCGATCCCGTTGAGGAAGAACCGGCCGGCCAGGTCGGGCCGGACGGAAGGGAGGCAAACCCGGGGGGAATTAATCCACCGGACAGCAAAAAAATGGCCCCCCATAATGAGGGGGGCCGGTTTCACAAAGGGGGGCAGGTGGCCCCCCGTTTTCCAATCAGCTCGGCCTACTGCCTAGCGCCGAACCGGCGCGCCTGGCCGGTCCTCCAAGCCGGGCCAGGCCGGCCCGGCTAGCCGGGCCGCGCCGCGCCAGGGCGGGGCGGGTCGACCCTGTCCGGGCTGGGTCGACCCTGTCCGGGGCGGGTCGACCCGGTTCGGGCCAACCGGGGGGTCTCGGGCCGGGACAGCCCGGCCCCGAAACCCCCGTTACCGAGCGGTTTGGATTCAAATGCCCATAACATGGGATATGGACCTCCAAACGATGCGCCGTCAGCGGCGATGTGATCCTTGGATCGAGACGGTCATTTCGGTATATCGCACACAAGGTTTCAGAGTACTTTGAGATCGGCCAAGTTGGTTCGTACACGAAACCAACCGGGCCCTCGGAGCAGAAACGCTCATATCTTGAGCTACGGACGTCCGAATGAGGTGTTGTCAGCTTTGTTGAGTTCCTCTAACTGAGACGGATCTTTTGGCTTACTCCGCTCGAGGTGTGGATGTCATCGGAGTGCGGTCGGGTTGGTTCACTCACGAAACCAACCGGGCCCCTGGAACGAAAAAGCCAATAACTCACAGACCGGGCATCCGATTGACGCGCCGTCTGTCTCGTTGCGTTTCTGTTGATGATACGGAACTTTTGGCATCATCCACCCGATATTTGGATGAAGATGGATAGTGGCCGGGTTGGATCGCACCGAAATCCAACCGGGCCCCTGGAACGGAAAAGCTGATACCTTTCTGACAGAACGTCTGTTTGACGAACCGTCAGCGGCGTTGGTGATCTCGTTGAGAAACGGTCCCTATGAGTATACCCTATGAGAGTTCGGGGTACAGTTGAGATATGGCCGGGTTTGGTTCGCTCACGAAACCAACCGGGCCCCTAGGACGAAAAGGCTAATAACACACAGATCGGGCGTCCGATTGACGCGTCGTCTGTTGCGTTGAGACCCCTATGACGAGGCGGTCCTTTGAGATACTTCTTCGTGGGACTTGAGATACTTGGGGTATCGACTTGTAGCTCGTGGAGTAGACCCTCCCAGAGACGAGCGTACGGAGTACGGAGACTGTGTAGCAAGCCGAGACCAGAATACTGCTTGTCCGATTCGATTCGGAGTGAATTACGAAGCCTAGTGGGGAGCACTACTTTGTGAGGTGGCAGACCCATAGCGGAGGAGCACTACTATGTGAGGCGGCAGACCCGCTGTACTCGACGGGAGGAGTACCTCTGTAGGCTATGAGGGGGGAGCACTACTGTGTTGGGTGGCAGACCCCGGCGGGAAGCACTACTGTGTGAGGTGGCAGGCCTGCGGTACTTGACAGGAGGAGTACCTCAGTAGTCTTAGGATAGTGAGCAGTAGCTCAGAGTCGTGGCAGGACCATTGTACACTTTAGAGATGGAGCCCTTTAGCAGTTATGGTTTCGATAATGAAAATCTTGGTTTGAGCTAAGACTATTGACCTTTGTGTTTCCTCATGATTGAGATGGGTCACTTGATAACTTAGGTATATGTATGGGCATATACCTGGGTAGTGGTTATCTGTTGATTTCACAATCATTGTGTTTCCTCATGATTGAGATGGGTTACTTGATAATTTAGGTATATGTGTGGGCATATATCTAAGTAGAGGTTATCTTTTGAGATCTTCTTGTGGCTATCCTTGTTGGTTTTAGTGAGACATTGAGGGTCTCAGGGTCCCTACTGAGTATCGTTATACTCACCCCTACACGGGCTATGCCCGCACTACGTTGTGTTGGTTGCAGACGACGGACAACGTTGATCATGGTTGAGGCTTGCAGAGCAGGACGGTACCTAGAGGTGGACCACTGGGCGGGACGTGCTTGGAGCGGATGGCGGGACCCGAGGAGCAGTGGAGCTATCTGTACCCACCCTTCAGGTGGGATCTCCAGTGGACAGCTCGGTGTTGCGGCTTTTACATTATAGTTGTTGTTTTCTCTTTTGAGTTGTACTTTACTTTCAGTTTGGGTTTGTATACTGGCCCATTTACTTTTCCGCACTTTCAGTTGTACTCTGTTATTACTTAGTGTTTACTATTCCGCTTTCTTACTCTGTGGTGCTTGTTTACGTTTCAAAGGAAATGCCTTCTCTTTTTACCGGGATTTATGCCTTGATGCTAGTTGCCAGCCCCTGACCTATGGAAGGCGGGCTTGGGTAGTCACGGCATGAGCCCCGAGGACTGGTCGTGACAAATTTGTATCCGAGGAGTTCGGTTCTACTATAGAACTTATAACTCTGATGTTTCTTTCCGTGAACCAATAGTTTTAAGAGTACCGAGTGTGGTTTTCAGTTCAGGGAGTCCGGTGTTGGTGCGGGCGGCCGACGTATCCATACACCCTAACCCTGACAACTGATTTCAAACTTTGTGCACGAAAACACTGATTGCGTGTGTGTTTTCCAGAAGTTTTATTTGAATATCAGCTCAAACCAGGTCAGCTCAGCAGGTATAAATCTTTTGACCATGTCACGTTGTTTCTTTCAGGATGCCTCCCCGTGGACGACCAGCTAGAGCCCCGAGAGTGGTGCGTACTGACAGCCCGCCGAGCGACGAGGCCTCAGTTCAGGGCCCTATTCTAGTTGAGGCACCAGCGGAGGCACCCGCGGTACTACTACCCGTTGGGCCACCGATGCCACCAGCCCCAGAAGCAGAGGATGCACGTCACATGAGCACACTGCATGAGTTCCTGCACCAGAGGCCACCTAGGTTTCAGGGAGGGACGGACCCACAGGCGGCTGAGGATTGGCTGGAGGCTGTGGTGAGAGTCTTCAGGCTAGTGGGGATGCCGAAATATTTCATGGTGATCCTTGATGCCAGTCTTCTTCAGGCAGCAGCAGGCAGATGGTGGAGCCTGATGCTCCAGATGCATGATGAGGTGACACTTCTATGGGAAGACTTTGAGAGCCGGTTCCGGGAAGAGTTTGTACCAGTCACCCTTTGAGCGGTGCGTATACAGGAGCTACTTCAGCTGCGGAATGGCAGCATGTCAGTGGCGCAGTACTCATCGAGATTCACAGACCTCTCGTGCTACTCCACAGATATGGTACGGGACCCGTTCTTCAGGGCCCGAACCTTCGAGCAGGGGATCAGGAGGGATATCAAAGCTTCGGTTGTATCGCACAACATTCTGACGCAGACAGGAGTGTTGGAGCGAGCCCTCTTAGTGGAGAGTTTACTTGCTGAGCAGTCTCCAGTAGCAGGACCCACCACTAGCCAGCATGCAGCAGAGTATTTTGTAGCGGGTAGTAGACAGATGGCGCAGGGGTCCAAGAGGACCAAACCTACAGTTGGTCGATCGCGTGACTCAGGGTAGGTAGTGTGGGGCACCAAGGGAAGTTATAGAGCCAGACCTCCCATGAGGTGTTACTCCTGCGACGGAATTGGTCACATTGCACGTGACTTTCCGACCCGCCATGCAGATGACCAGAAGTTAAATGAAGATCCTCCGAGGCAGAGGGAGAGGTTTGATCAGGGCGGCCATGGCAGAGGAGCTGGTCGGGCAGTTGGAGGTGGACGACGCTTCGAGGTGTTTCCACCACCACCACCAGAAGGTCCACCCCAATCGTAGGGAGTTGGTGGACATGCGAGATCTCAGCTTCAGGAAGCTCAGGCCTTCGATCATCGAGCTCTTAGAGCACATGGACAGGAGCGGAACTATTAGATACATCCTTTGTACTTTTAGTTTCTTGTTGCTATTGTGTAGCATCTTTGTATTATGAGCTACAATAATAAAATATGCTTACCTTTGTGATGATTTCAGTCCTGTCCTCTTTTGTGTTGCTACTAAGAGGTTCCAGTTAAGACTGTTGACTTGACTCTCACTTTCGAGTTTTCTACTGAAGGAGACCTAGTGACCACACACTGATGCCGACAGTGTGACTCGACCCTTGGAGGCGAGAGTGACAGTTGGATCTCTTGGTAATTACGTTGAGGCCTTACGACGTCATCCATGGCATGAATGCATCATTCATCTCAGGATTGACTGTATTAGGCAATGAATGTGGTTCATCCAGGGGATGAGACCGGATTTCTCTTTTTCGGAAAAGAAGAAATCATAGCAGCTCTTATGAGACTAGAGAAGGTCCAAGTCATCCAAGAGCAGATGAGGACGGCAAAGGGCCGACAGAAGCCTTATGCTGACAGGACTTGGAGGCCTCTAGAGTTCGAGGATGACCATCACGTCCTTATACGAGTCTCACATCGACGGGGTTTACGGAGATGTGGCCAGGGAGGCAAGTTATCTCTGAAGTTCAACGGACCTTTCTAGGTCCTCAGCTGGGTAGGTGAGGTGGTTTACCGCTTGGCCCATCCACTTCAGTTGCACTAGGTGCACGACATTTTCCACGTATCTCAACTGAGGAGATCCGTGCTTGACCCTCTGCATATCATCGACCATGAGGAGCTGGATGATGGCGATTGGGTGTCTTTCACGGAGGTTCCAGTGGGGATCGAGGATCGACAGGAGTGGATCATACGAGGACGATCGATTCCTCGGGTGAGCTTTCTTTGGCAGTATGGGAACCTCCAGGTAAGAACATGGGAGCGGAAGGCTCAGATGTGTTCTCAGTACCGCCTTTGTTTCCCTTAGTTTGTGGTTAAGCTTTACGGGGACGTAAAGCCCTGTGGTGGGAGTAATGTAAAGACCCATAAAATTCAAGGTAAATTTTTTCATAATTTTCTTTGAAATTTAAAAGAACGCAGTTTCTGACGGCACCTGATTCCGAGGCCCGGAGTGCCCGGAATAAATTTGTGAAGTTTGGCTCAGGTACGTTCCGTGAACGAACGAGCGGGAATTTCTAACTTTTGAACCGGTGCCCGGAATCAAATTCTGAGGGCACCGATGATCACACAATGCCGATATTCGCTTAATAAGAACTTTTCCGAGGTTACATTTCATGCGGGTTGAGAGTTGGTTTTTTGGTTTTTAATATAAAGTTAAATAAAATGTGGAAACAAATTTTATTTTTTTTATCCAAGTTGTTTATAACCTCCTAAAGGGAGTTAGGGGTGGGACCCACATCCACTTAACCTCCCTTGAGAGGATTAAGTGTGGTGGGGCCCACACGAACCCTAACACTTCATCATCCCTTTAAACTCCCTATAACTCCTCTTTAATTAATCTTGACAACATGGGTTATTTATTGAGTTGAGTTGTTTTAATTTCAAACTTTTGAAATTCAAGTTGTTTAATTGTGTAAATAAAATATCCTTTAATCTTATTTTATTTTGGTTGGTATCCTTTTCCACCTTGAGAGGATTTGGGAAATTCTCTCCATCTTCTTCAACCTTGACAAAGAACACTCAAGCTCCGACGAAGAACGCCGCTTCTCTTCTTCGTAGCCGGTGTGTTTCCGAAGATCGACGATGCCGCATCTTCGATCTTCTTCCAGTGTCAATGAAATGAGACGCCGTTTCTTCCTCAGACTTTCTCTGTCAGCTTACGAAGCTTCTCCAGCGACGTACCTCTTCGGACGCACCTCGACGTCAACGGAAACGACGTTCGGTTTCCGCGACGCCCGACCTCCGCGACGCTTGTCTTCCGCGGCTTGTTGATGTGCTCCGCACTTGAAACCGGGGTAGGGGATTGTTGTTGTTTTATTAAATTATTCCCGTTCTTTGTTCTAGCATGACGAACATTGAGGACAAATGATTAAGTTTTATCATTTAACGAGAGGGTGGGGGGCGGACCGCACAAACACGGCCGAACCCCCCTCCTTTGTTCTTGATTGTTTCTTGCTGATGGAACGAGATGGCGTGGTGCCGTCGCACAATGCGGGAATCGCACGACGGTTATTGCGCGGCGTCGTCGCGCCGCGCCGTGGAAAGAATTTCATGGACGTGATGTCGTCGCGCCGCGTCGAAGGAACACCGAAGGCGCCATGGCGAAGGGGCGCGGTGCCGTCGCACAGCGCCGGACGACGAAGGCCGCGGCCGGTTCCGGGCCGCTGCGGAACGAGAAGACCAGCGGCCAGCCGGGCCGTCGGTGAAGGAAGTGGGAAGGGGGACCGGCCTTTGCCGGTCCCGTTGAGGAAGAACCGGCCGGCCAGGTCGGGCCGGCCGAAAGGGAGGCAAACCAGGGGGAATTAATCCCCCGGCCAGCAAATAAACGGCCCCCCATAATGAGGGGGACCGGTTTCACAAAGGGGGGCAGGCGGCCCCCCATTTTCCAATCACCTCGGCCTACGGCCGAGCTGGAAGTGCGCTGCCTAGCGCCGAACCGGCGCGCCAGGCCGGGTCGAACCTGTCCGGGGCGGGTCGACCCGGTTCGGGCCAACCGGGGGGTCTCAGGCAGGGACGGCCTGGGCCCGAAACCCCCGTTAACGAGTGGTTTGGATTCAAATTCCCATAACACGGGCTACGGACCTCCAAACGACGCGAAATCAGCGGCGATGCGATCCTTGGATCGAGACGGTCGTTTCCGTATATCGCACTCAAGGTTTTCGGAATACTTTGAGTTCGGCCAGGTTGGTTCGTACACGAAACAAACCGGGCCCTCAGAGCGGAAACACTCATATCTTGAGCTACAGACGTCCGAATGATGTGCCGTCAGCATTGTTGAGTTCCTATGAGTGAGACGGATCTTTTGGCTTACTCCTCTCGAGGTTTGGATGTCGTCGGAGTGCGGTCGGGTTGGTTCGCTCACGAAACCAACCGGGCCCCTGGAACGAAAAAGCCAATAACTCACAGACCGGGCGTCCGATTGACGCGCCTTCTGTCTCCTTGCGTTTCTGTTGACGATACTGTACTTTTGGAATCCTCCACCCGAGATTTGGATGCAGATGGATAGTGGCCGAGTTGGATCGCACTGAAATCCAACCGGGCCCCTGGAACGGAAAAGCTGATACCTTTCTGATAGAACGTCTGTTTGACGAACCGTCAGCGGCATTGGTGATTTCGTTGAGAAACGGTCCCTATGAGTATACCCTATGAGAGTTCGGGGTATAGTTGAGATACGGCCAGGTTTGGTTCGCTCACGAAACCAACTTGGCCCCTAGGACGAAAATGCTAATAACTCACAGACCGAGCGTCCGATTGACGCGTCGTCTGTTGCGTTGAGACCCCTATGACGAGGCGGTCTTTTGAGATACTTCTTCGTGGGACTTGAGATACTTGGAGGATCTACTTGTAGCTCGTGGAGCATACCCTCCCAGAGGCGAGCGTACAGAGTACGGAGACCGTGTAGCCAGCTGAGACATGAAGACTGCTTGTCCGATTCGATTCGGAGTGACTTAAGTAGCCCAGTGGGGAGCACTAATTTTTGAGGTGGCAGACCCATAGCGGAGAAGCACTACTATGTGAGGTGGCAGACCCGCGGTACACGATAGGAGGAGTACCTCTGAAGGCTATGAGGGGGAGCACTACTGTGTTGGGTGGCAGACCACGGCGGGAAGCACTACTGTGTGAGGTGGTAGGCCCGCGGTACTCGACAGGATGAGTACCTCAGCAGTCTTAGGTTAGTGAGCAATACCTCAGAGTTGTGGCAGGACCACTGTACACTCCAGAGACGGAGCTCTTCAGCAGTTACGGTTTCAATAATGAAAATCCTGGTTTGAGCTGAGACCTTTGACCTTTGTGTTTCCTCATGATTGAGATTGGTCACTTGATAACTTAGGTATATGTATGGGCATATACCTGGGTAGTGGTTATCCGTTGATTTCACAATCCTTGTGTTTCCTCATGATTGATATGGGTTACTTGATAACTTAGGTATATGTATGAGCATATATCTAAGTAGAGGTTATCTGTTGAGATCTTCTTATGGTTATCCTTGTTGGTTTTAGTGAGACCTTGAGGGTCTCGGGGTCCCTACTAAGTATCGTTATACTCACCCCTGCACGGGCTATGCCCGCACTACATTGTGTTGGATGCAGATGACGGACAGCGTTGATCTTGGTTGATGCTTGCAGAGCAGGACGGTACCTAGAGGTGGACCACTGGGTGGGACGTGCTCGGAGCGGACGGTGGGACCCGAGGAGTAGTGGAGCTATCTGTACCCACCCTTCAGGTGGGACCTCAAGTGGACATCTTGGTGTAGTGGCTTTTACTTTACAGTTGTTGTTTTCCCTTTCGAGTTGTACTTTAATTTCAGTTTGGGTTTGTATACTAGCTCATTTACTTTTCCGCACTTTCAGTTGTACTATGTTATTACTTAGTGTTTACTATTCATCTTGCTTACTCCATGGTGCTTGTTTACTTTTCAAAGGCAATGCCTTCCCTTTTTATCGGGATTTACGCCTTGGTGCTAGTCATCAGCCCCTGGCCTATGGAAGGCGGGCTTGGGGTAGTCACGGCACGGGCCCCGAGAATGGGTCGAGACACGGGGTGCTGGAGCCAGCTCTTCTGGTAGAGAGCTTCTGGTCAGAGCAAGCACCGACAGCTAGAGCCTTCAGCAGACCCCAGGTGGCAGAGCATTCAGTAAGAAGTAGATAGCAGACACAGGGGGTCCAAGATGGCCAGGTCATTCAGAGGAAGACCCTAGGACACAAGGTCAGCAATGAGAGGCTCCCAGACCAGAGGGTGTCACTCAGAAACCAACCATTGCTACTCTTGTAGTGGGAAGGGACACAAGGAATGTGTCTTCCCAACTCGCCATACAGATGACAAGAATATGGATGAGGGGCCACTAAGAAAGAGGTAGTTTTTTGAGAAAAGAGGTCCATAGAGAGGTGGACGTGGTAGGGGACGAGATTGACATGGAGCTCAGAATTTTGGTGGAGCTTTTGGCTCAATCCTTACAGCTAGAGACTCTTACGGATGGGATTAAATGATTACACACTGGTTAAGGCATTGTGAGATTATTTTAAGAGGTGAGGGCTTTGGATGGGATCTCCTAGTAGCGACGTGGATGCTTTACAATGTCATGTCATGTATTAAATGGTTATTTATAGTCCATTCTCATATCGACTATTTTAGGCATATAGTGCGTTGTGTCCAAGGAGTTGGGACCAAGTTTTCCTTCACCGGTGAGAATGAAACCCTTGCACCACAATACATAATTTCTAGGTGGTGGGTGCATAAAATCACTCATTAGTTGGATAGCCTCACCCTTAGTGCATTGAAGGGGAGGAGTCCAGGATTTCCTGTAGTGGTGGATGAATACGGGGATGTTTTTCATGAGGATGATCTGGTACTTCCACATCAGAGGGATATATACACTTTCATTGACCTGTACCTCAAGTTTAAAATGATATTTACATCGGCATATTGGAAATCTCTCATAGAGCTCTGTGATCTAAGGGAATAGTTGGAAGACTTGTAAGATAAGGGGTTCAAATGGCCCAATGTTTCACCATGGGCATCCTCAATGATTTTTTCCATGAAGGCATATGATACATTGAGGTTGTGTGTGGACATCCGGTGCCTGAACCAAGAGACTGTGATGAACATGTATCCACTATAACGAATTGATGACCTTATTGACTAGATGAAGAGAGAGATGTGGTTCTCGAAGATAGATCTTAGATTAGGCTATCACTGTATTCGAGTATGGGATGAGGATGAACTGAAGAATAACATTACATTCTAGTACAACCACTATGATTTCCTGATTATTCCATTAAACATGACCAACACCCCATCAAAATTCATGGGACTCGTGAATGGGATCTTCCAACCTTACCTTGACTGGTTCGTCCTGGTTTTCATTGATGACATCTTGGTGTACTCAGTGTCAGATGAGGATCATCCTGCACACCTTCAGATAGTCCTATATAAACTCTAAGATCACAAAATTTATGGTAATCACTCTAAGTGTTAGTTTTGGATTTAGGAAGCCCATTTTCTCAGACACATCATCTTAGAGGCTAATGTTTATGGGGATAATGAAAATATAGAGGCAGTGCTTTCATGGGATCCAACCGGGTGTGTGACTAAGGTGCATAGAATATTGGGGTTGGAAGGTTACTATCAGAGGTTTGTACATTATGTTTCCAGGGTAGAATCACCCTTATCAGCATTGATACGGATGGTACAACCCTTCGTGTTGATGGTGAAATACCAGCTATGTTTCCAGGAGCTGAGGAAGAGACTGACTGGATCTCCTATCTTGAGACTACTAGAGAAGGGTGTTCGGTATGTAGTTTATTACGATGCATCAAGGACCTGACTGGGTTGTGTCTTGAAGTAGGAGAAGGTACTAATCACCTACTTCTCACGATAGTTGAGAAATCATGAGCAGAACAACATGAACCACAACCTAGAGTTAGCAGTAGTGGTCTTTTCATCAAATATGTGGTGACACTACTTAAAGTGTGAATGGATTAAAATTTACTCTAACCACAATAGTCTTATGTATATATTCTCAAATAATGACCTCAACCTGATGCAGCAGCGGTGGTTAGTGTTCCTCTAGGACTATGACTCTTAGATATTCTATACTTTTGGAAAGGGGATTAAGATGGTAGACATTCTTGGCAGGAGGACCGGGTTGCATCTACTGAGTGAAGTGATTGAGAAATTAGTCATGATGCAGATATTCATTTTGGATGATGCTGAAACTGCTTACCTTCAGTTGATGATTGTTAACCCCCCACTCTTACAATGATTCAGGGAGGCATAGTTGGTGGATGTTGATTGTGAGGCCCAATTGACTTAGTTATCATTAAGATGGGGTTTTATTTGATTTTTGATAGGTGGGGGGAATTACATCATTTTAATATTGTTACCCTTAGTAGCAATGGAATTATGGGAGGAGGTGTTGAGTTAGTTTCATACATCTCCCTTGGCGCTACATCCTAGAGTGGAGAAAATGTACCAGGACCTATGAAGCCAATATTAGTGGCCCGGGATGATGAAAGTGGTGGATGAGTTAATTTCACAATGCCTCACTTATTAGCATGTGATGGTTGGGAATTAGGTTCCAGTAGGCATGGCCCATCCCCTCGAGGCACCAAATTTGAAATGGGATGGTATCTCGATGGAATGTTTGACATGGTTACCATGTACATCCATAGGCCAAGATTCTATCTGGGTGACCCTTGTTTGACTCATTATATTTGCAAAATTCAAACCCATCCAATAGAAAGGGATAGTAGAAGTACTAAGATGCCTCTATGTCTAGGAGATAGTGCGGCTCCATATAATTACATCAACAATCATCTCAGAACGTGATAAACACTTCACATTCCAGTTGTAGAAGGGATTAGAAGGGGATTTTGGGATGCATTTGTTCTTGAGAATATATTTTAATCCCCAGATGGATGGTAATATGGATCAGACCATACATACCATAGAGGGCATGCTTTTTTTCTTGTGTTCTGGACATTGGTCGTGGTTGGTAGGAACACCTAAAACTAGTGTATTTTTTCTAAAACAACAAATATCACACCACCATTGGCATGGCACCATTTGTGTCCTTATATGGTCAGCCTTGAAGATCACCCATATATTGGATAGACCTAGGGGAGTCAGCACTCATGGGTTCATAGATGGTATGGGCTACCAACGAGATGGTTCATATCATCCAGGAGCAGATGAGAACTGCCTAGAGTTAGTATAAGTATTATGAAAACTGGATAAGGAGACACTTGGAGTTTGAGGAGGGTGATCATGTATTCCTTTGGGTCTCACCCTAATGAGGATTAAAATGATTTTTATTGGGAGGAAAGCTATCTATGAGGTTAATAAGTCATTTTTAGGTCATGAGCATAGTTGGATAGGTGCTGTACAACCTACCTCTTCCCCCACAGACACACTGAGTGCTTTATGTTTTCCATGTGTCGTAGCTGAGAAGGTATGTGCACGATTCATTGCGTGTTATCCACTGGTGTGAGCTTTACATAATGATGGGGTGACATCTACAGAGTCTTTGGTGAAGATAGAGGATCGATAGGAGCAAATCCTACGCAGGCAGTCGATTACTCTATTTCACATCTAATGATAACACAGAAATCCCCATGAGAGCACATAGGAGTCGAAGGCTTAGATTCATGCTCAACACCCCCATATTTTGTTTAGTTAAATTTTATTTATTTCGGGGATGTAAATCCCTAAGGTGGGGAGAATGTAATGTCTCGTAATTTCCGTGTTTTATTATTATATGGAATTCTTTGGAGCCCACAAAATTTGACGGCATGTTATTCTGAGGTCAAGAAATCCAGGAACATATTTTTGAACATTTTTTAAGGTATGTTCAGTAAATGTGAGAGTGTGATTTTCTATATTTTGAACCGATGAATGGATTATATATAAAATGGAACAGTTGAATTCGGAATCCTGGGATTCATCTAGAAATGACATAACTTCAGCCGGTAAGGGGTGATCCGAAAAAAAATTAGGACATTTTGAGAATAATCATAAAATAATTTAATGGATTATATTAATTCATTCTCACCATTGGGTGGTGGAAACTAATGATTTGGTGCAGAGATGAGGCAATGGCAAGGCGTATTAATGTAGAACCAATAATGGATGGTTTGAAACCGTGACACTATTTTTATAATTACTCATTAAATGTGGCTCATTAAATGTGGTCTATATAATTATACACATTAATGGATGCAACGACACTGCACTTTTGTTTTCATTTAATAATGAAATGCCTGTAGTTTAGGATTTAAAAACATGGAAGATTCTCAAAAGAAATTCCGGCAAATATCTTCCCCAATGAAGAATGATGAATGCCAGTGGATCTTCATTATCATAGATGAACCTCAATGAACGGAGTCCGAAAGGGACGATATCGACACATTGAAATCTCATGGACGAATGCTTTTACATCGAATGACAAAAATTTATGGGCTGTTTTATTTTGATGTTCTTCCCTATTCATTAATATAAATGAAGAACTCGGATCAAACCACAAATAGGTTGACCACATTTCATGCATTCATGTGGGAGGGTAAACCTATTGGGGATATTTCTATTTAGGATTTAGATTATTCTTATACGATCAAACAACAAACCCTGAGCCTCCCCATTTATGTTAAACCTATAACACAGAGGGATCGTGCTGAAATGAACATGGCCCAAGCACATTTTCTCATGTGTTATTCGTGGTCACATTCTCAATGTGGTGGAAAATTTTATTCTGGGGCTTACGAAGGGATGGTGGCGACCTAAGAGCCACGTAGGCATAGATGGATCATAAAATTGACCTCTGGAACATCTCGGGTGGCCCGAAGAAGGTTCTACCGATATGAAACAACTGCTATAGAAGTGCCTCCCTGTCCATGACAGTCGCGTGAAGGGGGTGGCGCCACCCGACAACATGGCAGTGGTGGAGGCGTCCTAGCATTTCCGGTAGTAGTGGTGGTGATTGCGTCCATCGGCTTGCACCACGTAGAGAAAGGTGGCCCATGTCTAGGAAACCAAGGCAACTGTGAGTCGTGTTCTATCAACCGCATCAGGAGGGGCCTCACTTTTTCAAGGCCACAAGAGCATGTGGGAAGAAGCGTGGTTGTTGCGTCGTAGTTGGGAGGCCCACCAAGACCACTGCATGTGGTCAGGCCTCGAGCCTGCAGGCTGGGTCATGGGCTGGCGGGCCGCACCGCAACCTGTGGGCTAGACCGGAAGCTCAACGGGCCTATCCCACAGCCCAGCTAGCCAGATCTACACCCAGTGGGCCGGAACCGTGCTGGCAGGTTGGACCCGTGATCATCACGTCATCCCGAACTAAACTGGGTCGTCGGGTGACCCAGCGGGCTTGACCCTTAGCCGAACCAGACCAGGTCTAGTGAGGCCCATTGGGCCAAGCCCGTTGGCAAGACTGGACCAGACCAATTGATACCCAAAATGGGTCAGGTTTAGTTTGTCGATCTTAAACCTGGGTATGTGGGACCTCCGAGCTGGGTTGGTTAGGATTGTCTTACCGGGTCAGACCGAGTCCCATCGCAATAGGCCCCCTTGTTACTAAAACCCATGTTTCTTACAAGCCTCACATCAAATTAAAGTGACATTTTCAGTTTTGGGACCCTCTAGATGAATATGGTCTTTTCCCACACTCTATGGTATCTTTCTTGGATGTTAAGATTCAAATAAGGGCTTGAGGAGAGGTTTTCCTAGGAGCACTACATATCGAAGCGTGCAGTTGGTTGAGACCAAAGGACTACTGACTTTCTACTCCGGATGACTCGAGCATGGCCTAGTGGGATGCACTTATCTATGAATTTATAGGCCCATAGTGTAAATCACTTCTCTGTGATTTTGCAGGACTATGCTACGCGACGAGGAGGAGTACCTTAGTTGGCCACGACTGCTAGGAAGAACTTACCTTTGACATTCTAGGCCCATGGTATGCGATGGAGAGGTGTTCATAAGAAGTCCAAGGTTAGTGGGATGCACTTTTTCTTGACATGGAAGGCCCACTGTACTCGTTAGAGGAATTGATCTCCAACATCTGAGGTGTTTGATAATGAGATTGATGATGCTACTATTACTACCCTAAATATACCTCATGTGATCTTCCTTGTGTTTTGTGCTCTACATTAAGGAATTGTTGTGTGGTTTTTCTTTTTTATTTTGGCGTCACTAATAAGTATTTTGTTACTCACCCCTGCATGGGTTTCCCCAGCACGTGTTGTGTCTGGTGTATATGACCAATGATTCAATAGTTCTGCTCATATAGCTGGGACTGACAGACGATACGATAGTTGATTTGGTGCCCTAAGACCAGGTGGGGCCCAATAAGATCATGCAGACAAGACATACTACCAAGGATTCCAGTAGATTCTCTACTCTCACAATTTGGGGGGTTTTATACGAATGGTCATTAGAGTTTCTTTTCTTTATAATTTATGTTTTCGGTTCATTTTGGGGTTTGTATTCTGGCCCACTAATTTTTTGTTTTAGTTTCACTCAGCCTTGTTTTAGTGGTACTTTTTCCCTCATTCAGTGTTTTGGGGTGTGGTTGGGTGTGTGTGTGAATATAGATACTCATGAAAATGCCTCCCACTTACAGGTTGATGCATTTAGCACTAGTTGGAAGCCCCTGGCCTTCAGAAGGTAGGCTTGGGGAAGGCACAACATGGAATATGGGGGATGGCTAGTGAAAATCATTATAATAAATAATCACGAAACTATGAAAAAATATGATAAGAAAAGGGTAATCACATGCTATCAAAGATTCTTTCTAAAACAGGGAATAAACTTTTCATGGTCGAACATATGAAAAATTTATAAAAATCCATAAATTATTTCAGCTAAAATAAATCTAAACCCCTTTAAAATATATTATAATATGAATCACTTGTTTCCATTACTCATTCCAATCCCACATCTAACATCCTAATGAAAACCATCTTCAAGAAACCCCTTTTTTTAACCCCCCCCCAAATCCATCTCTTTAAATAATTTTTTTCCAATTCAAATTACATATTTAACAAAACTTCTATTTTTTAAACAAAATTTATAAAATGAAACACCATTTAATCATGATATTATACTCACCAAACCATAGAAAATATTAAAAACCACTAATACTCATTAAACCAAGGAATTTCCATCAAAATATGTACCATGTTATGTGGTCCTCGTAAAATATTGGGATAACATGAGACTATCTAATTTTAACGGTTGAGATCACACAATACTATTGAATCAACATAATGAAAATCATTATTTTAAAATAGGGGTATAAATTCACTAAATTTGAAAGTGTATTAGTATTATAAACATCGCTAACCTCATAATATGTTCTATAATCAGTATTAGGATCATTATATCCACAATAAGGCCGTGGGAAACTATCTCAATCATTACCACCTTAAAATAAAAAAAGACTACTTAATTATAACATTTCACAATAATACAATTACCTCCAAACTTATCGGGTGGACCTAGTTTTGGGGATGGAAGACTATGAACTGAAACCCCCTAAATAATTCACCCATACTACAGATAATACAGCTAGTATTTTGATTAATTGATATACCAGACCATTTTATCTTATAGTTTCATAACAGAAAAGAAAAACTCCTGATGTTCAGATCCCCTTGACTTAGAGTATCATAAGTTGGACTTTACAACACCATACCCACTGAACAATGGATCCTCGCACCCACACACACACCAATGTACAAGAAAAATATGTACCAAAAAGGCATTAAAAGGAATTACATAAAATGATTATATAAGTATAAAATGAGTGAAAACAAATTATTAATGTTCATCAAACTATAACCTACTTTCATGGGGGAAACAATTATATTTCTTTAATTTATTACAAATAGAATATGATTGGTGAAAATAGATCACAAAGGGATGTAATACTCACAAATATTTCATCACACCATAAAATTCTCAGTTAAACCACAATTTCTTCCACTTTTGAAACATTAAAATAAAGGACCTATGTACCTAAATACTATGATTAGTGGTCCAATCATGTTAATCATGGTCAAATAATGACATATACTGTGATACATAACCACCTAATCCTAGTCACCATCTTTGCGACCCATCAGCTTTACTAAACATCCAAACAACCTAAAACCCCCACCATAAAACAATTGGTAAACGAAAATATTTTATGTACCTATGACCGTTTTAGGATACTTACTACTATTAAAGAGATGGACGTATACTACCATTACATTGAGAAAATTAAACCACCACTAATAAAAATTATTCCATATGTAACACAATTTCTCAAATTATTATTTCTTTGAAATTCTCATCCAAACAAATTCTTAATCTTCAGAGAAGTATTCACACCAGAATAATTTCCCACCTGAAAAACTATTCAATGGAAACCCACAAAAACCCTAGATCAATAAGAGTAAAATACAATTCACCAATTTATTCCTTAAATTACCCAATTACAACTAATAATCAATGTTACATTAAAAATTCTAGATCTACCACCTTTGTGAATATGTCTTCCCAATTTTGGCTTCCCATAACCTTATATTTCTTGAGTTTCTTTTGCATCTACCATGTTTTTGGTGAAATGATAATTTTGGTTGTTATTCATTATTAGAGAAAAAACACCATATTTTTATCAAAGTTAATTAAAATTTAGTTATCATATTCATGAATTACAACATTCAGAGTTATTTCTAACTCCTATTGAAATATCTTTAACAGTAATATTTATTTACCAACTTCAATTGCAGTTACAAACTATTCTCTAAAATATTCAATGTAATTAATATTAAATTAATGAATTCAAAATAATTTAGGATTATATACATATAAACTAAAAATATATTTTTTTCTTTTTTGTATCAAAATATCTTATGATGTTTGTGTTTAAAAATACTTCTAATAGTTATTCCACAACTTTAAAGAGATTGATATCCTGATCCTCTTAAATAATGAAGGATCCACTTCACATTATCCTAATTATATTTTCATTGATTTTCATGTATGGACTCCTATCTCTTACTACATTGAAAATGTATGTCCCAGTGAAAACTTTTTCATACATAAAACATCTGAAAACTGATGCACATTGTAATTTCTATATGTACATTTGCCTAACATTAGTTGTTGGTGCTTGTGACTTTGAAAACATGAAGTGACATATAGGAGGTGTTGAGGCTGGATTACATCCAACAATTCTAAAAATTTCCATAAACATCAAGATATTTATTTTTAATGATATTAAACAATCCTCTATTTTCTTATCCCTCTTAATAATTATCCCAATAATCTTCTTTAACTATACAATATCATTTATCTCAAATCATCCTGATTATTCAAACATCAACATATAGATTTTGAATATATCTGATCTAAAAATAACTATTAAATCCATAAGAAAAACAAATATGATGTATTTCTCATAACAAGAAAAAATTATTACAGAATAAAATTTTAAATTGATAGAATATGATAAAAAACACCAATAATAAAACCCATTAAAATTATTTCTTTAATATCAATCCATTCTGTACCATAATGAACATGCAACACCATGTCGAATTGGACTGTAATATTGTGTACCATAATAACCAAGACATTAAATTGGTGGAAATGAATAGTATTAACTAAATTATGACTTTTCTATGGTCTAAACATGTAAAAAATAAATTAGATATCTACTTATTATTAATAAAATAAATCAATTAAAATAATAAAAAAATTTAAAAAAACATTATGTTTTCTAAAAGATGGTTAGTAATGCTTCACATGCATATTTTAAAATTAATATTTAAAATTTTAATGAAATTTATTTTAGAAAATAAAATTAATTTATAAATTTATATTATAAAAATTATCATAGGGGGAATTTTTTCGATTACTTTGAAATGTTTAATTTTTTGATAAATAGTGAAAAATAATGAATTATAAATGAAAAATTTATTTTATTTTAAATTTTTTCATAAAAAATTATTTTAAATTTGGTTTAATGTTAAATTAAATAAATTATATATATATATAGATATTAATCCATTGTAGTTCATTGGAATCATTTTCATAGTGGATTTTGATATGAAGACTTTAGAAGATTTTGTACAATATTTCATTGAAAACCAGCTTACTCATCGCACATACCAGACTATTTTTAAATTAAATATTAATAATTATGTGAATTTTATCTCATAAAATTGAGAACATTTTTAAATTATAAAAACATATATTTTATAATAAGCTCAAAATAAATTTTTACTATAATTAATAGTGAAAACATTAAAAATATATTTCCATGATTTGGATAAAAATAGGTTTAGTGGGGATTAAACTAAAAATGGTAAGTGAGAAAATGACATAAAAACATTTATAAGATATATTTTCATTTCCTATTGTGACCTTATCAAATCTATTTCATCTTAATAATCCATATTGAACACATTTGGACTATGAAAAACATGGGTACACATTTTATTTTTCAGAAGGTACGAGTGTGCCTCTCATCTCACCTATAAAAGACCTCCCCTCTCCACTATTCATCTAAAAATAAAACCAATTTTTTTTCAAAACCTACTGAAATAAATTACAAAATTCAATCATTTTATCATCAAATAAATTTTTTATAATACAATTATTGGAAC
This sequence comes from Viscum album, assembly GCA_963277665.1. Lineage (NCBI taxonomy): Eukaryota > Viridiplantae > Streptophyta > Magnoliopsida > Santalales > Viscaceae > Viscum > Viscum album. The sequence goes on from OY728147.1 coordinate 1,565,550,940, forward strand.
ACTTTAGGTATAATATTTAGAAAGTGGTCGGAGAATTAGTAAAATTCTTCCGTGTGCATTTTCCATATATTTATTCTTCCATCTACATAAAATAATCATCAAGTAGTATTGTATAATATCACCATTATATAGAATATATAGATATTTTATCATTTTATGGTCATAAACTCTATCCATATTCTATTGTCTGAAAAATGGAAATGATAATGTCACTTGTTTGTACAGTGGACTACCTCCTCATGAACCAATTTGACACATTTTACATTAACATCTATTATGGTAGGGTCTGGTGATGGACATAATGTATATATTATATATACAACATAAAAATTCCTACAATGTAATTATATCATATATATATTTTTAATTTTCATTTCTGATGGGATACAATAATTATGCTAAGGTGTACGACAGACTAAATACATGCAAAGAAATTTGATTTGTTTTGAACTAATGCATTACCTCGAATATAAGATATATTTAAGAAATATATGTGACATAAATGATATAATAATTATATTCAGTATATATTTATAACTATTATATTTTAATATATCCTTTTCATTCTTATCTTTGCACTCACTGAAAGAAGATAACATCATCTGTGTATGTGTAGACTACTGACTTCACGAAGCGATACAACAATATTTTCATCACTAAATCTCATGTAATATATATATATATAATAATATTTGAATAAATAATATCTTATTTATTATATATTTTGAAACATAATATATTAGTTACCCTATTTATATAATGATCATAAAAAAAAAGAAATGCAACCCATGCATATGTACGATCTACCATATCTGGGATCATAACATAATAAATTTATCAAAAACATATTTAATGATTGATTTTAAAATTATACTTTATTTATAAATATTATGTTAGTTTATAATATTCACATGACCTGTAGCATTCATGAAAAAAATTTAATGAGAAACATTGGGAATTAAAACCCAAAACAATGAAAATAATTATACATTATTAACAAATGGGTGATAAGATGTTATAAAGGATAATATATGATATTATATATAATAGTATCATTCATATATGAGAATATATAATTTTTAAAACCAGTATACAAGAGGATAATTATTGTTCAATCAAAGGTATGTTTCTGTTAAGGGACTTCATCTCATTTCAATGAGGCATATATTAATGGTATGCACATATTTCTTAATATAGTGTACATACATACCATTTTAAATGTAATTTCATGAAGCCTTCATAATTAGTGTCCTTTTATTTTTCAATTTAAAATATTTCATACACAATAGTTTCAATTGAAAATTTCAAAGTGGTAAATAATTTGATTACAAAATTTCATTTCATAAGGCTATATTACTTCATCATTGTATTTAATATTATAATATTTTGTCGAAAATTAAATTTCAATATATTACTTTTGATTTCCAAATTTTTTTATGGATTTATACTTTAGAAAAAATAATTAATTATTTTATTAATTATGACTTTTATTTTATGATCTTTTTAAGGGTTTATTTCACTCTTTCATTTTAATAGTGATTTCTTATAATTGAATTTCCATTAAAGATAATTATTTAATCATTGTAAAATAAACCAATTTAAATTTATTTTCCTTATATAATTAATGAACTATTTCGACTAATAGTACCATTACCCAACTCATTGGTACTCAAAATTATTGAGAATCTGTTTTGAGAAAACATGACTTCATTATTCTCATAGATTAAAAATCTATTTTCTTCCAAAACCATGTTTTCAAAAAAAACATTCATCTAATAATTTATTGATTAAATATTTCAATAATGATTTCCAATTTTTTTACAAATATAAATGAATATTCGTATCATTTTCTCATCAATTATTATTTAAATTTTTAAGAAAATGAGAAAGGAATCATTGTTATAATGTACACGAAATGTGTGGGATTCTATACCATCAATAATACACAATGTTTTAAAAAATATTTAATTTATTTTAATTTATATTTTCATAGATAAATTTTTCAACTTGTGTTTTTAAATTTAAGTTTTAAAATAATTTTTTCAAAATTAAAAGGTCATTTTTTAGGGAAATGGTTTCAAATATATTGTATGGATTTTCTATTCATAAAAAATAGTAGACCTTTATTTTAAATATACTTTACTATGGATATACTATATTTATATCACCATAATTATTCCTTTGGATGTTTTTTGATAATTTTCACCAAGTATAGTATTTAAATTCACTTCATTGATTCATTTTTGCAGTCATTATGTCTCTAATAAAATATTCACTTTCATTTCACTAATAAAAATTAAATTTCCCTCATATGTACATATTATTTTTCAGGGTTATTTTTATTACATAAAACATATATCATTTCATCATATTGTGTTAAATATTTAAATTTACTTTTCAATCTAGGGAAATATTCATAAATCTATATTCTTTTCTCAATTCAAATATTATCCAATAAGGAAAATTATTCACATATTAAATAAATAATTTGATATATGGGGGATGCTTTGGATCTATAGTGATGGGTGGGGAATGGAATCATTTATCCCCTTTATGCATCAATTTTTTAGTTGGGTGAATCAATAGTATATAATTAAATTGGTTTCTACATTTTGTTTCAAATAGACTTTAAATGGTTGTGATGGTAGAGGTATCGTGATGCTTGATATCATGAGGTCTAGTAATTAAGAAATTAATTCATTGAAAATTTAGTTATTATTATTATCCTATGTATTTTTTCTATGATATTATATATGGAATAAATTCATTATCAGATATGGATTAAATAGAATATTTTTTGTATTTACATTTACAAATTGATAATTCTGTTTCTTTTGACAACCGTCAGGTTACTGAAATAGTATGTCTGTTCATATTTTGACCTTTCCATATAGATTATGTTATTTAAAATTTTTATATCAAATTCATTGATTAAATTTAGTATTTGTTATGTTAGTTACCTTTACATAATGATTATTATTTACCAATTCTTTGTAGCTTCCACTATACATAACAGTTACTATAAACTTCAATTCGCATTTTCTTCTTTCCATTACCTTGGATATAAATAAAAATTCCCTAAATGAGTTGTTAGGGATGCAAATAATTTTTTTTATTTTTTATTTTATAATCCATTTTCAAATTGGTATATTATGTGTATTTTATTCTCCAAAACAAAAAAAACTAATCTATCTATTAGGATTTAACCCTTTGAATTTATGCCAATGTAATGAAGCAAAAAATGGTTACGGGATGCTGTATTCAGGCATACTATTGTTGTATCATATAGTTTTTAGTATAACCCATAAGAAATATATTTAGGGAAGCATATATTAGGAAGCCTAACCCTATGATTGAATTTTTTTAGAAGTACATAAGGTCGAAAAATAATTTGTTGAGAATGATATTGTGTGGTTATACCTTGAAATAAATCCACGTATGAATACTATAAGTGGACATGGTTCAAAAACCAATATTCCTTAGAGTGTAAATCAAAAAAAATGGTTCATCAGGTTTGAGATGATCATCAATTGATGCACCACAACACTCCATACCACAGACCTAGATTTACACTTCGAGGGAATATTCTTTGGACATTTAACATTGACCTTCTTAACCATTATTGAGGATTAAAAAATAATGATATCCCAAAATATACCATGTTTGTTATTATATGATTAGATGTGCATAAATATTTCAATTTATGTTAAGTATTTCACTAGTATTGGGATTATACAATAGGCTTCTTAATTATATGATCCAATTTAGTGTATTTAATAATTTATAAATAGATCATGAAGAATTAGTTGAAACCTCATCAATGAATGTAATCCAAAGTGCAACAATGTTCAGTTTATTGATGTGATTAAGCCAGTCCTTTGAAAGAAACTAATCTTCCAAACATTATTATCATACAAATACATTGTATCTTATATTATATATAGAGATATATAATTATTTATGTATTCTATAAGTGAATGGAATCAACATGAGAAGAGGGAAAAATAAAAAATAGATAAAGGATAGTTAGGAAATAAGGATTTTCATAAATGTGATAATTGTGGAAATAACAACCGTGGTACTTGATTTATGGGAATTCAAGTTTTCTAAAATTGGTGAAAGAAATAAAATCATGAACTTTATTGAAGGTAAAATAAACAAGTTCCCAATGTTTGTTGCTTCAACAACAAGGGGAATTGGTACACCAAAAATTAATTCCACAATCTTAATGGTAACATTCTTAAAAAAAGACAATGGATCATAGTCAAGATTATGTAATTACTAGATATTAACTTAATGATTAATGTACTTTTTTTTTGGATTTTCGAATTATTTTATAGTATTTTATAAATAAATTATGGTTATAGTAATCTTATAACGTTTATGGACTATACAAAAATATAATTTCTTATTGTATTTGAGAGAATATGTCAAATAGTACATGTGCCCAAGAAAATTGGATTAGTTAAATGTTGATTAATTTTTTACAATACATGATTCAGGGAGGATAACCCTTAATAATGTCTATATATTAAGATAAGAATGATAAATTGATATTTTAGTAGATTGTATTGGTAACATTGACATATTTAGGGGTTTGATATTTTATGCTAATGTTACTGAATGTATTGATTTGAGGAACACATTTTAAAACATCATATATTATTTTTGGAAGAATTCATGTTTTCATTACTATTTTTATTGTGATCGATGTATTCACATTTTTTAATTTTCCATTATGAGTTACATTATATTTCCCAGGGAATATTATTTTGATTGATTCACCTTCCCTAAAAATTTGATCGTACATAATTTGGATGTTCTTTAAGTTTAACTATTTATGGAATGAATTGTGTTTAAATTTGGGTGATATTTCATAACATTTTAAAATAATTTAGGTTTATTAAGGATCGGTGGAATAGTTTTATACTCTTTTATTAACCATATGATCCAATAAAATGTTGTTTTTGTACTATATGAAAAAACATTAATCTTGGATATTCAATTATTACAGAAATATATGATCTTAACAATTATCCAAGTAAAACAAAAATATGAAATTCTGTCTATAAAATATAAATATATCAAATATATTTATTTTAATATGATCTTAGTCATGTTGGTTAAGGAATGACAATATAATTAAAACTAACCAGTAAAGGAAAATATTATCCTAATACCTACATTTTTATGATTCAAATTGTACCTGAACTCATCACATATTTTTGGTATTATAGTTATTAACTATCTCAAGATTTCCAATATTTTTTTGATTATAGATCTTTATCACTATATATTAATCCTTTGGATTTATTTTTCTAATCATGGTCTATGTTTTTATTTCCCACCCAAATATTTCTACTAGTAATCCTAGTAATGTTATTGTTCTAGATGTCGTTGGTAGTCCCCACTATCTCTTATCGATAGGTTGTTTTATTATCCATCGTAGGATGTGGTTTTTTCAACAAAAAGTTTCAAATATAAAACACTTGATCTATGAGTATAATATCAAATTATGATGAATTAATTTTTAATATTTTAGAGGAATGTAATTCCCTAAAATATTAAAAGGAGAACATTTTATTCTATAGCATATGAAAAATAAATCACTAACATAAACAACCCTTAAAATTTTTTCTTTAATATTAACCACCTTTATAGCATAAGAAACAGGAAACCTCAAGTCCAATTGATTTGTAATATAGTATACCATTATAACCCAACTTTAAAATTGGATGGTATGAATATTAATAAATAAATTATAAATATTATACTCTTTACACATGTAAAAACAAATACTTTGGTTATCTATTTGTTACAAAATAATAATAATGAATTAATATTAAAAGAAATGTTTTCTGAAAATTTATTTTTTTCTGGAAAAATGTTTAGTATGCTGTTACAGGAATTATATAAAATTAATTCCACCCCTTCATGAAATAATATTTAATAAATTGAAAAAAAAATTAAAATTACTGTAAAAAAATTATCATATAGTGTTTTTTTGGATTTTATGAAACTATTTATTTTTTTGATGAATAGTAAAAAAAATATAGAATATTAATTAAAAGATACATTTTTTTAAATTATTTAAAAATATAAATACAATGTTCAATTAGTAATAAAGTAAATAATATTCAATAATATATCTATTAATTTAATTTTGGTCAAGAAAATCATTTTCATATTGAGTTTTTATATAAAAACAATGTAAATTTTTTTATATTTTTTCCTTCAAAACACACTTTTTCATTATTTCAATGTAATTAGTTTTAGATTAAAATTTTCAACTTTTTTAAAACGAATATGGAAAATCAAATTCCATATTTATATTCCGAATAATTTTAAATTTCTAATAAGTTAAAATTAATTATTGACCAAAATGAGTAGTGAGAACATTACCAATTAATTACCATTGTGATGTTAAAAAGGGGTTTACATGGTGTAAAGCTAAAAAGATAAGGGTTAAAATGTACTAAAAAATATACAATATATTATATGATGAAATTACAGAATTATAATGTATAAGGGTAAAAAATATTACATTTTTTCTCTTATGGGATGACAAAATTTTGGTCACAAACATTTTTTTTTAAAAATTAAAATCTGGCCACTTGACTCACATATAAATCCCCCCTTTATCTCTTTATCTTCACATGTTCAAGACATATTAGTTTGGGAAAAACCTTCAAAAATAATGTTCACAATTTTATAACTTTATCTATAATCCATGGATTGTTCATATATCCATTATGGTAATATTTTATTTATATTCCTAAATTGGTGGTCTGAGATGAGGTAAAATTCATAAGTATGTGTTTTTCTTTTATTTTTCTTCCACATATTAAAAATATTTTTTATTAATTGTTTTTTAAAAAAATATCCCATATATTTTGATTTTATTATTCAAGGTTACTGATCTATATCCATCTCCTCTTCCCTTAATTGGGAAAGGAAAATGTCACCCTTGTATACGGTAGCCAACCAACTCATGAATCGATGTGACATGTTTTCCATAAACACTACTCCTGATTGGGTATCATGATGTATAAAAATTATATCTATTATATTTATAACTTTATTATACCTCTCCAGTCATTATATCTTATATTCCTTTTTACCTTCCATTCCCTAAGGGGTATGATATAGTCACTCGTTTGTATGGCGGAATAACTCCTTGAGAAGTAATGTGAACCATTTTTCACTAAAACATTACATGGATGATAATAATGATATATTTAATGAATATATGTAATATACACGAAATAATATGTATATTCGTTAATTTTTATCATTCTGAAAAGAAATTGTTTGATTTTATTTCTTTCATTTTCACTCATGGAAATATGATAACATCTTCCGTCTATGTGTAGACTACCACCTCCATGATTCGATGTGACTCTCTTTTCATCACCACAGTACATTAATGATACATACAAAATCATATTTAATGTATTATAATTTTGTAAATAATATATATTATAATCTTACATTCTATAATTATCACTGGAAAATGGAAACGTTACTCATGTGTACGTATGGCCAAACGTTTTCATGATTATAATGTACTTCATTTATTAAAGAAAAACCATCAATGGACATAAAACTGTAATTGATTTAAAAATATTATAATTTTTAAATTATTATTATTTTATAGATTATGGAAATATTTAATATTCACAAAAACTGAAACATTCATGAAAATTTATGAATGAAATACTATTTATTTAACAACCCATAATGAATATAATGAAATATTATTAATGAAAAATTGATAATATATTTTAAAGGATCATATATGACAATATAAATATTAATATTGTTCTACTATAAGTTAATAAAAAGTTAAAACCACAATTCAAGAGGTTAAAGCTCATTCAACTAAAATGAAGTGTAAGGTAAGGGACTCCATCTCTATTTCCCTTAATTGAGGAATTTTATTATTTAATACATCAAATTTCATTTTTTGGTTGTATATATATACATATATCCTTTTTACATGTAATTTATTAAATAATTTATAATTCAGGACATTTTTATGTTTCAATTTTTATTATTTCATATATGGTGATTTGAATTGAAAATTCCAATGTGGTAATGAATTTAATAACTCAATTTTGTTACATTAGGTTATATTAATTCATTATTGTCTTTTATATACTAATAAAATGATTGAAATAATTTTTTTAGAAATTATATATAATTAAAAATTATATTATCCGTATTCACATTTTACACACATAATTTACTCATTTATTAATTCTCACTTCAATGTTATTATCATTGTAAGGGTTTATTTCATAAAATAATTTTAATTTGGATTTTTTATACTCGAATTATTATATAAATAAAATATGTCATAATTGTCAAATAAAACCTATTATTTTTTATGATATGTTTATCCATGTATTTTTTCATGTTCTAATTCCATTTTCCCACGATTTGATAAAAAATAATAGATTCTTTTAGTTAAAAAATATGACATCATTTATCTCTTCAATCAGAATTTTTTTCTTTTAAAACCATGTTTTTAAAAAATGATTTCAAAATATTTTTAAAAATTTCATCAACTATTTACATAAATAATTTTAAAACATATTTTATTTTTTTGAAAAATTTAATAATTTAATATTTATTTCATTTTCTAAATAATTTTCTTTGTGTTTTACCAAGAATGTTAATGGAATCTTTGTTTTGAAGTACTCAACATGTATGGAATTCCCTTCCTTAATGACCACTCAATGTTTCAAAAACTTCCTTTATATGTTTCAAATTTTATTTTCATTGAAAATTAGTTTCAATTTTTTTTTGAAACATTTAGTTTTATAAGTGGATATTCATTGACATGATTAATGATTAAATGATATACAATTTCTTCAAATGGAGTTATACATGGAATGTTAGTTTTTATTTGATGAAATATTGAAAATTTTGTATTCCTTAATAAATCTAGATATTTATTGATGAGGTGAATTTTTAATCATTTAATTATAATATTAGATATATAAATAATTATTTAGTCTAACAATAAAGGGTGGGGAATTTAATTATATTTCCCCTCAATGCATAAATAGTCTCACAGGGTGAATCTGTTAACTATAATTAAATTGGTTTCTACCTAATGTTTTAAACTATCTTGTGAATGGTCTTAATGGTAGTGGTACCATGATACCTGAGCTCGTGATATCTAATAATTAATCATTTACATCATTTTTAATTTATTTATTAATATTATCCATGATATTTTATAGATTATATTTTCTCTAGATTCATTTATATCCCAGTTATTTTTTAAATGGTATGTGATTTATGTTTTCTAACATGCCATATTGATTATCACATAACTATTCATGATAGTAAAATTTAAATTGAACTTTTGTTTAAGTATTTACTTTTCCATAATTATTATTTCTTATCTAGTTATGATATATAGGTTGTTGGTTAAATGAAATTTGTTTTCAACAATTTACCATGACATAGTGATTATTATTTATTGATTCATTCTATATTCTTATATTCTCATCACTTTATAGGCATTTTAGACCACCCTTTTTTGTTTATTTTCCCCATGTTACAATGAAGAAATCACTGAATGAGTTTTCGAGGATGTAGTTCATTTTATTTTGTTATGTATTATCTCTAATTTTCTAATCCGAATGTAAAATGTGCATTGTCTATATATGTGAATCTCCAATCCAAATAAACTTTTATGTATATATATATTTGACCCTCTATATCTATTTCATTGTAAAAATGTATACATCAGCTCAAGATTACTAGAGTCGGGGTCGCTAAAGTCCTATATTACCATTGTTTTTCACGATAATAATGATCTATATTGCACCTATTAACCCCTTTCCACAAACACTAATGAACCAAAAAACTAATTCCACTATGGGGGGAGTTAAATTATCCAATAAAAGATTATCTTCATCGTCATCAGTCTTTAATTTTTATTATCATGGAAATAAGGTCCACAAAGATATATATTATCTAAATCAACCATATTTAACAATATTAGCATGGAATATTTCCTAATACCGATTAGAATATTTATAATAAATTGGATACCTCCTTATATTTAAACACATTCAACACTGTTTATAATATATATATATATATTCAATATTCCACTTCCTTGATCTATTAACCCTACTTGTTACCATGTTTCTTTTTACCTTATGTAATTTCATCCATCTCCTATGTTTTTTTAATTAAATGATACATTTTTCCCAGTCATGGATGAATCAGACATCTTTCAGTCACTAAGATAAGTTCCACCCTCTATATTTTTTGGTACTACTATTTCTGATAAGAGTGGAAAATTAATTTCAACTCCAAATCATTGAACCGGTCTCCTAATTCTAATTTATATCATCAACTGAATTAGTTGTACTATTTATTTTTGATATACTATTCACAATGGTACCAAATTAGGTGACAGTAAATTCGTGAGGGAATGTAAAGACCATTCCCAAATAAATATTTATAAACCCTTCATCTTTATAGCATTCCTAGTGGTTTTACATTGGGACTTCAGATGACTTCATCTCTTGAATTTTTATTCCCTTATATCTATGAAATTCCAATAATATGATAATTCTAGGCTTCTAAACTAATTTCCAATCAAAATTATACACCACCATGTTAATTTCCATCCCCAAAACAATATAATCAAATAAAAAATCCAAACATCTAATGACTATTTCTTTCTACCATCCAATAAATGATATCCAAATTTTCAACTCCATAACAAAAGGAAAAAAATATATTTGGATTCATATATATACCTATCCATAAAATTTAATTATAAATATTATAAACTAATAAATAATATAATATTATTAAATTATTATCATTATATATACCACATCACCTTTGGATGTTCCATCCCAACTACAAATGTTGGACTCCTACTAGTGAGATAAGTTATGATATTGAGTACCACTAACTAAATAACCTTAGAAATTCATGAGTGAAACCTCATTCATATGGATTTCCCAGGAAAATATGACACATCCTTTTAGATAATCCATTATTCTATATATATTTACATTCACCATATTATCATTCCTTATAACTTTCTCAAATGAAATTTCTAATTGTTTTATCATGTTTACTCACAACAACAATCCATTTAGATGCACATTAACTGGTAGTGGCATTGTATTTCTGTGAACACATTCCAATAAATGAAAACAAATATAATAGATTTACTATCCAACAAGTAAATATATATATTCCCTGTATCATCATCAATTAATATATTATTTTAAAGTAAACCCCTGCGGGTTTGACCATGGAATGGTCGCCAAACATCTCAACGTAAAACTCTAACTTAAGGTCCCTAGGATTTGGATTATCCATGTTAAAAGGAACTCTATTATTCATTATAAACACACAAATATCACACTATACAATTTCTAGGTGACCAGAATTCAATTTTTCATACTTTAGAACTTTTAATTTGTTTACTAAGGTTACCAAACCTATAATGTCATACATTAGGATCATTAGAGGATTTACATCCAATAGTTTTAATTCCATATAAATTGCACGTAATGTATAGGGATCCATATATTCCACCTTTTTGAATCATTATAAATACCAATGAATCATTAAATACCACATTTTTATATCTAGTTACATACCCATCATTATGTAATTTCCGAATTAAAATAAAAATTCTCCTAAGGATAGTTATGTTTTGATCTTTTCATAGTTTCAAGAATACCCCATTATTCATTAGAATATGAAAATGTTCTCTTCAAAAATATATATTTTTTCACCAATATTTATATGTACTTTAATAAACATTCTAGATACATAGTTATTCTAGAATATTTTATTTCTTTCAGTGTAAAAATGACATAGAATCCACCACCCATGTGTGTTCGTATATGGGAACTCATCATGGTAAAATTTTGTTTTATTAGTAGAATATAAACATGTAGAGGTTAGTTTATTTTAGAATTTCATCATGGGATGTTTTCAATCTGTATTTATATTTTCTATATTTTAACATTTCATCCAGGTAAAGTATGAAATGTTGATCTGCCTCATCTCTTACCGAATTTATTTTCTCAAGAATTATCTATCGATAGATCCTTATGGTAAGACTTCTTCTAATGGGGTAACCAAACCATTACATTGGTATTAATTGAGCTTCTAAATTTTTTATGAACTTATCCTTTCCATGTTTTTTCATTGACTATCATATTATTGGTGTCCAAAAACTCCATATCATCTCTTAGACTATAGATATTTATTGAAATAACTATTTCCCCACCTCTCTTTGTAAGTGAGGATAAGAGTATAAATTCCCATATATCATCATAAAAACATTAAATTTCTAATGATAGATTATGAAAAAATATTGAACCAATTCACATAATCTTTATGTTGATCTTAATTCCATTAACCTTATTCTGAACATTCATCAATGAAAAAAACTTTGTTATGTTTTCTTAATTTTTCATACATGTTTTTCAATTCCATTACAAAATCCACTGTTGTTTTATAATCTTAAATTATAAACATAAATTTACTTTTAAAGTAAATTCTTACCACGTAATGTTCAATCTTATCAAATTTTTCCCTTTCATCTTCCTCCATCAACACCAAGTTCACTATAGACTTCATAACCTTTAAGATTTTTTGAATCAAAGAGTATTCATTCTTCATTCACTATAAACAAAAATTTGATCAATTGAATGTATCAATTTATATCATTACTTCATATAATTCAATTATGTTTTTGTTACTAGTGTACAGAACACACGTTTGACATATTTCATTTTATTCTACATGATGGAGATAGAATCCCAACAAATGAAGCCTAAAATTTCAATCACATGTTCCCACAATTTTTCAACCAGATTTATTATCTACCAATCCAAAATGGTAATTTATATTATAATAGCAAAATGGAAATCAAACATTATGTATGTTCACACAACCATTGATTGATTATACCAGAATTAGGATTTCATTTGACCCTATAAACAATATAATTTAATACATTCATAGATATTTCTAAACAACTAATGAAGTTATATAAATTTATTCGAAGAAAAAACATTCAATAAAATATACAAAATCAAGGAAGAAACAAATAGTTTTAGATTACTTTGGTATATTTCCAACATGTCAGTGGGAACCACACCTCGAATTTATTTTTTTATAAATAGAATATTAGAATTTAAAAAGATTACAATGATAATAATTTATCCACAACGTATATGTTATAAAATAAATAATCTGTTGAAAAATATGTTATTCAATATTTTCATGTACTACGGTGAAGGTCTCATGTATTTAAATAATATGAAAAAATAGTCAATAAATTTAAACATTCTCACCTAAAAACTTTTTGAAAGATACATGAATGTGTAATATTTTTTTCAAACTCAAAAACCTATAAAAATTTATCAAACTTCTATACATCCTAGAACCCCGTTATTAAACCATCTGTAGATTTGAACTATTGAAGAACTTATAACTATTGGAGGCAACCTTATACCAGAAAAGATATAAACTACCTCTTCCATTACATTAGGCCCATCATCCTACTGATACCTAAAATTAATATGGATTTGATTCCACATCGTGAACTTCTAGAGAACGATATTGTAATTCCACTAACACTGATTATTTGAATATGGATTCACAATTCTAAAACAACTTTTCCAAAATCACTTTTAAATGTTTGAGGTCCCCTTATAAAGTGTAAATAAGCCTAATCCATATGAATCATATATTTTATAACTCTATATTAATAGATAATTAATCCCAAATTCATTTTAATACATTAATAAATTAACCCAAAACATTCCTATAGATATATAGATAAATATATTGATAAAATATATTTATTGGGAATCTTATACATAGCACACATGAAAATATCCTCTTATCAATGTGACTCCACCATAATCTAGGTTAATAATTCTAAAATCCCAAAATATATGTTCAAAATTCAATGAGGAAGATGGATGTTGAATAATGCTTATGGGTTGTGAGGATCTTCTCTTTGATCATCCCAAGAAAATGATCCAAACTCAATCAGACCAATTGGATATTAAAGAGGGAATATGACATCTAAAGGGGTGACTACCCCATCTCTTTGGTTGTGTTGATACAATATAAGGTTGATTCTGTATTTCTTGTTAATACACATTGAGAAGGTAGTTAATGTTACTTGAATGGTTATTGGTACTATTCGAAATTCCTTGTGGATTCACGTAGTGGTCTTTAGCCACATTATAAGAGGATATAGAATTATAAGTTTAAGGATAGAATTTAGTTAATTATATATTTTGAAAGGGATAAATGAATGTCTCATAAGATTCATGCAGGGTGGTAGACCAGTAAATTTCAAAGACATGAATTTATTAATTCTAATATTGATGTTATTAAGGGTCACAAGTCAAACAGAATTTGGAAAAAGGAAAGATTTTACTATGTCTTAAAAGGATCATTCCTAATTTTATTAATAGTCATTTACCATTATTTATATTTTTTCATCGAATGACATTCATAAAGGTAACTTACTAAATTAGTAAGGGTAATTTTTATTGATTTATAGGACATTGCCTTGATTATTAGATGTAGAAAAAAATTAAATGAACTTGATATATCCTTAAGAATCAACATTAAAGGTATTTTTGAAGAACAGAAAACCTATACGGTAGTTTTAGTAGATTCCATATTGATGGATCATGTTTTCCCACATTCAAAAAAGAAGAAAACAAATCCCCCCACCTGTGAGGGGATTATACTAATCATTAGATAACAAGATGTTTCTAAGATCCCTTAATCATCTAACGGGTGCTAGAACCTTCACCATAGTGGTAAATGATGATCTTGGAAGAAAATATGTTCCAATAATATAACATGCATCTTCCATAACAAGCTAGAGAGATCTTATCTCATTTAAATAGCCTCTATGACATTCTTCATTTAATTAAGATCATGATCCCAACAACATCTATCAGTTTCCATCTCATAGAATCCATTATGTCATGTTAGATATTTATTCATTAATATCCTTAAAAGAAATTAACCTTATTCATAATTAATCCATAGTGTTTTTAAATAGATAACCATGTAATAGATAATGAATTGGTAGTTCTAGATGAATGTTCATACTACAATGTTTGTATTGTAGTCTTGGGTTGCAACACATGCAATACAAACTATATTGGTAACATCCATTTCATAGGATCAATAATAAGGATATATTAGAACCACCATGTCATTAATTAATATTTGTTATATGAATATTAATTTTGTAACTTCTAATAAACATCCACATACCTAAAAATCACCACATACATTCTGGAAATACATTATAATTTTTTAATCATTCAGAAATTCTATTTGGACGTGATCTGCTAAAATATATTAATTTTTGGAAAAAATGATGTCGAAAAAAATAATTATCTAAATTAAAAAATATATTACCTTAAACACATTTATAATACTGGAAAAAAAATAAAATTAGTATTTTTTGATGAAATAAATAAGAGACCTCTAGTAACAAATTACTCTTAATCAACCTACAAAGGGTCAGATTTTATTTATATCAAACATACCTTACATATTTATGGAAAAATTTATACCATAATATGTATCATATAAATCATAATTATATTTATTTAATAACATTTAAAATGAATCCGAGTGACATAAATAGATAATACAATATCAATATAGTATAAGCCCCGTCATCTATTCATGATTCCTTGAAAAAGATAGATATTGTGATTGAATAAATCATACTTTATTCTTATAATAGATATGTACATCTCATGCCTGCCATATAAGTAGCATAACACATCATGTGTAACCCAACTGGGAATTACCATACATCTCCTTTTTCTAATTAAATGTAAGTGTATAATGATTTACTTTTCATACAAGTAGAAAACCCCATATTGGCCATTCTCCAATTTAAGACATTGTTTTTTTATATACAACCACACCATGATTACCTATATAAACATGACTTTTAGAAAATATTTATTTAATTACGAAGGTTATAATGATAGGTTAGTAAAAAAATTCGTAAAAAATGAATTGATAATAACCAAACACCCCTATGTATATTAATTATTATATGACACTCTATGTGATATACATAGTGGGACATCCATGTTAATAATTCACTACTTATTAAATCATAAACCAATTATTTATATTTTTTATAAGACCTTCTTAATGAGTAAATAAATAAATTAATTCAAATCATTAACATACCCTCACATCCCAAAATACTCTACGATGATCATTGATTATGAACAACTTGACGGAATAATTATCATTTCACTTTATGAAAAATATGTAACTGAAATGAATGAATAATAAAGTGGATATTACATATTTGTATAACATGATAAAGTTTATAATTTAAAACACATTTTTTAAATACATAGGAAAATAATATATTAGGGCATCCTTATCATATAAAATATGATAGAACACTGAATCATACTTTTGTTTTGTACACTTACAGATGTTTTTGATAGAACCAAAAGGGGCCTACATACCCTGAGAGGGGTGGGCGTGAATCCGGGTATGGATATTTTATTTCAAAATTATTTTTGATGCACTAGATCTTGACCTCTATATTATAAGGGTTGGTTTGTTTGCTCTTATGTGTTAATGTTGATCACTTATTTTTTATATTTATCTGATGATTATTCTTTAGATGTGTTGGTCGGAGTGGATACTCAAGAGGGGGGTGAATTTTGTTCAAATTAAAATTTCTATTCAAATATTTCTCTTAAAATCCCCCAATTTAAAAACAAATTTAATCTGTAGTGAATCTATATAATGTGTAAATGTTCAATTATTTTCTCAAAGATTGATTAGGTCTCAGTTAACTTATCCTGAAGATTAAATTAACTTTTGTAACTAACTTACCAGTTTACAATAAGTATAAACACTTCCTAATTTAACTATCAAAGTAGCATTAAAATAGTTTTGTATTTCAAGGTAAAAGCATTGTAATATACAATATATATAGTATACATAATGACTTAAACTAAAAAGCACAGTAGAGGTAACCAAGTGGTTCAATTTCAAGCCAACACTTACTCCTATCAAACAATTTATATAAATTGATCCACACCCTAGATCGGGGTAAACAACAGTACAATAATTTCCAGTTCCAAAGACTTATACCATAGTTCTTTGTGGGAAAACAAACAACAGCTCATAGCTGTCCAAGTCTTACTTGACCTCTTCAACTATCCACAATGGGAGATAAAAGAGTTATAGAGTTTGAATGAGGATTTGATAATCCTATGGCTTAGCACAGGAGACAGTGTGTGTGTGTGTGTAAAATAAATAGGGTACACACACTATTCGAAATGTAAATGAAAGAATCACTAATTTAAGTGAGAAAGAGTTTTGAAAAAATTTAGTGATTGGAAGTGCAGCTTTGGACTTGTTTGATTTGTCAGAAAATATTTTGAGTCCTTCTCTGATTTTTGTTCTAAAAACAGAGTTTCGTTTTCTTCAGTTGTTCTAGGTTCAACTTAGCATCTTCAGTGCATGAAGTATTTTTTGTAGTTCTTCACGCATGATACAACTTCTGTTATCCTCTAAAATGACTGGATTCATGTATCTCTAGAGCTGTTCCAGTATGGAGTTGTCCTTCGGAATGCAGCTCGATTTTCAGTATGAAGCTTGTATGTACTATTCATGTTTATTTCCTTCTACTTTCTACTTGCTCATTACACGCTCCTTGTTCTTTTTCATCTATTTCATCTAGGTCATTATCTTCCCATTTAATGATTTTAGCTCCGGCAAATGGGAATGAATACCTTTTGCATGGGTACTAGGTACGGTTCTCTGAAATCGCAACAGAGATCATTAAATAATATTAATTGCAATAAAAACATCAAATTCAACCATTAGCTTAATAAATCAATAGTATTAAGAGTGTAGAGTTTGACTGGTTCGTTAATCATTAGTAGCATTCTGTTAGTAGATGTGTTGGGTGGATTTTGTTTAATATTCCTTCCATCGGAAGTTCTTTGAACATGTATCAGTAGCTCCTTGGTATCAGTAGCTGTTAATCCATCGGTAGCTCTTAATCTATCTGTAGCAGTTAACCCATCGGTAGCTCTTAATCCATTGGTAGATCTTGGGCTATCGGTAGCTCGATGTGTCAGTGACTGTCTATACATGTATCAGTAGACTTACTCTATCAGTAACTATCAGTAGACTGATTCTATAGGTAGCTCTAGTTTGTCGGTAGCTCTATGTATCAGTACCTTGTACACATCGGTAGCTCCATTCTGTTCTATCGGTAGACTTGGTATATTCCTATCAGTAGATCTATGTATCGGTGACCTTAACTTATCGGGGACTCTGTCTATTGGTTGACTAAGTCTAAAGGTAGATAGAGTACTGGTAGCTCTTTATTAGTAGCTATACGCAGATCGGTGACAAACACTTATCTGTTTTATGCAACACCTATCCTATTTGGTTAGACATACATCATAACATATATAAACATAGTCAAACATTGATTGACATATCTCAAGGATTAATTTAATATTATTATCATCATTATAATAGAATATCATAGATTAAGTGAATTAGAATTTAGATAAACATTAATTGGGATTAACAATGGTATTTAAAAGCATAATTGGGATTATCAAAATACGTGAGGTCAACAATCTCCCCTTTTTGATAATCACAACTTATGATATTTTCTTTTTAAAGTAGTGATTTATTGTATAATAGGATATATCATTAAAATCAATTTTCATAGAGAAACTGTGTGTTATAGAACATAATTTATCAAAGGTGGAAGAAAATGTGATAGTATCAGAGATAAAATTAAATGTAATGATATCAAGGGTAAAATTAAGTGATATCATAGAATTAGAGAGAATGGTATCAGAGAACTAAATGTAATGGTATCAGAGGGGAAAAGCATGATAGCTCTTCCTTAGAGAAAGTGTCTCACCCTTTGATACTTTCTCCCCATTATTTATTCTCCATTTAATAAGTCTCCCCCTGGGTGAATATTTCTCCCTCTTTGATACTTAGAGAATATTTCCCCCCTTTTTGATAATCAAAAAGTGGGAAACAACAAAGAGAAGAGGAACAAAATAAGAAAAGAGACAATAACCAGTTTCATTGCATGGTGTAAATAAGGTACAATGTAAATAAAAAAATACATGGGATTCCTATCAAACAGTCTAACCACTTGTTCAATCCACGTCCTCAATGTGAGATTTTCCCTTGGGATCATAAGAGGATTCTGGTGGTGTGGATGCAGGTGAAGGCTGAGGAATCCTGGAAATGATCACAGGACGATGAACATCTTACACTGTTCCAGGCCTATACTGAGGAATTCTTTGAGTGATCATTGGTGTGAGGCTTCGAATAGCTTGTGCATGAGTCATCTGAACTGGAGAAGCAGTATAGTCAGAGGCAGGTAAGGCTGGAGGTACAATCACTGGCCTGGCATCAACATGCAAGAAAGGCAGCAACTGATTTCTAAAATCCATAATTATTCCCCCACCTCTCTCCATAGCAGATATGAATTCATCATTGTTCTCCAAAAATTTGTCCAGGGCTAGAGTCAATTCCCTTAGTTTGCTAACTTGTTCTCTGAAGGCTTGATTGACATGAGGTAACTTCAGGTTTTCCAACAGAAGTTTGAAATGATTATTGAGTTGATGCTTGGTGAATAGCTTAGTGATATAGGAGTCCACCTTATCTTTCACTTCTTTCTGAGAGGAAGAAGCTTCTCTCATATAGTCATGGACTATATTCATTATCTCTATAGATGAATCTCGAGTAGAGAGAACAACTTTTCTCAGTTCGGATGAGTCCACAGAGCCACTGGTTGAATCTTGACCAAGCTCCTCCATTAACATAGCTCAAAACTGATTCAAATCCATTGAGGGATAAGAAGAAAAAGAACTAACAGAGAAAGAGACTGTTTCCTTGAAGTTCTTGTTCAATCCACTTATAAGATTTTGAACTTTTGAATCCTAGGTTTTAACATGATCTTTCTTGGATGTTTTAAAACCTTCAAACACTGAAACCATCTTATTTACAACACTTTTTACATAGGCTAAGTCCTTGTCTGCTTGGGATTTTGAGCTCATGTAAGATACCAATGAGATAACCGATTTCATTAGAGATTCAAGATCTGATTCCAGTCTAGACACTTGAGTCTAGCAATATTTAAATTCTTCCATTATTTCTCCCATAAAGGCTGAAAAATTACAACCTAGAGAATGTTCAAAAGATCTTTCCAACATACCCATCTCTTCAACAAAATAGTGTTTCATTTCAGCAACTGAGGAACTAAAATATTGTTTCATCTCATCCCTTAAGGATTCAAGGTCAGCTCTGGTGATCAAATCAGCAAGAGAAACTACAATAGATACTCATTCAGAGGCTATGCTAGCCACTGAGTCAGTCATAATCGATTATATTGAGGATACCAGAGAAGCTCCCATATTCATTGTCTTTTCCACTAAACTGTCCTTCAACTTTTTCCTCAAAACATCCAGGTCATCCATTCTGACCACATCTTCAGGTAGTAACTCAGTTTCAACATCATAAACGATTTTGTGTCTATTTAGAGATGCATCATTGTAATAACTAGGATAGTCTAATACATAGACCACAAAACTAGGGTCTTCTGCCCAGTCCTCAATATCAACATCCACTGTAACACTTCTGTTAGGGCCAATAGGGGACCATATACCCCGAGAGGGGGGGTGAATCCGGGTATGGATATTCTTTTTCAAAGTTATTCCTACCCCACTGGATCTTAACCTCTTTATTACAAGGGTCACTTTGTTTTCTCTTGTGTGTAAACTATGACCACGTATTTACATATTTATCTAATGATGATGCTTTGAATGCAATGCAGGGAAGCAAAAAGGCAGACACAAAGATGTTTACTTGGTTCACCCTCACTGGGCTACGTCCAAGGAGCATACGCCGATAAGTTGCCGATCGTACCAAATTCCACTAATCTTCACTAGTTGTGGATACAAAGTTCGGGCTAGACCACTTCAATGCCCAGGATCACTGCCTTTACAAGTTTAGGGTCAGCTCACTGCTTTCCCAAGGGTCACTCCCTGTTTCTCTCTCTCTGGCTCACTGCCGGTGGAGAGGATCATCTCTTCCTCTTCCTAAACTCACTGCTCTTGTAAGGGAATCTACTCACAGTTTATAGACTTGTAGGTCTCTTCATTTGCATGAATGAATGATTCTTCCTCTGTGTGTAGATGCTCTGTTGAAGTACAACTTTCACCCATAGATGAATATCTCTTGCACCGAAGGTATCGGGAAACGTACCAGCTTCCACGCAGTCTGAGAAGCACCGCTGGAACAATTCCTTACTTGGCGCGCATGTCAATCTCGGCGTGCAAGTATTGGCGCGCAAGTCACAACGGGCGTGCAAGTCCTCCTCAGACACTTGCACGACTCAATCTTCCTCAACTCCAAACTTGCACGACTCTCTTCCTTTTACGCCCAAACCAATATTGGCGCGCAACTTCCAACCGGAGCGCAACTTCTAACATCGGCGCACATCTTCAACTACTGGCGCGCAAATTCTCCTGCGCGACCCAAACTCACCACTTGCGCGACCACCACACCTGCGCGATGGGGGCTTTGATTTCTCAAAGGGTTGAACTCCGTTAAAAATGAGGAGGGGTGGTCCAGTATTTATAGGCAATCTGACCCCCCTGCGCGACGGCACGCAAGTCACCTGCGCGACCCAGTTTCGGCGTGCAAGTCCCCTGTCATTTTAGACACTTGCGCGACCAACTCCCAAACTTGCGCGAACCTATTTACTTTGCCATATTTTGATCTTCTGATCTTGAAAAACATATGGCGCGTAGGTTTTCTATACTACAAGTCCTCGGTGCGGAAGTCCTTTTTCCAAAAACACTTTTCTTCATTTCCCGATTTTTAGGCCCTAATATTTGGCAAACACTGGAAAACGGCGCCACCTTGTATCTGTTCTTTTTTACCACCTATAGATCATCCATTCCTTTTATCTACGTTCTTGAAACAAACATTGATCGTTGACCTCAGCTCTTGAACTCGACATTCCACCATGAAATCCTCTTTGTCAACAAATTTGTATGTCATTGTTTTGCTTTTTCAACAATCAATTCTCAGATGTCCACTTTGTCAACAAACACAATCACCTCAAAAATGCTTCAATGATACCTTGATGGATTTTTTCCCAACAATATCCCCCTTTGGGTTTGTTGACAACTCTTCCAAAACAAAGATACGCCGTGGATTCTTCAGCCTCCATTCGCCTCATTGCGATTCTGATAGCGATCAAGGATTTACTCAACACATACTCTAAGCCCACAAGAGCAATGCTCGGCGTGAGAAACAAGAGTAAATGAAAAGTTCATCAATGAATCACTTTATCCTTGACATCCACGGTTGACACCAAACTCATACCAATTTGTACTAAACTGATACCAATTGTTGATGGATTTGTTGGAAGACCAAAGTTTGGTTTGGAAATAGTCTTACCACTTTCCAACACTACTCTTCAGCTTTTATCACGATCCTCAGCTATCATGATATCTATTCTTTGATCGATCACTTCTAGCATCGTCAGATTTAATACACTCCCCTATTCTCATTGCTCCCCCTTTCTGGTTGCTCCACCTGTCAGCTTCTCCCCGTATCAATTATGATTTATCAAATCTCTGCACTGTCTCCCCCTAGAACAATCACTATTTTCTCCTCCTTTAACATACACTTATCTCCCCCTTTTTCAACGATCCCACATCCACACTATTTCAAGTGCGGGGAATCGACTGAACTCCCAGAGCCAGTCGATGCCTCTCAAAAGCTTCCTTGGGTAAGGCCTTTGTCAGAATATTTTCAACCTGTAACTCTGTAGGCACATATTCCAACTTCACGATGCCCTGCTCAACCTTCTCCTGGATGAAATGATACTTGATCTCAATGTGCTTTGTCCTGGATTGATGGACATTATTTTTGCTACGATTTATAGCACTTGAGTTTTCACACTGGATTCCGAAGTCCATTGTTGCCTTGATATACCGAAGTATTCTTTTCACTGTGATCATGTGACTTTCCTTGGGATTACTTTGATATCTCACTGCTTGGCATGTGGCGAAAACAATATCTGGCCTTGTCGCGGTCAAGTACAACAGACTTCCGATAATTTTCCTATATTCTATGATATTAACTGTCTTTCCATCCTCATCTTTTGATAATCTCATCCGGGTAGCAACCCGAGTCTTCATTTCTTTGGAATTCTCCATTCCAAATCTTTCCTAAACCCCATTGATATATTCAGATTGAGAAATTAATGTTCCATTCCATCTCTGAGTCACCATTAGACCCAGGAAAAACATCAACTCACCAATCATAGACATTTGGAAGTCATGTTTCATGGAACCAGAAAAATGTTTTGCACTGTGCATCATCTGGATCGCCAAATATTATGTCTTCATCATAGACCAGCGTCATCATCCTTTGATTACTATTATGGATGAGATATATATTTTAAGAAGCTCCACCACACTGGAAACCAAGTTTCTCCAAATACTGATGTAGACTTCAATTCTATACTCTTGGTGCTTGTTTCATCCCATATAATGCCTTCTTCAGCCGGCAAACCTTATTCTCATCTTTATGAATAAGAAAACCATTTGGCTACTTGATATGAATTCTTCCTCCAGAATCCCATTCAAGAATGCTGATTTGATGTCCATCTGGAATACTTTGAACATTCGTTGCACTACAATGGCTATGAATAATCTAATTGTCTCCTGCCTTGCAACTGGTGCAAATGTCTCATCACCATTCTCTTTGTCTGAGCTAGAGATGACTAATCACCAATGATATTCTGCATGTTAATCTCAGCTCAATTCTTTGACTATTGTGCAGATGAGGATTCTTCTTTTCTAAACTAGCATTAGTTACTTATGCCCCCCTTTGTTTCTTTCCTTCTCAACACAATCGTCAGGAAATTGTTCACTGACTCATTCTTCAGTGGCTTCATCTCTTTCCACTACTTCTCGCAGGTTCTTGGTATCCTGAAAAAAGTCAGCTGATACCAGAATGTTAGATCAAAATAAATAAGCATGAAATGCTTGATTATTGCTGCTTCCCCTTCAACATATCTTCCCTCCATAGATGACACCTGGTTCGAGTCATTAAATCGTTGCATTGATGAATCTTGCATATGATTTTGTTATTGAATGCTTCTCAATGTTATGCAACACTTCCTGGGGTTAGGCCCACTTTTTAGACCCATAACCATTCTTCTTCTGCTACATCATTTACTCTCATATAGCACTCGACATTGAGCTCTCAACAAAACCGCTAAGCCTACTGAGTTAGAAACTCGGTGTAGGAAACAAGAGATAGATTTAGTAACACAATTACTTACTATTGCGCTTTGTTGCTCCCTTTCTTCTTCAACTTTGATACCTTATTTGAGTCAATCAAAACACTAAAGAATATTACATTTCCACATTGCATCTTTAGATGCCACTTCCCCTTGGATCGTATCTCCCTAAAACCTAAAACACATCAATCATCAGTTAATAGAATTTATATACATAGGGAGAAGGGTTGGTTCCAAACTCCTCAAGAAGAGGATTGTGGTTGATCCGGATGGGTCAACCCATTGATTATTTCTTTCAGAGCATCACACTCCTTCTTTGCTTCTTCTAGTTTCCTAGCCAACCTCAACTGTTCTGGCCATATGACTAGGCATTCTTTTCCCACATTTGGAGCCTTTCTCTGATATGTTGATTCGGTAGACATAGCCTTTCTCACCATTTGGGGTTTAAACCCACTAGTACACATTTTTGTCTTTGAGGTTCTACAAAATTCCATTTTCCATGATTATTTCTATGAGAAGGAATCTATTTTCATTCGATCTTCCCTTTCTTCTTCCACCATTTCAAGGGTCTTCCTCTTTTCTCCACTGCTTGTTGTGGCAAACGACTTGCAAATTTTTCAATGCATTCTTTGTTTATCTGACTTTTATCAGATTTTGGAGTCACCACCCTATTTTTCATTAGGGGTGGGTCCTCCACTGAATGTACTTTCTCCTTACTCACAGTTGTAGTGTTTCCTCTGTTTTTATTCCAGATATGGTCATGTTCTTTCTTAGAGAGCGGTTGTGAGTGTGACAGAGATGGTGACTGATACACCTTTCATTCAGTTCCATGTGATTCCCCTGAGGCTCTAAACCTATTCTCCAACTTTCCACTTTGTCTCCCAGTGTACGATTTCTCATTATACACCACTAGTGTCGGGAATCTCCTTTCATGTTCCTTTCCCTTTCCTGCTTTCTTCTTGTAGAAATGTCTTGCCAAATGCCCATAATCAGAACATATAAAACATTTCCCATTAAAGGAATACCTCATTTCAACACTTCTCTGTCGAGATGTTCATGCACCTTGAGATCCTCTTCTGATGTTGGGCTCCTGTGCTTCCTGACACATACTCATTATGTGTCCCTTTCTTCCACATAAATTGCATCTGATGAATGTTTTCCTCGGAGAGACTCTCTTCTATGATTTCTCATGACGCTTGTACTTCTCAGATCTAGTAATGTTTCTATTTTCACAGCCTAAGATGTATTCTTGTGCCTCTAGACAGAATCTTGACGTGTGGCCCTGAATCCTGCAGAAATAGCACATGTCATCACTTCTTCTTGTAGCTATCCTCTTAGGCCTATCTCCCGCACCAACATGATTTTCTCCATTTATGGAGTTGTTCAAGGCTCTCTTCTTATCATGCATGGGAGGTGATTCATCAAATCCAATACCAGCTTTTCCAAAACTTGCTGGTCTTTGAGCTGAGAAAATATTCTGTTGTTTCTCTTCCGAAACAGCATATCTGATCTTCATTTTATCATCACTTGTCGAAGGATGATCAAATAGTAAATGCAAGGAATCCTTCATTTTAGGCTTTCCTCTATCATTGGAACTCTCTAATTCCTTCTTAACTGATTCTAGCTCTTCTTACAACTTTTGAATCTCTGTCTCCCTTGATTCAAGTTGGACATCATGTTCTCTCTTGAGAAGCTTCCCTCTTATCATCTCATCTTCCAATTCACGTGTCAGCTTTTCCACCATTGCACTTTGTTTCACTACTTTAAATTTTTCCTCAGAAACAGATTTAGAGATAGATTCATTCTCTTGTTGTAGGCTTCGATTCTTCTGAACTTCTTCAGAAAATTGTGCTACTAGATCATCATTTCCAGCTTTCCGATTCTGAACATTATCTGACTTTTGATTCTCTTCATAATCATCAGACTTTTGTTTTCCTTTCATTTTAGCCATCTTTTGTAGTTCTTCGACATGAGTGTCATTCTTCTCTGTTAGGTTAGTAACTATATCAATAAGCCTTTGATTTAAGCCTTTTAGCTTGTTGACCTCAATCTCCAATGCCTTGATCTGGATATCTTTGGCTTCTTCAGTGTTTCCAACGTCACTTGGAATATTAGGTTCTTCGATTCTCTTGAATTGATCTTTCACTTTTCTATTCAAGCCATCGATCTCCCTTTTCTGTTCTTCAATCTTAATCTTATACTCACTAACTGATTCTGAGTTCTCTGGTGCTGATAACTTTAGTTTCTCAATTTTATTTATCAACTCAGACTTCTCTTCTTCCTGCTGCTGCATATAGAGTTTGGCATCGCGAACAACTCTGTTAGCATTCTTGGTTTTGGCTCTCCAAACATCTATCTCTTCAAGAGCAGCCTCTAAATCATCTCGCATATCTATTCTTCCTTCAATTTCTTCTTCTGTTTCAGTATCCCTATGATGCTCATGTACTTTTCTCATTCCAACATCATGATTGAGTGAATCAATCTTTTCCCTTTCTAATTCATCTAAGCCTTCCTTCAACAAGCTGTTTGATTCCTTTAGTTGAATCACACATTTTCCATATACACTTCCACACTGAGGAGTACCACCTGACTTCTGCTTATTCTTGTATGTTTTTCCCTTTGCCATGGCAGATTGAGATAAGTGCAGACTGATTCTTTATCCACACAGATCGACTACACCAAGTTGGAGCAAACAAATTTGATAACAGAAACCTTCCCTCTGATACCAATTGTTAGGGCCAATAGGGTCCTATATACCCTGAGAGGGGGGGGGGGGTGAATCAGGGTATGGATATTCTTTTTCAAAGTTCTTCATACCCCACTGGATCTTGACATCTTTATTACAAGGGTCACTTTGTTTGCTCTTGTGTGTAAACTATGACCACGTCTTTAATTATTTATCTAATGATGATGCTTTGAATGCAATGCAGGGAAGCAAACAGGCAGACATAGATATTTTTACTTGGTTCACCCTCACTGGGCTACGTCCAAGGAGCATACATCGACAAGTTTCCGGTCGTACCAAATTCCACTAATCTTCACTAGCTCTGGATACAAAGTTTGGGCTAGATCACTTCTATGCCTAGGCTCACTGCCTTTACATGTTTAGGGTAAGCTCACTGCTTTCCCAAGGGTCACTCCCTGTTTCTCTCTCTCTGGCTCACTGCCGGTGGAGAGGATCACCTTATTCCTCTTCCTAAGTTCACTGCTCTTGGAAGGAAATCCACTCACAGTTTATAGACTTGTAGGTCTCTTCATTTTCATGAATGAATGCATCTTCCTTTGTGTGTAGATGCTCTATTGAAGTATAACTTTCACCTGTAGATGAATATCTCTTTGCACCGAAGGTATCGGGCAATGTACAAGCTTCCATGAAGTCCGAGAAGCACCACTGGAAGAATTCCTTACTTGGCACGCAAGTCAATCTCGGCACGCAAGTATTCGCGCACAAGTCACAACGGGCGCGCAAGTCCTCCTCAGACACTTGCGCGACTCAAGCTTCCTCAACTCCAAACTTGCGCAAATCTCTTCCTTTTATGCCCAAACCAATATTGGCGCGCAACTACCAACCGGCGCGCAACTTCTAACACTGACGCACAACTTCAACTACTGGCTCGCCAATTCTCCTGTGCGACCCACACTCACCACTTGCACGACCACCACACCTGCACGACGGGAGCTCTGATTTCTCAAAGTGTTGAACTCCGTTAAAAATGAGGAGGGGTGGTCCAGTATTTATAGGCAATCTGACCACCCTGCGCGACGGCGCGCAAGTCACCTGTGCGACCCAGTTTCGGCGCGCAAGTCCCCTATCATTTTAGGCACTTGTGCGACCAACTCCCAAACTTGCGTGAACCTCTTTACTTTTCCATATTTTGATATTCTGATCTTGAAAAACATATAGCGTGAAAGTTTCCTATACTCCATGTCCTCGGCGCGCAAGTCCTTTTTTCAAAAACACTTTTCTTCATTTGCCGATTTTTAGGCCCTAAAATTTGGCAAACACTGGAAAACAGCAGCACCTTGTATCTGTTCTTTTGTACCGCCTCCAAATCATCCATTCCTTTTATCGAGGTTCATGAAACAAACATGGATCGTTGACCTCAGCACTTGAACTCAACATTCCACCATGAAATCCTCTTTGTCAACAAATTTGTATGTCATTGTTTTTCTTTGTCAACAATCACTACTCAGATGTCCACATTGTTAACAAACACAATCACATCAAAAATGCTTCAATGATACGTTCAGGGATTTTTTCCTAACAACTTCCAAACATTGTTTGGTGCTCCCCCTCAATGGGTGAATTCTCTTAAATAGCATGTGCAATATTAGTGGGTCTTTCTTTCTCAAGAGAATCAGCAACTATCAATTCCTTATCTGCAACAGCAGGAGGGTCCTCTAAATTATGTAAATCTTATTCCCTTTCTCCTTCGAAATACTTAGCAGGAAAAATTGTGCTTCCAATTAATGGACTCAGACTTAAACTCCCATAGTCAGATTCTTCAGAGACATTCTCTCATTCTTCTTCTCGCTTAGGTATTTTCTTGTATCCCTTATTAACAGGTGTCTCTCCTTCTATTAAGTATTATTTTCCAGAAACAATTTCAGCAACAGGACTTGGAGGTAAGTCCTGATCTCTTCCATCATCCATAGAGGTCTATTATTCCTCAATCTCAGCACTGTATTCATGTTCTTCTTCATCAGGTCCCAGACCTGGATCCCTCACATCCTTAGGTCATGAATGATGATCCACGGGATTAAATTTATCATATACCTTCTGGTCATCATTAAACCATTCTCCTCTCCATTGGTTCTAATTAATCATCATGTATTTGCAAACTGTGGATGTGATACAGAAATTATTCCTTACTACCACTGTCTTATCTTGAGACTCAACTACCCCTTGTACTTTGATCATCACATAGATCAACTTAGGAAAGAATATGGAATTATTCTTTGATTTCAGTCTTGTCATGTCTTCCATTTTAGTCATCATAAATCTATATAGATTCACCTTGACTCCATGTCTCAAAAGGTGCAGGAGATAGATATCCTGATATCTTAAATTTGCAATGTCTCCTCTTCTTGGTATTAATACATGTTGAACAAATATGAACAACAATCTGTTCTCGCCATCCATTTCTGCAGCTACTACTTGTCTTTGATTTCTATCACCATTGATCTCTTCCAAAGCAGTCTCATAATCAAAAATATCACTTGTACGTGGTATAGCATTCCAGACATATCCAGATACACATTCATGCAGAACCATTAAGCATTCTGCCCATTCAACATATGAGAAAGATATCTCTGTTCCATTCACATAAAAAGTCACTCGATTCTCATTTTCAGATTTCTCAAAGCTTACAAACTCGTAAAATTTCATTACTAGCTTCATATAGTAGGGTCCATTATTGTTCAAAAAAAAATCTTCCCACTTTTGATCTTTCAGCACTTCGAGAACTAATGACATGCTAGAAAGAAACCATTCCATGCACACCTCCTTTTCGATCACAATTACTCAATTCTAGAAATGAGGATTTACTGGTCGTCTTCCTGATCATGTTCTGCTAGCACTACCACATGCTTTTGGCTTGGACTTCTTCTTCTTTTCATTAGGCTCAACAGTGCCATCTCTGATGGAAGGAAGCTTGGTTTTTTCCATTATTGGTGTGAGGGATTTAAGATTCTCGAAAGATTCAGGAGATAAGTTTTGATGGAAAGGGTTTGAGGCTCGGTGAATTGAGAAGTAGCTAGGAATTTATTTTTATCATTTTGGAATAATGAAATAAATAAATAAATAAAATAATGTAAAAATAATTTAGATTCTGGCGGCAGACAGAAGTTTAAAACAGTGCACTCATCGGTAGGGTCTATCAGTGAGAATTCCTATCAGTGAGTTCCATCCATGAGATATTATTAGTGAGGATACATAGGTGAGGTTACATCGGTGAGGTTACATCGGTGAGGTTACATCGTTGAGGTAGCTATCGATCAAGGTTAATCATACCTAACTCATGTCTAATGTAACTTAACCTATCCGAACTCAAAGGTTTGGGGAAAATTACAGCTAATTGATGTTCAGTACCTATAAATTCAATAGTAATATCACCCTTTTGGTAATTATCTATCAAGAAATGGTGTCTTACATTAATGTGTTTGGTCCAAGAGTGAGATACAGGGTTCTTCAAAATGTTTATTGCACTAGTGTTGTCACAATTAATTGAGACGTGCTTAAAGTCATATCCATAGTCCAAAATAGTGTGTTTCATCCACATAATTTGTGCACAACAACAACCAGCCGCTATGTACTCTGCTTCGGCAGTGGATAATGCAATAAAGTTTTGTTTTTACTACACTAAGATACAATGTATTTTCCCAATAAATGACATGTTCCTGATGTGCTTTTTCTATCTAACATCCAACCTGCAAAGTCAGCATCTGAATAACTCATTAACTCAAAGGATTTTCCTTTTCGGTAAAACAAACCTAAGTTTACAATATGTTTATTATACTTAAAAATTAATTTCATAGCAAGTAAATGAGATTCCTTAGGATTACCTTGAAATCTTGCACACATACACACACTAAACATAATATCTGGTCTACTAGCAGTAAGATAAAGTAAGCTTCCAATCATAACTATGTAATTGGTTTAATCCACTGTTTTCCCAGTTTCATCTACATCCAATTTACAAACATTACTCACAGGAGTATCACATTCCTTAATACTATCCAAACCAAAACGTTTTAAAAGATCCTTTGTATATTTACCTTGATTCAAAATAATTCCATTTTCATTTTAAAAAACATGAAATCCAAGAAAATATTTAACGTCTCCCATAAATCTCATTTAAAATTCATTTTTCATACTCTATGAAAAATTAGTACATAATGAATTTTTAGAATATCCAAAAATAATACCATAAACATGGATTTGTACTATTAAAACATATTTAGAAATTCTTTTAATAAAAAAAGTTGGATCAGAAATCCCTTTAGTAAAACATTTTGAAATAAGAAAATTGATATGTCTATCATACCAAGATCTTGGAGCTTGTTTTAAACCATATAAAACTTTAGAAAATTTAAAAACTTGATTTGGAAAATGAGTATTAATAAATCCAGGAGGTTGTTCAATAGAAACATCATCAATTATAAAACCATTTAGAAAATCACTTTTGACATCCATTTGATATAACTTGAAATTCAGATGACCATCATAGGCATGTAAGATCCTAATGACTTCTAATATAGCTAATGGTGCAAAGGTTTATTTATAGACTATACCTTCCTCTTGACTATATCCTTGTGCAACTATCCTAGCATTGTTCTTAACAATGTTTATAGATTCATCAACTTTGTTTCTAAAAACCCATTTAGTGCCTATTGTGAAAGTGTCCTTGGGTTTGTCATCTAATTCACAGACTTTTTTTCTTTCAAATTGATTTAACTCTTCTTGCATAACCATTACCCAAAATGCATCATTGATATAATCATTGAAATTTTTAGGTTCTAGATGTGAATGAAAGGCTTGATGTTCAACCTGGGTTCAAAGAGAAGCTCTAGTCTGCGTCCCTCTATCAATATTACCCACAACATCATCTAAAGGCTGATTCTTTAGAATCCTAGTTGATCTAGTAAAGGTAGGACAAGAAATTTCAGGTTCATCTCTATGCTCGGGTTCAACAGAAGTAGATTCTGGAATATGTCCAGAATTGGATATTTTTACAGCATGTTCTTTAGATTTATCATTAAGGTTCAGAATAGTCAATTCTTCTTTAAGACTTTCAAGAGAGGTTTTAGGCTCATGTGGATCAGTTTCATCAAATTTGATGTGAATAGATTCTTCCATACATTTGGTTCTTTTATTAAAGACACTATAGGCTTCTCTAGTTAAAAAAACCAAGAAAAATTCATTCATCACTCTTAGAAGCAATCTTGTCAAGATTATCCTTTGTATTAAGAATAAAAACATTGTAGCCAAAGACTCTAAAGAAACTAACTTTAGGTTTTTTATTATTCCATAATTCATATTGGGTCTTCTTAAGAATAGGACTAATCAAGACTCTATTAATAATGTAACAAGTTGTATTTTCACAACTTCAGCCCAAAAATAAATAGGCAGGTCATATTCATTAATCATGGTTCCTGCAATTTTTTGAAGGGTTCTATTCCTTCGTTCTACAACACCATTTTGCTGAGGTGTCCTAGGGGAAGAAAAGTTATGACTATAGCCATTGTGTGAGCAATAAGATTCAAACTCTTGATTTTCAAACTCACGGCCAAAATCACTTCTCAGAGTTTTAATCATAAGTCCACTATGGTTTTCTATAGATTTGGAGTACTTAACAATGTAAGAATAAGATTCACATTAGTGAACTAAGAAGTATACCCATGTATATCTAGAATATTCATATACTATAACATATACATAGTTCTTCCCATTTATACTAGATAATCTTGAAGGTCCAAACAAGTCCATGTGAACCAACTCGAGAGGTTGAGAAGTTGAAACTTCTTTCATTGATTTAAAAGAACCTTTATGTTTTTTTCCCTTTTGACAGGGATTACAAACATTGTGATTTGGGAATTCAAGTTTAGGAAGGTCTCTAACTATGTTCTTCCTATTCAATTTTCTAAGTGAAAAGATGTTGCATTGTCCTAATCTTCTGTGCCAATGCCATGATTCTTTATGAAAAGCATTTAAACAAGTAACATTTTGTTTAGCTAAAGAATTTAAATCAACAACATAAACACTTTCATTTCTCAAGGAAGAGAATAATAAAAAAATTTGAATTAAAAACATTATAGGAATGATTTTCAAATTTCACATTAAAACCATCATCACATAATTGAGAAATACTTAACAGGTTATACATAAGTCCATCAGAAAATAAAACATTAGAAATTAAAACTGAATTAGTGTTACCAATCTGGCCTATGCCGATGATTCTTCCTTTAGAATTGTCAACAAAGATGACATGGCCTCCATCAACCTTGATTAGACTCTTGAAACAAGAGTAATCCCCAGACATATGTCTTGAACATCCATTGTCCAAGTACCATACCTTCTTGTGAGAACTCTTCAAACATGTTTCCTATATAAAAGATTTAGATGGAAAATGATTTTGGTACCCAGATCTTGTTGGATCCAGATAGGTTAGCAATCAAAGCTTTAGTTACCCAAATTTTTCTTGTGGGTCTCATATAATTTAGAGAATCAATATATTTTTAAAGATAAACCTTATTTTATCTAAAACCATATGAATAACTAGTTGAAGCATATGAATTTCCAGAACTGGAATAAGCAGAATTTTGTCCAGAAATAGGAATAAATTTAGTTTTAGTAAACATTCTTTTTCCAGTTTGGTATCCCAAACCAGTAGTGTATTTGTGTTCAACTTTCTTACCTAACATTTGAGTTAGTGTACCTTTTCCATTTGTTAACTTCTCTAAGTCCTTTCATTGTTTCACATTAGACATTTTCAGTTCAGTATTTTAATTTAATAGTTGAGAATTATTTTCCTTTTATATATCAAAAGAAGATTTAACATTGGCAGCAAGAGCCTGCTATTTCTTTTGTGACTTATACTTGTCCTTAAGTTCATTACATGTTTCTTCCATCATGTTATAATATTCAAACAATTCAGCCTTAGACATATTTTCAGAATCAGAATCAAATTCTGCATCATCTACAGAATAATAGGTATTTAAAACCGGAGTATCTAAAGTTAACTCAGATGTGTTCATCATGAAAC
This sequence comes from Viscum album, assembly GCA_963277665.1. Classification (NCBI taxonomy): domain Eukaryota; kingdom Viridiplantae; phylum Streptophyta; class Magnoliopsida; order Santalales; family Viscaceae; genus Viscum; species Viscum album. The sequence goes on from OY728147.1 coordinate 1,565,585,110, forward strand.
ACATGTTGGCACGATTCTTTTCAGAATGGGAAACTTCAGATTCACTTGTGTTGTCTTTTGAAGAACTCCAAGTAGCTTTCATAGCTTTCTTGTAATTCTTCTCCTTATAATCAACTTTCTTTTTGAATTTTAATTTTGGACAATCATCCTTGATGTGCCCTTTCCTCTTGCATTCATATCAGACTATATCATCCTCCTTATCAGGCTTTTTCCAATCCTTCTTCTAGTGACCCTTGTCATACGTTCCTTGGTAATTTTATTTTCGAAAGAATTTCTTATTCCTATAGAACTTCTTGAATCTCTTGGCTATTTGATCCATCTCAACATCACTGTCATATTATGAATCTTCACTTGTTGTCATACTTTCAGTAGGTACATGAATTTTCTCTTTGTCTTTGCTCTTAGAAGCAGTAGACTTGAAAGCCGCAGATATTCTCTTGGGTTCGTTATCATCCTCTTTATTTACCTTATGTTTTTCCTCAGACATCCTATGTTTAAATATTAATTCCTTAACTGGGGGTGTGCTGATGTCGCATGATTCTCTAATGGAAATAGAATTTCCCCTCCATGTTTCTGGTAGACATCTTAAGATTCTCATGATTTGTTCCTTTGCTGGAGCAACCTTTCTAAGTGTGCTCATAGTATTGACAATCTCATTGAACCTGAGATACATGTCATAAATATGTTCCTCAGTCTTTATTTTAAAATTATAATATTTAATATTATAAGTATTCAATCGCATTTCTTTAACATTGGTTGTTCCTTCATGAGAAACATCCAAGGTATCCAAAATTTCATAACGAGTTTTGCAAGCCGAAATTCTATTAAACTATTCATCTCCAAAAGCATAATACAAAGCATTCATAGCATTACAATTATTATTGTAAGTAGTCTTTCTAGGTTCATCCCAAGAAGTTCTTTCTATTTCTGGAATTTTATATTGAGACTCTATAGTAGTGCCAATATCAAAACCCATACTTTCTAAATGAATTTTCATTTTATGTTTCCACTGGGCATTGTTAGTTCCGTTGAATAAAGGTGGCTGGTTAGTAGCAGCACCCTCTAGTATATTATCCATAACTAAATTTTAGAAAATAATTTTAAAGAGATAAAATTTAGAACTGACAGAAATTTACGATCATTAAAGATGGAACTAAAATCACAGTTGAAAAACAGAGTGTTTTGAAATCATTGAAAAACAACAACCTCTGATACAAAATTTTGGTAGGAGTGGATACTCAAGAGGGGGATGAATTGAGTTCCAATTAAAATTTCTATTAAAATATTTCTCTTAAAATCACCCAATTTAAAAAAAAAATTAAACTGTAGTGAATCTATATAGAGTGTAAATGTTCAATCAGTTTCTCGAAGATTGATTAGGTCTCAATTAACTAAATCGGAATATTAAATTATCTTTTTAAAATAACTTACTGGTTTACAATAAGTATATACACTTTCAAATTTAACTATCAATCTAGCTTTAAAATAGTTTTTTATTTCAAAGTAATAGCAGTGGAATATAAAATATATATAGTTTACTTAAAGACTTAAACTAAAAAGCATAGCAGAGGTAACCAAGAGGTTCAGTCTCAAACCGAGACTTAGTCCTCTCAAACAATTTATATAAATTTCTCCACACCATGGATCGGGGTAAACAACAGTACAATATTGTCCAGGTCCGAAGACCTCTTCCACAGTTCTTTATGGGAAAACAAACAACAACTCACAGCTATCCAGGTCCTACTTGACCTCTACCACTATCCACAGTGGGAATCAAAAGTGTTATAGAGTTTGAATGAGGATTTGATAATCCTCCATCTTAGCACAAGATACAGTGTGTGAGTAAAATAAACAGGGTACACACACTGCTCAAAATGTAAATGAAAGAATAAATAAATTAAGTGAGAAAGAGTTTTGAAATGCTTTAGTGATTGGAAGTGTAGCTCTATACTTGTTTTATTTGTCAGAAAAGCTTCTGAGTCCTTCTCTGGTTTTAGTTCTAAAAACAAAGTGTCATTTTCTTCAGTTGTTCCAGGTTAAACTTAGTAGCCTGAGTTCATGAAGTATTTTTTGTAGTTCTTCACTCAAGATGCATCTTGTTTTATCCTCTAAAATGACTGGCATTGTGTATCTCTAGTGTTCTTCCAGTGTGGAGTGGTCCTTCGGTATGCAGCTCGATTTTCAATATGAAGCTTGTATGTACTCTTCATGATTATTTCTTGCTACTTGTTTCTTTCTCGTTACACGCTCCTTGTTCTTTTCCATCACCTTCATCTAGGTCTTTATCTTCACTTTTACAGCTTTCAACTCCCACATATGGGAATGATTACCTTTTGCATCGGTACTAGGTACGATTAACTGACATGGAAACATAGATCATTAAATAACATTAACTGCATTAAAAACATCAAATGTAACCTTTAAATTAATAAATAAATAGTATTGAGAGTATATAGTTTTAATGGTTGGTCATCATTAGTAGACTTTTATTGGTAGATGTGTATGGTGAATATTTTGTAATAGTCCTTCCATCGGTAGCTTTTTGAACATGTATCAGTAGCTCCTTGGTATTCGTAGTTGTTAATCCATCAGTAGCTCTTAATCCATTGGTAGCTGTTAATCCATCGGTAGCTTTTAATCTATCGGTAGCTCTTGGGCTATCAGAACTCGATGTATCGGGGACTGTCTGTACTTGTATCGATAGACTTACTATATCAGTAACTATCGATAGGCTGATTCTATCGATAGCTCTAGTCTGTCGGTGGCTCTATGTATTGGTAGCTTGTGCACATCGGTAGCTCCATTCTGTTCTATTGGTAGACTTGGTATATGCTTATCGGTAGCTCTGTTCATATCAGTAGCTTGACGTATCGGTGACCTTAGCTTATCAGTGACTCTATCTATCGGTAGACTAATTCTATCGGTAGACTGAGTACCGGTAGCTCTTTATCAGTAGTAATACATAGATCAGCGACAAACACTTATCTGTTTTATGCAACACATATCCGATTTGGTTAGAATTATTTCAGAACTTATATAAACATAGACAAACATTACTTGACATATCGTTAGGATTACTTTATTTTTATTATCATCTTGATAATAGAATATCATAGATTAAGAGAATTAGAATATAGATAAACATTAATTAGGATTATCAAAGGTATTTAAAATCATAATTGGGATTATCAAAATAGGTGAGGTCAACAAGATTCAATGAAGGGAAGCAACCAGGAAGACACATATATTTTTACTTGGTTTAACCTCATTAGGCTACATACAAGGAGCATACAATGGAGATGTGCCGCTATACCAAATCCACTAAGTCTCACAGCCAATAATTTTCATACTAGATCACTTCTATGCCCAGGATAACTTCCTTTACAATGTTTAGGGTTAGCTCACTGGTTCCCAAGGGTCACTCCATATTTCTCTCTCTCTGGCTCACTACGTGTGGATAGGATCACCTTTTCCTCTTCCTTTTCTCACTCCTCTGGAAAGGATCCACTCACAGTTTATAGACATGTAGGTATCTTCATTTTCATGAAAGCATGCATCCTCAACTATTGATAGAAGCTCTATTTGAGTCCAACTTTCATCCACTGATGAATACCTCTTTGCCTCTGAACACTAGGCAATTCCTTTTGAAAATACCTTCCAAAATCACCCTAGTTTGCGAGGCTCCCAATTTCACAATGCCCAAACAATCCTTTGCGAAGATTCTGCCTTTTCGCGAAGCACTCTCGCAAAGAACTCTCATGAAGCACTCTCATAGAGCTCAATTTGTCACTGAGCGACATCCCTCACGTATCTCACTAAGCCAATGCGGATCTTGAAACTTTAAAGGAGCTTGAATAGCCACTGCGAAGCACCTACACTACGTGAAGCACACTACCTTCGCTAACTACCTTCACGAGCCGAGAGAAAAATATTTTCTCTGAAAATTCACTATACATCTCCTGAGGGGGGTCGAGGCCCATTTATAGGCGATTCCACTGACCCTCAAACATTCCGCGCAAAGTCAACCCCATGTCACCTCAAATCGCGAAGCACCGAAGTTACCAACAAAATTCCCTCCAAATCGCGAAGCACCACAGAAATTTTCCAATCGAGTCGCCTGTCGTAATCGTGGAGCATCAACATCAACTTTCTTTCACTCCTTCTCCATGAATCTCCTTCGCAAATCCCTTCACCACCGCGATTCACATCAACCACTGCCATTCGCGAAGCTTTACATAATTGCAAAAAATCACAACCATCATTTTTCTGGTCTTCGTAAAATCTAATCCATGAATCCTATATTCATGAAACTCATTCCTTTTCCATATTTAAAAATGATCTTCAAGGATATCCACTTTTCGTGATGCTCACAAAACTCCAAATTTTGGAACCCCAAAATTTGGAAAACAATGGAGAACATCGCCACTGTGTACTTCCCTTTTTGTACTGCCTCCTGATCATCCATTCCTTTTTCATGGGTATTTGTCAACATGGATTGTCCACAATATCACTAGAACTTGACAATTCACCAGGGAAACATTTTTTGTCAAAAAACACAATCAACACAAAAATGATGCAATGTTACCTTGAGAGATTATTTCCCAACAGTTCTGTTGAACATATTACATCACATTGTAATTAATTTCCACATATTTATTTAAAAATAATAACAATAATACACACCCACTAAACACTATATTGAGTGAAAATATAAATTAAGAAATTTTTACCAGTGGAAATACATAAGAATCACCTTCCCAATGTCCAACTCTTGAAACATTTTTTAACTCATTAACTTTATAACATTAAATTTTATACTGCTAATAACATTGATTGTGTACATAAATTAATTTCTAAGTATGTCATCTACATTTTGGAATCTTTTACATCTGGATTTTCCATGATATCAATTTATAGATTATTTTACTATTAAAATTATTATTTACAATCCAACTATAAACTTATTTTCGGTAATGTGAATATGAGATATTTACTATAAATAAATGAATCATTTTAAATTTTTTTATTTTTATTGACTAGAACTCTTTAAGGATATATAATATGATATAATTTATATTTTGATTGAAATAATCTTTTATGATATGGTGATATTCACTCTCTCAAAATATCTAGTTTTTTTTATTTTTATTTTTTTCTCTCATCACATATCCAATCGACTTTTTTATATTATGTGACAAAATACGTTAAAATTATATTGGTTTTATCCATTATTTTTATTCCTATGAAATATTAAATCCAAAAAATATATATTATCATCATATACAGTTATTATCATAAGCATAAAATGCAAATATAATAAAAATTAATTGTGTTTAGGAAATATTTACAGTTTTCATTTTTTTTTATTTTGACTAGGTAGTGGGGATTATAAACCAAAAATACACACTCATCCATGAACCTTAGTCAGTCATGCCTCAACATTGTCTATAATTATTTGTCAAAACCCACTAGAAAATTTCATTACATAGAGTATAACAAAATAAAAAGTTTCATATTTCCCTAAGGAAAATATTGATGTCCCCTAAATTACATTAAATAAGGTGACTTGATATCCCATATGAGTATTCCATATCATGCTGGGTAACCATTTTTACATTTTACCACCCATACCAATAGTCCCCACATCGTATCTCTAGTTTCAATACCATGAAACCCCACAATCAAAAGGTGTGTCATTATTTCCTCAATCATTCCATGGTAGGAAACCCATCTATCCCAGATTAGATTTATATGTTATAGGATGGTCTATTTTTATGTACCAAAACACCCATCTAATTATTGATCCACCCATTTTGTGATTACTGTGTGATTCCCTGCAGAAAAACCATCAATGTTGCACTTCCCCATACAAATGGTTATACTATATAGATTTTCACCAATATGGACAACACTTCATCCCACATTAGAGATCCATGTGTGTAGTAGGATGGATGATGGGTTCCAATAAACTCATCTATCATTTAATCCAACTATCGGGTGATGCTTGTTTGTTTCCATGCTATAGTTCTTTCTTATCGCCTTTCATCATGCACTGTGATAGACAATAATTCAATGATACCCATTATTATTTAGCTCAGTGATGATTTCATAGAAGATATATATCCATAAAGCCCAAATATATGGCTCTGAAATCCCATTTCATATGAATAGTTCCACGGTCAGAGTACCCCACTATAGTGCCAGATATTGTACCCACACAATAATAGTGCTACAACACTGCTACAGTATCACAGTAAATCATATTTTCCATGATTTAAACCAGGGTACTGGTATACTACCCCAAAAATGTTTTGACAATGTAGAATTATTATTTTTTATATGTTTCTTTTGAATTCATGGTTTTTAGATAAATGTTTTTAAAAAATACACAATTCATTAAAATATAGCATTGATGGGTAATGAAAAAAGTTTCAACCTTTTATCCTAGATGAAAAAATTATTTCCGCTCATATTTTGAAAACATTTTATAGAATCTAATGATTCATAAAACAATTATATTTATATCATTATCTTATATTGTTCCTAAAATGTATTTTTTAATAAAAAAATAATCATACCATAAATTACTAATGAGATAATTATACACCCATATTTTGAGATTCATTTAAGTCTAATAACCATCTTCATATTCATGTAATTGGGGTAGAAAAACTATTCTTCATCTTTTAAATGAAAACAATAAGATATATCAATTACTCTATTGATTTTATATAAATTTATATTTACATCAATAATAAAATATAATTTTTCTATTATATAACATTCTAAATTGAATAAAAAAAATTATATAACACTAATACCTATCATGGACATTCCAGAGAGTTTCCTAAATTCTTTTAAGTATCATAAAAATTATAGCATTTTGAATCAGTAATCCTCCCTGATAAAACCATATATTTGAGTGACCTTAATTAGATAATTAAAGAATCATTGGTTTACGTTAACCCAAATTTAACATACCATTCTTCTATCAATGAAAATTTTCATTGGTCTAATTAAATATATTATTAGGAAAAAAAATTATGTTAAACATATGCACTTTCTTGGTTTTATGTTTTTGGATATAAAATACCATTAATTATTTTTATCCTTGATAATATATCTGTTGAACATTGAACACATGATTAGTATAAAGATAAGGCTATAACAAATCCAATTTACATAGAAAAAGGTAGTTATGGCCTCATCCAGTAGGCTTTCCCCGTACGAAGATCATTTTTCATTACTCGTAACGGAGGTGGTGTCATTGGGATTCCCTCTTAACCAATCCCAAGCCAAGAATTAACAAGTTAATATCGAGCAGAACCACCTAAAGGAAAAGTGGATGTTGATAGTGATTACCACCCAAGTGATGTTATTCGATCCACGCCAAGAGTCTGTCACCATCGCACACCTTACCCTTCGGGCATAGGCGGGTGCTATAAGGGGTTATGTAACAATACCCTAGCACTATGATTATTGCATTATTTTTTGTATAATAAATAATATACATTCATTTTTTATTGTTACTTTGTAAGTAGTTTTTAAAGGTGAAATAGTATTTTTAGTTAACACATAATTAAGAAATATATTTTAATGAACTAATGGATTTTTTAATTAATTAATTTTTTTACTAAATATTATTACTAAATAAATTTTTATTAAATAAAAATGAACATATAGTTATTATGCATACAATTGTGATTTTTATTAAGGTTTGAATGGTATTTTTGTCAAAACCACTGAATTTTCGATAAATGTCAGTTTTTTATTTTGAAAGTAAAAACTCACATATTTAGGAAATTATTTAGTTAAAATGAATATTATTTTTGGAATTAGGACATCAAAATTTACCAACAGTGAATTTTTCATAATTATCTATGACAGTCAAATTTTTTGGTAAAAAATATATACATTTTAAATATATAATGTGTTTTTGACATCCTAATGACCCAATAGTGATGTAATAAAATACAAAAAGTTTATATTAGGAAAATATATGTCTTAATATTAAAATAATATTATTTTGTGTTTGTTTTATTTATTTTAAAAATATTTAATGGACCCTCCAGTACGTAGAATATAGTTTACCTTTTTAAATTGATTTCTATGAGAGTGTGACTCACCTCCACAGAAGAAACCCTATTATTTTATGAAGTTTGACCATTTTACTTATAAAATAATTTTCCCCCTCTCCTTTGACAAAAACCGTGGGAAATACCATTGGATGGTTTGTAGTTTGGATGTGTTTAATGTGTAATTACCCAAACCAAAATAATAAGGAATTCCCTCTATTTTCCTATAAAAACACACCCATGATTGCACTTCCTCTTCATTAAAAATCCAATGGAGTTCGTCCAACCTTTGACCTCTTATATCTAGAATACTCTCAAGGTGCCCCAAGCTCCGAAGAAGCCTTTCTCAAGCCTCTCCCAATCCCGTGGGATCATACATTCAATTATGGGATTCCTTCCATTCACATATTATCCATGTTTTATAATATTGTTATGCCATATTATTTTCAATTATAAATGTTGGGGTATGATTTTTCACCTCCAAAATACAGACCTCATTATCTTTTAATGATGACATTCCCATTTATCTCTCAGAAATTCCTCTAATGTACACCTGTTACCATGTTGAAATTCTTAAAGAAATTTCTCTCTCCTCATTTACTTTCATGAAATTCTTTTGTATAGTGAATCCAAATTCAATTAAATTTAATGGGACATGTAAATATATGACCTTCTTATTGTCTATTTCATGTAAAAATGATGAGATACCCATTTATCTCTCAACAAATTTTTTTATGAATTCTTCTGTCACGCCCTTATGCTGCTGAAATTGAACCGTGTTTTTTGAAGCCAATGTCATTGTGTAGTGAATATCATTCCCATTTATCTATCAAGGGTATTCACCATTATTCACATGTAATTATTGATTATATAGTTTCGTGTATTATTTACACATTCCTTTATCATGGAAGAAATGATGATGAATCCATGTTTTATGTTCAATGTGGCACACTTATACATGAAATGAAATGATTAAGAAGTGTGTGCCCTGATAGTGCTTCAATGCATTTGGTAAAGTTTTTATTATAATACATCATGTACAATGGGGTTTTACTCAAGATACTTAAAGTGAAGTGAGGTTTTTCTCATTATCAATGTGAAATGTTCCTTGGATTATGCTAATACATTTTAAAAGTGTTATGTCCCCATTTTCATGTTATGATAATCATGGAATACCATGCCATTATGTTCATAGTTTCTTATGATCCATTGAGTTTCCTATTGCCAAAAATGTATTGTATTCTTCACATTATTACTTGTTTACTCCCTTACCAGGATATATAGCTCATCCTTTTCTTATGCATGTCCTCAGGTTATCTCATGCAATGCTATGAACGAGGGAATGTAGTGGCTATATAAAAACATTTCAATAAAGATGTTGTGTTTCATGTTTTAAGACATTTAATAATGTTTCTGATTCCCAATTTCACTATACATTTTGATATTCTATGTTGTATCAAGTGAATATTTTATGTAATAAATCTTGTTTAAGTGTGTAATAAATAGAATGGTTATTATAGTTGGTATCCGGGGATCAGTTTAGTTATTTTTAGGATTATGACAGGAAAACCCCAGTGAAAGACATAGGGATAAGACTATGTACAATTATAAAATCCCTAAATTTTGGTGAGTGTTGAGTAAGTAATTTATCATGAAAATACATACCTATGTGGATACGAGTAGGTATAGGCACCTTTGGCATAAGTATACCTAGGAGTGAAAACTCAAACAATGAGTTTTGGGCTTGACCAGGGGTATCCTGGTACATTACAATAGACCTTGTTTCACACTTGGTAACGACACTCCTGGGGTATATGATTTTGTAAATTCATAGGTTTAGTATATATATTTATTAAGGGAATTTAAAAAAATTAACCTAAGAATATATATTATAATATTGATACTGGATAACCTAGATTGCAGCCTATAGATTAATAAGTTAATAAAGAAAATTTATTTCTTATTCATTAGTGTTTTTCCTTGGATTACTATATATGTTGTACCCCTAACATTCCTTTTATTCGAGGAAATGACTAGTAATAGGAGGAATCGGGCTACCAACTGATTTGAGGATCAATGTGATGACTATTCTATTGATATGACCAATCATACGGGAGAAAGAATCATAAACTTTGTCACGATACTCTCTCAGCTAACTCAATATTTGAAAATAAACATGGGTCAAGAGGAATGTTCAAACACTATAAGAAGAAAAAAGTCACAATTGAGAGATTAATGTGATAAAGTCCTCTTGATTTTAATGGAACATTTAATCCCTAAATTACCAAACAATGGATCAACTCCATTTAAAAGATATTATCCATCCTTCAATGTTACGAAAAATAGAAGGTTCTTATGGATGTTTATCATATGGAGGGTGAAGCTGGTCAATGGTGTACATTGATAAAAAATATGAAGCTTGATGAGGAGATCAATTCATTGAAATGGAAGGACATCCAGAAAATGTTTTTTGATAAATATTTTCCCATCTCCCTTCGACTTAAGATAGAAGAGAAATTCTTTTCCGTCATGTAAAAATCAGATAATTCCATCATAGCGTATGTGGAAAACTATAGATGTCTTGCGTAGTATGCCTCCAGCATTTTCGTTACCCCTGAATGCAGGGTTTACCGCTTCTTTTGGGGATAAAACCTATCCTATGAAAAGTCATGGTGATCTGTGACTTTGATTGCTATGAAGAAATATACCTATGTGTCCTCAGGGTCGAAATGGTGATTAGAGAATCTCATGGGTATGAAGGGGATATAAAGAGTAATGTGGGATTCAATTCTGGTGGTCTAGTTGATAAATCCAACAATGCTATGAATACCCAACACCCCACTTTCCAAAGGTGTGGAAATAAGTACCACAAAAATTTCCTAAAGGGGATGAGGAAATTCTTTATGTGTGGATGAGAAAGTCATGTAGCTATTAACTACTGACAAGGAAAAAACGTGCAGCTATGACAGAGGATAGGAATGATCCTTTCGACCCTCAACATGTTTTTCATTACCTCAACTACAAAGAACCAGTGCACCATGGAAACCAGTGCCCTAAGCCAAGGGTTTTTGGAGGCAACCAACAACCTCTAAGGTAGCTGGGGTGTGGTTTTTCCATCACTACCACTGAAGTGAACCCCGAAATTGATGTGTTAAAAGGTATGATAGTTATTCATTCAAGAATAATGGAAGTAATTTTTGAATTCAGTTCTATGAATTCTTTTATATCTTGAATGTTTAGTAGAACAACCCTAACATCACCAAAAATCATAGATGTAAATATGTCAGTGAGTACAGAAAATAGGGAAATTATTTCTTCCTATGAATATAATTCACCCCCAGTCATAACGTGTGGATTGAACTTCTCAAAAGACAACTTCATAATCCCTCTGGTAGAATTTGATGGAATTCTCATGATGTATTGGATTTTCTTATATAGAGCCATCATAAATTTCTGTGAGAGGGAGATAACTATTTATATTGAGAATTGACCCCTGATTATATACAAGTGCAACGAGGAAGATGAATCTACATTAGCACCATCACCTAAAGCATGGATATTACTACCCTATGAGTGTGCATATCTGGTATAGATGATTGAGTCTAAGGAATAAACCATCATTGAAAACATTCCTATTGTGAGGGAATTCTCTAAAGTGTTTCTGAAGGAATTTCCTGATCATCAACATAGAAGAGATGTTGAATTATCAAATGACCTTATGCTTGAGGCATTTCCAATATCCAAGACTCCATATAGAATGGGTGTTTTGAAGCTCAAGGAGCTGATGAAACGACTATAGGAAAATATGGAAAAATGGTTAATATGCCCATGTTCTTCACCATGGGCTGCTTCAATCATGTTCGTCAAGAATAGGGATAGGTCAATTATCCTTTCCATAGATCATTGTGATCTAAAAAATCACAATAAGGAACAAGTATAATCTACCTTGAATTTATGACGTGTTAGATACTCTATTTGATCTCAATAAAATCGCAAGGTTCAGGCACTATGAATTCATATTAATGCCTTTCAGACTCACCAATGCTACATCAATCTTTATGGACTTGATGCATAGAGTATTTAGAGATTACCTTGAATTTTTTTGGTATTATTTATAGATGATATTCTAATATACTCCAAAATCATTAAGGAGAATGAAGAGCGTCTATGAAATGTACCAGAGACCATGATAAAGGTGAATCTCTATGTGAAGTACAACATGTGTGAGTTCTGGTTGAATGAAGTCTCATTCATGGGTCATATCATCACAAGAAAAGGAATATCAATGGATCCCTCCAAGGCAGTTGTAATTGATGGATGGCCATGGCCAAAAACTGTAATCGATATTAGCAGCTTCCTTGTGTTATCTAGATATCATCTCCAATTTGTGATAAATTTCTCTCAATTGTCCAACCCTCTTATCAAGATAACTCGGAAGGGAGTAAAGTTTTCTTGGAGTGATGAATGTGAAGATTTCATCAAGGAGTTAAAAAGGAGGCTTATCACTATGCGCGTACTCATACTCCCAATAAGTGGAGAACTCATTATGGTGTACAGAGATGCTTAAAAGCGGGGTTTTAGAGGTGTTCTAATGGAAAATGATAACGTAATATCCTACGCCTCAAGGCATATCAAAATCCATGAGAAAAACTATCCCATGCACGATCTGGAGTCGACAAAATTGATTATTGTGTAGAAAATATTGTGGTATTATCTATATGTGGAGAACTGTGACATTTTTACTGATCATAAGAGCCTCAAATATATATTCACACAAAAATATCTTAACAAGATCCAACTAATATGTATTGATCTCATCAGTGATTTTGACTGCTCAATCCACTACCATCCCGGTAAGGCGAACAAGGTGAATGATACTATAAGTAGATATGATCTTGTATCTTTATCAATGATGACAATTCAAAAAGATCCAATATTCATAGATTTGCTGAGGATGGACATGGAAATCATTAGGGGAGGAATATCATAAATCCTTTCTCAAATTATTTCTTAAATGTCCCTCATGGAGAAAATAAAGGATGTTCAATATAAGGATGTTGAAATTCGGAAAAGGGTGTAAGCTATTATAAATGAAAAATCCTCAGCGTTTGTAGATAACAAGGATTTAATTTTTGAGATTTGGGTCATGATTATGTGTACCATTTGATCTAGACACAAAGAAGGAGCTTTCTAATGATGCGCATAGCATAACCTTCTTTATTCACTTAGGGAGCACAATGATTTATCGAGATATCTGAGAAAACATTTGGTGGAACAATATAGAAGTGGATATTACTGATTATACATCAAAGTGCCTGGTATGATAGCAAGTGAAGGATGCGAGGAAAAAGTGTATTGGAATGATGAAACCAATACCCATACCAACATGGATGTGGGAGAACATTACCATGGACATTGTCATAGAAAATCCAAGGAAATCCATAGGAAACAATGATATATGAATTGTTGTTGATCGTATTACAAAGACAACTCTCGTTATTTTGATTCGAGATGACTTCTCATTGGATAAAATTTCATTCATTTATATCAATGTTGTTTTAATACATCATGTATTACCACTATGTATTCTATCCGATCAAGATCTGAGATTCAACACGAAGATATGGAAAAGTCACCAACATGCTCTATGAACTGACCAGAACATCAAAATAGACTATCATCCTCATGCTAATGGGCAATCTGAGTGAACTATTCGGACAGTATAATATATGTTAACATCTTGTTCAATGGACATCAATAGAGGATGGGACCGAAATCATCAACTATTTGAATTCTCCTACAATAATATTTTCCACTCGAGCATACCAATGACACCATATGAATCCATTTATAGGAAAAGAAGCATAAAACCAGTGTGTTGGGATGAAGTCAGAGAGCATAAGCTGCTTGGACCTGAAATGGTCAAAGAAATTGTGAAAAAGGTGAAAAACATTCAGCATCACATCAAGGTAGCACAATTTTGTCAGAAGAGTTAAGCAAATAATCATTGATGATACCATGAGTTCAAAGTTAGAGACATGGTATTTCTAGGTATATCACCGAGTGAAAAGGTCATGGGTCTTGGAAAGAATGGAAAGTTATGTCCTAAGTACATCATCCCCTTCGAGATTCTTGATCGTGCTGGGGTTGTGGCCTATAGACTAGCACTTCCATCGACCATGGATAATATACATGATATCTTTAAGGTATCCCTCTTAAGGAAGTACATACTAGACCCATCACTTATACTCTTTTCAGAGGTAGTATAGTTAGAGGATGATCTTTCTTATGAGGAGCAACCGATGAAGATCATAGATCCTAGAAAAAATGATCTATGAAATAAGACAATGGCAATTGTCATTATGTTGTGGAAAAAAAACAACATGTTTGAAGAAACGGTGTGGGAATCAGAGGATGTGATGAACCAGAGTTACCCACGTCTATTTTAGTGTGGGAAAAAGAAATTTTTAGGGAAAATTTTCTTAAGGTGGGAAGATTGTAACAACCCAAACGTCAATGAATGAAAATTACACATGGTCTAAATAAATGTCTTATTATGAAAAATAGTTATGTAAAATATTTTCACATCCTTTTTTTACGTTTTCATATTTCAAAATACCATTAATGATTATTGGCATTGCTAATATAGTCGTTGAACAGTGATCACATTATTTATATAAATAGAGGGCTTTAAAAAATCCATTTTACTCGGACGAAGGAAGCAATGGCCTTATCTAGTAGACTGTCCCTATACGAATCCAATTTGATGGATCTAGAAAAGGATGTGGTATCATTTAGATTTTCTCTTTACCAATATCAAGACGAGCATTAAAACATTAAACTCGAGTGGAATAGCCTACTAGAGAAGTGGAAGATGATTTAGATTACTACATGAGCATTCTTATCTGACCCACCCTTAGAGTCTTTCACCATCACACACCTTACCCTTTGTCTTATGCGGGTGTTATAATGAGTTATGTAACAAGACCTTAGCCCTATGATTATGTGCATTAATTTAGAATATAATAAAGAATATAAATATAGTTTATTATTTTTACTTATTAAACAGTTTTAAATCACAAATAGTATTTTTAGATAATATTCAATTAGGAAATCTATTTTGACGAACTAATGGATTTAAAAATTAATTATTATTTTAATTAAATATTAATACTAAGTGAATTTTTATTAAATATAAATAACCATATTATTATTATAAATACAATTTAGTTTTTTATTATTGTTTGAAAACTAATTTTGTCAAAACCCATTAATTTTTTATAAATATCGGTTTTTAAATTGAATGTAAAAATTAACATATTTTGAAAAAAATTTATATAAAATGAAAATTATTTTTGGAATCAGAACATAGAAATTATCCAATGGTGAATTTTTCATAATTTTCTGATGCAGTCAAATTTTTTTGTAAAAATTAAATACCCTTTAAATATATAATGTGTTTTATGACATCATAATGACCCAATAGTGATTTAATGAAATAATATAAACAATATTATCAGCCAATATATTTTATAAATTTAAAATAATGTGATTTAAGGAACGCTATATTTATTTTACCAAGATTTAGTGGCCCCTCCAAGACTTATAGAAAATGTTATCTTTTTAAATTGATTTCCTTGAGAGTGTGACTCACATACACTTAAGAAACCCTAGTATTTTTATAAGTTTGGCAATTGGCATTATAAAATATTGTATTCCATTCCACTTTGGAAAAAACCATGGTAAAAAACCGTGGTCTGGTTAGTGGTTTGGGTTAGATTAATATGTGGTGACTTGAACCTAAATAATAAAAATCCCCTCTCCTTTCCTATATAAATCCACCCAAGCTCCCACTTCCTATTCACTAAAAAGCCTTTTGTGATTTTCAAGACACTTCCATACTCTCTCTAAATCCTCTCATGTTTTCCCGTGCTCCCAATAAGCTAATATAAAGCCTCTCCCAAGCCTTTGGGATCACACTTCCATGTAAGGGATTCCGTACATTCTCATTTTATCCAAGTTTCATAATATTGTTATGCCCTTTTATTTTAAATTATAAATGAGGGTGTATGATTTATCACCTCCCGAATACTTTCCTATATTTATTTTAATGATAAGAGACCCATTTATCTCTCATTAATGCCTCCCATGTACACCAATTACCATACAGGAATTCTGTGAGGAATTTATCTCTCCTCATTTACATTCAAGTGATTCTTTTGTATTGTGAATCCAAGTTCTATTACATATATTGGTGGATGTATATATATGACACCCATAATATCCATTTCATGTACACATGATGAGAAACCCATTTCTCACTCATCGACCTTTTTTTTGAATTCTTATGTCACAATGTTATGCAACCGAAATTGCACCGCGTTTTTTCAAGCCAAAGTCATTGTTTAGTGAATACCATGAACATTTCTCTATCAAGGCTATTAAAATTTATGAAAATTTACTTATTCATTATAGAGATTCATGTTTTAATTCCACATTCCTTTATCAAGGAATAAATGGGGACAAATCCATGTTTTATGATCCATGTCGCACACTTATGCATGACATGAAATGATTAAGAATGGTGCACCCTGATAGCGCTCTAATGCATTAGGTAAAGAATAGTATTATTAATAGTCAAGTTAAATGATGGTTTAGTAATGATAATTCAATTGATATTAGGGTTAACACATCCTCCATGTGTAATGATCCTTGGATCATGCTAATACCATGTTATATGTTGTTTCCACATTTCCATGATTTGATAATCATACTATATCATGCCTTTAGGTTCGCATTTCTATTACGCACTATTGGTATTCATATTGCCTATCACATATTGTATTCTTAATGTTATTACATGTTTACTCACATACAGGGCATTGTATCTCACACTTTTCATATGAATTTTCTCATGTTATCCCATGAAATGATATGTACGAGGGAATGTAGTGGTCATGTAATGGATGTTTTCAATCAAGATATTCAGTTTCATGTTTTGAGATTGAATGTAATGTTCCTAAGCGCTAAATACACCAAAACACTTAATATTCTCTGTTTTATCATGTTAATATTTTATATAATAAATCATGTTTAAATGAGTAATAAATTTCAGGGTTTTTATAACTAACATTTTATCTTTTATTTTTAAATTTTACACAATATTTCTTTGTCTAAACTACACAGACCAAGTAATAAAATGAATAGAATATTTATTACCGATACTAGATATTATTATTTATTTTTTTTAATTTAATTCATCTTATTGGAACATTTTCAAATAATCTGAAGAAATTAATTCATTAACTAATGTCATTGATATAATAAATCATGAATCTCACCAATTCATTAAAATATATGATCATTTTGCATATATGTGAAGAGAAAAAAAATTGTAACCTTATATTTGATACCTTTGAAACTATAAATGAACCATTACATGCCTTGTATAAAAATATACATATGCAAGAAGAACAATAGCATTAGTTTTTATGCATTTAAAAGTGTTTATTAAACACCAAAAATTTATTTTTCTTAAAAATTACCCAAATTTTCTTGTACATGATTTTACTTATATTTTTTTTTCTTTTTCCAATATTTATCTCAACGTAAAACTATATGATGATAATTCAACCTAGCTATGTCAAACTAATTAATATAATTTGTATATAATTATTTTATAAATTAAAAAAAATTAATAAATGGGATCCCACCAAAATAATGACCCCTTCAAATTATTTAAACCTATTAGTAGACTATGTTTCACATTCCATCATTATTTTGAGATGTAAATCATATTAATATTCCCTGACTATATATTACAGACAACATATTTCACACATATCATATATGACTCTTTTATATATGTTTCTATAAACACTTTATAGATACAATTAAATTGATTTACTCAAGTCAACACAAATGTTTTCCTGACCCTTAAAATTTACAAGCAAGTGTAACCAAAAGAAAATTATAAGAACAAGGGAATGAAAAATTATGGCTACCTTACTACATTTATTATTTATAAAATAAAATTCATTATAACCTATCAATTATGCTAAACCATCCTGAATTATGTAGGTATTAATAATTAATTAAAAACTAATTCATACATACCAAATTTTATCTCATGAATATACAACCTGAAATAACCCTAATATAGTATTAAATTTATATCATATTGATAATATAACACCCCAGGCTTCCACAATACGCTTCTCTTTCAAATATGTAATAGCTTGCATTGTACACAAGTTCGAGATTCTAACACACCGCGACCAATCAAAATAGCTGTTATGAATAGTAATACCCACTTTTTTAAATTATATATATTTTTTATTTCAAAATGGACTACATTTTTGTATTTGGAATATCGAAATTATCATAAGTTTATTTTTTTGTAATTTTCTGAGATCTTCCAATTTTCGATGAATAGTGAAAATACATAAAAACAACTTTTTTAACAAAAATAATTTATTGTGCTAAATTATACTATTGAGTGGTTTTAAAGTATAATTATAATATTTTTTTACCATTTTATCCAATGGTGGTCATTAGAATTAATGGAACTTTGAAATAAGACATAAAAAATTGTCAGTCTTTTGATTGATATTGTTTCTTAAAAACACACTATTGGTTTTGACAACGGGAATTAATTATAAAACTAATTAATGCAACTTATATGTTTGGAATTTTTTAAAAAATACAACTTTTTGAATTCAGAATATCAATTATATCTTAGGATAAATTTTTTGGTATTTTTATGAAAAACATCAACTTTTTATGAATAGTGAAACCACTAAGTGGTAGTTAAAAAACTGATTTTTCGTTTAAATGAAACTTTACCTCTTCTATGAATTGAATTTCAAAAATCCAACATACATGGTTGTAATTAGGAAGTAAAATGTGGTTCTATGGGATTAAAATAATTTTTTGGTGAATAGTAACTTTTATGTTTTATTAATCGTGATTAAAGGTAATTAGTGAAATTTAACATAAAAATGATATTATAAAAATATAGAAATATCGTGGAAATTGTACTACCCTTATTGGATGAGTCATGGCCCACCAAGACAATCCATGGGTCAACTTGGGGACCCCATTGATCCAATTGGGTAAGAAAATGACATTAATAACGTTTTATTTAAAGTAAAAATAAAATTGTCACAAACATGTGTTGTTTTACTAAAACAACTATTACATGGGGTTATATAAGTTAAATTTTCGACTATAAATATTCATTGGAATGCTAAAAAGATTTACTACATCATGATAGTTTTTTATAATTTTTAGACATTAAATAAATTAAATTTTTTTATGACACCATGATGATGCAGCGATTACCTCATTAATTAACGATTTAAATAAAATGAAAAGATAATAAAAAATATAAATATTACACATGTACAAAACCTATTGGATGAGAATATTTAGAACCCTCATCACCTTAGCCTCTAAATATATCATTTTGGTACCTTTATAATCCGAAAATCATTTCAAAATAAAGTAACATTTCAATCTTTCCTAGAGTGCCCCTCCTCTCCTCTTATAAAAGGCCCCCACCTCTACCACCTTATTCACAGCATCAAGCCATTTGGCTCGAACAACGTCTGCCCAAATAATCTCTCAAATTACCTATATTTCTTCTAGAATCCTATCTTTGGGTTTAAGTCTTCCCAAGGAAGCATATTGCACAAATCAAAAAGGGTTACCCAATTTAAATGTAATGTCTACACTTATTCTCTATTTTTTATTTTTCTTCTCCAACCCCCTAAACTCCTTTTAATCCTTTATTTTGTAACTAAAAAAGTATATTAAATATAATATGATGTTGTTATGATACTAATTTTAGCTACACTTTCACACACCTCCATCTAATGGTTAAAGAACATAATGTTTCCGTGGATGGTGAATTACTGCCTCACGAAACGATGATTGTTCTATAATCTCCTACCACCTCTTATGGTGGACATTAAGATGGAACTATATTTATTTATGATATATATTATATTTATTTCCTCTCTATGCTTCTGTATTTTACATTTAAAGCATATCTTTATGCTTTTCATGTTGTGCAAATGTGATAATTTCATTTGAGGAAGTGTGGACTACTGCCCCCTCAATTGATGTGTCTCATTCATGCAATACATGGAATGTATAAAGAATTAAATTAATTAACTTCTGTGACCTATATAAAATATATATTATACTATAATTATAATATATATATCTCATTTTGTTTTAATTCCATTAAATATGAAAAATAAATGAAAGTAGCATTCATGCGTACGTACGGCTTACCATCTCCATGAACGGTGCATTTAATTTCTTATCTCTAAATGTTATGTAATATTATAAATTCATGTATATAATGGATATATATGATATAAATTATATCTACATTATGAAAATAATTATGGATATAATTGATATTTTACCACATGAACAACTTGTAATTTTAAGAAGTTTATTTTTGACTCAAGTACCAAATATCGACAAAACGACCATTATTAACATAAATAATTACATAATGTTCATAACATGGAAATCAGTGATATAAATAGAATAATAAACTTGAAAAATGTTCTTAAGAAACTATAAATTAACTCTAGTTTATTATTCAGGAGGTTAAATAATGGTCGAATCCAGTCGGACATGAGGTAAGGGAACTTCTTAACCCAATTTATGTTCATTGGGTTAATCTCCTACATTAAAATTATGTCATGATATTATTATGTCCTATCTTGTATTTATACATTATTTATGTGTACTTATAGTTAATACACATAATAGATCTGCTTTATTTAAAAATGATCTTTGTAAGGGACTTCATCTCTATCTTCTTTCATTGAGGCATATTCTGTTTTAATACAAGACTTTCTTTTATACAGTGTATAAACCCCTTTGACTTTTACGTTTATTAAAAAGGAATATTTTTATAAGAAGTGTTTTACTAAATGACAAAAATGTATGTTTTTTTGTCGTACATATGCGGCGACAACGACTTCTCTACCGCCGTGACCATTATTTGAGTTTCTGGTTCCTCTACAAGCCATATCTTTTTTTAACATAAAAAATAAATACAACATTTTAATTTTCATTTATTTTGGTATTGAAAATGGTTTTGAAAGTGTTTTTTATTATATCAATGTTTTGTATTGATATCTTTTGATTGAAATGTGGAAATGTTATGTTTCCTTTATGCATGTTTTATGAGATTCGATTATGTTATGGTTTATGATATGTTTAAACCTGTTCATATAAAGAATTCATTGTACTTAATAAGTGACTGGTGGAGCCCTCTATAGCTCCCCGATGCGTTGGAAGGTCTCATGAGACAAAATTGTGTCTTGGAACGAGGCCTTGACAAAATATTATCTATAGTCTTGGAACAAGGCCTTGGCTACGTGGTTATGATAGTCTGGCATTATGCATTCCATCACTATGAAAGTGGTTATTGATGTTGCATGTGATTATTCAACTAGTAGAATATCCATGTGAATATGTAAATGGAATTATATAATTATATTGTTTCCATATTATGCTTATGTTCATGTTTAAAAGGATTTTATTTAATTTATACATTGCATTAAATGTTTATGTTTATTTATGAATGTTTCTGATGTATTGTTATCCTTACTGAGCATCTGAGCTCACCCCTTTCAATGGTTTAATTTTTCCATGATGTGTTGAAGTATATTATGAATGACCTACAAGGATAGTATGAGGGGATATGAAGACATGATTTTTTTAGTTTTGTTTTACATTATGATGTAATGTAAGACTTATGAATGTATCTAGTGTTTCCAAGGCTACTAAACTAATCAGTCGTACGAGACTTGATCTTTTGTGATCATGCCAATGTTACGTAATAATGCACCGACTCTAGGTAACTGGGGTCAGGGCGTTACCGTTGGTATCAGAGGCATTTTAGTACTAACCTTGGAAGATAGATTTAGATTAACACTGATTAGAACACATATCCCAAATATAGAATTTGAGGATTAATATAGAAGAACTTCCTAGAATTTTGGTATTATAGAGATTTTGTGAGTTTTCCGAGAAATACATCCCTTTCTAGATACAAGCAGGTACATGCATCTCTAGAACATATGTACCTAGGGGTAAAACCCGAAAACCCCGCTTCGGGATAGACTTGAACAGGAACTGGTGCACGACAACGGGACTTACTGCAATCTTGGTTACGACACTCCTAGGGGATATGCTTTGGATAATTCTAATTTTCATTAAAAATCATTATGAAGGGTTTATGAGTATATACATCCTCAAAGAATTTTTTTTTATGATTATAGGTCAATTAATGTTAGTGTTTCAGATGTATGGAATTATGTATTTTGATTCATAAACTAATATAGTTTATGCCATTGTTTAAAAATGGAACCTATTTGGAGGAATGGAAACTATATAATTGCAAGAACTCCATGTAGGGATTTCCCTTCTGCTCAAGATAATTATAATGGAGTTGGTGATACAACTGGTGCTGATCAACTTATCACCATACTGGGACAACTCACTCAGGTTATGAATAATAACTTTACTCGTAAGGAGCACCCTGATCCGCAACATGGAGGATCATTGTTAGACCACTTCATGAGGCAACAACCACCAACATTTAATGGGGGTACAAATCCATTAGTATCTGAGCAATGGATAAACTCCTTAGAGAATATATTCCATGCCTGGGGGAGTAGCGAAAGGGAGAAGGTTTTCATGGAAGTTTACCACCTCACTGAAGAAGCCGATGAATGGTGGTCGCTGATTCAAAACACAAAGTAAGATGAAGACGTATCAAGTTTGGAATGGATGGAGTTTAAGGAAATTTTCATAGAAAAATAGTTTCTACATGAACATTGAGCCGATATGGAAAGGAAATATCTAAGTCTGAGGTATAAGGAGGATGAGAATGTCGTAATGTATGAGGCTAACATTACAAGGTTAGTGAGGCATGTTCCATATTATATAAGTAACCCAAGATGTAAGATTGATCTTTTCATTGATGGGTTAAAACCATTTCACCGTCGATCCTTAGTCTCATAATCTTTCTCATTGTACAAAGATATTGTCTCATTTTCTATCAAGACAGAAAATGAATTCTCTAAATCTTATGACAATAAAGTAAATCAAGAGAAGAAGAGAACGATGGAACAAGAGACAGATAATGGGAAAAAGGGAAAGAAGGATTTTCCATTATACGATAATTGTGGGAAGAATCACCCTGGTGCTTTCCTAAAAGGAATCTGAGTTTGTTATAAATTTGGAGAAAAAGGTCACTGGGCTTGTGATTGCAAGGTAAAGAAAGAGGCTATCAATGTTGAATGCTACAATTGTAGGGAAATGGGGCATTATGCAAATGAATGTCATAAGAGTCAGGGAAACATACCTCAGAAAATACCAAGGGATCAGGGACAATCTTATGTTGTTACTATAGTTGAAGTGGAATAATTAATGTATTGGTGCTTTTGGACTCAAGGATTATATTCTGGTTATAAGAATAATGTGATATATATAAGGATTGTACTGCAGTACTTGTTGTTTTCATTAAGGTTTTAATATGATGAAGGTAATCATATTTTCAGTATGTTACAATAAGAGAAACTTTACTTTGTTTGGGGAATATGATGTTACAATTGATTTTGGAATTTCGAAACCTTTTAGAGAAAGTTTGGACAGAGGTATTTTTGATAACTATAAAGGTTGGAATGGATTAAGTTGGAATTTGGATAGTATTTTTTAAGGATAAAATATTTTTTAAGATTATTTTTGGAATATTATAATACTATAGTTTTAGGAAATGGACAACCTACAGGTTGGGGGATAACCCATCGCGCCAGACAAAGCTGTAGGAATCAAACCAAAACCATAGTGTGACATGCCTTTATTACCTACCATTAGCCTCAAGAAGTCCCTGGTTATTAAAAAATAGTTTTTCTAATCTAAATGGTATGTGTTAATATTTGAACCTTGTACGATTAGGATAATTATAATATTTTTGAGTTCTATTATCTTTTTGAGTGAAAATGGGTTTGTGGTAAAATTTTATTAAAGAATGAAGTTTTAAATGACAAGTATGTATATTTCCTTACGTTCTTAGTAAATCGTCCAAATAAATTCCTCAACTGTATTAAAGGTAACATAAAACAAAAATGTTGTCGGTTAACTTTTACAACTCAGGAATCAATGATCGTTTAACCAATCACATGTTTGTGATTTTCTTGTAGTTAACTTTCTCCTAACCCTATTTTCTACAACTCTCCATTATACCTTGATGGTTTGTTTTTCCTCCATATCCATATTTTCATAGAATCCTAGTATGGGCTATCTCGGGTGACCTTTGTACTTCTCTTTCTTTCTTTTAAATATATATTTTTATTAACCTTATTTCCGATATGGGTTTTCCGCAAAGGTATTTTTTATTTTCAACTTTTTATTTTCGAATAACAATTTCAAATTTCGAGGACGCAATTTATTGAAGGTGGGGAGAATGTAACACCCCAAGCTTCCACGATACGCTTCTCTTTCAATAATGCAATAGCGTGCATTGTACGCAAGTTTGAGATTCTAACACATAGCGACCAATCAAAATAGATGTTATGAATAGTAATAACCACTTTACGAAATTATATAAATTTTGTATTTAAAAATGGACTTTATTTTTGTATTCATAATATCAAAATTATCCTATGTTGAATTTTTTGTAATTTTCTGAGAACATCCAATTTTTTATGAATAGTGAAAAATACTTAAAAACAACTTTTTTAATAAAAATAATTTACTATGATAAATTAAAATATTGAGTGGTTTTAAAGTATAATTATAATTTATTTTTACCATTTTATCGAATAGTGGTCATTAGAATTAATTGCACTTTGAAATTGGACATAAACAATTGTCAATCTTTTGATTGATATTATTTTTTAAAACCACGCTATTTGTTTTGACAACGGGAATTAATTATAAAATTAATTAATGAAACTTATATGTTTGAAATTTTGTAAAATATACACCTTTTTTGAATTCAGAATATCAATTTTAGCTTAGGGTGAATTTTTGGTATTTTTCTGAAAAACATCAATTTTTTATGAATAGTGAAACAACTGAGTGGAAGTTAAAAAACTGATTTTTTCGATTAAATGAATCTTTACCACTTATATTAATTGAATTTAAAAAATCCGACATACATGATTCCCATTAGGAAGTAAAATTTGGTTCAATGGGATTAAAATAATTTTTTTGTGAATAGTAACTTTTAAGTTTTGTTAATCGCGATTAAAGGTAATTAGTGAAATTTAAGGTAAAAATGATATTATAAAAATATAAAAATATATTGACACTTTTCTAACCCTTATTGGATGATTCATGGCTGAACAAGACAATCCATGGCTCATCTTGGGGACCCCATGTAGCCACTTGGGTAAGAAAATGACATTAATAACTTTTTTATTTAAAGTAAAAATAAAATTGTCAAAAACATGTGTTGTTTTCCTAAAACAACTATTACATGGGGTTATATAAGTTAAACTTTCGACTATAAATATTAATTGGAAAGCTAAAAATAGTTCCTACATCATGATATTTTTTTATAATTTTTAAACATTAAATAAATTAAAAAATTTTATTACACTATAATGATGCAGCGATTACCTCATTAATTGACGACTTAAATAAAATGAAAAGATAATGTAATATCTAAGGCATAAACAAGTCAAAATCCTATTGGATGAGAATATTACAAACCCTTATTACCTTAGCCTCGAAATATATCATTTAGGGACATTTAGAATCCGAAAAGCATTTCATAATAAATTAACATTTCAATCTTCCAAGACTGCCCCTCCTCTCCTCTTATAAAAGGCCCCACCTCTACCACCTTATTCACACCATCAAGCCATTTGGATCAGCCAAACTCTGAAAAAATACTCTCTAAACTTCCCTCTATTACTCCTATAAGCCTAAATTTGGGCAGAAGTCTTCCCAAAGAATCCTTTGGCTCAAATAAAAAAGAGTTACCCAATTTAAAGGTAATGTCTTCACTTATTCTCTTTTCTTTTATTTTGCTTCTCTTACCCCTTAAACTCTTTTTATTAATTTATTTTGTAACAATAACTATATATTAAATATACTAGTATGTTTTTATGATAATTATTCGAGATACACTTACACACACCACCGTCTAATGGTTAAAGAACATATTGTTTCTGTGGTTGGTGAATTACTGTCTAACGAAACGATGATTGTTCTATCTTATCCTACCACCTCTCATGGTGGACATTATGATGGAACTATATTTATTTATGATATATATTATATTTATTTCCTCTCTACACTTCTGTATTTTACATTTAAATCATACCTTTATTCTTTTCATCTTGTGCAAATGCGATAATTTCATTTGAGGAAGGGTGGACTACCGCCCCTCAACTGATATTACTCGTTCACACAATACATGGAATGTATAAAGAATGAAATTAATGAACTTATTTGATCTGTATAACATATATATTATACTATAATTATATTATATATATCTCACTTTGTTTTAATTCCATTAAATTTGAAATAGAAATGAAAGTAGGGTTCATAGGTACGTACGACTTACCATCTCCATGAAGAGTGCATTTCATTTCTTACCTCTAAATGTTATGTAATATTATAAATGAATGTATATAATGGATATATATGATATAAAAGATATCTAAATCATGAATATAATCCTGGATATAATGGATATTTTACCACATGAACAACTTATAATTACAAGAAGTTTATTTTTGAATCAAGTACCAAAGATCGACAAAATGACTGTTATTAACATAAATAATTACATAATGTTCATAACATGTTAATAAGTGGTATAAAAGGAATAATAAACTTGTAAAAGGTTCCTAAGAAATTATTAATTAACTCTAGTTTATTATTTAGGAGGTTAAAGAACGATCGTGTCAGGTCGTACATGAGGTAAGGGAACTTCTTTACCCAATTTATGCTCTTTGGGTTAATCTCCTAATTTCAAATTATGTCATGATATTATTATTTCTTATCATGTATTTATACTTTCTTTATGTGTACATATAGTGAATACACATAATAGTTCTATTTTATTTAAAAAATGATCTTTGTAATGGACTTCGTCTCAATCTTCTTTTATTGAGGCATATTCTGTTTTAATACAAGACTTTCTTTTGTACAGTGTATAAACCCCTTTCACATTTACATTTATTCAAAAGGAATATTTTTATACAAAGCGTTTTACTAAATGAAAAAAAGGAATGTTTTTTGTCATACATATGCGGCAACAATGACTTCTCTGCCGCCGTGACCATTATTTGAGTTTCGGCTTCCTCTACAAGAAATTACTTTTTTAAAATAATAAATAATTACAATGTTTTAATTTTCATTTATTTTGGTATTGAAAATGGTTTTGAAAGGGGTTTTTATTATATCAATGTGTTTTATTGATTTCATGTGATTGAAATGTGGAAATTTATTGTTTTTTTATTCATGTTTTATGTGATACGCTTATGTTATGGTTTATGATATGTTTAAACCTATTCATATAAGGAATGAATTGGGATTAATATGTGATGGGTGGAGCCCGCTATAGCTCCTCGATGCATCGGTAGGTCTCATGAGGCAAACTAGTGTCTTGGCATAAAGCATTGACAAAATCTTATTTGTAGTCCTGGCATGAGGCCTTGGCTACATGGTTATGATAGTCTGGAATTATGCATTCCATCACTATGAATGTGGTTATTTATGTTTCATGTGATTATTCAGCTAGTAGAATATCCATGTGAATAAGTAAATGACATTATTTCATTTTATTGTTTCCATATTATGCTGAAGTTCAAGATTAAAAGGATTTTGTTTTAGTTATACATTTCCTTAAATGTTTATGTTTATTTATGAAATTTTTTGTTGTATTGTTATCCTTACTGAGCATCTGATCTCACCCCTTTCAATGTTTTAATTTTTCCATGATGTGATGATGTATATTATGAATGACCTGCAGGGATCGTATGAGTGGATATGAACACAAGATGTTTTTTTTAGTTTTGGGTTACTTTATGTTGTAATGTAAGAATTATGAATGTATCTAGTTTTTCCAAGGCTACTAAACTAATCGGTATTTCGAGACTTGATCTTTTGTTATCATGCCAATGTTACGCAATAATGCACCGACTCTAAGTAACTGGGGTCGGGGCGTTAAAGATAAACTAAACATGATTAATCCCGACGAAAAATATATTCTACCAAATATCTTTCTATAATAAAACAGAACACTTTAATTGAATTTTCTGTCAAATCCCACGTCCCTCTCATCCGGGATACTTATGTCGATAGATAATTCAGTTCATAATATCTCTAAAAATAATATGCACAAAAAATTCAACTACTATTTTTGAACTCATAACTCTAAAAACAAACCATTTTTAGGGTTGATGAAATTATAATATTATGATTTCACACATAGAATATAATGATAGGATCTATCTATTTGGAAAAATTCATCCAATACAATAAATAATAAAAAATTTCATAGAATAATGTTAAGAGTGAACATTAAATTAAAATAAAATAAAATAATTTAAATACGAGATATATATTTGTGAAAAATTAATCACGGGTACTTTATTATAAATACATTATAATTTTCGTTATTAAATATTAACATACCATAAAATATAATATAAACACTTTATAATATTTTTAAAATATTAACCCTTAATATTACTCATTATATGGGGCTTCCAAAAATATAGGATTCTTTAAGAGTTATAAACAACATGTAATCCAATTTCCACTATGTAAAAATTTTAAATAATCTAAATGTGATATAATTAAAATTATTTTTACCCTGATCAAATCAATAATCAAATAGATTTTGTTGAGATTTATATAATTTCTCAAATATATTGTTTAATTTTGTCATTTAAAATTAATAATTATTAATCCTTCATAATAATATATATGACATTATACACTAGATTTTATTTTTAAATATATTTATTTTAGTGTCGAACTACCCATTTTACAATGCCAATCAATTATCATTTACAAAAAAAATTATAAAAAGTAAGTAAAATCATATAGAAAATCCAATAAAGGGGGAGATATTTCTATTATACTTGTGTATCTTGTTGTCTTGGGGGATAATGTAAAAGATACAAATTATACCATCTAATAGGAGTATATGTGGTGTAAAAGTTCAAATGGGATGTCCAAAGCATGAGGAGCTCAAGGAGGAACAATAGAGAATCCATTGTTTGGGTATGCATGGTAGTGAGTCACTATTTAGTGGTTTAGTGATAAAAAAATTCCTAAAACAACTATGGATCCTGAGGGTTGATAAATTATTATATTTACAAGTTAAATTCTAATATGTGACTCACTGAATATATGAGAACTGTTCTATTTTATGCAAGATTATTTTTCCCCACACAATTTTGTGTCACAAAATAGTTTCACAATGTATTCTTCACGTGAAATTAAATTCTTCTACAATATGTTGTAAAGATCAATCCATCACATTACATTAATACTCAATCTAACGTAGATTTAGTTACACACATTTCATTGACACTAACCATAATATATGGATTAAAAAAATGATATATTGTTTTCATGGAGAAGATGAAGGTACCATTATCACATATCAGACGCTTCTCTAACACTCCATATTAAATTTATATCCCAATGTACCATCATGTTCCCAATTCAAATTAAAAATCATAAAAAGAATTGGGTAAATGAAATTGTGCATAATATGTTATCAATTAACCATGTCCTTAGGGACTCCCTTGATAATATATTAAATCTTAATATAATTTTTAATGAGTTGGATTGATTAAATATTTACTAAAATAAGTAATTCATAAATTTTTTAGGAATAACACATTAATTCATAAAATCATATATCTCAAAAACCAATAATGGATTTTATAGAATAATCAATTGATCATTAGTAGTGGGAAACCCCATAAAATGGACACATTTAAATTAAAGAATCAGCAATATTAGAATTTATGAAGAAAAAATCCTGAATCGTAGTTTCCAAATCCACTATCATGATGGATTATTTTTTATAATGAAGACTAAATCTAAAAACAAATCTTCTTTCTAATGAGGATATTAAATCATATTTTATAATCTAGAAATATTTTGGGGATTTCTTGATCTTTAAAGTGTTGTTATCCCCTTCGCTACATTCAATAAAAGATTATCAAGGATGAAGATGGGTATTTCTAAGATCGTGTGCATCCAATAAACCAATAAAAAATGATATTATCCCATTTATATTTCTATACCAGCACTCTTTATTTTATTAATATAACTAGATATATAAACTGGTTGTGGTTCCATGTCATGGAATCTATTACTTTTTATTGTAGTTTCATTTATTTAACTCCTTTCATTAATATACCATAGCATATTTATTTTATTTACAATGAATTATACTAAAAGAAACAAGTTGGATATGATAGTGTGGTTAATTTAGTGAAAATAACAAAAAAAATGCACTAAAGCTTTTGTTGAATCACATGAACTTCAAATGACATTGGATCAAATGTATTCATAGTCATGATGATAAGGATATGTTATAACGAATTTAACATTAGGTTATATTCATCATAGTCATATTATTTTAATTCCCTAAAATATAGAAGAACAGAAAGATAAACATTTGTAAGAAATATTTTAAAGGTGATTGAAATTTTATGATGTTGTGTTACTCATCATTACAAAAATTACAATTATTCCGTAAAGAAATATTTGATTATAATCAAGGACCATGGGATGATAATTGAAGATAATTATATTCTATTAAATTAAAGGTTTCATGTCATAAAAGGAAGTTCCACACAATAACACTACATGATGACATTCAGACACAAAATAAATTACGAATATAAAAATTTTGGAGAGGATTAATTAAATATTTTTATATAATATAAAGAATAAAAGCCCAAGCTTCCTTATAGTTTTAAATAAGATATATTTGACTATAATTTAAGTAGGAATAATTACTGTGATTAAAAAATTAAGAAATATCACTACCACAACTCCTAGAATATTTATTTATGAATAATATGGAAATTTATTCCTATGGTACACATTATAATATTGGTGATAGTGAAACATGATAATTTAGTGAATAAATTATATATTAAATTCATGTAGATAAAAAGTATGTCATAAAGATGGTCTAGGTGGTTAATATTGATTATTGGATATAGGAATAAGATCATATCTACTCATTTGATATGGCATAATCTTTCACTTATAATTATTCTTCAATGATATTTTTTTTATTATTATGTATCATTTATTATCTCATTAATGTTGGTGGGGTTCCATAATTTTTAAAAGCTAAAGGTCATATACATTATTAAGTTATTTCTTAATAATAAAATGACAATTGTGTGTGCATCAAATAAAAACAACCAAAAATATGGGACGTATCGATTCCCCAATGAATAAATCTATGTCATAAAATATGGTTTGCCAACTTCTTAATTTTATCACTATTATTAAAAGGTATATTTGTGTAGAAAATTAATGTGACTGGTTGGTATTATAATAAAAAATTATAAACACTAGTTTATCCACTTTTAATGTTTATTTCTTAACATGTGATATTAACAATTTTTATCAAAGCCTTGGTCTTTACTCTGTGATCTATCTTAAATATTTTTATAGATTAATGCAACATGTTCAACATTAAAGGTCTTACTATATTAAATGTAAATGGATTACATATTGGTTTTGATAGAATAGTACCCTTTATTCTCTCTGCTGGTTTAGATGTTTTGGATTCATCTCAAATAGTGTTCTGTGTTTAGGGAGACACTTTAGTGTGGTCTCATCACAGTATGAAGAATACTGAATGTTATTTAAATTAATTTAATGAATTATTACCTTCATTATATTATATGGATATTAAAAATTTAATGGGTTGTACATCAAAAAATGTGATTTAAAAAAAGTAAATAATTTATGAAAAGATTTAGAATGTGATAGAAGCTACATTGTGATGTAGTAGAAAAAATATCAATATGATAGAATTCGTGAAGATGAATTAGTTAATGTTTATTTACTAAATGTAATCACATTTTTGGCACCATTTTATGTTTTTGAGAAACTCTTTAATAATATATTATGGTGAAGAATCTGATAATAATTTTTAAAGATAAGTTTAATGCCATTATATCAAAATTTTAATATAGATATCTCGATTATAACATAATCAGTGAATTATAAAATACTATAATCAATTACGAAAAAATAGTAAAATAATATCTTAAGAGAAATCATAATAAAGGAAAATGTGGTTTCCTTTACATCTTTATAATATTTCATAGTTTATGATAATCACGCAAACTATAATGAAGATTATAATATAAAACAATTTTTAAAAACTATTTCATTGATCTAAAAAAGTTTAACATTTGGGAAAACAACATATAGATTTAATCATTTATTAAAATTAATTAATTAATTAAATGTTCTCAATTTTTATCTAATTATATCATTAAAATAATAGGAAATAAATAAGATAATGAAGGAACCATGATGGCAAGAAGTATGGTTTGTTCTCATAAGAAATTATAATGAAAAGGAATAAAGAAAAAGGTTAACATGGTTATGATAAATAAATTCTCTATAATTTTGAGAGGCTATCTAGAATTTTGTGTATAATTGTAACTTGCAAATGATTCATAATGATGATTCTCATTGAGGTATCATAAAACAAAAAGATGAAAAGGTCAGATCATGAGTGGAAAACTATAATATTAATAGTTAGTATAGTATAGAAGGATAATAAACAACCAAGCAATATAAAATGATAATGCACACAAATATATATTTGAATTATATAAGAAGGTTGATTGATGGGAATTATTATCTCCAAAGGAATCTAGACAAGAATGATTAGAAATATGTTGGGATGGATGATGTAGTAAAATAAAATGGAATATGGAAGCTTAAAAATGTTTGAAAAATAAAGAACACTGATGACATGAAATTTACTATTGTTATTAGATATAAATATGTTGATTGACTAAAAATAATGTTTGTAGAGATGAAAAAAATTGAAATCTATAATTTAAATCAAATTTAAATAGTTTAAATAGGTTTGTTTTATACAAAGTAATCACCACATATCCCTAATATATAAAAACAAATAAATGAAGATGTGAAATCTCAAGTAGTTCATTCTAGAAAGTAATCAATGTATATATAAGGTTTGAGTATTTAACAGTAATTTGTGTATACTTAGATACCTAAATAAATAAAAAATTAACATCTTATGAAAAGGAAAAATACCATAAACTAGTACATGATTAAGTAAGAAATTTAATAAATAGAATCATAAAATGGTTTATAATTTCTAGCTCAATTGCGGACTTAGAATAAATCTAGTACAAAAAAAATTTAGTAGAAGATATTATATTATAGAATGAGGACTGGGGGAAATTGATTGTTTTGGAGAGTGTTGAGTTATAGAACTAACATCTTTAGGTATAATATTTCATTACCCTTACTGAGAAGGGTGAATGAATAAATGGGTAATCAATAGTAAAAAGTGAGAAATAATTAAACGCACAAACAACCTAAGAAAAATATTCATGTGAAAAATAGATTTCAAAATGTAAAAGAATTCTGTTGGTGATTTGATCAAGGAGGACACACCTAAAATAAATTATATCATTAATACACACAAAAAATTATTTACCTCTTAAAAATCCTAAAATTCATTAAAGGAAAATATTTTCATTCAAAAACATAACATATTTGATGATTCGTAATAATAATTTAAATATTAGAATCCATGAATCATGAATAGTAGTTGTTCCTCTAATATGAATTCATATCTAAAAGATATAATAATGTTAAAATATATGAAGGTGATATCACCTTTGGTAATGACTGTGCAATAAATGTCATATCAACTCAGAAAGAATCATTAGAAAAATTCATATTAGTTGTAATAAATTTTTTGTTGACTTGATAGACATAATATTTTGAATGTATTAAAATAATTTGATAATAGAAATAATGTAATATTTAAAAATATATGGTGTTTATTGAATTTTATAATAGATGTAGTAGTTATAATAACATCATTGAAAACCTTAAGAAAAGTGTTTCAAATTATGGAAACAAAGACAAATCAATAATTTATCATGCAAGTTTAAAATAATTTATTACCAAAAATGATTAGTAATATTCATTAAGATGATATTATAAATTTGATCAGAGTAATTCCTACATAAATTATCTGAGTTATGAAATAATAAATTTTTATGATTTCTAAAAATTTCATAAAATAAAAATGGTGACAAAAGTCACTAAGAAGTTTATATTCTTACTATAAATCCATTAGAGATAGATTACTATAATGGTTATGGTCCTATTAATAAAAAATTAGTAAATTTTATAAAATATATGATAATTTTTATTGAAGTCATCACTGGAATAAATTGGATCATGTCAATTTCTCAAAAGACTTAAGACATCAAAAAAATAAGAATCTTTTTTAGGATTTCTCATGAAAATAACAAATAGGATTAACCATGAAGGGGATGATATCAAATAATGTTTTTGAATTTAATGAGAAGATTTTCTATAAATTTTTTAATAAACATGGAATTTGGAATTATTTTAATGCCTTATATACTTCCCTTCAAAATGGGGCGGTTGAAAGAAAAAACATAATCCCTGTTGAAATGCCAAGAATAATGATTATTGAGCAGGAAACATGCATTTCTTTCTAGACACGGGAGTTTAACAATGAAGAATTTATACAGAAGAAATATCTTATGTGAATAAATATTTATCCAACTCCTTATTAGATGTGGTTCAAGAAGAATAAAAATTTAAATCACTCTATAGTATTTTGGAGACCATTAATGATGAAATTGAAATATATATGTAATGGTGTGTTTGATTAAAATATTAAATTTGGAATATTTCTCAGTTACATTAAAAATGTAAGTACTTTCATATGTTAAAAGCACAAGATTGCGATTAATTTTTATTGCTACAAGATCATTGTTTTAGGAAATAATAAAAAGATAAATAATTATATAATTGAAGATGATGAGGATGGTATTCTTAGTTCTAAACCTATTGAGGATACTGATGAAAACATAAAAATTTAGGGAGAAGATGCAAATTATTCTTATTCTAGTGATTATGGTGATGAGTATAAGTTAACAGTAATAAATTCAAAACATTTGAAGCATGTTTATTTTTAATATATTACTCTATATGATAGTCAAGGTGTTCAATTTTATAGAATATTCATGGAATATATTCACAAAAATTTTCTATCAAAGGTTAATATTATAAATGTTAAGGAATATTTTAAGAATAATTAAAGTATTATTGATACAAATGATTTGTGATATCAAATAGAGAATAATTAGTCCTGATATATTTTCCTTATGAAAAAGAAAACCAATTTTATTGGTGAAAAATTTTAATTTTCAATAATAAGATAGATGAAAAAAGTGATTCTTCTTTGAAAAAACGCTAGAATGCAAGGATTATTCATAGATTATGGGATCTTATATTAATGAAACCATTTAAAATGATTATAAATTTGAAAATATTATAATCCATATTAATAATAAAGTAAAAAAAAGTATCTTATTTGTTTTCAATTGGATGTACAATCATCTTTTCTGAATGGTGAAGAATGTGTTAAAAACTACTAAGGCTGAATCTCAGTCAGTTAGATCAATGAAAAGTCGACATATGAGATCCTACACCAACCAAATTACACCACAAGGAGCATTGAAGAATCCCATCTCAAGATGTTATCTCCTGAACATGTATCTTATCAATAACCTCCACATTCTTTTCCCACTAGATATATAGACTATATAAATAGGGTGAATTCATATGAAATTTTTTGAGAAATCCTCTTATCAGAATTATTTGATGAAGTCCTCTTCCAAACAGAGGTTAGAGGAAAGGGTATGAAATTTCATAAAGAATATATAAATATATTTTATACATAGGATCCCCAACCTAAGGTAGATAAACCAATTCCAATTCAATTCCCCTAAAATCCATGAAATGATATTGGCATGAAAATTATTCTGAAAATAAATTCTATTTAATTTTTCATCCTTTCGCTCCCATGATATGAAGTCAATCACTGGAATATTGAAATGCATATCTAGATAAGATTGAATAAAACCTAACACATTGTTTTATCTGAAATAAAATTTAAGGCGATATTGATCTTCTCCAAAAAAACACTAAATTTATAGATAAAAATTTATCCCCTCATGATTTAAAAATCAACGGAATTTTAACAAACACAATTTTCATATCCATGATCAATCCCCATCAATAGTGTTGACCATCTAATGATAAACCATATCATTCAACAAAACATTACCAACATTAACAATAAATCATTGATAAAAAGAATACATCGCTACATGTAGGTTACAAAATTATAAATACTAGTAGCAAAGAATTAAATTATGATTTGTCTAATTAGATGCATTTTTCAGTCATGAAATCGCCATAATTTAATTAAAAGAGGAAAAAATGATACCTTTTATTTTTATTTTTATTTTCCCTATAATCGTAATTACCTTACATAGGGTGATCAATAAGCTTACAATCCTTATATTGAATCACTTGGTTATAAATTATTTGTGTCATATATTTTATCCCTTTTCTACATTACAAACCATGTTTGACATAAAATATTTCCCTAAAACTCCAATTAAATTATCACCAGTTCCTAAAACTAGAATCCATCATATGTCTAATCCAAAATATTTATACCACATTTACATGACCTATACCTTCTAGACATGGGACTTTGGTAAAGGGAAAAAGTGGACATTGAGTCCCACCACTAATAAGCCATGGGGCTCTGACAATAAAAGAAGTTATAAAACATTAAAATAAGATTAATTACTTAATAAATTAAAAAAAACATATATAAAATTATACCACACATAAACTCTATAACATAAATATAAAAACAATTTCACATAATTCAAAAATATTTATAGAAATATTAGATAAAAATTTTCTATCATAATAATATCCCAAAATTGACATTGACAGTGAAACACCAACAACTACCTCAATATCCAAAAAAAATATTATCAAAATATATGAGAAAAGACTTCATGGGATGCTATCAAATAGATTTATATATTTTTTTTGAGAATACTTGTGTACTCAGTGGGATTCCTATCAATACATCCTATTAAAATTTGGAAGAAGAATACTGATATTACAATGAATAGAGAGTAGAATCAATAAACACCTACCATATCATTATCACAAAACCTCAAAAAATATTACCCCTAAAACATTGATTCGATGTATAATTACATGTTAATAATGAAATATCAAACAATAGAACTCTACAACAACACCCACAAAGGTATGTCACTCTCACCTACTATTTAATGATTTCTTCTTCTAAAAATACCTCTAAATCCTATGCTAGAACACCCCACATCACATATTACAACCATACAACATACAACAACCATATCATCATCATTAACCCATATCCACCACCACATATCGCATTTTATCCATGCATCACATATCCAATGTAGTTCACATCAACCTCTTTCTCTCCTCTGACCTTGAATGAACCACAAGATATAATATCATCACATCTTCCTTGTATATTATAATAGTATATCAAATACTAAACATTAATCTATTAAAACATATAATTATATGGTTACCTATGGAAATCAAACACAATATACTACACTTAAAAGGGGTAGAATGGAAGAGGGGGTAGTCATCCATCCTCTCCCTCTCGAAACTAGATGTTGGGGAAAACACCTAGAACCCAAAAAAAATAGGCGTCAGTATGGTTATTAAACTAAATTAGGTTTAATATTAAATGACAAGAATAGTAAAATATATATGTATCCACATACAATCCAAATATATTGTTTTTAACACTCTGATCTTTATCACTCAGTCCGGGCCAGAGAGCCACATGGCTCTATGTGCACCCCCCCCCCCACAGAGGAGGGTGTCGAACTGAAATGAGGTTTTGAATTGTGTTGTGGGGAGAATATAAAAAAAATTATTAGAATACAAATGTCAAAATAATATTGGGAATATATATTTACCATTATTGAACAAGGTATGTAAATAAAAATAGTGTTATAATATATTATAAGAAAGGCACCTCAAGTCATTCAAATTTAAAAACCAAGGACCCCCAATATGAAAGGTCAAACAAGAAAACAACCAGGAATATTTAAAATAAATGAAGACACTATGAAATCACTCATGATTCTCTCCTTATTCAACCTATAATCACCATGTGCCACCTCCTCTGCTCCATGTAAATTGGATTTTTACTTTTCTGATATCCATAATATTGATGTTGGTATGCACATCACATTGCCCATATTTGGTGTGAGTATAAAACATATCATCAAATCACCATTGAGTCCTTTCCATAATTCCTCATATATATATATATATATATGTTATATTCAATAGGAATATAAATATTCATATATAAAAATTCAACTACACAAGTGGTGGGTAATCATTCCCTAACTGATCTTCCATAAACCCTGACCCCACCTTCTTCAAAAACATGATTCTAAGGATGCGAATGATATTCACTACATATATCATAACATTCCACAAGGTATTCATGTTATTTAAACACCCCATTAATATATGATATAAATATTTGTTCCATATAAAAGCAATACTTGAAACAATATTATATGTTTTCGATCTATCCTTGCATGATTGGACACCATCCTATCATGTCATATTAAGTGGATCACAGTCACCCATATATAGTTTTTTTATCCATAACATTATTTTGACACATTGGATATACATCACCCATATAAGGTCTTCTCCCATATCAATTGAAAACTTCAATGATATCTAAAATGTTACATGAAGTAATAACAATTACTTTTCCTTAGTGAGAAAACCCATTCTCCCCATCGAAGGGTAAATCAATTAAATTCTATGTTACTCAACCATCTTAATGCATGATGTGACATTTCTCAAGATATTAATAAATCATATGAATGACATATAATTATAATATTAAAAATTAATATCAAACAAGGTTATCAGATGGCTACACCTACACCCACAATAAACACACGTCAAACATGGGTCCCAATACACAAATGAGAACACCATCATATTAAGCCAATAACCATATATACGGGACTTCTTGTGTAAGAGGCATCCTATATAATGTGTGTGATTCTAATATCTATATTTTGAATTATTTGACCTCAAAATAAAGATCATTCAGCAATTTTATCCATCGTATAGACAAAATATCACAAAAAAAGAACCTTCAAGGGTATATCTAGATATAATCCAATGATGGGCCTCTAACATATAACAAATTTCCCGTTATGAGTAACTTTCCATAGATTATATGATTCATCTAAAATCCATTACTGAAGACATCTACAAGGTGATGGATAGAGAGGAAACCAATAATTAAGGGAGGAAACTGAAATATAATGAGTGAGTAAGCCACCTTATGTCTCAAATCATTTGTCATACTTTGTTGGGGATGAATCTGAGAGTTTAGGTGATGAATGTGATCTTAAATAATTCCAAAAGTCACCCAATATTTTAGAGTAATGTTTATGAATGGTTCGGTTTTGGGAGATTTTGAAATTTATCAGTGTTCTAGAAAAAATAAGTGTCACCATGCAATAGAAATTGCCACTTTGTAATGGATCAAAAATCATAATGTACTATGATTCAAGTGAGATTTTCACACTGATATGCTGCCAAGTGAAAATCTTATCTAGAATACATATCATATTCAATGACTAGATCATATTATATTGGGAAATAGACTATGGAATATGGGTCACCACCACTTCATAGCCTCCATGACCAAGTAATAACACTTCATTATAACCACCCTCCATTGTGCAATGATACTGAATTTCGAGGAACTTCTAGAACTACACCACCCATTCATTCAAACAAAAACAAACACTCCATGATGAAACTATGACCAAACAACCATAACAATTAAAATTGTCTAGAATGTCATAGTTCCCCAACTGTGCATCAACCACACCCTACATGGTTCAGAATATGCACTACATTATAAAATACAGTGTTACCTGAAAAAAGAGTTCAACATCCCACTTTATCTTATAACACAAATCCTATATTGTATCTTCAAAAATTAATAAGTAAAAATCTACATTATATAGTAAATAATACAATAATTAAATTTTAAGAGTCCTTATGTTCTAATGGTGTCAAAAATCTCCGCCATTAACAACTTACCATTCTCAAGAAGTTACTTATAGGGTCCTACTCAATAATGTAAGGTTGTTGAGCAAAAAAATAAAACACATACTCATACATAACCTCTTTGATTAGTCCATATTTAGCCAATGATCTAAAAAATTGGTAAAATATTCTCTCTCAATAGCTTCTCTCTCAGGTCAATAATTCAAAATGGATTCTTACTGAATGATGAAATTTTTTCTAATTGTGTATCCTTATAGTCGATCAGATGTGAAATATTGTAGTCATTCTTCTGATGTTAAGAAAAATAGAACAGGTTATTTATATCTTCATGTCATAAAGTATGATGCAATTTCTGAGAAACTACTTTTATATGATCCATGATCTCAAAAAAACTTATATACCATGACACTAACATCCCTTGGATGAAAAAACAATAATTCCCCAACCAAGGTAAAACCCATAAGAAAACTAAAATTCCTATAGGGAACTCCAAATATCATCCCCTCCAGTCATCTATAAATTATTTTATACTCTAAGGGGTAAGAAATCACTTTCATATAATCTACACCCAATCAAAGATCTCCTAAACGCTACACAACACAGCAACTATTTTCCCACCCACCTCGTGCAAACACAATGGCGAGTGACATGAAGGACTATAAAGGGCCTAAAAATATAACATTTAAATTAAACCCAAAAAAATATAATTGTACTAAAATTAAACTATGTATTGATAATCACCCCATGCTCCACAAAAGTCTAGAAACCATTTTAAATGAAAATATTCTAGTATTAGGATCATCCTCTCAGATATTTTTGTTGGTCTAGATATGACACATCATACTCTGTAACAACTATGTCCCCAAATCCTACAATAAAACCTTCTAAATATGCATTATAATTTTTTTGATTATCTAATATGATTCTAGAAGGATCTCAATAGAGGCATACCTCATACTGTAAAAAAATCATTCCCAACTCATCTACATAGTGAGTCTCAATAAATGATAAGGAATGTCTTACTTTCATCATCCAATCAACTATATCCCAAGAACGTCATGAATTCTATGGGTTTTAGGTATCCCAACCATTAAGTAAATCTTCATCTTACCCAATTTTTAAATTGGTGTGGTACATGGATAATTTAACCTTCTTAGTCACTAATTCCTTTACAATAGACTTTTACAGATCTAGTAACAAGTGATCAAATTGAAACCGTCTCTCTTCATTCCTAGTAACCAAATGTGTCACTATATATCTTGATAGATATTTATCAAACATAGGTTCACTTCGCACAAATATTCATGGTAATATGTCAT
This sequence comes from Viscum album, assembly GCA_963277665.1. Taxonomy (NCBI): domain Eukaryota; kingdom Viridiplantae; phylum Streptophyta; class Magnoliopsida; order Santalales; family Viscaceae; genus Viscum; species Viscum album. Next base: position 1,565,626,808 of record OY728147.1, read on the forward strand.
CAATTATAAATTCATGTATATTAGAAAAAAAAATATCCCATGAAAATAGTTCACATATTCTCTATACATCAATCTTATAAGAACTGTGCCAAATCCTACTAATTGCTCTCTCCTAACTAAATATGTTAGATCAAAGTACTAAGTGTTATTTACTTGGTCCCCCAACATCATCATGAAAACCAATTTAACACATGTCATTTCAGAAATGTCATCATATGCATCCAAAAATCATTCGTATAATAGGGTCATCAATGAACACGCTCTCTCTAAAGGTATACCTTTATGTTCCTTCATTTTGATAATAAGGGTATCTACCAGAAAATAACATTCTCATAGAGAAATAGTTATCTCAATATAAATATTTTGTAGATAATCCACCTAATGCTTCTTTTTTATATTCATATACTACTAAGATAATGTGTAATGAAATATATTGTGGTTTAGGATAATAATAAATATATCCCTAAATAGATAATGAAATAAATAATTCAGATTATAGAAAAAGGAATCCCACTCTAAGATATTATTAGGTGGGATCGATTCATGGGTCCATGCCTAGGGGGATCCATAAACTACAATTTGATCCTTCAAAATTTGTTAATTCCCAAAATAAACACCAGATGCATCAATGTACACCACATATCTAATACTCAGCTCTATACGTGTCAGTTTCAATTCTATCATTAGTCTCACCTTCATCTCTAATAAAGACATTACAGTCTAATCAATCTACTAATAGTTTATAGGTTCCGGGTGCAGCGGAAGCGCGCTGGTGGGTTTTCCTAACATTAATTTTAAAGTAAAACAACATTCAATCAGAGATCTCTCATGATTTAAAATGCCGAATCTTCGGAATAGAACGAAGAACAAAAAAGAAAAAAAGAGTCCCGGAACCCATGATGAGGATCATCATATATTGATTATAATTAATTTAATTAATTCATTATAATTACCTCGATGGAATTCATTCTTCGTTGGTGTCTCAGGTCACGATCCTGTGATCCGTCATTGCGTCGGAGAATCCAAGTGTAAGATTCCTCTAACGGTAATCCACACGTGTTCCACGTATCTCTGGACGTTGCCGAAGAAAATTCTGGGTGCTAGCGTGGAAGATCCTTCACTTGCGATATCCCTCTTCGATCACCTTGATCTGGTGGGGAATCCTGCTTTTGTAACTTGAAAGCGTTCTTGATGGAAAGGGAATTCTCTCTTGGATTGAGAGTATTTCCAATCCGTTGTGCACAACCAAAATGGCAAAACTTTTTGAGAATAATGTAATTGGGATTTATAATACTTAGAATAATAAAATAAATTAATTGCTCATAGTCATTTAATCATTTCATTTAATTCATAGCAATACCCCATGTCTTAATAATGACTGTTGACTATTATTATTACTTGATATGCATCCAATGAATGACAATTAATATCATCTAATTAAATAAATAATATTTTTCTCCCAAATCCCGAAAAAACAAACTACATGGTGCGTATATAAATATACACAGTGTGTACTTTTATTTTTTCCATTTTGTTTATTTCCTCCACCATATTTATTAGACCTTGAGTAATGACTATTTATTTCTTAAATAAATGTAACTGCATTAGTCGCTAATAAATATATATATTGTTTCACCCACAATATATTCTCGCGAATAACTAGTGTCGAAATAAATGCGATCATACATCCTTAGATAATTATTAAACCACAGTCGGTAATAATATTTATTTAACTTGATAAATTAATATTTAACTGGGATATATGCACACACATAGTGTGTTACCCTCTAGGCCTCTTTCTCAGTGGCATTAGGTGGAGCCTCCCAAAAGTCCAAGGATAGCGTCTAGCAACACGCCAAGGCACCCATAGAGAATGAAGTTAACGCTGCAATGACGTGTGACCTCCTACGAACGCTTACTGTGTAATATAATCCCTTTGTCTCGATATCTCTAATCAAGTGGGTTGCATGCTGGTGCCATCAACCCACGTTCTCAATTATTGTTTCTTTGACTTCTCGGAATTGAACTCACCCATACCCTACCATGACCATGGATTTATTTAGGCTATATCAATTCTATCAAAGTTCATGAGATATCTACTTCCGTTATAGAACATAAGGGACAAATCCTTTCTCATATTATCTATTAATGCAGTATTACTTTTGACGTACCCAACGTATCCTACCTCACTGCGAATAGTGTGTCGTCACAGTTTTCGTCAATACATCTAAGTGCGCAAGTTGTAACACCCATTAATAATAATTTTAATGTCTAAGGACCAATACACACATCCGTAGATAGGAACATCCAATGACCCTATGAAATGTGGATTTCCTACTGGCGGGTCTCATTCTCATAATATCCTCATGGATATTACCAAGGGTGCACAACATGAGAAGGTGCCTCAAAGTTTTATGAGTCCTCACCCCTAATGACCTGTATTATTTGTGTCCCTCAAATAATATCATCCGGCCCTAGAACATACATTCAAGAATAGTGTTATGGCACTTCTGGGTTCTCATCATAGCAGGGATCCGCTACGACCCTTTAATGCAACAGCTGTCCTTAGGACATTATTACATGACATGTCATGCAGAAGAACAATCAAGATGTGATAAGGATTTTATTTAATGAATAAAGTATAAAGTAGTTTGTTCTAGACCCCCAACTCCAACATACATCCACTTGGACTAGAGCCAACTGCTAACAACCTTTAACCCGCTAGCTCTCACTTGATATTCATGCTTCTGATGAGATAGGCCTTTAGTCATGGGGTCCACCACATTCTCTTCCGTAGACTCTCTCCTCACTGCAAATTCAACCCTTTGATAGAAATCCCTCAAGAGGTGATACATCCAGAGTATGTGCATTGTCTGTTGAAGTGATCTTGGTTCTTTTGCACGAGCCACCGCTATAGTATTATCACAATACAATGTAATGGGATCTTTACTTCTAGGCACCACATCAAGCTCCTGGACAAAGTTCTGAATCCAGAAGGCATCTTTGGCTGCATCAGAAGCCGCTATATACTCGGACTCCATTGTAGAATCGGCGACAACTGGCTGCTTTGAACACTTCAATCTCACAGCTCCACCATTGAGACGGAAAACATATCCAGATTGTGACTTAAGATCATTTTGATCTGTTTGAAAACCAGCATCAGCATTCCCTCTTATGACAATCTCCTTGTCTCCTCCATACATCAGGAAAATATCCTTAGTTCTTCTCAGATACTTTAGGATAGTCTTAACAGCAATCCAATGTTGTTCTCCTGGATCTGCTTGATATCTGCCAACCATGCTCAGTGCATAGGCAACATCAAGCATGGTACATAACATGGAATACATGATTGATCCTATAGCCGAAGCATATGGGATCTTACTCATCCTATCTTTTTCATGTTGTGTCTGGGGAAACATTTTCTTAGAAAGATGTATGCCATGTTACACTGGAACCTATCCCCTCTTGTATTTTTCTATACTAAATCTCTTTAGTATCTGGTCAATGTATATACCATGACATAGTCCAAGCTGCCTCTTGGATCTTTCAGGAATGATCTTGATCCCTAGAATGTAGGTTGCTTCCCCTAAGTCCTTCATAGAGAAACACTTGTTTAACCAGTCCTTAACCGACTGTAAGGCTGGTACATCGTTTCCAATAATCAATATGTCATCAACATATACCACTAGGATGACGACCGTATTCCCATTAAACCACTTATAAACACATGGCTCACATTCGTTCTTATTGAAACCAAATTCTTTTACGGCTTCATCAAATTGAATGTTCCATGACCTGGATGCTTGCATCAATCCATAAATGGATTTCGGAAACATGAAAACCCGTTTGGCATCACCTGGTGTCACAAACCCTTCTGGTTGTGTCATATAGACATCTTCCTAAAGGTTCCCGTTAAAGAATTCTGTTTTGACATCCATCTGCCAAATCTCATAGTCATGGTAAGCTGCTATGTCAAGTATGATTCTTATGGATTTAAACATGGAAACTGGTGAGAAGGGTCCATCATAGTCAATTCCTTGATGATGTCTGAATCATTTAGCCACTAGCCTTACTATATAGATGATAACTTGACCTTCCATGTCCAACTTTCTTTTGAATACCCATTTGCATCCAACAGGCTTTACATCAACTGGCTCATCGACCAGAACCCATACTTGGTTCTGATACATGGAATCCATCTCAAAATTCAAAGCTTCTAGCCATCTTGAAGCTTCTGAGGTTTCTACTGCTTCCTTGTATGAGAGAGGTTCATCATTCTCCCACAATAATGATTCACTATCCTTTGTGACTGGGAAACCATATCTCTCGGGTTCCCATACCTCTCTTGAGCTCCTACGCAGTACTTGTGTTTTTGGAACATCTTCCACGGGGACCTATGGAACTTGTTCCCGTACCAATTCTTGTGTATCTTGAGCATCAACTTCGTCAAAGTCAATCTTTCTCCCACTATCCTTCTTGAGGATGTGCTCCCTCTCAAGAAATACGACTTGTCTAGCGACAATCACGTTCTTGTCTTGAGGGTTGTATAGGTAATATCCTTTCGTTTCCTTGGGATATCCTATAAAGATACACTTCGTGCCCTGGGGTGCTAGTTTTTTAACTAAGAAGGCCTTCACAAATGCATCACATGCCCATACATGTGTGTGCGACAAAGTGGGTTTCCGTCCATTCCATAACTCGAATGGAATTCCATTTTCTGCCTTATTTGGTACTCGGTTTAATGTGTATGCTACAGTTTGTAATTCATATCCCCAAAAGGATAATGGATGATCCGCATGACTCATCATCGACCTCACCATGTCCAACAAGGTGAGGTTCCTCCATTCACTAACACCATTCTTCTGTGGTGTATAAGGAGGAGTGAGCTGAGATAATATCCCAGACACCCGTAGAAGATCGATGAACTCTTGGTTCAGATATTCCCCACCTCGATCCGATCGAAGCTTCTTTATCTTCTTACCAAGCTGATTCTCTACTTCATTCTTGAATTCCTTAAATTTCTCCAAGGACTCTGACTTATAACTCATTAATTAGACATAGCCATATCTACTCAAGTCATCAGTAAAAGTAATGAAGTAAGAATATCCACCTCTAGATTCTACTGGAAATGGTCCACACAGATCTGTGTGTACCAATCCTAGAAGCTTTGTGGCCCTTTCACCTTTTCCACAAAAAGGCGACATGGTCATTTTTCCTTGTAAACAAGCGTGACATATGTCAAGTGGTTTTAGCTTAGTAGAGTCAATATAGCCATCTTGGAAGAGCTTTGTCAAGCGCTTATCGTTCACATGACCAAGGCGGTGATGCCATAACTGGGTGATGTATGAGTCATGTGAGTTTGTTTCGTTGTCGGTTTCCAACACTTGGTTTTCATAATTTAATACATAAAACAATTATTCAAATGTGCCATACCATAACAGACGTTGTTCTTATAAAAGAGACAACCCTTATTTCCAAACATGAAAATAAATCCATCCATATCCAAACAAGATACATAAATTATGTTCTTGGTAACACTAGGCTCAAAATAACAGTTTTGTAAATCCAAAATCATACCAGTTGGCAATGAGAGGAGATAGTCACTAATAGCCAATGCAGCCAGCCTTGCGCCATTGGCATCTCGAAGATCCACCTCTCCTCTGGCGATCCTTCTAAATCTACCTGGTTCCTACATTTGAATACAGATGTGAGCCCCACAAGCTGTATATAATACCCAATGTGTAGAAATAGAACGATTTCACTCGATAACAAACGCACCTTATGCGTCCCCACGCTTCTGGGTGCAGTTCTTCTTCTAGTGTCCCTGGTTACCACATGCAAAACACACTGCCTCCCATTCCTTTCCCTTCCTCTGGATCTTCCCCTTCTTTGAGGGACGGTGCTCGGGGGCTTCAGACCGTTTATAAGTCTTTTGCCCCTTTTCCTAGTCCTTCCTTTTCTTGTTCACCATAAGGACCGCGGTTTTGTCACGCCCCATGTCCTTATCTACCTAGAGAATCAAGGTTAGAAGCTCTGATAGACTCTTCTCATTTCTGCTCATGTTATTGTTGACAATGAAGCAAGAGAAGGTCTTGGCCAGTGATGATAGGATAAGATCTGTACGCAACTCATCCGGGAATTTAATCCCTAATATGTCCAAGCGTTCAATGTAGCTAATAAGCTTGACTATATGAGGCCCAGCTGGCGCAGACTGTCCACGCATCATGGTAAACAAAGCATTGGAGATCTCATACCTCTCCTGTTTCGCCTTCTCTTAGTAGAGATCTTTAAGGTGAGACATCATGCTATACACATCCATGTTTTCATGTTGCTTCAAGAGCTCATTGGACATGGCCGATAGCATAAAACACTGGACATCTGTGGCATCATCCATGTGTTTCATGTAGAGATATAATTCCTCGTCACTAGCCTCTTTCCCAGGCGCAACTGGAATAGGCTCTTCCAGCACATACAATTTCCTTTCATGGCGAAGGACGACGGGTAAACGCCTTTGCCACTCTTAGAAATTGGTGCTGGTGATATGGTTTTCCTTCTCGAGTATGGTGAGCAATGATATGTTTGAAGTCATTTTCTTGCCGTTTCTACAAATTAAGATGAGCATAGGTTTAGTAATTTATTACAAAAACGAGACAAATAAATAAATTAATACTTATTTGTCTCCCACTATTTTATCGAAATCCAATAGCCCTCAACATTGACTTCATAATATTCTATTGAGTGAATATTCTAGTGGAAAGGATCCATATTGACCTTCGCATTACCCCAACTAGGGTTGGTCAAGCAACTTGAAGGGTTTTAGGTAGGCATTCCAAATTCCAACTCCATTAACTCGCAGCTCCTTAATCCGCTGAGTGGACTCCCAAATCCTGAAATCTTTTTTTTTTCCTCAACCTTTGCCTCTTGGTCACACCAAGTCCTGTTGTGGAAGTCAACCCTTGATGTAAACCAAGTCAATTCAACCCAAAACCTTGAATTAGAATTCCCCGATAATTGAAAGCACCCCAACTAGGGTTGGTCAAGCACCTTGAACTATGGTTCGATTCTAACCAAGATTATGGAAGGCTATGCCGACTTAATATTTATTTTAAGGGATTTTATCCTTATACGTAAATTTCCATTTAATTATCTTTGATTACATGCTTGTTAATATTAAGTGGGATATAATTAAGTGATTAACCATGTCTAAGATAATATTTTCGTATAAACCGGTCTTGTTTTAGTTCTATCTTGCATGCTTGTAATATTCATTAATTGTGTGATCGTGACAACACACCCACAATAAATAAACCATGCAACTGACAGAAATAAAATAAATGGTATTATCATGATCTTTGTTCTATTGGTTAGTTTATCTAGCGGTTGATAAAATAACCCAAGACCTAGGGGATAAACACCTTGAACCTTGCGGGTTCGTGTTTATAGCTTTCACGTGTCCACCTTTGTATCTCCTTCGATTGGTTTCACCTCAGCTCCTGACTTGAGCCGCCTCCACTAGATTGGGACCTCCATCCATTACAGATGCATTTATCTCACACGCAGGTGAGGGGTAAAAAAGGGGGTTTTACATAAAAGAATCCTTGGGCACGCAGGCCCTACATATTAATGAGGAGATGGATCGCAGGCCAACAGATTTAATTTAAATAAATAAATTAAAAGAAACCATTCACATACAAAGATCTCGATCTAGCTGATGATCATCCAAACATGCAACGATATTTACGCATAAATAAAACATAACATTCAATTCTTTAATCGTTCTTATTTATGATAAATCACGCTCGAATCAATTAATTATCTTTAATTAATCAATCCTTTTATCTTAAATCCTTTTCTGAACTTCCTTGAGATTCTCATCCATCATAATTTTAAATAAATAAATTCATTTAAAATTATCCTTGTACGTAACTTGTACCTTGGAGGCAACCCAGTGAATTACCATTTATTACGCAGATGTTAAATTAAACACATATATATAAAACACCTATCACATGTTGTGCCCCAGCTTTACGCCTGCATCATGGAACACGTATCAAGGGTTTGTATAATATAATAATAAATTTTAATAAATCTGCACAATTTGGGTGAGTACACAACATGTAATTCCGATGACATGGCATTTACTTTTCTTCACCGTCCGTTCAAAGTACACGCCCGGGGACATGGCGTGTAAATGTACTTCGGAAATTTTCAGAGTACACGACGTGTTCTTTTGGACACACGTCGTGTAGTTTCCGTGTTACACGGTTTCCAGCCGGGAAATCCGTGTACGGGGTACACGACCCAACCCAAAACCGAAGGGACTACATTCCATTTTTAGTTGTACCACACGGCATGTAATTTGGAAACCGTGTGCCACCTGTTTCTGGTCAACACACGGTGTCATAAATGACCTCAATACACGGCCTGATTTGGCGGATCGGTCAATGCATTGAACCTAGACTACACGGTGTGTACTTCCGAATACACGCCGTGTATTCTTGTTTTATACGGCCAGAAACGTTTGGCTCCTCCGGATGAGTTCCTCTATTTTACTTTAATCAAAATTAAAAGAAAAATTTATTTCTGTGAGGTGAACGAGAAACGACGGAGGAGGAACGGATCTCGATATTCAGATTTCTAGAATGATTAAACTTGAATTGAAATAACTAAATAATTAAATGCATAAATTACCAACTAAAAACATAAATAATTATAATCGACAATATGACCGCTCTGATACCACTTGTTGGTTCCGGGCAGAGCGGAAGTGCATTGGTGGGTTTTCCCAACTTTAATATTAACGTTAAAAAACGTTCAATCCGAGATCCATCACGATTTAAAACGCCGAATATTCAGAATAGAACGAAGAACGAAAAAGAAAATAAGAGTCCTGAAACCCATGAGAAGGATCATCATATATTGATTATAATTAATTTAATTAATTCATAAGAATTACCTCGATGGAATTATTTCTTCATTGGTGTCTCCGGTCACGATCATGTGATCTGTCGTTGCGTCGGAGAATCCAAGGGTAGGATTCCTCTAGTGGTAATCCACATGTGTGCCACGTATCTCTGGACGTCACCAAAGGGATTTCCGGGTGCTAGCACGGAAGATCCTTCTCTTGCGATGTTCGTCTTCGATCGCCTTGATCCGGTGGAGAATCTTACTTTTGTAACATGAAAGCGTTCTTAGTGGAAAGGGAATTCTCTCTTGGCTTGAGAGTATTTCAAATCCGTTGTGCACAACCAAAATGGCTATCATTTTTGAGAATAATGTAATGGGGATTTATAATACATAGAATAATAAAATTAATTAAATGCTCATAATCATTTAATCATTTCAGTTAATTCTTAGAAATACCCCATGTCTTAATAATGACTGTTGACTATCATTATTACTTCACATGCATCCAATGAATCACATTTAATATCATTTAATTAAATAAATAATATTTTTCTCACAAATCCCGAAAAAACAAACTACATGGCGTGTATATAAATATACAAGGCGTGTACTTTTATTTTTCCATTTTGATTATTTCCTCCAACATATTTATTAGACCTTGAGTAATGACTAGTTATTTCTTAAATAAATGTAACTGCATTACTCGCTAATAAATATATATATTATTTCACCCACAATATATTCTCTCGAATAACTAGTGTCAAAATAAATGCAATCAGACATCCTTAAATAATTATTAAACCACAGTGGGGAATAATATTTATTTAACTTGTTAAATTAATATTTAACTGAGATACATGGACACACTTAGTGTGTGACCCTCTAGGCATCTTTCTCAGTGGCATTAGGCAGAGCCTACCCAAAGTCCAAGGTTAGCATCTAGCAACATGCCAAGGCACCCATAGAGAAAGAAGTTAACGCTGTAATGATGTGTCACCTCCTACGAACGCTTACCGTGTAATATAATCCCTTTGTCTCGATATCTCCAATCAAGCGAGTTGCATGCTGGTGCCATCAACCCACGTGCTCGATTATTCTTTCTTTGACTTCTCAGAATTGAACTCGCCCATAACCTACCATGTCCATAGATTTATTGAGGCTATATCAATTCCATCAATGGGCCTGAGATATCTACTTCTGTTATAGAACAGAAGGGACAAATCCTTTCTCGCATTATCTATTAATGCAGTATTACTCGTGACGCACCGAATGTATCCTACCTCGCTGCGAACAGTGTGTCGTCAAAGTTTTCATCAATACATCTAAGTGCGCGAGTTGTAACACCCATTAATAATAATGTTAAAGTCTAAGGACCAATACACAAGTCCGTAGATTGGAACATCCAATGACACTATGAAATGTGGATTTCCTACGGGCAGGTCTTGTTCTCATAATATCCTCTTGTATATTACCAAGGGCGCACACCATGAGAAGGTGCCTCAATGTTTTATGAGTCATCACCCCTGATGACCTGTATTATTTGTGTCCCTCAAATAATATCATCTGGTCATAGAACATACATTCAAGAACAGTGTTATGGAACTTCTGGGTTCTCATCATAACAGGGATACGCTATGACCATTTAATGCAACAACTGTCCTTAGGAAATTATCACATGACATGTCACGCAGAAGAACAATCAAGATGTGATAAGGATTTTATTTAATGAATAATGTACAAAGTAGTTGGTTCTAGACCACCAACTCCAACATAGTTCACCAACACCTTTATATGCATTTTTATTGGTCCTTACAAATGGTATAAGTTATCTATAAACCTTATTTAGTATCCTACCAACCCAAGAAACTCTTGATCTTGAAAAAATTTATATGGTGTCACCCAGCAATCACAACCTCTACCATCCTTGGGTATATATACTTTTTTTCTAAGTGATCCCACACCTATGAAAACATGTTTCTTTATTATATAAGTGACCCTTTTAGATCTTTTCATACAGATACTATGCTCGATGTTTATTAAAAATAATATTCAGGTTTCTACATTACATCTATGAGGTCCATGAGTATATAAGTATATAATAGAAAAACTAAAATTAATGAATTGATATATGTATGAAAGGTCTTATTCATGAGATCCAAGAACACCGATAATAAATTTTTTAAATTGAAAGGAATGATAAGATACCTATATATTCCATATATACTGTTGAATAATGCATTTGGATATCATCTTCTGTAAAATGATGTTTTTTATAAGATAATCATAAATCAATCATGCATAACTATCACGTTTCTCATATTAGATCAAATAAGTAATCAATATAACAACCCCAACCCCACACTCTCAGATCTGGTGATAAAACATTAATCTATACATCTTAGGATTTGATATTGATCAATATGGAAAAAATTTATCCCTCAAAAAACCTAAAACATCTAATGAAAAAAAAGGATTACATACATATCTAAGGATTCTTTTAGTTGAGATTATAACATGATTTTATGAAATATTTATATAAAAATACCAATTCATTCTGGTGATCAATTCTACTAAAATACATAGATTTTCATATTTAATAATTTGTCCTCAATGTATCACATAAAATTATTCACTTCTAAAATAGTTCTACATATAATTTATTTAAAGTCATTCTTCATAACCATGTAAAATAGAAAATATATGAAGAGTTAGATCATATTCTCTGTAAGGTTTTATATGACAATTAACAATTAAATGTCACCAGTCATCATATGATGAGTATAAGGGTATGATAACAAAATAAAATTTCACAATCATAACATAATAATGTTTATACAAGTTGAATCATTGATCATAAATCATGAGATATTACAAAAATATTTTATAGAAATAAGATTTATATTAGTTAATATTCGCGATCCCTATGAAATCAATCCTTCAGTAGAGGATCCATAATAAGCATTGAAATAAAATTAGAATCTTGGAACATAAAACATTCATCATGGAGTCTATTCACCAAATAATTCCCATATATATTGTGATTAATCTGTAATTGATAAACTCTATCATATTTTTTGAAATAACTTTCAGTGAGTTCCCTTAATCTTCTATTACTAGTAATAAAACATCATTATCCCTTACGAGCAACTTATGTCTCGTTAACATTGTCTGATTAATTAATCCAATGGAGGGAAATAATAGAGACATAGTCACTTATTTATATGGCTATACTCATTAATCCATCAATTATAAATAATATCCTATTAGAATATCATGAATCAAAACTCATGGGTTCTTTCATTTCATAAAAATATCCCCAGATTGAAGTAACCGTGATAAATAAATTATCTAAATAAAGATATCTATTAAAACTCATAAAAAACCATTTCATGAAATGAAGTGACTAGAGTCATAAGGTATTTTCCCTAATAAATAATTGTAATCCAAATTGGATATTGTCAATAATTAAAAAATATTTCAATGAACATTTAAGAAACTTTATTAAAAATATTTGAAAATACCATTTGAAAACCATTAAAAACTAAAAATTCGCAAAAATATTGATAAAATGAATATATATGAAAAAAAGATAAATTTAAATTAATATTTGAATATAATAATACGTATGACTCGGAGAACATTCATTCTAGTCAAAAAAGTTTAAAATAAAAAATCGTTTCAAAATTTTGTAAAGATATTAAAAGTACCCATGAAAAAAAATTTATGAAATTCATTTTTAAAATATTTTTGAAGAAGGTAATAAAACACAAAAATAAACATTATTAAATAATTTATTTTTAATAAATACCATTATTTATAGAATATAATGAAAATGAAGATTTATTTGTCAAGATTTCATTAAAAATTTTCAAGAAATATTTTTTATGAAAATACCACTTATGGCCAATTAAAATCCAAAAGAATGATTGAATGAACATAATATGTAATAAAAATTACCATGATAAGAAGTTTTTTATGATATTATATTTCAATATTCAATATATTTACCTTATTAATTAATATACTATAATTAGAAAAAACTTGTCTCGTTGTAGGAAGTCTGATATAATAAACCCTTGAAACATGTGTAATGCCTGAATCAAAAACTCATAAAATGAAGGAACATAACATGATTCTCTAAATCCCATAATTTTCATTATTGAATATGTGAAAACTCATTGAGGGATAAAAATACACTTTATAAAATAATATATTGTAAAAAACATGATTTTTTACTCAATGAATTGATTTTGAGAAAACAAAACCCATTGTAATGTTAATAAAAGATTAATAAATATGTTATGAAAAATAGAACATCAAATTAAAATTAAATATAGGGATCAATTAATTATTAATTATTTAATATCTCAAAATAGAACATATATATATTTCAAAAAAATTAAGTTCATAATACAAGACATGTCTTAAAGAAAACATATTGTGAGAATAATCTTTATAAAGACCATATCATTTAAGATTTAATTACTAAATGAATTGATTATATGTAATAATTTCACAACCAAAAAAACATAAATATAAAAAATAATTCAATAAGAGGTCATTTTACACCTAACCTAAGCATAACATTGTAAATTAAGAACAATTGTATCCCAATGAATAGAAATTGAGTTAAGAATCCACGTACCCTGGGTCAATATTTTCTATATATATCGTTTAAATACAAAATAATTTATTTCATTTATTTAAATGAAATATTTTATTATACAATCTGTTAAGTTCACATTGATTCTTTTGAGGATGTTTGATTCATAATGTCCAAACAAATTTTCTATATTGGAAATGATAAAACATTTAATGGGTTAATAAAATATAAGAAAAAGGAAAATGAAATTATTATAATTTTTATACATTAGAATAAAATTTTAGAACCATACATGATAGGTGCAAAAGAAAAATGTTTTAAATCCCTTTATGGTGGAGGTAATCCACCCGTATGCATGAACAGAATTACCATTTTCATATCCATTGAATGATAAGAAAATAGATTATATATTATATTTATAGACTTACAATTATTTCGTGAATATCATAAATTTATATTAAATTCATCATTAAAAATATCCATGAATATTGGTGTTCAGAAATGAAATAAATCACTTCATTGAGTTGGTCATCAACACATATGCATAAATGATGATTTTATTCTCCATATGATATAAAATGAGATGAATAAGTTTACTAAATTATCAGTATAATATCTCATTATATGAAACATATTATTGTTATTATAAAAGAATGGTTAGGATATAATTGATGTGGTGTAAGAAAAAGTAAAATGAATAATCTAAGTTAAAAAAAATGTGTTCCTATTTGAAGAACCTATTTTCGATCGCCCCATATAGGGCCTAAAGATAATATTTTAATAAGATCATAACCCATATAATATTTATATATTATAAGGTAGTTATATAGGTTTGAATGTGTTTTTAGATATGTTTCTCTATAAGTGTTTGGAATAGTGGATTGGCTGTGTCCTTATATAAGAGATGATAGGGTAACCCTTGGAATGACTTAATGTATTAAATTAAATTAAATTAATTTTCATGTTAATGTGGATAAAAATTAAAATATTCAGAATATAAGATGAATATTTTTTTTGAATAATATCATAAAACAATATTTTCAAACTTCTAGATGATTTTTAAAAATAATCTCTATATTTTAACTCTCGTTAACAATATTGGAAATTTCAGTGATATAAATGTATTATACTCTTTAAGGGTTAATATTTTTAATATAAATGTAAAAGTGACCCATATGTGGAAAATGGCCGATATGATCAACCATATCCGATGTACATGGAAAAATAAATGTATTTTATCAATTTTAGTTCATTTAATAATTTTTTAACATTTGATACTATTAAAGTAATATTGGTAATATTCACATAGTCGACATAAAAAAATAAGAAGGTAATTTTATTTGAATATAAAGCTTTATCATGTCCTTGTTACATTATTTTTTTAGAAAATTTTAGGAACACCATAACGCACCCAGAAAAATATTAATTTTTCTGTTATTAAAATCATTTACTTTATTTCCCTACAGCTCAAATAGGCACCTTGTTGGCCTTGTTTAAAATTTTAAGATAATCATTTTATCAATGAATATTAATTATAAATTAATATTACTAAATAAATTCATCAGTTTTTCAAAAAAAATTATAAAAAATTAATATCCTTTTATCCCTATAAAACAAATTATAAATATTAAAAAAGAGTAGCAATTTATTTTTTTATTACATAAAATCTTATTAAAGTCATTATAAAAGGAAAATGGAAATAACATTCCATATTTTGAAGAAATGGATGTTTTTGGTCAAATAATATATCAAATAAAACAAATACAGTTATTATATATATTCATATGAAATATGACAAAGTTTAACCATAATTCACCTTTTCCTTACTGAAAAATATTTACATCTGTTACAATTAATAATGAAAAAATAATGTTGGCATATTTAAAAGTATTATATTTTGATTCCAAATATGGAATATATTTTTAATCATTTATTCCTTATAATTCATAAAAATAAATTTTAATATAAATGGGTAGAAGGTATATAAATATTTTGCCTAAAAAATTAATTTTTATGAGGAAAAATGTATTTATATAAAAATTAAACAAAATATAAATTCCAATTATATTAATTTAATTTTTATTATTCCAAATGAAAATTTTATGTTGTAAAATAATTTTATCATAGAATTTTACTTTTTAAATAATTTAATGGGAAAGGAAACTCTCTATAAAATCAGTATTTTTCCCATTTCAATAAAAAAATAATCTTTTCAAAAAAAAATCTAAAATATTCCACCCTAAAATAACTCAGAAGTAATGATTTAAAATATTATATAATTATTACAAAAAATAATCTTTATGTAGAAGTATTAAATTAAAACAAATTCTCATAGAAAGTAATAAAATATATTTTTCAAAAAAATACATATATTGGATGAATAAAATGAATTTAGTGATAAATAAGTACATATTTTTTATGTATTAATTAATAATGGTATAAATGTCATATTAAAATAACAATATTTTAATAATATATTATAATTCATTTAATTCATGGTGTTTTGTATTAATAACTTTATCAAGCATAATATTCATTAAAACTAATTTTTTTAGGTCTTTACAATCTACCCCCTTAAAGAAATTGTGTCCTCATAATTTTATCTAGAGCTTGGTAATCAAGGGTTTAACAATTGAAAATACTTATTTAGAAAATCATCATCATAAAAAATAAAATAAAACATATTTTTATATTAATGGATTTGAAATATTGATGACATGTTGAATAACACATATTTAGGATTCTAATTAAGACAACAATTATAGGAAGAAAACATATATAAATGAACAGAAAAAGAAATGTACAAATAATAATTGAGAGTGGGAGATGACATTGATCATGTCAAATTTAATTAATACAAAATATTAAACCATACTAATGTTAAAAGGACCCATAATTATTCATAAATGATGGCAATAGAATAAAATATTATTTCAAGATACTTTTCCAATAGTTGAGAAATATCATTTGAACTAGAATGAGAATATTAAAATATAATTACTTGATTTTCATTAAATCCATAATCACCATTTGATCCTTTAGGTGTGTGTCTCAATTAGCTTCCAAATTTATCTCATATATTATTATAAATAATGTGTATGAATATTTAATTCTTTTAGTACTATAATCAAATTCTATTAGACTATAAGGGATAAAAACGATGAATAAATTTTATTCCTATCATTAATAAATAAAAAATGGTTTTTAAAAGGTTAGATACAACCTAAAATGAACAAAAAATTATATAAAGAAATAAAACAATAACCAACAATACAACAGTAATTACACCAAAGGAGAAACGTAGATCATTACCTAAACATGTACAACATTAAACCCTTCAAAATATGTCTTTACAAAAATAAAATGAATTATTACCAAATCTTATAATCTTGTGAACTTAAATAACATAACATGAATAAATAGTGTATAATAACCTATAAGGTTATCCTCATTTTTGTGATAAATATCTCCAAAATTATTATGTTATAATAAAAAAACATTATCCAGTAAGGTTGAGCCAATATATAATAGATCAAAATTACCTCAATGGAGTGATGATCTTAAAAACTAGTAAAAAGGTAAAATAACATTACGTTATAGCCACTTATGACCTCATCAAAATAATTTTCTCTATTGATCAAATGATAAACATTAAAATGAAAAAATCCTTATAATTTTTTAAACTCTCATATTTAACTTCATGTGAAAAAATATTGTTGTCAAAATTTATCTAAACACTTCTCTGATAAAAAATATAACAACTACAATACCACACACCTGTATTCAGTTATAAAAATGATATTTACATTTCTAGGATTGAAACGTATAAATTTGACCCAATGTTATCGAGGAAAAATATAAAAAATCATATGAATGTATTGGATCACTTATATGCCCATGTATCTTTTTTAAACATTTTATAAAATAATTATGAAATACTCTTACATAACAATAGTGATATATTAAAGTTTTAATTTCTCTTACTATATCGATCTATTATAATTTCAAAAATAAGTCTGAAATATATGCCATTAGAATTTTCACTAATGAATCCAACATAAACATAATTAATTTAACCTAATTATTCTTAACCCATGAAATAGAAAATATAAAAATGGTGAGCTCGAACACTCATATATCACTATCATAATGATTAACTATTAAATATCACAAATTAAATTATGATTGGAATATGGGTTTTACTACATAATCATATTTCATGATGATAGAATAAGAAAATACATAATGATAAAAGTTTCAATAATATGTCTTGATATATGGAATAATTATTTAATATAAGATATGATTCATATAATTGAACAATCATAATCCATGTAAGAACAATTCATTTTAAAATGATACATTAGAACCCATATAAATCACTTAAAAACTATATTGGTGTCTTGGAACTTCAATAATTCATCATGAACTTGTCTTAGAAGATAATAACCAAATCTATTGTCAGTAACTTATATCCAGAAAACTCGTTATTATCTTTTTGGTAACTTACAATCAGGTAAAATTATCATATTTTATGAGAAAAAAACATTGTTCTCTCTTAGAAGTAACACCCTTCTATTTAATGCCATGTCACTATCATATTCATTACAGGGATATAATAGACCCTCCCATCAAATAATGGATAAATTACTTTAAAGATTTGGGATTACTCCCAAATATTCCCTTCATCTATAATTTATATATACCATATTATTAAATAAAACACAAAGATTATTTCATTTCATTGAAACTATCAAATATTGATTTACCCAAAAAAATGATTTTCCTTAAAATCACATTAAAACCCTATAATGAACCATTAATAAAAATTAAGTTAATGATATCATAATAACATATACCTACTGAACAATGGGAATAACTATTGTATGTTAACATAAATAAAAATAAAGTTGAAAAAACTTTTAAATAGTTTTTTCCAAAACAAGGGATAATATATTTTTTTATCCCTTAAAAACTAAAAAACCCAAACAATTGAGAAAATGATTTTATTTGAAAATGATCATGGATATTTTTAATGTATTGTTAAAAATATAATTGTTATAATGTTGAGTCAATCCATCCATGTTACAAAAATTATTAATGAACAATATTTTTAAACATCTGTAAGGAGAGTTAGAAATCTCCTTGGTGAAAATATTTAATATAATTCCTCTTAAATATTTTTTAAATAATGTAAATGGTCATTGAAAATAAGCTTGGGGAATAATTTATTTTTTAAAAAATAATATTTTCCAAATATAATAATGATAATGGAGGAATATTTTGGTAAAATTTCTTTAAAACATTTAAATAATAATTTTTAATGAAAACCCAATTATGGAATTTTTTAAAAAACCTCTATTGAAAAAATTAAAAAAAAGTGTAAATTTTTTTTATAAAAATTATAATTATATTATATATTATGAATCAATATATACACTATATAAATGATCATACGTGCATGAATCATAACCTGTCTTAATGAAGTATTTTTTAGATAATAAATCTTTGCAACTTAGGTAATGGTTGAATAAAAAATTCATTCAACAGAGGAAAATGAAATAATTGGGTAAAACATATAATTTCCATGAAATAATATTATATTAAACATCCATGGATCATTATGTGCCCTATAAAAAATAAAACGTGGGAAATAACATGAATTAAATCATAATGAAATAAAATTCAAACCATGGAAGCACTTAATATTTTATAACATTTATATCAATATAGTATGAATCAAAAGACATTAAATGATCGATAAATATCATGTTAAATCCGTCATTCATTATATTATATCTCACAATCAAGCTGGTAAACCTTATAAAAATATATTTGTTCATAATACAAGACATGTATCAATGAAAAAATAATTATATTAATAATCGTTACAATGATCATATCATTGATGTCAGAAATAATCAATGAAGTGATTAGAGTTAGAAATTTAAAAAAATACAATAGATTATAATAAAGGTTCATTTCACACATAATATTCGCATAAATAGATCAATAAAGCATATGTATAACCCAATAAATGAAAAATTCAGTTAAAAAACCCATTACCTTGATTCTAACCATGCTATATATGTCCTTTTACTCCTGTATAATAAAAATATATTAATTATTTAAAAATAAAAAAATTGTTTTATTGTATCATAATTAATCATTATCCACATTATTTCATTTATTCTAATTAAATATTTAATTAAATAATCGGTTATGGTCACATTATTTATTTTTAGTATATTTAGTCCATAATTGAAAAAAAAAATCAATTTAATAACCATGGAAAAATATATCGTGGTTACATCATATATAGAATAATAATAATTACATATTTATTATTTAATATATTAATTTCAAATTTTACAACCATCCATTAATTGAGTACAATAAAAAAATCACATCACTTGATGGGGGTAGTAATCCACACATATACAAGAACGATTTTACTGTTTTCCTATAGATGGAATGATGAGAAAATTGATTATACATTATATTAATTTAATGATAATTATTTCATTAATAATATATATATATATATATATATATTAAATCAATGATTACAAATTTCCTTCAATGGTGGTGATGGAAAACAATCACTTTGTGGACGTGGTTGTCCATATGTTCAAATGAACCATGTTTTCCACAATATATAAAAAATGAGACTAATAAGGTTTCTATTTTGACATAAAAATATTTAAATATATAATAGAAAATTATGTCATTATATTTCAATGCTTATGATATGATAGAATGATGCGGAATAAAAAGGTAAAATGAACATGCTTGGTTATGGCGTTTATCTTCTCCTTAAGGAACCCCTTTTATCATTCCTTAAGGGCCCTAACTATGGCCTTTTAATAAGACCAACACATATAGAATGAATATATGGAAGTTATTAAGTGTTTTTGGATGATTTTTGATGATCTATGTGGCATAGGAAGTGTGAGTAAGAGAGGGTATGTGGTGTCCCTGTATAATATTATAGCGTGGGACCTTGGAGTAACTTAATGTATTAAGTTAAAAAAAATAAAATTTAATGTTAAAGTGGATCAAAATTGATATATTTCACAAATATTAAAAATATAATTAGAAACTAATATAATATAACACATGAAAATTTATATTTAATTTTTAGCCCTTATCCTTTAGTTTTAACCTCCCATTAATAGACTCTGTGATTAATGTGATATCAATGTTTTTTTCTAGGTACGAATTAACATATTTACTATAAAAGTAAAAGTGATGAATAATTGGAAGATGTTCATATTCATGGAAATATTCTATTCTATTGGATGAAGAAAATGTTTTTATGAATTATAATTTATTTATTAAAATTTATATTTAACCTAAGTTGTCATTTATCTCATTTTTAAGACTCTTCACATAATTGACATTAAAAAAACTCAATTATTTAATTAAAATAAAATCATCTAAAACATTTCTATTACATTATATTTATCCATAAATTTATTTTAATACAATAAGTCACCCCCAAATAATATTACATTTTCAGTTTTTATAAACATAATTATTATTTAAAAAAAATTAATTGGACATAAAATCTTAATATCCATATGTAAAAAATATTTGATACATTAAAATAAAGAGAGTGACAAAATATTTTTATTCATTATATAAAATAATATTATGGGAATTATAAATCTATAATGTTAAGAAACTTAATTTTTTTTATAAAATTGTATTATTATGATCAAAACAAAAATATATAATATAATTAATACAACATTAATGGTGATTCAAAGAACGTATCCCATAGTTTTAACCGTATTTTACCATTACCAAGGAGATAAATATTTACATCTGTTATTATTTTTAATGAGAAAATATAAAATCAGCCTATTATAAAATATTTGAAATTCTAATACCAAATTAACAAATTCAATTTTTTATTATTTAATCTCAATTATTTTATTAAAAAATATTTATTATAATGTGTAAAATTTGAAAAAAATTGGTATCCTACCAAAAATGAGTTTTTTGGTATAAAAAGTATATATATATAAATTAAGAATAATATAAATTTATATAAATTTCATTGTATTACTTTTTATCAAAATAGATTAATTAAAATTTTAAATCAATTTAAAAAAATTATTCTTTTAAAATAATTGAATAAAAAAGAAATTTTCTATAATGTCGGTGCATTTCACTCCTCAAAAATAAATTAATATATTCAGAAATATCCCAAAATTTATACAAATGATAATTTTCACCAACTTAATTAAAAACTATATCTATTTTCTCAAATATAATTTCTAAATTTTGAATAACTTACATAAAATTTTATCTCACAAAAATCAACATTTTTTGGAGAAAACATATTTTGTATGAATAAAATGACATAACACAAATTGAATACTTATTTATCATTAATTAATAAATAAAGTTTAATTTTAGAAGAACATTATACATATATTTCATAGTGTGGTTATTAATATTTATACCAACCAATTTAATGTATATTTCATTTTAAATCCCCAATATTTTGTGAAACATTTTTTCGAATTATTTTAATCTTTTTGATATTTTTCATTTCACACAACACTGAATATAGATTTTGTTATATAAAACCACTAAGTTTGTATATTTTTTATATGCAACAACAATTCAATTATGCACTAAAAGAATAAACTATATTATCTTATGGTATATCCATCACTATTTTTTTATTATGTTACAAACAATAACGAGTCTATTCGATATAATGTGTTACATACAATGTTGCATTTTATCGAACTACAAGATACTATTAATATTATTATTAAGATGTTATAATTGTTACCAATTATACTTTATAATTTAAGTAATAAATAATATTAAATAAATTGTTAAGATATTATTTACACACATATATATAATGAATTACTTGGTTATCAACTAGTAGAAGTGAATGTAAGAACTATTTGTATATAAAGAAATTACATTTCAAAGAAAACTATTTTTCTATATACAAACACAGTTTTATCTCAATAAATTTAAAAAACATTTTTAATTTTTACTTAAATTAAATTTACATAATATATATTCAATCAATATTTTTGATACTCATCCAATATATTTCTTAAGTATAATTAAAAAATTAATTCAACTTTATAAATAAAAAATATATTTTTCTAAAAGGTAATTTTACCTCTATTTAATGAAGAACCATTTTAAGTATATTTTTTTAAAACATTTTATTTTTATCAAAAGATAAAATACATTTTTGGAAACACAATAACAAATTTTACTTTTGGTATATTTTTTATCTTTTTCAAAGATGATAATTTTTTTATGTATGGTGAAAACACTGAATTTTAATTCAAAATTGCTTATTCACATTATTTATATTTTAATGTAAAATCATATTATTTTTTGTAATATATAATTAGATTAATTTTATATAAATTTCTCCTATATATATCATTTTAATAAATTTCACTATGAAATTGGAGATAAAAACATAGCAAATATTTGAACATTTTTACTTAAAGACCCTACATTGTTATCTCATATGCAGGACTAAATTTAAATTAATTCATTCCATTTATGTTATTTTAATTTTAAAAAATGGATTGCATATATTTAATCAAAATAAATTATAATTTATAATAATTTGAACACAGTTTTGAATAAATAGATTAGTGAATATAATTATAATTAATTAAAACAATTAAGGTAAAACTATGCTTAAGAAAAGACTAACCCTTAAACATAAGTGAAAAAATTACATAAAAACCTTCCCAAAATATACTATTGGGAAATATTTAGACCCAATATACAATTTTATATAATTTGAAGAACTATTGGAGCCAAATGGTGGGTATAAATTGTTGGTGGAATTTCCATTTAAAAATTTACAAGAATGTCACTCCTCGTACACTATAATAAAGTACACACCCCTACCACTTATTCACACCATTCATGAAATTTGAAACATAAAATACTTTGTCAAATAATCTCCCAAAATCCCTCCTTCCATACTAGATTCCAATATTTTTTATGAAATACATCCAAGGAGGCCTTTGGAATAAACCAAAAGTAGTAACCCAAAATGGTGGTAGCATCCTTCCTCAAGGTCCTTTGTTTTATTTAGATTATAGACCACCTCAATTATTCTTATTTCATGATAATATAATAACTTATGAATACTAAATTTTATAATATGATTTTATAATATGTTTAAACCTACACATACGCACACATTCATCTAATGGGTATTGAACATAAAGTTCTTATTTTTGGCGAATTGTCGCCACAGAAAATGATGTTGTTTGTTTTTCCTTTAACAAATCTCAATCTTGGGATATATGATGAAACAAATATACTTATTATATATATATATATTGTTTTTATTAATTGTTTTTTTAGAAATTATTATTTTATGAAAAGATTTATGATTTACATTTTTTGTAAATACACTAATTTTGATTGCGGAAGTGTGGAGTACGGCCACATCCAAGAGATGTGATTTATTCACAGTCAGCATAGAATGTATCAAATATGGTTTTAGGGACCTTATATGATATATATTAAATAATGATAATAATTTAATGATATAATATATAAAAATATATATTTATACTAATATATTTCAATATGAAAATAAAATTGAAACTATCTTTAGGCGTACATATGACCTACCATCTTCATGTATGGTGTGTTACATTTTGTAGTTCTATATTCTATATATTATAGTAAGTAAATATATAACGAATATATATGATATTAGTATTATTATTTAACATCTTAAAATTAGTAAATCATTATCTTTATAATGGGATAATGAATAAAAAGAAAAACATATATGAAAACAAAGAATAAATTACTCGAAATGTAACCTTAACATGGATTTGCTAATAAATGGTTTACATAATGTAGTAAACGTATAATATATTGTTTTGAATATAATAATATGTTTGTTTTATATTTATAGGAAAATTATATATATTATATAAATTTTTTGAATGTGTATGAAGAAATTAAAGAATTAATATAAGGGAATTTCATCCCACTTTTTTATTATGGTGAGATAATGTCAAATTAACCACTCACTTAATTTATTTGGGGTAAATTTTTTCTTAATAAATTTAATATAAATTATTTGATTTATTTAATAATATTAAAATCTTAATTTAATGTTATTCTTTTATGGGTATGATTATACAATGTTAATCAAGTTGTAGGGGTTTTCACATCTCACATTTGTTTCTGTGAAACATATTTCTTATTCACAAATCATTTCCATTATTTGGTTTATTTAATAAAAATGAATTAATTATTATATTATTATAAATGAATTTATTTTTATTTACATATACATGTTATGTTATTGATTTCATGGTGTTTTTGGTTCAAAAGTTACAAAATTGGTAATGTAGTTTAATCTGAAATTTACTTCTTGGAGAAACATTCCATGTTATGCTCCTATATTTATCTATGAGGTCTATATAATTATTTTGAAATTTTATATCACAAATATAATTAAAATTATGATATTTAATGTTTAATATAATTTTATCCTTTTCATTTTATTATGATCCAATTTTACTAAATTGGTAAAAATTTATTTCTACAATCTCTTCATTTTTTGAGATTGTTTATGATTATGATTCCATTGATGAAACAATACTATACATATCGAAATAAATCTAAAAAAATATTAACCTTGGGTTATACATGTTATATCCATCTAATGATTCCATTTTTCCACTCTTTGGTACATAAGATAATTATGAAAATGATTTTATGAAAATATAACTTTATTTGTCTATTTGGTCAAAAATTTGTGTTCCATCAATAACATATTTTCTAAAATTGTTTTCCAAAATGTTTTAGTATTATTATATTATGTTAATAGAAATTATTAATCTTGTTTTATCTTCTTGAAATATAGTTCAATAATGAATCTTCTTGTTTGTTTCTGGTCAATTAACATTACTAAACATTTAAGGTGAAAAACAAATTCTCTATATGTATGGACTTACCCGCCATCATAAACATAATTTACCTAAATATTTCATTATAATTATACTAATTTATTTTTAAAGAAATTTTTTTCCTATTATTCTGTATATTTGATTATTTTAATGTTATATTCAATAAAAAATTGTATCATAAGTGTTTTAAATGATTTTTAAATGTCTATTTTTTAAAGGATGGTTTCTATTAAAATGATTTCAATGATATCAAGTTTTATTTATATGTTTCTAAAAAAAGTATAGAATTCTTTTTCCAAAATGATTTCATGAATTATTTTATGTTTTCAATTTATTTTCATATAAAAATGTTTTCAATTGTTTTGTGTTTAAAAAAAATTCATTGTGGAAAAGATATATTCCTCAATAAATTTATTAAATGATATTGTAAAGCCTTATTTAAAAATTATGAATTTTTAAATGGTTTTATAAAAAGTATTTCAAAATGAATGATATTTTCCGTAATAAATTGTCCATACTATCTTTCAAAAACCTTATCTTTCTAATATAAAATAATTTGATATAGTTTATGAATACCAATCATATTATTTAATAAGTGGTTCATGTTTCAAAGGATTGTTGTTTATGATACCTCTTTATCTTCAATAGGTTATATGATTTTGAAATTGGCATATTTTTAGTGATTATTATTTGATTAAATAATTCTAAATCCTAACCCTTTTCAATAGGATATGACGTTATGAAATGTTAATGATACCCATTTCATTTCATAGGTCATGATATTAAATTTTTTTGGGTCTCTTGTGAACATGCATGTGTGATTTAATTATATGATTGGAGGGACCTATATCTACCTCTAATGCATTGCCTAATGATGGGTTACTCAAGAGTATATATGTTATGTGTGAGCCTGATTATGTGTTCAAAAAGTTATGAATGAGCCTAATTACATGTTCCTAATGTTAACTATGGACTTGGTTGCATGTCAATAAGATTTTGTGGGAAGCTAATTATATAATGATTATTTGTTGGGTGATCCTTAATATGTGTTAAAAAATTATGTGTGACCCTGATTACATGTTAATAATGATATTCAAAAACCTGATTACAAGTTTACAATGTTATTGATAGACCTAGTCGTGTGTTCATGATCTTATGCATAAACCATATTTCATGTTCAAAATGTTATTCATGAACCTAATAACATATTCACAACATTATGTGTGGACCTAGTTGAATGTTCATAAGTTTATTTGTGGGCATGATTTGTGGTCATTAACATAATGATTGAACATGTTTCTACTTATACATGTTTACAATGTTATATACTGATGTGCATTCCATATTTCCATTTCTTATTACAAGGTTATGCTTTCATTGATTAATTATTCGATTATGTAATGGATCATGTCTTATTAACATCTAGTATATATTTTGTGATTCATGTTTACGAACTTTGATATGCATGGTATGATTCTCTAACGATATAATAATGTTCTCATACCCTTTTCTCATGTTATTCTTAAATATCTCTATAATTTTCCTTTATTTATCATATGATCCCACCCATTTATTATCTTTTATTTTCTTAGGTTATGAAGAAATGTTTTTACATGGGTGCACTAAATGGGAAGATATTTGTTGGGGACATTGAATATCTTTTAGATGATTATAAAATTGGGTTTCTAGTTTTGAATGAAACTATGATATTATGGTCATCAGGAATGTCTTTATATAAGATTATGAAATTATATATAAAATGATGTAATATTAATTTATGTTAAGATATGGCCACTATAGTTCATTTCAAATGAAATAATTTATTAAAATTTTGGAAAATATGATGAGAAATATTTAGTGAGATAACTAGGGATATTTCAATATATATGACTATAGATGTCTCTAATTATATGTCTTATAGTTATTTAAAGTAGAATAAAATTCCATGTAACATTGGTAAAGGATACGATAGGTGGTTTCCTAGGAATACTCACTATTTCGATACTATAAGTGAGTATGGCTATGGAAGATATTTACATCGGGGTAACAATCATAAAACAATTGTATTGATATAAACACGATCATGAACCAGTTCATGAAAATGGACCTTGTTGTACCACTGGTTTTACAGTGATGAGGGATTTTCTTTGTGAATTCACAAACACATTAAAAACCACCATTAATGATTTAAATAGAATATGACTATGAATAACCGTGGATATACCTAAGGCATTATATATTATATAATTAAGTATATTTATTTATAAATATTATAAGTAATTTATTATAATTATGTGGTTTTCTACTATGAAAATTGTTTCTCACACTATGCTTTCCAGTTTTATTCTATAATGGGAACTATAAATAACTGGGTTAATATTAAATGTTTAATATGTGGAATGTTTGGGCTTGATAAGAATCAATTTCCTAAGTGTAAATATCTGGAATATAATTAGGAAGGTCCAAAAGTATTTGTCACACTTCTGATGATAAAGATAATGAAATTTACTTGTTAAAGGTATGGGATGTTCTTCTAGTATTATTTACATTAAACATAAGAAGCATGATTGGATTGAATTTGAAGAACCATATTAAATATTTCATAATTAATTTTCTATTAAAATTGTATTAAGTGACAAGTGTGTGAAGCTAGTGTAATGGTTAAAGAAGAATGATTAATAATTATACTATATATGTATAGGAATTCTAAAATTATGTTATCTTAATCAGGAAGTATATTATTTCCATTAGGGACAAGAAATAATAAAGTGCATTTTGATGAATAAATATAAATAGTATTTAATATAAATTTGAAATTTTTAAAAAGGGAATGTAACCCTTAATTTGTCCCTGATGTTGAGAAAATTTAGTTTTGTTTGGATAAAGATATTATTGATATGGATAAGGTAGATTGGATAGTAATAATTAACCCGAAACTAATTGCTGATTTATTTACAAAGTAGTCTATGTAACTATAGATGATGTTTAAAACGTCTTGTATTGGAAGAATATATCCAATAATCATTACAAGAAGGAAGCATGAATGTATTCAAAAATGATTTATGATTATTTATGTTGTTACCGTATTCTAATTGAATATATTAATGGGGTATTCACATTTTTGGAAGGTGACAACCAGGATCTACTTGCTGAAATATGGGGGATCAATATTAATATGGTTTCATGAACTTATTTATGAATTCCTTGATTTCCATATTTCAAAGGTGTTATAAGGACACACATTTATGAAATAGTTGATGTTAAAAATTAGTTTTGGTTTTCTATATTAATGTATTATCTATCCATATGGGGTTTTATAGAACTATTATTGATTTTGGTAACCATGTTGTTGTGATTCAAAATAAAACAAGATGGAATGACTTATCATTATACACCATGATCTCTAAGTACCTAAGAAATGTGAAATTAACCTTTATTTATTGGATTAAGAGATTAAGTAGAAATTGATCAGGAAAAAAAAATGGATGAGATTGTGATGAAATAAAGTAAGTATATATTCTCTTGAAAATTATGATACTTTAGGAAAAGGTTAATTAAATAAAATTCTGTCATATCATCATCATTTTTTGAGGATATAAATACCCCTTTAACACTTCTTAAATTTATGTTTTTTTATTGTTAACATTATATGGATCACCCAATTTCTTATGATTAGTGATCTATTAAAAAATAAATAATTATTTATAAATTAATTACACATCTATGTTTTCACTACCACCTATGTTCTTCTAGGTGGAAACAATGTTTCATGTTACATTGCACTATAGTTATGTTTTCACCATACATAATCTAATAGAAATTTTAGAATTCATTGTTAATATGTTGGTTTCTATAAATTTAAATTTAAATATTAGTCCATGAACAAACTAGAATAATTTCAATGGTGAAATTCATTTAAAGGGGGGTAGAATGTTACACATCAAAATGTTTAGATATATATTTTTTCAATTACTTTAATTTATTTGATAATTTTAATTTAACCAAATTATGACTATATATAATTTTATATGAATGCACCATGTGTGGATTGAATTATATGAAACACTGTGTAAATAATTCACTACATCAAACACATAGATCAGATTTTGGTATATGAAACAATATTTTTGTCTTTTTTTTCTTTGTACAAACATTAGTTTCTCTCATTAAATTAAAAAAAACAGTTTTAATTTATACAGAAATAATATTTTAATATTATATTTTCAATCAATATTTTTTATACTCATCTACTATATTTTATAGATTTAAGATAATAAAAAAAATCCAACTTTATAAAAAAAATATTTTCTTTTTCAAAAAGGATATTTTTCCACATATTAATGGTCAACCCATTTTAAATATTATTTTTGAACCTTTAATATTTTTTATTTTAAAAAATGTGATTCCTTATTTAATATAAATATAAATTTCTAATTTGGGTGAATTTGTTTTTTATTTTTTCAGAAGTTCATTTTTATGAATAATGAAAATTAATGGAATTTAATTCAAAACATCTTTTCCACATAATTTATTTACATGTTTAAATTATATTTTTAATTAGTTTGAAATAATATGTAGATAAATTTTATATGAATTAATAAATTTAAGGCCATTTTAATAAATTTCACTTCTAAATTTTATTTAAAAACATACAAAACTTTTGTTCCCTTTTACTTTAAAAACCCGCTTTGTTTTCCCTTTTACGGGATTACATTTTACATAATTTCTGCCACTTCTACGATTATAATTTTATAAAATGGATTCCAGGTTTCGAATAATAATTTATTATAATTTTAAATATGTTCAACTTTTATTTGACCAAAAATATTCGTGAATGTAATGAAAAATAATTATAATGATAATCGTAAAATCAATATTACCAATGGACTAAACCGTAATCTTAAGGGCCATAATGACATAGAATCTCGTCCAAAATTTATTATTTGGCCATATATAAACCCTAAACTACCTTGGATATACTTTTTATAATTATTTTATCCCATTTAATTGGGAGAAACATGGGTGGAATTCTCTTTTAAAAAATTGACAAGAATGTTACTCCTCCACTATAAAAAGGAAATCCCCCCTAAAACTTATTTAAACCTCTAAATCCCTGTGCATAACCTAAAATAAGTTAAAATAATATTTCAAAATAATTCCAGAAATTCATTTATCATTAAAATTTTCATAAATCTATCCAATTATTCAATTTAGTGGAAATCAAAAGGAGTTACCCAAAAAGAGGTAATATCCTTCCTCAAGCTCCATTGTTTTGTTTTTATTTTCCACCAGCTCATTTATTATTATACCAATGTTATATAATAACCTCATTATTCTAAATATATAGTTATATTTTTATTCTAAGGGTTGAACCTACACTTACACACACTTCTATCTAATGGGTAATGAACTAACCTTTCATCTATACGATGAACTACCACCTCATGAAACAATGTTGTTCGTTTATTCATTACAACCATTAATGATTTTTAATTATGATGGAACCAATATTTATATATGACAAATACTATATTTATTATATATTTATTATTTTTTAATTATTGTGTAAAACATAACTTCATTCATTCGACTTTATATAAATATGATAATTTTGTTTGGGGATGTGTGGACTACCATCTCCTCATTTCGATGTGATTTGTTAAAATTATACATGGAATGTATTAAGGATGGTTCTAGTAAAATTACATGATAAATACGACATAAAATTTATATTGTAAGGATATTATTTAAATATACATATATTTTATTTACTTTCTTTCACCATGACAATAATATGGAAACATAGTTCATGCATATGTACAACCTACCATCTCCCGGAACAGTGTATTCCATTTCATATTTGAATATTATAAAGATTATTATAAATACATATATAATTTTTATATATGATATTTATATTATTATTTACATTATTTTAATATATTATAAATTATCTATGTAATAGGATCAATAACAACAAGCCGAACGATATATGAGAAACAAAGTAAATTTTACATAAAACATAACATTAACTTAAAGATGTTAAAAAACATTTAATTTATAGTCACTACCAAATAATATACTATATCAGATAAAATAATATGGTTATATGGTAGATTTATAATAAAATAAAATTTATTATAACATAGTTTTTAATTTGTTCAAATAATGTTAATACATAACGTAAGGGAATATCATCTCACTTTTTATTTCTGTGATATACATGCCATATTAACCACTAGATTATTTTATGTGCTATATATGCTACCCGATTCCATTTCATATCATTAATGCTTGTTATCTAATGATATTAATATCTTAATCAATGTTTTCCTTCTTGGGGATCATTATTCTAAAGTTACCTAACTAGTAAGGGTTTTCACATCTCACTTTTATTTCTACGACACTTATTCCTAATAAACTAATTATTTATTTTTGTTGTGTATTTACAGACCATGAATGTATTCTATTATTATTGTAATTTAATTATTGTGTATTTATATATCACTTTTATTATCCCTATTTCATCGAGTTTATGGATAAAATTTTACAAAATATGTAAATTAGTTGTGTCTCAATTTTCCTTCTTTGAAACATATTCCATGTTATGTACATATATTTTACAATGAGGTGTATATAATTCCTTCTAAATGTTATATCATGAATATAATTATACTAATTTTTTTTTAAATTTAATTTCATTATTTTAATTTTATTATGATTTAGATTTTCCAAATGGTAATGGTCTATTGCTAAAATCTCATCATTTATTGAGATTGTTTATTATTATTCTTCCATTGATGAAATATTATGATTCATATCTCTTGAACACACATATAGTTTGTTTAATATATGGTCATTAATGTTCTATCAATGTAATGTTACCATTTTACTACTTGTTCGTACTTAAGCTAATTATGATTTTTTAATAAAAAACTGTCCTTATTTCAACTTTTGGTAAGAAATTAATGTTCTTTCAAAACAGTGCCTTTTAAATATTCATTAAATAATGTTTGAATATTACCCAATTATGTTTAAATTAAATTTTTCTTAATGTTTAACATTTTTTAAATGGGTTGTAGAAGGAATATACTTTTCATTTTTTGATTATGATAATTTTATAAAATTATAAGGTACAAATGGAATGATCAGTATGTACAAACATACTGACCATTAGGACCATAATTTCCACAAAGCATCTATTATAAGTTTAACAATTTATTCTTAAGGAAATTATTTCCATATATTATGATTTTTTTTTAATGTGGTTTTTAAAGAAAATGGCATTCAAAATTGTTTTACCTTTAAAATGTATTTAAAATCATTTTAAAAAATCTATTTATATGTTATCAAAAACGTATTTCTAAAGATATTTATTACAATAATTTAATGTTTCTTCTAATTTTTTTTAAAAAATTTAAAAAATGGATTATTAAAAGATTCAAGCATTATTTTTTATGTTTTCAATGAGTTTTCAACGAAAAATATTTCCAAAATGCTTTATTTTATAATTATTCTTAAGAAAACCATATATATTTCTAGAGAAATATTTTAGATGAAATATTAAATCCTTATTTAGAAGATAAGAATATTGAAATTGATTAATAAAAATTATTTTCAGAAAATTAATATTTCCCTTAATAATTGTTCCATGTGATCTTTCAATATCCTTCTCCATCAAAGATGATATAATTAATTATAGAATATGACTACCATTCACGTTATTTCGTCAATGGTATATGTTTTTATGGAATGATATTCATTATACCTATTTCTCTTGAACAAGTGATATTCTTTTGAAATACACTTATTTAATGTGTTATGATTTAGTGAATGGATTATGGGACTTAACCTTTTTCCATAGGTTATGATGTGATGAAAAGTTAGTGATACCCATCTCATTTCATGTGTTATGATATAATCAATGTTTGTTATCTTGTGGCGCATGGATATATGATTTAATTATTTGATGAGTGGCACTTATGTCTCCCTATAATACATTGGGTAATGATGTATGGATCATAAGTATATATGTTATATGTGAACCAGATTAGATGTTCACATACCTATGTGTAAATCTGATTACCTATTAAAAATAATATAAATGGACTTGGGTTCATGTCCATATCTTTTTACATAAACCTAAGTACATGTTCACAATTTTATTATAGAACATTTTTATAGCTTATAGAATTAATATTTGAACCAGATTACATGTTTGAAATGTTTTCCATGAACTTAATTACAAGTCCACAATATTATTCATGGACCTGGTTGCATGTCCATATTGTTTTGTTTGAACAATATTACATGTTAACAGTGTAATAAATGAACCTAATCACATGTTCACCATCTTATGTGGGGACCCAGATGCATGTCCATAAGTTTATCAGAGGGCCTGATTTATTGTCCTTATCTTAATGGGTGATCCTTTTTCTATTTATACATCTTCATAGTGTTATAAGATGATGTGTAATCCATAATTCAATGTATTATTACTATGTTTTGATTTTACGTCTTAGGTTTTCGATTATCTAATTATTTGTGTCTAATGGACTGATAATATTTATGATATAATTCATTTTTATGATATTTGATATGTAGGGTATGATCTTCTAATTATCTAATAATGTTCTCATTCCCTTATTCTAATGTTTTTATTTCACGTCTTAGGTTGTCGATTAACTATGGATTTTTCTAGGTATGTCTCTATGGGTAAGTTTGATGATGAGTTAACGTATTGGAAAATGCCAAATAATTTTGGTAAAAGACACATCGAGTGATTTTCTAGGAATATATCAATTTCTGGATATTAAAAGTGAATATCACAATGGAAAAAATATATATAGGGGTAAAACCCTAATAAAACATATTGATGTATACATGATCGAGAACTGGTGCACGACAATAGGCCCTAATGCACACCCGGTTTGACACTCTCATAGGATCTACATTTGGAATTCCCAAACTCCTTATGAAACATTATTAAGGATTTAAAT
This sequence comes from Viscum album, assembly GCA_963277665.1. NCBI lineage: Eukaryota > Viridiplantae > Streptophyta > Magnoliopsida > Santalales > Viscaceae > Viscum > Viscum album. The sequence goes on from OY728147.1 coordinate 1,565,661,265, forward strand.
AAAATAGAACTATGAATAAAATATAATAAACTTAAGGTGTTGTATTTTCAATCAGTATGTGTCATTATTTTGACATCATATAAGTAATTTTTCATGATTACATGGTTTTCCTCTCTAACAAATATTTATCAACCTATACTTTTTTGATTTTATACAATAATAGTAACTATAAATAAATTCAACAACCTTTAATGTTTCATATGTGGAAAGTATGGGGATTATAAAATAATTTTAATAAGTATAAATCTCATGAAGAGAATCAGGAAGGTCCCTGAGTATTCTTTACATGATGATTAGTCTTATAATCTATCATTTTATTCTTGTTGGGAAGATTCAACAATTGAACCACGAAAGAGTTGTTCCTCAGTCGATCCACATAGGGTCGTATGTCGTTGATCCATGATGGACTGCTCTATGTCTGGTACCTTTCATATCACGTACTGCTAATCCACACAGGGTCTCTAGGATCCTGATCCACTCATGGTCACTATAATGCTGATCCATGCATTGTCGTTATGGTGCTAATCCACACATGGTCCCTCTAATGTTGATCCACACATGGTCGCTATGATGATGATCCATACATGGTTGTTATGATGCTAATATACATAGGGTCACTATGATGTTGATCCACATATGATCTATATGATTCTGATCCACACAAGGTCACTATGATGAAGTTCCACACATGGTCATAATTCAATTGACAGCCACCCACAGGATTCCTCGCACTCAGTGCACTTCAGTTCCATATAATCTTCTTCACAAGTTATTTTTCATGCCTCAACCTCCTATAAGATCTACAAAGGAGTAACACAAACTACCAACATGTCGTAAGTATTCCAATGCGACAGACGGTCCATCAATTTGATGGCCGATATGTGAGTTACAAGCGTTTTAGTACCAAGGGCCTTGTTGCATTTGGGTTGGAGCCAACCCAGAAGTACTACAACGTTTCCAAAACTTGGGTGGAGAATCTAAAAAAGACTATCTTGTTCCAAGGAGTCTGTCACCATAGACGGTTCGTCTAACAGACGTATGGTCTGTGTGATACGACATATTAAGCATATCTGGGTCAAAAAGGTATGCGTCCAGCCCGACCCACCTCGCCCCAACTTAGGTTGACCCATCCTCGTCCGGTTCCGACCTAGCCTGGCCTAAACAGGCTCGGCCATACTAAATGATCTGGGCCAGACCATCTCGGCCAGCTTGCTAGGCATGACCCGCGTGGGGGTCGCTCCACCTCCCGAATAGACAATGTCCATTCGTTTTGTAACAGCGGTGCCACATGGCACCACCCCCTGTTTGAAGAACCCATGGGGTGGGGGACCAGACATCCGCAACTCGACTCTGCGGCCTCCTTCTGCGATGTGTGATGGCATGTCGATGACCGCCACTGCGTCATTCTGCCCCTTCTGTTTGTTGTGGCCCCTCCATGACGGGCATGATTCAGCCGATGAGGGGATTTTGCGGGCCACTAAATCAGCTTTGGTGGTCTATTTTTCATTCATATTGTGACAACTGGCCTCCCGGAATTCTACCAACACTGTGTAGATCTCGTATTCATCTTGGCACCATAATTTCAATATTTCCACAATGAAATAAATCAAATCAACAAAGATGGAGGTTCAGGGCCCTGTTCAGTTGTCCAGTGCCCTCTGTGTTAGTAATATAACAAGGGTGAGTGTTAAAATGTCATCAAGGGAAGTCTAAACTTGGTTCAAAACACACGAAACAAGAACCCTCAATTTCATTCGAATCTTGGAATAACGTATTTTTATTAATCTGTGTTCGTCATATTTTTCAAGGATGATAGATTGAAACAAGATCACATGAATTTAAATAAAAACCCCTACCTCGAGTTCGGTAGAATTCGTTGCGGATGAGGAAGGAGTGTCCACATCCGATAGTGTTTCAAACGAAGGAGAAGGTTCACATACTTTGACACTCATCCTCAAATACTCCAACGGTCGTTGAATCCTCGTTCTATGTTTGTGGAAGACACTGTGGCACTTCGTCAGAGTATCGTCTCTTGAGTGCCAAAAACCCATGACCAAGCGTCATTTAAATAGATGAAAGAGAGGATCAACGCTCGACACAATTAAAGAAGTTCATTAATGAATTAGATTAATAAACCTGTTAATTCTCCCAATGGTGCGGTTACATAACAAAGTGTAATTGGACAATAAATTGGATGACAACCCAGCGGTCCTAACATCGCTACTCAATAGTTATAGGAATGAATAAAATAACCCGTTGAGTTATTTTATTATGTTTTTTTGTAAATACCAAAAACTAAATTTTTTGTATATTCCTTTACATTCGATGATAATATTTCAATAAGAAAATCATGACGCTATATACTCAATGGTACAATTGTATTTTTAATCCGAGTACTGGTTTAAAAGATAAAAATTGCCGCCCTCTTGTTTACTGAACATAGCTTAAAAAAGTTCCAAAATTATTAACAGTCACTCTCAACCCACACCATTCGAAGATAGGATCCACTTAAGGGTAACATTCCCAAATGATCTCAAACGTACTCCTGGATTTTTAATCTCAGTTACCATTTAGATGTTAAGGATTTGAAAAAAACATAATTGTTACTTACTTATGTTATTTATGACTCAACACTAATTTCAACATGTGGCCCCCCGTCGGCCAATGTTAGTATATGCCTAAGGAGATCATAACATCATGATTTCAATTGTGGTCTCATATTTTTAATCAGAGTCACTATTTGTGATTTATAAGAATTTGAAAAATAATATAATTTTATTTAATTATTTTGTTTACAGTTATGCCATTTTAGGGATTTCTCACTAGAGGCCTGCACTGACTAATATAATGTCGTTCCTAGGGTAAATCTGTGATCCTGAACACAATGGTACCATCAAGTTTCTTATCTAGGAACACATTTTTGGGTTATTACACATTTTTTGGAAAATTTCTCATGTGCTCTATTTAATGTTTAACAATTTTTTTGACACATCATTCTGGGAACTCCGAGCCACAGAATCACATGTTTTCAATTTCAAAATCTTTTAATAGTCCCATATAATTAAAAATAATAATGAATTTATGGGTTAATAAATTTTCTATACAATAGGGATTTTCATCCTCGAAATCTTCCACAAAATATAATTAAACAATTTGGGGTACTGAGAATGTATTTGAGCCTTCTACTCTCATCAGCTCTCTTAGAGATTCCCATGCTTCCAATGAACTCATGCTAGAGGAATAGAATTCCCATGATGGAACTTCTCTTGTCGATCCTCTATCTCTAACAATGAACTCCGCAAACATCTCCTCATGTTCATTTTCCTTTACACACTAGTCAATGACGTGTGATGTATTATGCACATACCTCCTCAGTAGTGAGACATGGAAAACATTATGCACCTAGTGCATCTATGGGGGAAGATCTAGGTGGTACACCACCTCACAAACTCTGATGAAGATTTTGAATGGTCCGATGAACCTTAGAGATTGCTTACTTCCCTAGAAAACCCTTTGAAATTCTCATCGGGGTGAGACCAGTAGGAAGGTGTGGTCTCTCTCCCAAAACTCCAAGGGATTCCATCTCTTGTTAGTATAAGACTTATTCCAGCTCTGTCCAGTCTTCATCTTCTCCTAGATGATCTGCACCTTCTCAGTGGTATCTTGTACTATCTATGGACATTAGTGCTGAATCCCCTGGGTCTATCCAGCATATAGGTCATTTTCACGGTCACCCGTATGTGGCCTCAAAGGGTACCATTATGATGGTGGAGTGATAACTATTGTTGTATGTTAACTCCACCTGGTGTAGGTGGTCATCCCAACTACAGCTGAAATCAAGGATGCAAGCAGAAAGCATGTCCTCATGCATAACTGAGTCTTGAACTACTCCTGGAATCCCATCAATAACCATGATGTAAAACGAGCATCATAGTCTGAAACAATCATCAACGACACCTGGTGAAGCCGTTCAATATCTTGTACATAGAGGAATCCCAATCCCTCTAATGATCCATTATCTCAGATGGTTAGGAAGTGGGCGGACTAGGTGAGTCAGTCAATGATCACCAAGATAGAGTTGTGGCCTCTATACATAGGTGGTAGCACCATCATGAAGTCCATGGAGATACCATTCCACTTCTATTCTGGGACCTTGAGGCATGTGGGTACGTGATGCTCGACATTTACTTTCTGACAAGTGGGGCATCGTGATATAAGCCATTCCATGACTTTCTCTATCCATGGCCACCGGTACTAACGCTAAAGGACCTGGTACATCTTTTCCCCACCCAGATGTACCACCAAAGTGGATGTGCAGATCTACCTCAACTCCTCCTCTCACAGCATCACTAGTATAATTGTGTGTCCTCTATAGAATATGATGTTCTCCCTACCATCAGAAAATACTTAATGAGACTGCCCCGAGGATATATTAACATGTCGGGCCTCGTAGTCATCATCCCCAAGCTGTGTCTCCTGAACTCGTTGAAGTATAGGGGGATTGATAGTCATAGAATGGAGTTAATAGGCTCTATCACTATCCAAGAAGGTTAAATGCAATGTGGCTGGATGCTATGTCGCCTCACACAGTATGTGTAGACTCGACCTCCTGCTAAGTGTGTCTGCAACTATGTTTTCACTTCCTAGGAATGTATTCAATCTCAAAGACATTTTTTGGAGGAACTCCAGCCATCACCACCATCTCAGGTTCATGTCCTTCTATGAGAATATATACCTAGGACTCATGTGATCAGAGAGGATAGTAAACTGTTCTCCCAACTATACTCTTAGATCCTGTTGATCCATGGGAGCCACTCTTTATCCAGTTGTAGATATTGGTGTCTTCCTTGTGTATAATAGAATGTAGATGTACCTCTACCTAAGAGTAGGTAATCCTAGAAACATATTTTGAAAGCATGTTCCAGAACACTGCCACTATTGTTGGGAATTGCAAACCCAAAACACCTATGGCCACAAGGGTAATTCTGGCAGACTCAAGATTGATCGGCTACATCCTCCTATGAATGAGTTTATCCCATGCTGCCTAGGTTTTATTTTTCACCATCTAAGGATAACTCAATTCCAACTCTATAGATATACCACATCCTTTTTTCCTAAAACAGTCAATCTGAGCATGACCTGTGGATGACCAGTCCATACTCAAACTAAGCTCGTAAGGCATTGACGCTACAACCAAGAGGTTCCAACCGAAACTCTCACCTCAAGGGTAATATCACACTGTCAGCATAAGTGTGACTATTGAGTCTCTCTAATATGTATTTCCAGATGTACGGTTCATGTAAACAGTTTTACCAGAAACTCTATATATTCAACAACATTCATAAAAAGAATAAATTATTAGTACATATGTCTATTAGCTAATGTGGCTAGTATTAGACATAGAATTTTCCTAGAATAATTAAGGGATCCCTTGGGTCTCACTCCTTGACAGCATGTAGTTACTCCCTTCCCCTGTCCTCCTTCTCCCTCAGCCTAGTGGGGACCACATTGGGGTGGTTGTTATAACATATCGAAATGTATACCACCTCTTTCTCCTCTCTTAGATCCAATTTCACATCTAATTCCCTATAAATTCTTCTATCCCATTCACTTCCTATACCTGAAACATTTTACACATCCAAGTCTCCAAGACTGATTTCAGTTTCCTTTTTTCCGACTATTGAAAATTAAAAGCTTTAAGTGCTCAACCCAAGAATTTTAAACCCAAAACGATATCTCTAGAACCCTAACATAATTAGGAATGAACAGAGTAATATTGATATCTCGTATGTCCCTAAACACTTCTCACTAAGAGGTCCGAGACCTGAATCACTGGTTGTATTGTATTCATCAAGTACCTGGAATGTTTTTTGTGTCTCGACAAATGCTCAATTAAAAAAATGTCGCCCTGTCGAAACTATAGATTCTTTAGGGAACAAAACCCCCTTATATTTTCTTGGAAAGTGACCACCTTCTTTGAGTATGGTTATCAAAATCAATCCACATTGAAATTCACCTCATTATAAGACAAGTGTTATGTAAACCATGTCATCACCTTGTAGAGCCACATAGAATGCTCCCTTATAGGTCCTCCATCTGTCCTAATGGTGCCCTCGCTATATGGAATCTCAGTCACCTCATCAAGATAGTCCTTAGATTCCTATGAGTTGGGATCACCTCAGAACCTTAGGGGTATCTATCACTAAAACTCATGTTAGGAACTGATCCCATATGTGTCATCTACTACTATCATCAGAAGTAATTGTTGACCAATGGGTAGTGGTATCGATGGGACATAGACTGATGGTACCATCAGGGGAAAAAATCCTTGTACTAAAGCCTCATAACATTGTGGACAATCCTGATGGTCACGCATTGGAATCCATGATGTTTATCTACATAGATACATCCAGAAAGAGGATAAATATGATCTATGGTTAATAAGTTATAATTGGTGAGCTGACTCAAAGAGATTAAAAATAAAAATCAACACTATCAAAACACATGCAACTAGTGTTTACGTGTACCGAGTCGGAAATCATAATTCAGGGTCCCGGTGTATTGATATGTTGGCCACCATACCAACACTAGACTCCCAGAACTAAAACCCAAAATCAAGACACTGGATACTATTGATTCGTTGAAAACATAGACTCTTTGTTCTTCTGGTAGAACTAACCCCCTCTGATACAACATTATTGTGACATGTCCACCATTTCCCATGTTGTCACCACCCAAAGCCCGCCTTCCCTAGGCCAGGGTTTGACTACTAGCATCGGAAAGATGAATCCCTAAAATGGTAAGGCATTTCTTTAAACGTGTACACACACATACAGATTACACTACACACAAGTAAAAAACCACAGAAGAAGAAATATGAAACCAAGAAAAAAACCCCATAGAGTGTAAAAGTAAGTAATGAAGTAAAAGAAGCCAGAATACAAGCCCAACTAAAATAGAAATACAGAAAAAAGTGGAAAGAAACATATAAGATCAACTGCCAAGGATCATACCTGAAGGGTAGTTACATCTAATAATTTCAGTTCTCTATGTCAATCGCTCACCTCTGTACACCATCATGTCTTGGATCCTCAAGACTCAGTTAAAGATGCCCATCATCTGCATAAAACATAATAAGGTATTGGTGATTCCCGTATAGGGGTGAGTATTGCAATACATAGTAGTTACCCCAAGACCCTCGAAGGTCTCTCATAATTACATAAAGGAAACCCAACAAAACAAGATCTCTATAACAATTCACCAAGAAAAATACTTAGCTCAAACCGGGTATACAATTTCGATTATAAGAATAACGATAATTAGTCTTAAGCTATATCATTTTATTCCGTTAGAATGATTCCACAACTAATCAATGAATGAGTTTTTCCATTGTCAATCCACACAGGGTCGTATGTCACTGATCCATGAAGGGCCTCTATAAGTTTAGTCCTCGTCTGGTCGTGCACTACTAATTCAAAATGGGTTTCTAGAATGTTGATCCATATAAGGTCACTATGATGCTGATGCACACAGGGTTGATATGATGTTGATCCACACAGGGACACAATGATACTGATCGACATGGGGTTTCTATGAGGTTGATCCATATAGGGTAGTTATGATGCTGGTCTCCACAAGGTTTCTATGATGATGATCAACAATGATTCTCTATGAAGTTGATCCACATAGGGTCACTATGTTGCTAATCTACACAGATTCCCTATTCAATTGATAGCCAGACATAAGATTTCCCAAACTCGGTGAACATTAGTTTCATTTAATATCATTTTGAAGATATTATTTTTTCCTTAACAACCAAGAAGTTCCACATATATGTAATTCAAAGAACCTCCATGTTGTAATGGTTCCAACATGACAGACGACGCGTCAATCAGACACATTTTCTATGAGTTATAAGTGTTTTAGCACCGAGGGTCCGGTTGGATTCCGGTTCGATCCAACCCTTCCATAGTCCAACTTTCTCCAAAACAAAGATGTTGTATCTCAAAAGGGTCGTTTTTTTAGAAGTATTTCAGTGTCATAGATGGTTTGTCAAATGGAAGTCTGATTTGTGAGATACAACCTTTTAAGGGTAATAAGGCCAAAAAGGGTCATGTTCAGGCCTGCCTCGCCCTGACTCTGTTCGGGTCTGACCTAGCCCACCATGAACCAGCTGGGCTGGCCCGTGCGAGTTGGGTCACGGCAGCCTCAGCTTGCTGGGCTAAGGACCAGCTTGACCCAGCTACTGGGCACAACCCACGTGGGGGTCGCTCCCCCTCCCAAATGGACATAGTCTATTCAGTTTTTAAAGACGACACCACGTGGTGCCACTCCTGTCAGTAGAACACATAGGGTGTGGGTCCACTATGTCACGACTCAAAGCCATGGTCTCCAACCATGGTGCACGAAGTCACGCTGCCCATAGCCACCACTGTCGGATGATGTCAGCCGCCCCTACTATCTGTCACGATGCCAACAGACCCCTCCTCTCTTCCCCGGCCGACGAGAGCTGCCCGCCACCGGCCACCATCGCCTGTTTCCGCTGGTTTCCCTCACAAGATGCCACTCTCTATCATCCCCCACCAGTGTCGTGCTAGTGGGGCATTAGTGGTCCACTAAGAGAGCATCAGAGGCCCAATTTTCCTTCTTATTCCACCTACGGGCCTCCCGGGAAGTTGCCAACACTGTGTGACTCCCAGATTCATTTTCACCATGATTTCTGGTTTCCCACAAGGAATGAAATCAAATCAACAAAGTCAGAGGGTTTGGGCATTATTTGGTTTCCCACACCCTCCGCGTTAGTAATATAATAAGGGTGAGAGTTCAAATATCATCGAGAGAAGTCTAAACTTCGTTCAAAACACCCTCAAAAACCACCCACAATTTTGTAGGAATAGTAGATGAACTTATTTTGGTTATTTCGTGTTCTTCATGTCTTTCATGGATGAGAGATTAAAACCAAATCACTTGAATTTAGAGAAAAACCCTACCTCGTGTTAATTTGAAGTCGTTGAAGATGAGGAATAATTATCCATGTTTGTGGGTGTTTCGGACGAAGGAAATGATTCACATCCTTTGGCACTCTTCATCAATTCCTCCAACGGTCATCGAAGCCTCATTCATGTTCGGTGGGAGACATAGCAGAACTTCGATAGAGGATACACTCTTGAGTGAAAGAAACCCATGCCTGAGCTTTGTTTAAATATACGAAAGTGAGGATCAATGCACCACACAATTAAAGAGGTTCATTAATGAATTAAATTAATCAACCTATCAATTCTCCCAACGCTTTGGTTACACAAGCAAGTGTAACCGGCTATTTAATGGTCTAACAACCGAGTTGTCATTCCACTACCGCTCAATATATATAAGAAAGTATAGAGTAACTTGTTCTGTTTTTTATTATTTTTTGTAAAGTACAAAAATTAACTTCTTCATATCACCCTTTTTGGTCGAAGTGAATATTTTTTTGAGAGAATCTCAGCACTGTGAATTCAATGGTGTCGTCCAATTTTTAATCTGATCACCAGTAGAAATGACAGAAATCGCCCCCCACACATTTATTGAATGTGACTTATAAAAAAGTTCAAAATTTATTAGTAGTCACCCTCAACCCACACTGGTCAAGGTTGGGCTCCACATAAGTGGAACACACCCTCATGAGATCTCCGGTACTCTCAGATTTTCAATCCGAGTTCCCATTTATAAGTTCTGAAATTTACAATAAAATAATTGTAACTACGTGCATGCTTCCCCTTCTTCATGATATGGATTTTCCTTAGCCTATAAACCAAATGAATAAGCCCCTGGGTGACCAACCTCAAATTTTTGTGGCCATCTATTATCACCAGTATAATATATTTGTTTTCCCTATGTATTTTCCCACAAATTTATGATAACTTAATCACATATCATAGTCTCATTGATGAGACTAGGTGAAATGAGTGTTGACTCACAACCTCTATCATTCATGATGGAGAAAAACATTGTCTTTCATATAATGCAACCTAAATTTTTTTTGATCAATTCATGGGATATATTATTATTGGAGATCTCCAAAATATCCAAATGATTCTGCCAAGGAATGCTAAAATAATAAACAAAGGCTCATAACATGTGCACCAGAATAAACCCCATCTTCTTTGATTTTCCAATAAAATTATTATTGATAATATTTGCTTTGATGAAATTATGATTCCATCCTCTTTTGATGACCCTTTAAAAAATGTGATGTAAAATCGGGATCTCGATCCAAAATGACATTTCATGGAAAACCAAGAAACTGAAATATCACCCTAATGTATAAGTTAACAAAGTCATCATTAGTGAATTTCCCATAGATATGTAATAAATGAGATAGCTTTTTTAGTTGATTCATGATCAGCCACACAACCTCTTTATTTATGTTGTGTAGGTTAATCATATTTGAATCCCATTGTCATATCATCCGAATTCCATTCTAGAATCTTTAAAGGATAAAATACCCTAGTAGGTAGTTGATGCGTAGTGTTTAACTATTAATCGGTCTAGAATCAATCCACAAATCCATATATATCTTTCTTTATCCATGGACACCAGCACTTACTATATAGGTTATCATGATTATTTTTCAATATTGTATGTACAACCCAATTCGAAGCATATTATTATTTCATGACCTCCTCATGCATCCTTATTGGAACCAAAATATGACCATGGACACAAAGAACCTCTTCACTATCAATGCACCATCCCTATGGGGGATCCATATAATATTTTAATACCTTAGTTTAAAACCCCTTGATCTAGTTACTTTCCTCCTTTTAATATAATTCTGAATTTAGGGAACACTAGAGATGTATATCAGAGTTTCTGACCTGTGAGAATCTTGAATATCATGATGCATATCTGTAAAAGCCTCATAAACTGCATCTCATCACAAGATTCCCACATTACCTCTAGGTATTTCATACTACTCAAGGTATCTATAATTACCTTACCCTTTCCTAGATTATATGCCAGGTCGGTGTCAAAAGACAACAGATACTCAACCCATGACATCTACTAAAGGATTGTGTCCCATGGTGAAATGATAAACTTTATTCCATTTTAATCCATGTAGACCATGAATCATTCATTGAACCGGTTATTTCTCTAGTATACCAGGACATCTAACATCATTGATAACTCTAAATCATTAGTGGAATACTTCCCCCCAATTTGGAGTCAAATTTATGGTGTCATAATTAATTAATTTATCCTAATCTATAAAAAATTATCTAATCCAAAGTCCTCATTTTTCATAAAATATGAAATACTATCCACCCCACTCAGGTATGTTTAATAATTGTGTTGAGTTTAATATTCTCTTCAATTGCTTGAAAGCCCCTATCCATGTATATGATGAAACAGAACTCACCCCTATCATGGGGAAATAGAAACATAACTCTTCCAAATGGTTTAATTCATTAAATATATATTAATAGTACGATTCCTGATCCAAAATGCTCTACATATTAAATATGATAATGATTCACTCCCAAAATACCACATCTACCTCTTTCTACAAGTCCATATAAACTCTATCCTCTATGATGATGAATCCTATGAATTTACGGAGATAAATTAAGAAATAAAATTTATATGAAGTACTACATATTCTATTACCTCTCAGTATACTTAGTTTGATTTCAAGATGTTGGGTATTTTCATCGCTAGACTTGGAGTATAGAAATTTGTCTTCGATGGAAACTACAAAAAATTATTTATACATTGATAGAAGATATGATTTTTCTATTCCAAGAATAATTTCTATTCATTTTTTTAAAAAAATCATAAATATGACACATATTAGTTATATAAACTCCAAAAAGTTTTTTTGGGTATATCTAATGGTGTCACCCTCAATAGATAGTACCATGAACACATTACAATCTTGGATAATATTTGAACAACTCTCCAGTAATTGAATTGATCATTATTACATCGAAGGGAATATCAATTATTGATTATCATATGACATAAAATCTTGTAACCCATATATAAATGTAAGATTATATCTAAAATATTAGAGAATTAAATGTGGAAACATGATGGTGATGTTCAAGGCCATTGGAATCAATTAGATTCCAGATCTCCATAATATACTATCTTCCCCAAAGCTCCACTTGTTAAAACTTATATAGTATGACATAAATAGGTTGAACTCTATGAACCAGCTCGAGAGTAAACATTATCCAACGCTTAGGTAGTAAGTTAAAAATATCTTCTAGAAGGAATTCTGAATGTTGTCAACTACTGGAGTGACAATACTCTAATAAACTCACCATCATCTATTATAAATATTTCTATATGGGATGTGATCCAATAAGTTTTTTTACATAGATTGTCCCACATGAATAACTTAATGATCCCATTCAACATGATAGAAAAATATATCCCCTTCTAGAGATGGAAATTTAACTCCCCTTTTATAATATTTGATATCTTCATGTTATTTAACATTCAAATTCCTTTAAAAAATAAAATAAAATCATTATATTTTGAGAAAAAACAACACCCATTGATAATGGAAACTACCAATTTTCATGTAACATTCCTTATAAAATCTAATACCCTCTTATCGTACCCCTAAGGGAATATCGATTTTAAAAAACCCATATATGTTTTCTGAATCCAAACCAATTCCATTGATTAATTGGGTAGATATAATAGAATGAGATGATCTTATATAAAAAAAATGTAATTTTTATTATAGAATAATCTTACCTCTAACATTAAGATGGATAACTTCTATACTAATATGAATATATTTTATAACATGAAACAAACTCTCCAATATTCCCTACTCTCTAGCATGACTCCTTTATTATAGTATTTCATATAGATATTATCACTCCCAAACAGGGTACCACACTCCCTACCATGACCCTAGTAACCAATGGAACTCCATATACCAGTCTACAAATGGGTAACAGAGTCCCTCCCTAACTTTGATATTTGTTATGATCATCCATCACTTCTGTGTTTAGAGTTCTCTAGCATAATTCTTGTTGGTAACCAATCTTACCACAATCATGACACACTATTATAGGGAGAGGATAATACAATCACTTTTATACATTCTTATCACACTCATATCACTGCACCTAATTGTGGATCAAAGATGATAGTCCACTTCCTTATCTTACATGCCCCTACTACCTTTGATAATGCTTCCAAAGAAACACTTATTGAAGCCTAAAGAGGAACACCCCAATCAACTAACTAGAACCTCCTTCCCACCACTTTAGGCCTCCCCCAAGTTCCCTTTGGTGATGAGAGCCTGATACATCATGTATATGTAATTCATTAGTGGTAATAAATTCAATCAAAACATTATTTTACCCCAATTCTGATTCTGAAAGTGCTTCACCCAATATATATCATATATATCCAAATATAGAGAAACATTATACAAGTCTATGAAATGACCACTGTATTCCACAGAAGTAATTCTCCCCATTATCATTTTTATGAACTCTAGCTATATTTTATACCTTACCAATATTTTTAGAAGTGACATAGGATGGTTTCCTTAGAGACTTTATAGGTTAGATCCTCATTTTTTATATCTACTATCATGATTTACCACTAGTGTGTGACTGATATTTATAGTATATAGGTTGAAACATTCACCATCCACTACAAGTGTGTCGCTAGGTGACTAATGATTTTAAGGATCTAGAACTCTAATTCCTGATGGCCTCCCTTTAAAATGAACATTGGTGTGCATTATAGTGAAAAATCCCTCGTTATATCAATCAAAAAAATCAAGATTATACTACCACTCTATGGTTCACATGATCCATGAGAAACTATCACTAAATTGACCGTTTATCCGATTTATCATTGCTATTGGATGTTTTGGATCCACTCCCTAAGGTATGTTCTTATTACTACTCTATTTTTGTTAAATAAGAATATGAAATATAAGAATATTTAACTACAAGGTTAACACCCACATCAGATGATAATGTTCAAAACATGATAAACTTTAAAAAGGAAATAGAGGAAACATATAGCCATATATACAAGGTAGCTTCATTTTTTGGATTAATAATAAAATTAAAATGATTTAACAAATTAATTTATTCCTTTTAATATATATTTTATGAAAATAATGATTCAAAAAAAATGAGAAATTCAGGATAAAAGTACTGCATACATTCCTTCTATGATGCATGTGTATAAACCATCAGGTATATGGTTTCATTATTAAACCATATAAATCAAAAATCTCACTCATAAAGTGTATCATCCTTGGAAAAATAATATCATCAGTGAATCAAGACGATCCCCAAGAATAGAATTCACATTCCTTAGTCATGGGTTTTTCCAATCACATAGGTTGGTTACACTCATTTAATACATAATTTTATGATCCAACGCATGTTAATCTCATTTATACATTCCCAATATAGTTTAAAAATGAAAATAACACTACCATTAATACCTCTTTGTAACATACCAAACATCATTCTCCATCTCATTAATGAGATGGACTAACAAGAACGTCAATCACATATCCCCATAGAAAATATGTTTTTATCTATAATTCCAAGTCTAATAAATAATGTGTATAGAATAAACCCATTGATACCAAATAAAAGTGACAATGTAAACAAAATAAAAAACCATTATTAATCATCTCCATTAGATATACAAGGGAAAAAATAAATCAATACCCAATTACCTAACCATGAAATGTCGTATTGATTATCATAAAAGCAACAAACACATTGAATAAATCATAAATAAATACCCACAAAACTAGTCCCAAAATACATTCTTGGTCCCATATCCATGCTCTAGTCCTTAATATTAAAATATAGATCATGTAAGGGGGTATTTTTACTTATCTTGAAATGTATCCAAGAATTTATCATAGATACTAAATGATATCTTCAATATTGTGTGAGTTTAAGTCATTATGCCTTCACAAAAATGTTTAAACAAGTCCAGTTTGAATAATACCTCATGAAAGAATACCCCACACAAATACATTAAATATGAATTAAATATAGAAAATTTCAAAATACTTACTCACCCCTAGGCTCGAACAAGTTACATTATCTCTACTATACATTCAATGACACAATATTGGACGTACCAGTACATACCCACAAATTGGTATAGTTATAGAATCCATTTATGATAACATAATATAAAAAATACCTGAGGATAATTTACATGGTTAAGGTTAAATACATATTCATTCCATATCAAACCCATGGAAAATTCCAATGCTATGTGTTATTTATATATTCAGTTTACAATAGTCCCACATCTGACTCCCATGACATAGGTTACTAAAAAATTAATATAAAATAGTTCAAATGCATGAAAAATTATCAAATATTAAAAATTTTGTTACCTATATGATATTTTGGTTAGTTCAATAAAAATTACAATTATCATTAAAATTACAGTTACATGCCAATATTACATTATTCAATGTTCTATTTACCTTTTATGTTATTCATATATAAATTTGATAAAATTCCTATGCCCAAACTAATTATGACTATTTTCCATTTATAATTTGAATTAGGTCGAACTAAAACTCCCATGTTAGGTTATTACTTAATGCATCCTCCAATTTAGTAATAAAGTACTAAATTTTTATATTCAAATCTCCAACCAATGGCCAATAATTGATACCCCACCCTATTACCAAAATGAATAGAGTTTCATTTTCAAACTGTCGTAATGGGATCTATGGGAGGCCTATGTAAGACGATTAAATATGTATTAGTGTATTATAATTAGAAAAGATCTTTTGAAATGTTTGACATACTAAATTCCAAATGAATACACATGGGAGAATTTTTATTCCACTTACATCAAATGCATAGAAAAATAATTACAAATATCAATCACTGTAATAATTGGGAAACACCCAAAATACAAAAGTATTTGGATAGATCCACAACATCAATAATGAAAGTATAAGGAATTCAGAGAAATTTGTGGAATTAATAAATTATTTGAAAGAAATAAATATTCTAAATATATTGATCTAACAAAGGATAAATGAATTTAAATTAAAATTTTAAGAAGTACAAGAACCCACATAAAAATCATCAAGATGGTTAATCATTTAATATGGTCATATGATGTGTATTAAAGAAAATAATAGAAGGTTTTGGGTGGATAATTGATTATTAAACCATGAATTTTTTTTTCTAGATAAGAGATAATTTCTAGCTAGTGGTGCATATAATAATAAATACACCCTAGGAAACCCCATCACTGAGCCAGTGATTATCGATCCACTAGCTAATGGGTTTATTAGTGGAATCTCGTTCCAACATTTCACAACTAGCTTTCTAGTTATCTCCTTAATGATTTGGTTGTCTACAGGCCTATCAACAAGCTTTCTGGGGGTACTATAATAGTCCTTCTACTGTATTTCATGGTAAGAGCACTTCAATGTTTCTCATATAATCCACTAAGAACCATCAAAGTACCAATTTGACTTTATAAAAGGATTATTTATAAAAATTGAATGGAATCAATTACAAATTAAATGAATAAAGTACATGGATAGAGAAAAAGGTCTTATACTATTTGTAAAGATAGCTAATTTTGTCTTAGTGTTGTGGTAGTGTGGATATAACTAATAGGTTATTGGGAATAATGAATCAAACATTTGTGCTTAGTTTCTAGATCATTTTTTTTTCTGATGAGCCATATGGATGTTCAAGAATATATCATCTGGATAAACTAATACGGGTTGAGGAGGTGATACAACCCCATGGATAAGTCCATGTTAATATCCCATTTATATTCCACTAAACTAATTTTATTTTGGTTAGAAAAAATGTCTTAGGTCTTGTGAGTTCAATGGGATTTGATTCATTACATAATTTAGGGGGGGAAATGATATTTCATGAAATGATTTATTTTCTAAATCATGTGGTGAATAATGGAATGGTTTATTTCATTAGTATTGTGGTTGAATTGTAATTTAAAAAAATGGTATTTCAGAGAAGAAGTCATATATTTGGTCTTAGAAGATAGGTATTTTTGGAGATTCCCCAATTGAAACATCTCGAGGATGATAAGTGCTTAGGTGGGATATTTAAAAAAACTCATATAATTTGAGATTCCTTATTATTTATATTATTAATAAGAACATGTAATCTATTCATTATTGGTTAGAATTAGTGTCTTTATTTTGATATGGGGTTTAGGATTATTTTGATTAAATTTTATCTCAGTTGTATCTATTTAATGTCATTAATAATGTGAAATGGTGTGTTACACCATGATATAACATGATCATTTTAAAGGTAGTGCTGATATTATGTTTTGTAGTGTGAAAGTGTGATTCACACATTAAATTAATACTTGAAGATGTTTTGGAAATTTTTCAATAGGTTGTTTTATTTGGAAAACACTCATTTTATCCCCTTCAGTTCCACCTCACATTTTTTGAGGATTTTTTTATTTTAATAGATATTCTCTTTTATTTCCTAGTGGATTAAAAAATTGTTCAATATGACAGAAGACTCTTGCTAATAATAATCCCTCTAAAAGAACAAGATGACTTAATTATCCTCTATTTATTATTTTCCATCTCATAAGCTCTAATATGGTTTTGATATAACCTTGTTTTAGGATTATATTTCATTGGGTCTAATTTGATGGTTTTTCTTGGTTGCTAAGATTTTTTATTCTCAAGGAAGGTGGTCCATAATTTTATCACTATTTTATTAGAACTATATTAGTGTATAAATTTCCTGGTTTTTATGTATTTCAATACATTTGACCTATAATTAAATTATATAACTTAAAAAAATATATCATTCAAAGAGACACCCAGTTATGTCTTCTATGAACCCTATTTGTAGGAATCCTAATGGGATAACATAAAATGTATTTACATATATGTTACATCATAAAATAAGTGTTGAGTAAATATTTTTTCATGTAAATTATCTATATAATATTTTTATTTATAATATTGTAAATGGTGAAAAATTAAAGAGTAAAGGATGATGTCAAAAAAATCATAAATGAGGTTATAGTTTAATTGGATAATGACAATAGAGTTTCCCCACAATATTTATTTTTTGTAAAATATGTATTTTTAAATAACTTATTTATGATGAGACAATGAATAATATAATTTTCTTATCCTTAGTTAGTGGTAATGGGGATTATGTTTCCCTATAGAAATTATTTTATGTATTCATATATGTATTTTATTCTATGTGTTACTTCATTTCTCGGATTTTCATATTTCCATAGTGGTAATTATCATATTAGAATGGGTACATTTCATTGACTATGATTACTAATCTAAAATGGATTTATTTCCCTAAGTGGGAATATTTTTTTTCGGATTATTATCTTTATAAATGTTTCAATTTCTTCTTGAAATGAGTATATTTCCTTGGATGGTATTATACACCAAGGGATTAGCATGTTTCCTCCAGATTGATGCTGTTTGTTTAAAGGTATATAAAACTATTTGAGGAAGGTATTTTTTCCCCTGGAGTCATCACAAAACAAGGTGATCAATAATGTTTAATTATTTACATTATTCTACAATTAAGCATGATTATATATATCCCACATTATTTTTCACTTATTAATTAGATGAATTTTATTTATAGATCACCAGTGTTGACCAACTGTGTTATACTCACACCCTCTTTAGTATGACAGTTTTTAATGAAGAATATTTTATTATTTCAGTAATGGATAATGGAAACACATAATTACTTCTATATGATTAGGACTCCTAGATTAATGAATTGAAGATTGGGACCAAGCTGATAATCGTGACCATATTGAGGATTATTTCATTTTTTTATTATTTTCTTCTTAATGGGATATTTATTGATATTATGTACTATTTTTTTAAATTTTTTACATATATATAGTTTATTTTTATTTATCATCAGTTCAAATTAATTATATGGACCTCACTATGATGTTTTTTACTACATATTTCAAGATAATTGTGTGATTGACTTTATTCACATTGTTATTTCACCCTAATATATGAGTTTACTCTTCCCACCATCCCATAGTAGATGAATTATTCTAGTCTAATGCCCCTATAATATGACAAGGTGCACCTGGGGTAATTTAGATATCTCCAGTCCAACATAGATTTGTGGAAGTAGAATTGAGGATGTTACATGGGTCCTTAGATGGATAAAGGACTACTATATTTCATGCATCAAACCATCACCTACTCTTATTTGCACTTTATCCCTTATATATCCATGTTAGTTTTCATTATACATATGTATTCCAATGGATAATAGAAACATATAGGGTGATGAATATCCCAAATAAAAATACAAAATAAAATAAAAATAATAATCCAAAACAACATGTACCTTGATCTAGATTCTAATCATGATGATCTCATAAACATCACATTCTATGTTTGTAGGCACTCTATCATGATATCCATTATAAAAAATCACAATGCCCCTCATTCAATTTTCTGAACTATAATTCTTCACAAATTTGAGTACAACAATTCAACTACAAGGAAAACTCACCATTTTGCACTTGATAACATAATAAAGCATCAGTCATACATTATACAATATCTTTATCCATAAAAGGGATTATAATAATACAAGTCCTATATACCAAAAACCTAGATCAAGAAATCACTCAAGCATACAGGAAAAAACTTCTACCTTAACTACTGAGGCCAACCACAAGGATCCCCTCTAAAAAACTAAATCGGGTAGCCAACATCACCCAAAACTAAAAAACTACTAAAATCCAATTGTAAAATGCCAGATATCACTGAGTGTATTACTAGAATAGTTTATTTATATTATTTATTTACGTATTAAAAATATATTTGGGTGGATTACTCTTTGAATATTACAAAGTAAATATATTCTTAACACCATTTTCGAAAAAAGACATTAATAATATTTAAACCCTAAGTTATTATTGAAGGGTATTGAAGAAATGATTTTTTACATCCGTTTTTCAAAAATGTACATGAAAATTTATCTTTAATTCCACTATATATAAACTTATCAAAATTAAATAAAAAATTCGATCATAAAAACTAATACGTAGTTTTATTGGTCAGTCAAAAAAAATATTTTTTCACATGATGAAAAATGTATTTCGTAAATTTAGATTACAAGAAAATAATTAATTTCCAATGATATAGTGATAATAATTTATAGGTTTTTATTAATGTAACATAAATAATTAATGGGAATAAATGTTTTCAATATACAAATCTTACCTATGTATAATGTTACATGAAAAATCATAATGTACAAACAAATTTCATTACCATTTCGCAAAAAAAAAATATATGATATCTACATTTAAAATGGATATTACATTAGGATTTGGAATCTATAAAGGAATAATTGTCAATGAATCAAAATATTGAGAAGGATGAAAAAATTCAGAAAGGGTATAATTAATTTTTAAGAGAGACAACCAAAAGTATGATATAGAGAAATAAATGATTGATAGGGAGAAATGTAATATTTATATTGAGAAAAGAATTTTTTTAGAGAAGTAGATGAATGATTTTATGGATTGATATATTTTCATTTAATAATTAATATATTTCTAGGAAGTGTTAAAAATTAAATTTTTTATTTCTATAAGGGACAATTTAATGGATGGATGTTTAAATGTGGTTGACGTTATGTGAGAAAAAATAATCTCTCTATCATGTTTTAATTTTGAATTAAATAATAGAAGAATTAAATATCATTGAAGTTGTAGTTTTAAATAATGATTTTATAACCTCAACAATAAAACTAATTTATATAGTAGTTTCCATCATTATAATGTCTCAAAATTTCTATGTAATTTTTTTAATTATATGTAATTTTTTTGAGACCACTAAATTGGATGGAGCGTGATTCCGAAGTCCGGAGTGCCCGGAATAAAATTTTGATCTTTTTTAAGGTACGTTTAGTAAACGTGAAAGTGGGATTTTTTTTCATTTCAACCAGGGATCAGATATAAAATCTAAGGGCACCATTGAATTTGTAACACCGAAATTCCACTAGAAATGACTTAACTTTGGACAGCAAGGGATGAGCGGAAAAATTAATTTTTAGACTTTTTGTGAAAAATAATAAAATAATTTTAAATAATTATTTTATTTATTTATCATCATTGGGTGACAGATGATGAAAGTATAGTAAACCGATGAGGTGGTGATGAGGCACATTAAAAGAGAACCAATAATGACTCGTTTGAAACTGCAATGCTATTTTTATAATGACTTATTAAATGTGGCCCATTAAACGTGTCCAATTTAATGAGCAGCTTTAATTGATGCAATGACGCTATACTTTTATTTTCTTTTATCAATTCAACATGTGTAGTTTTTGAATTAAAAACATATAGGATTCTCTAATGAAACTCTAGATAATATCCTCCCAAATGAAGAATTACAAACACCCATGGATCTTCCTTGTCTTCAACAAACATCGGTGAACGAATCCAGAAATGGACGCCATCGACGCCTTGAACACATGAAGATGAACGATTTGTCATCAAACATCAAAGAGATAGGGGTTTTTTATTTTGATTTTATTCTCTGTTGTTTTCTATAAATGATGAATGTGGATCAACCCACAAATAGGCTGACCCGCGCTTCGTGCATTTATGCGGGAGTCTAACTCTATTGGGGATTTCATTATTTGGTGTGAACATTATTCATATATGATCAAAAAAAATCTTGGAGCCTCCCAATTGATTTTAAACCTCTGATGCAGAGGGTCCTGGCCAACATGAACAAGGATCAAGCACCACTACTCATACATTCTTGGTGTCCCCATTCTCAAAGTGGCATCAAATTAGATTCTTGGGCCAAAGCAGGGATGAAGGCGACCCGAGAGGCCTATAGGCATAGAAAGATCGTAAAACGGACCAATGAGTCAACTTTGTTGGCCCACTGAAGGTGCCACCGGTGCTACCCCACCAGCGCTATCGTTCGGTCCACACCGGCCTCCTGAAGGGGGAAGCAACACCAAGTGTCGCAGCAATAGCGATGGCGGTCAGCCCTCGCTGGCCATGCTCGAGGAAGGCAGCGCGTCGAGTGCACCACCATGAAAGAAGGCCACATGCAACCGGTCGCGGAAGGAGGACATGACCAGCCGCCCATGTAAGAAAGGATTATAGTGCTATGAGGGAAACACATGGAGAAAAGTGGCCCACATCTGTGTCACCCGAGCGCTAGTGAGTCATGGTCCATCGACAGCGACAGGAGGGTCCCCGCATCTACGTGGCTTGGAGAGCAGGCTTCGCGTGCCTGTCACATCTCGGCCTGGAGGTTCACCCCAGCCGCCTCATGTTGCAAGGCACCATGTCGGTTGGCCGCACCCCAGCCAGCAGCCCGGACTCCCAGCCCAGTGGGTTAGACGCTCAACCAGCAAGTCGGGCCAGACTAGACTGGGTCATCAGTTTACTCAGCGTGCTGGACCCTAAGTCAAACTAGGACGGGTCCAGCGAGGCCTGTTAGATAGACATGACCTAGCCAACCCAGACCCTAAAGGGGTCAGATCAGGTTGGTTTATGTTGAACTAGGGTATGTGGGACCCCTGTTCTAGGTTGGCCAGGTAGATCCAACAAGGTCTAATCGCGTCCCATCGCAACCGGTCCCCTGGTTACTAAAACACATGTATCCTGAAAACCGTGTGTCTAATTGATGATCAATTTGCAGTGTTGTGATCCCCTAAAGAAGGGAGATATTATGGAACACACTATAGTTACATTCATGGATGTTGAGATGTGAATACGGTATTAAGGATTAGTTCTACTAGGCATGCTTTGAATAGAACCCTTCCGTTGGCTGAGATCAGAGGACTAATGACATTCGAATCTAGATGAATCAAACATGGACTAGTGGGAATAACTTCTCTATAACATTGAAGTCCCATAGTGGGAATCAATTCTCTATGACAATGCAGGCCCAAGGTACACAATGAGGAGGATTTTCTCAATTGGCTACGACTAGTGGGAAGCACCTCTCTGTGACTTCGCAGGCCCATGGTACAAGGTAGAGAGGTGTACCTAAGAAATCCATGGTTAGTGGGATGCACTACATCGTGACTAGGTAGACCAACTGTACTCGTTAGAGGATGATTTCTCTAGCAACTGAGGTGTTGAATGATGAGACATACGATACTACTATTAGTGACCTAGAATATGCCTTGCGTTATCTAACATCTGTTTGATTCTCTACTTTAAGGAATTGATGTGGGGTATTTCCTTTTATGTGTTGGGTTCCTTAATGAGTACTGTGTTAGTCACCCCTTCTCGGGCTTCACCCAAACGTGTTGTGTATAGTTTAGAAGATTGACATTTTGACATGGGAGCTCAAGTAAACGGGGCTGAAATATGAAATAATGGTGGACATGGTGGCCTCAGACATGGAGGGGCCTAGTAGGACCGGGGAGACAAGACATACTACCTCAGCATCCGGTAGCTTTACTACTCTCACGATCAGGTGGGGTCTTTTTGTGTACATCCATCAGAGTTTCCTTTTTTATACGTGATTTTTTCATTTCTTTGTTGGATTTTTATGTTTTTCCACTTACTTCCAGGTGTACTTCCACTGAGCCTTGTTTTAGTGGTACTTTCTTCCCCATTTCAGTGTGTTGGGATGTGGTTGGCCATGTAAGTATGTACAGGAACACCAGAAAATGCCTCTCACTTGTAGGTTGATGCCTTTGGTGCTAGTTGCTATCCCTGGGTCTTTTGGAGGTGGTTTTTGGGTAGTCACGACATGGTCCCCAGGAGAGGATTTGTGACAAAGTGGGATTAGAAGGTGTTCAGTACCCCCTCAAAGACTGGGACTCTATATTTTGTTTTGGGGAAACATTACTAATTTTAGCGAGTTCGACTTTTATATTTGAGGAGTCCAATGATGGTGTGGTGTCCATTATATTCATACACTAGGACCTTGAATTTTACTTTTTTGGACATCACATGAAAACATTGATTGCATAAGTGTCTGCTAAGGTTCTTTTGTATAAAAGTCATCACACCACGTAAAACCTTCTGACAGTGGTACATTTGATCTATTTCATGATGCATCCATGTGGAAGACCAGTTAGGATCCCGATAAGAGGTCATGGGGACAAACCACCTAGAAAGTAGGTGACCATTCAGGGACCAGTTCTAGATATGCCTCAATAAGTTGGTGCACCTGTCCAACCACCACTTGACGGTCAGCATCTTCTGCTAGTAGTTCGGAGAAAGGACATTCGTTGTCTTAGTTCCCAACATGATTTTCAGGGACATATACCTCCAAGGGATAGGGGAAAGATAGATCCTCAGGTCATAGAGGACTAGTTTGAGGCTATGATGCGGGTCTTTCACAGATTGAGAACACTACCCCACCAGATATAAATCTTAGTAGTGAGACTTCTATAGGGATCAGTAGAGAGATGGTGGATCTTGACCACACAGATGCACGATGAGGCGAATCTCATCGGGGAAGACATTTAGTGGCTTCTCTAGGAGGAGTCTCCCCCCCATGACCATGAATTATATTCCCATTAAGGAGATTATTTACCTTTAGAAGGGAAGCATGACAGTATATGAGAACTCATCGAGGTTCACGGAGCATTCCCACTACTCAGAAGACATGGTGTGAGACCCTTTCGTTAGGGAATGAGCCATTGTAAATGGGCAAAAGAAGGAGATTAGGTCATGGGTGATGCCTCTATGAAACCCTTCCCAAGATGGGGTGCTAAAGCCAGCTCTTCTGGTAGAGAGCTCCTTGGTGGAGCAGGCACTAACAACTATAGCCTTTAGAAAACCCCTTGTGTTAGAGTGTTCGGCAGGATGTAGATAGCAGAAACGAGGAGTCCTTGAGGTCCAGGACGTTCAGAGGACGCACCAAGGACTCAGCGTCAATAATGAGAGGCTCCCATAATAGAGGGAGTCACTTGGGAACCCTGATTTTCTACTCGTGCAGTGGACAGAGACACAAGGCTCATGGATTCCCAACCATACATATAGATGATGATAAGATGGTCAAGGGGCCACCATTATAGACGTAGTTTTTCGAGCAAAGTAGTCTAGGAGGAGGAGGATGTGAAAGGGGAGTAGACCGATAAGTATCTCAGAATATCAATGGAGCTGTTGGTACAATCCTTTTGCCTAGAGACTCCAATGGAGGGGATTCAATGATTAGACACTAGTGAAGGCATTGTGAGCTTATGCTAATATATGAGATCTTCAGCTGGAATCTCTTACTAAATACATGGAGGCCTTACAAAGTCATCCTAAGTATTGAATGGTTATATATTGTCCATTCTCAGATCAGTTGTTTTAGGCATACAGTGCGGTGTGTCCTAGGATTTGGTACCATGTTTTCCTTCGCCGATGAGAATGAAACCCTTGCAGTAGAAGAAATACATTCTTGGTGGAGGGTGCAACATATCACTCACTATTTGTCTAGCCTCACCCTCTTTGTAGTTGAGGAGAGGATTCCACGATTTCTTTTATTGGTAGATAAAAAGGAGGTTGTATTTCCGAAAGATGATCTGGGACTACCACATCAGAGTGATGTAGACTTATGGATTGACCTATACCTCAGGGCGACACCGATATTTACATCGTCATATTGGATAGCTCATGCAGATCTCTGCGATCTATGGGTATATATAAAAGACTTATAGGATAATGGGTTCGTATGGCCTAGCATTTCACCATGGGAATCCTCAGTGCTTTTTTCCATGAAATAAAATGATACTTTGAGGTTGTGCATGGACATATGGTGCATGAACTGGGAGACCATGATGAATAAGTATCCACTTCAAAGAATGGGCGACCATTTCGACTAGCTGAAGGGAGCGATGTGGTTCATGAAGATAGACCTCCGATCAAGCTATCAATTGATTTGGGTACGAGATGATGATGAACTGAAGAAAACCATTAGGTTCTAGTACAACCACTCTGTGTTCCTGGTGATTCCTTTCAGCATGACCAACACCCCAGCAAAATTCATGGGCCTCATGAACAGGATCCTGCAACCTTACCTTGACTAGTTCATCATGGTTTTCATTGATGACATCTTGGTGTACTCTGTATCATATGAGGATCATGATACACACCATTGGATAGTCTTGGATAATCACAAAGAGAAAAAAATTATGGTAAGCTCTCGAAGTGTTAGTTTTGGATTTGGGAAGTCCACTTTCCCAAACACATCATCTTAGAGGATAATGTTTCTACATATCCGGTGAAGATAGATACAGTTCATTCTTGGGAGCCAACCAGGAGTGTGACTGAGGTGAGGAGCATCTTGGGGTTGGAAGGTTACTATCAGAGTTTTGTAACCAACCTTTCCAGAGTAGAATCACCCTTATCAGTATTGATACATATGGTACAACCCTTTGTTGTAATAGAGAAATACCAGCTATATTTCCATGAGATGAGGGAGAGACTAACTAGTGCCACTATCTTCAGACTACCAGAGGAGGGCGTTGGGTATGTAGTTTACTGCAATGCATCAGGGGCCTGATTGGGTTGTGTCCTGAAGTAGGAGAAGGTAGTGATCACATACAGCTCATGACATCTGAGACATCATGAGTAGAACAATATGAACCATGACCTAGAGTTAGTAGTAGTGGTCTTTTACTTTAATATGATGCCATACTACTTGATGGGTGAATGGTTTACAATTTACTCTGACCAGAAGAGTCTCAGGTATATCTTCTCAAAGAAGGACCTCAACTGGAGGCAGCAGTGATAGTTAGTGTTCCTCTAGGACTATGACTTTTAGATATTCTATACTTCTAGAATGGGGAATGTGGCGATAGACATGCTTGGTAGGAGGACCGGTTTGCATCTACTGAGTGAGGTGATTGAGAAATTATTCGTGATGTAGATATCCCTTGTGGATGATGGTGAAACTGCTTACATTCAATAAATGACTGTTAACCCCCCACTCTTACAACGATTCAGGGAGGAACAGTTGGTGGATGTTGATTGTGAGGCCTGACGGGCTCATTTATCCATAAAACGGGTTTCTTATTGATTTTTGATAGGCAGGGAGAATGGCATCATTTTCATAAGGTTCACCTTAGTACCAATGGAATTAGGGGAGGATGTGTTGAGGGAGTTTCATACATCTCCCTTGGCGGTAAATCCTAGAGTGGGAAAAATGTACCAAGACCTCTAACTACAATATTGGTGGGCAAGGATGATGAAAGTGGTGGCTATGTTTGCCTCATGATGCCTCACTTGTTTGCATGTGAAGGTTGAGCATCAGGTTCTAGAAGGAATGACCCATCCACTCGATTTACCAATGTTGAAATGTGACGGTATCTTGATAGAATTTATGACATGGTTGCCATTTGCATCCAGAGTCAAAGATTCTATATAGGTGACCATTGCTCGACTCACGAAGTCAGATCAATTCATACCCATCCTAGAGAAAGGGACAGTAGAGGTCTCGAGATGCGTCTATGTCTAAGAGATAGTGCGACTCCATATAATTTCATCAACAATCATATCAAACCACGATGGAAACTTTACATTCAAGTTTTAGAAGGGATTACAAGGGGATTTAGGGTTTCATCTGTGCTTGAGAACAACTTTTCATCCTCAGATGGATGGTCAGACGGAGCAGACCACAAAAACCATAGAGGAAATGCTTTGTGCTTGTGTTCTGGACATTGGTCGTAGTTGGTAGGAACACCTACCTATAGTGGATTTATCAAACAACAACAACTATCACAACACAATGGCATGGAACTGTTTGAGGACTTGTACGTTCAGCCTTGAATATCACCCATATACTAGATAGATCGAGGGGATACTGCACTCATGGGTTCAGAGTTGGTACGGGCTACAAAATGAGAAGGTTCAGATCATCTATGAGAAAATTAGAACTTCCTAGAGTAGGTATAAATCTTATGAAAACACGATAAGGAGACCCTTGGAGATTGAGTAGGGTGATCATGTATTGCTTCGGGTCTCACTCTGATGTGGATTACAATGAATTGGCTAGGGTGGAGAGCTATCTCTTAGGAAAATCAGACCTTTTTAGGTCTTGATCATAGCTGGACAGGTGGTGTATGACCTACATCTTCCCCCATAGACGCGCTGTGTGCTTGATGTTTTACATGTTTCATATCTAAGGAGGTATTTGCATGATCCATTGTACGTCAGCCACTTGGGTGAGCTGGACATGATGATGGGAAGACATCTGCAGAGTTTCTAATGAAGAAAGAGGATCGATAGTAGTAGGTCCTATACAGGTGGTAGATTCCTCTAGTTCACATCTGACAATAGCACATGAATACCCATGAGAGCAGTTTGGAGTGGAAGGCCTAGATTCGTGCTCAGTACCCCCTCTTTTTAATTAGTTATTGTTTTTTATTTTGGGGATGTAAATCTCTAAATTGAAAAAAAATTAACATTTTTTATGGTATGTTTGGTAAATGTGAGAGTGATATTTTTTATCATTCGAACCGGTTCGTGGATTGGAAATAAAAAGGAACCATTGAATTCAGAATCCCACGATTCACATAAAATGACATAATTTTAGCCGGTAAGGGGCAAGTAGAAATATTTTTAAAGGAAATTTGGAGAAAAATTATAAAATAATTTAAAGGATTATTTTAATTATTTCTCACCATTTGGTGGTGGACACCAATGTTATGGTGCAGTGATGAGGTAATGACAAGGTGAATTAATGGAGAACCAATAATGGATGGTTTGAAAATGCGATGCTATTTTTATAATTATGCATTAAACGTGGCTCATTAAATTCAATCTATTTAAATAGCCTCATTAATTGATGCAAGGACTCTACACATTTGTTTTCTATTAATAACGAAATAAATGGAGTTTGGGAATTAAAAACATGGAGGATTATAGAAATAAATTTCAAAAAATATCTTTCCCAATGAGGAATGATGAACATCGGTGAATCTTCATAAAATTAGATCAACCTCAATGGACGGAGTCAAAAATGGATGATATCGACACATTGAACTCTCGAGGATGAATGCTTCTACATCGAATGTCAATGAGGTATGGGTTGTTATATTTTGATGTTCTTCCCCTTTATTTTCTAGAAATGAAAAATGAGGACCAAACCAAAAATAGGTTGACCCGTGCATCGTGAGTTTATGTGGTAGGGTAACACTATTGGGGATTTTTTTATTCAGAATTTAGATTATTCTTATATGATCAAGAAACAAACACTCAACCTCCCCATTGATTTTAAACCTCTAACATGGATGGATCAGGCCGGCCCGAACATAGCCCAAGCACCATTGCTCATGCATTCTTGGTGGTCAAATTCTCAATGTGGTAGAAAATTTTATTCTTGGGCCTATGAAGGGATGGTGGAGACCCGAGAGCCCTTTAGGCATAGACGGATCATAAAATGGACCTCTGGTGTAAGTTTGGTGGCCCGGAAAAGGTGCTACCAACGCGACACAACTAGAGCATCAGTGCTGGAAATGTGCAGTGTCACACTGTCCATGCCAGTCGCGTGAAGGGAGTGAAAAAACCTGACATCATGACAGTTTCAGTGGTGTCCCACCATCGTCGGTCATGACAATGGTGATTGCGTCTTCAGGCAGGCATCACGTAGAGAAAGGTGGCCACGATTGGGAAACCAAGGCACATGCGGGTCATGGTCCATCGACCGCATCAGGAGGGGCCTTGCGTTTTTGAGGCCATAAGAGCAAGTGGGATGTCGTGTGGTTATTACATCCTCGTCGGGTGACCCACCGTGGCCGCCGCATGCGGTTGGGCCTCGGGCCAGCAGGCATGGCCTTGGTCTAGTGGGCCGCATCCCAGAGTGTGGGGTAGACCCGATGCTCAGCGGGCTTGTACCGACGCCCAGCTTGCGAGATCCACACCAAGTGGGATGGGCCCATGCTGGCAGCTTGGACCGATGACCATCGGGCCATCCTGAACTAAACTGGGTCGTCAGGTGACCTGGCAGGCTTGACCCTCAGCTGAACCGGGCAAGGTCCAGTGAGACCCATTGGGCCTAGCCCATTGGAAAGAATGGACCAGACCTACTGATACCCAAAATGGGTCAGGATGAGTTGGTCGATCATAAACAAGGGTATGTGGGACCCCCGATCTTGGTTTGTCAGGTCTATACAACTGGGATGGAAAAATCCCCATTGCAACAGGGCCCCTGGTTACAAAAACACATGTTTCTTAAAAACTGCACGTCAAATTAAAGAGATGTTTGCGGTGTTGGGAACCTCTATATGAGGATGATATTTTTTCACACTCTATGGTAACATTCATGGATTTTGGGATTCAAAGAAGGGATTGCGGAGTGGTTCTCTCATGTGCGCTACATATCAAACCCTATAGTTCACTGAGACCTAAGGACTACTAACTTTCAACTCTTGATGACTCAACCATAGCCCAGTGGGATGCACTTATCTATGACATTATAGGACCATGGTGGAAATCACTTCTCTGTGATTTTCCTGTACTATGGTACGCGAAGAGGAGGAATACCTTAGTTGGCCACGACTGGTAGAAATAACTTCTCTGTGACATTCTAGGCCTGCGGTATGCAATGGAGAGGTGTTCCTAAGCAGTCCAAGGTTAGTGGGAATCACTTTTTATTGACATGGAAGGCCCACTGTAATTGTTAGAGGATGAGTTCTCCAGCAGCTAAGGTGTTCGATAATGATAATGATGATGCTACTATTACTACCCTAAATATACCTAGTGTGAGCTTCCTCGTGTTTTGTGATCTACATTGAGGAATTTTATTGTGGTTTATCATTTTTGTTATGGTGTCCCTAATGAGTATTGTGTCACTCACCCATGCATGGGATTCTCCTGCATGTGTCGTGTCTGGTGCATATGACCGACGTTTCAACAGTTGTGCTCATTGACCTGGGACTGACGGACGATACGAAAGTGGATTTGGTGGCTTAAGACCAAGTGCGGCCCAATAGAACCATGTAGACAAGAAATACTACCTAGGCTTCTAGTAGCTGCACTACCCTCACAATTTTGGGGGTTTTCTGGGAATGGACATTAGATTTTTCTATCTTTTTACATTCTGTTTTCAATTCATTGTTGGGTTTGTATTCTGGCCCACAAATTTTCGGATGAACATTCACTCAGCCTTGTTTTAGTGATAATTTTTACCTATTTTAGTGTTTGGGGGTGCAGTTTGGTGTTTTTTTGAATACAGATACTCAATAAAATACATCTCACTTACAGGGTGATGCCTTCAGCTCTAGTCTGCAACCCCTGGACTTCATGAGGTAGGCTCGTGTTATCCACGAAATGGGCCCATGGGGATGGTTAGTGACAATGAATATAATAAATAATCATGAAACTGTGAAAAATAAGATAAGAAAAGATTAATCATATTCTATCATAGATGCTTTATAATATAGAGAATCAACCGTTCATGGTTGAACATATGAAAAATTTATAAAAATACATAAATTATTTCAAATAAAATAAAATCAAAACCCCATTAAAATATATTATAATATCAATCACTTGTTTCCATTACTCAATAAAAACCCACATCTAAAATCTTAATGAAAACCATCTTTGAGAAACCCCCTTTTTTTAAATACCCAACAAAACTATCTCTTTAAATAATTTTTTTCTAATTCAAATTCCATTTTTAACAAATGTACTATTTTTTAACCAAAATTTAAAAAATAAAACACCATTTAATCATGGTATGATACTCACCAAACAAAAATAAATATTTAAAAACCACTGTTACTCATTCAACAAAGGAACTTCCATCAAAATATTTACCATGTTATGTGGTCCTTGTAAACTATTAGGATGACATGAAACTATCTATTTTTAATGGTTGAGATCAAACAATACTATAGAATCAACACAATGAAAATCATTATTTTATAACATGGGTACAAAATCACTAAATATGAAAGTTTATTAGTATTATAAACATCTCCAACCTCATAATATTTTCTATAAATAGTCTCAAGATCATTCCATCCAACATAAGCATGTGGGAAACTATCTCAATCATAACCACCTTAAAATGAAAAAATCTACTTAATTATAAAATTTCACAATAATACAATTTACTCCTAACTTATTGGGTGGCCCCAGTTTTGGGGGTGGAATACTATGAACTAAAACACCCTAAATAATTCACCCATAATACAGATAATACAACTAGTATTTTGACTAATTGATAAACCAGAAATTTTTATCTTATAGTTCTATAACATAAAACTAAATCTCTTGATGATCAGTTCACCCTTGACTGAGAGTATCATATGTTGGACTTTACAACACCTTACCACGGAAAAATGGAATCCTTTAACCCTCATACACACCAATGTACATGAAAAAGAAGTACCAAAAAGGAATTAAAAGGTAAAAGATTTAATGAATATTTAAGTATAAAAAGAATTAATTTTTTTAATGTTCGTCAAACAATGACCTACTATCTAAGGGTAAATAGTGATATTTCATTCATTTATTACAACTAGAATATGATTGGTAAAAATAGATTACAAAGGGATATAATACTCACCAATATTTCACCACTCCATAAAATGCTCAGTTAAACTAAAATTTCATCCACATTTCACACATTAAAATAAAGGAACTATGTACCTAAATACTATGAATAGCTATCCAATCATGTTAATCAAGGTCAAATAATAACATGTATTGTGATACATAACCACATGAGCCTAGTCACCCTCTCAGTGACCCTTCAACTTTATTAAACTTCCAATCACCCTAAAACCCCCACCACAAAACAATTGGTATATGAAGTCATTTTATGTACCTATGACCATTTTAGGACACTTAATACTATTAAAGACATGAACCTATACCACCATTACATTGAGTAATGTAAACTACCACTAATTAAAATTATTCCATATGTAACATAATTTCTCAAATTATTCATGCTCTGAAATTCTGATGACAACAACTTTGGAATCTTCAGACAAGGATTCACACCACAATAATTTCCCACATGAAAAAATATTCAATGGAAAACCACCAAAACCCTATAACGCTGTAATTAAAATTAAATTTACCACTTCATTCCTTAAATAACCCAAGTACCACTAAGGCTCAATGTTACATCAAACATTCTAGAGCTACCATCATTGTGAATATGTCTTCCCAATTTAGGATTCATATAACCTTATATTTCTCGAGTTCTTTTTCATCGACCATGTTTTTGATGAAATTATAATGTAGTTTGTTATTCGTTGTTCGAGAAAATAACACCATATTTTTATCAAAGTGAATTAAAATATAGTTATCATATTCAAGAATTACTAAATTTAGAGACATTCTTAACTCCTGTAGAAATATATTTAATAAAAATATTTATTATCCAAATTCAGTTGCAGTTAAAAACAATTCATTATAATATTCAATGTATTAAATATTGAATTCATGAATTCAAAATAATTGAATATTCACTACATATAAACCAAGAATATATTTCTATTTTTTGAGTATTAAAATCTCCCATGATGTTAGTGTATAAAAATATTTCTAATAGTTCTTCTCCAAATTTAAGGAGATTGATATTCGGATCCTCTTAAATACCAAAGGATCCACTTCACATTATCCTAAGGATATTTTCCTTGATTCTCCATGTATGGAATCTTAACACTTACTACATTAAAAATTTATGTCCAAGTGAAAAATATTTCATACATAAATCCTCTAAAAACTGATGTACATAGTAATTTCTATATGAATATTGTCCCAACAATAGTTGTTGGTGCTTGTGACATTGACAACATGAAGTTAGATATAGGTAGTGTTGACACTGGATTATATCCAATCATAATAAAAGTTTCTATAAACATTAGGATATGTCTTTTCAATGATATTTAAAAATCCTCTTTTTTCTTATCTCTTTCAATAATTATCCTAATAATCATCCTTAACTATCAAATAGCATTTATCTCAAATCATCTTGATTATTCATACATCAACATATAGATTTTGAAAATATCTGATCTCGGAATTACTATAAAATCCACAAGAAAAATAAATTCGATTAATTTATCATAACACAACAAAATTCGAAAAGAATAATATTTAATTTGATATAATATGAAACAAAAAACACCAATCATAAAACCCATTAAATTTATTTCATTAAAATCAATCCATTCTATACCTTAATGAACATCTAACACCATGTCAAAATGGACTGTATTATTGAATACCATAATAACCAAGACATTAAATTGGAAGAAATGTACTGTATTAACTAAATTATGACTTATCTATTGTCTAAACATAAAAAAAATTAATTACTTATCTACTTATTGGTAATAAAATAAGAAAAAGTTAAAATAATTTTTTTTAAAGAACTGTATGTTTTCTAAAATATTTTTAGTAATGTTTTGCCTGCATATTTCAAAAATTAATATTAAAAATATTAATAAATTATATTTTATTAAATTAAATTAAATTATAAATTTATAATATAAAAATTATCTTAGGTTGAATTTTCGGGATTTCTCTATAATGTTTCATATTTTGATAAATAGTGAAAAAAATGAATTTTAATTGAAAATAATATTTTCATTTAAATTGATTAATAATCAAATTTTTTTTTAAATTGTCTTTAATATTAAATTAAATTAATTATATATATATATATATATTAATCCAGTGTAGTTCATTTGAATCATTTTTATAGTGAATTAAGATATATAGACTTTATATGATTTTGAACAATATTTCATTGAAAACTAGCTTACTCATCCCACCTACAGGAATATTTTTAATTTAAATATTTATACTTATGTTAATTTAATTTCATAATATTGAGAACATTTTTATATTATAAAAACATTTATTTTATAATAAGCTCAAAATAATTTTCTACCATAATGAATAGTGAAAACATTAAAAATAGATTATCATGATTTGGATAAAAATAGGTTTAGTGGGGATTAAACTAAAAACGATAAGTGGGAAAATGATAAAAAAACATGTATATGATATATTTTATTATCATATTATGACATTATCATATCCATTCCTTGGTAATAATCCATCATGAACACATTTTTATTGTGAAAAACATGGGTACCCATTTTATTTTTAATAAGGTATGAGTGTGCCTCTCAACTCACCTATAAAAGACCTCCCATATCCTTTATCCATCAAACAATAAAACAAAATTTTTTCCAAAACCTACTCAATTAAATTACAAAATTCCATCAGGTTATCATTGAATAAATTTTTTATAAAACAATTATTGGAATAATTTTGGTATAATATTAAGGAGGTGGTCCAAGAACTAGTAAAATTCCTAACTATCCATTTTCTTTATATTTATTCTTATAAATACTTAAAATAATCTTCAATTAGGACTGTATAATAACACCATTATATAGAATATATAGATATTTTCTCATTTTATGGTCATAAAATATATACATATTCTATTCTCTAAAAAATGGAAATGATAATGTCGCTTGTTTGTACATTGGACTACCTCCTCATGAACCAATATGAGACATTTTCCATAAACATCTCTTATGGTTGGGTATGGTGATGGATATGAAGTATATATATGATATATATAAAATAAAAATTCCTAAAATGTAATTATATCATATATTTATCTTTTTAAATTTTATTTCTGAGGGGATACAATAATTATGCTCATGTGTACGTCAGACTAAAGCCCTACAAAGGGATTTTATTTGTTTTTAAATAATGCGTTAAATGGAATGTAATAAGGATATATTTATGGAATATATGTGACATAAATGATATAATAATTATATTAATTATATATTCATAACTATTAATTTTTAATATATCCTTTTCATTCTTATATTTCCACTCATTGAAAAAAGATAACATCATTTGTGTATGTGCGGACTACTGACTTCACGAAGCGATGTAGAAATATTTTCATCAAAAACTAACATGTAACATATATATATATAGTAATATTTGAATAAATAATATTTTAATTATTATATATTTTGAAAGATAATATATTAGTTACCCTATTTATATATTGATCATCAAAAAATAGAAATGCAACTCATGCATATGTACGATCTACCATATACAAGATCATAACATACTTAATTTATCAAAAAAATATATAATTATTGATTTTAAAATTATAATTTATGTGTAAATGTTATGTTAGTTTATAATATGCACATGAACTATAGCTTTCATAACACAATCTTAATGAGAAAAATAGGGAATTAACACCCGAAATAATGAAAATAATTATATATTATTATTGAATGGGTGATAAGATGTTATAAAGGATAATAGATGATATTATATATATTTGAATAATTAATATATGAGTATATATAATTTTTAATACCAATATACATGAGGTTAATTGATTTTCAATCAAAGGTAAGTTTCTGTTAAGGGAATTCATCTCAGTTTTCTTTTCAATGAGGCATATATTAATGGTATGCACAAATTTTTTAATATAGTGTACATACATACCCTTTTAAATGTAATATCATTAATCATTCATAATTATTGTCCTTTTATGTTTCAATTTAAACTATTTCATTCACAACGAATTGAATTGTAAATTTCAAACTAGTAAATAATTTTATAACATAAGTTCATCTCATTGGGTTATATTACTTCATCATTGTGTTTAATATTATAATATTTTGTTTTAAAAAAATTTCTATATATTATTTTGAATTGCCAAAAAAAATTTATTGATTTTTACTTTATAAAAAAATAATTAATTCCTATATTAATTATGAATTCTATTTTATGAACTTTGTAAGGGTTTATTTTTTCTCTCTCTTTCTAATCGGGATAGTTTATAATTGAATTTGAATTAAAGGTAACTATTTAATAATTTTACAACATAAAAACTAATTTTATTTCCTTATCTTATTAATAGACTATTTCAACTAATAGTACCATAATCGAACTCTTTGGTACTCAAAATTAATAAGGATTTTTTCTATGAAAACATGACCTCATTTTTTTCATTGATTGAATTCTGTTTTCTTCCATAACGATGTTTTCAAATACATTTCATATAATAAATTATTTATTAAAGTTGTCTATAATGATTTCTAAATTGTTTTAAAAATACTAATGAATATTCATATCATTTTACAAATGATTATCATTTCTATTTTTTGGAAACTGAGAAAATAATCATTGTAATAATGTACACGAAATGTATGGAATTTCCTACCATCAAGACTACTCAATGTTTTAAAAAATAATTTGTATATTTAAATTGATATTTTAAAAGATAAATTTTTCAACTTGTTATTGGAAATTTAGGTTTTAAAAGTATTTTTTCAAAATTAAAAGGTCATTTTTGGGAGAAGTGGTTTCAAATATAATTTATGGAATTTCTATTCATAAACAATACTAACCATTTATTTTACAAATACTCTACTATAGATATACTATATTAAAATCATCATAATTATTCATTTGGATGATTTTTGATAATTTTCACCAATTATAGTATTTAAAATCACTTCATTGATTCATTTTTGTAGTCATTATGTTTCAAATAAAATATTATCTTTCTTGTCACTAATAGAGATTAAATTTCCCCTATATGTACATATTATTTATCATGGTTATGTTTATTACGTAAAACATATATTATTTCTACATTTGGATTTAAATTTGAAGGTTATTTTCAATCTGGAGAAATAATCATAAATCTATATTCTTTACTTAATTGAAATATTTTACAATTAATAGAATTATTCAAATATTAAATAAATAATTTGATATTGGGGGGATGATTTGGACCTATAGTGATGGGTGGTGCATGGAATTATTTATCCCCTTGATGCATCAATATTATAATCGGGTGAATCAATAATATATAAGTAAATGGGTTTCTACATTTTTTTTGAACAGACATTAAATGTTCGTGACGGTAGAGGTATCATGATGCTTGATATCATGATGTCTAGTAATTAAGAAATTAATTCATTGAAAATTAAGTTATTATTATTATCCTAGGTATTTTCTCTATGATATTACATATAGAATAATTTCTTTATCAGATATGGATTAAATATAATATTTTTAGTATTAACATTTCAAAATTTATTATTTGGAATCTTTTGATGACCATTAGGTTACTGAAATGGTATGTTTATTCATATATTGACCTTTCTATAGAGATTATGTCATTTGAAATTTTGATATCAAATTAATTGATTAAATTTAGTATGTGTTATGTTATTCACCTTTACATAATGATTATTTTTTGACAATTCTTCTTATCTTCCACTATAATTAACAGATTCTAAGAATTTTCACTCACCTTTTTTATTTTCCTTTTCTTGTAATATAAATAAAAATTCACTAAATGAGTTATCAATGATTTAATTCATTTATTTTTTCGTATTATTATTTATTTTATAATACCTTTTCAAATTTTTAAATTATATGTATTTTATTATCTATAAAAAACTAAACTATCCTTTAGGATTTCAACTTTTGCATTTATGACAATGTAATAAAGCAGACAATGGTCACTGGTTACAAGAGTCGGGGATACTATAGTTGTATCAGATGATTTTTAGTTGAAACCATAAAAAATATATTTTGGGAACAATATATTAAGAAGCATAGCCCTATTATTGAATTTTAATAGAAGTACATAAGTTCATCAAAATGTTTTTTTGAGAAATATATTTTGTAGTTATTTCTAGAAATAAATCCATGTTTGAGTACTATAAGTGGATATGGTTCTACAACCAATATACCTTGTGGTGTAACTCAAAAAAATGGCTCATCGGGTTTGTCCAGATCATCACCTGGTGCACTATAACATGCCATACTACATACCCAGTTTTACACATCGAGGGAATATTCTTGGGAAATTCACATATTCCTTCTAAACCATTATTGGGGATTAAAAAATAATGACATCCCAAAAGAGACCGTGTTTGTTATTATATGATTATATGTGCATTAATATTTCGATTTATGTTATGTATTTCACTAGTATTGGGATTATACAATCTATTTCTTAACTATATGAGATTATTTAGTGTATTTCATAATTTTTAAATAGATCCATGAAGATTTAACTGAAACCTCTTCAATGAATGTAATCTGAAGTGCAAGAATGTTTAGTTCTCTGATGTGATTGAGCCAGTTCTTTGGAAGAAACTAATCTTCAAACATTCTTATCATACAAATACATTGTATCATATATTATATATAGAGGGAATAAATTCTTTATATATTCTATCAGTGAATGGAATCAACATTAGAAGAGGGACAAAGAAAAAACAGATAAATGATAGTAAGGAAATATGGAATTTCCCATATGTGATAATTTTTTGAAAAAACCACACTCGTACTTGATTGATGGGAATTAGAGTTTTCTAAAATTGGTGAATGAAATAAAATCATTCACTTTATTGAGGGGAAATTAAAAAAATTCCAAATTTTTATCAATACAACAATAAGGAGAATGGGTATAACACAAATTAATTCCTCAATCTTCAAAGTAACATTCCCCAAATAATGGCCATGTATCATATTCTAGATTATGAATTTACCAAATATGAAATAGAATTATTAATGTACATCTGTTTGGTTTCTAGAATTTTCTTATAGTAGTATTTTATAAATTAAATTATGGTTATAGTATTCCTATAATGTTTATGGATTGTACATAAATACAATTTTTTAATGTATTTGAGAGAATATGTTAAATAGTACATATGACCAAGAAACCTTGTTTAGTGGAATGTTGATCAATTTTGTAAATACATGATTGGGGGAGGATAACCCTTAATATAGTCCATATATTAAGATAACAATGATAAATAGATATTTAGAGGATAGTATTGGTAACCTTGACATTGTTTATGGGTTCGATGTTTTATTCTAATGTTACTAAATATATTGATTTATGGAATCCATTTTAAATCAACATATATTCTTTTTAGAAGAAATCATTTTTTCATTGTAGTATTATAGTGGTCATTGTACCCAAATCTTATAATGTGCTATTATGAGTTGCATTATATTGTCTAGGGAATATTATTTTGATTAATTAACCTTGCCACGAAATTTGATCATACAGAATTTGGATGATCATTAAGGTTAACTATTTATGGAATGCATTATTTTTAAATCTGGGGGATATTTCAAAGAATTTTAAAACTATTTAGGTTTATTAAGGATGGGTGGAATGGTTTTATACTCTTTTATTAACCATGTGATCCATTAAAATGTTGTTTTTTATACTATATGAATAAAAAATTAATCTTTGTTATTCAATTATTACAGTAATAAATGATATTAAAAATTATCAAAATAAAACCAAAATATGAAATTCCAACTATAAAATAGAAATATATAAATTATATATATATTAATATATTCTCAGTCATGATGGTAAAGGAATGCCAAAATAATTGGAACAAATCTGTAAAGGAAAATATTACCACAATACCTACATTTCTGATGGTTAAAATAGTCCATTAAATCGTCTCATTTTTTTATATTATGGTTATTAACTATCTCAGGATCAGCCACATTGTTGTGATTATGGATCTTTATCACTCTCTATTAATCCTTTGGAATTAATTTTTTCATCAAGGCCTTTGTTTTCATTTACCACACAAATATTTCTACTAGGAAACCTATTTATGTGATTGTTCCAGATGATCTTCGTAGTCCCCATTCTCTCTTATCAAGAGGTTGTCTTATTATCCATCGTATGATGTGTTTTTTTCCACAGAAATTTTCAAATATAAATCCCTTGATTTGTTGGCATAAAATCATATTTTGAAGAATTAATTGTTTTAATTTTGGAGGAATTTAACCCCTTGAAATATGAAAAGGAGAAAATTTTATTCGATAGTATATAAAAAATAATACAATAACATATACAACCCACAAAATTATTTCATTAAAATTAATCACTTTGATAGCATAAGAAATAAGAAAACTCAAGTCCAATTGATCTGTAATATAGTATACCATTATAACCCAGCTTTAAAATTGGAAGGTATGAATATTACCAGATAAATTAAAAAAATTAAACTCTTTAAACATGAAAAAATATCATTGGTTATCTATTGATTACAAAATAATAATAATAAATTAATATTGAAAGAAATTTTTTCTGAAATTTTTTTTTCTAGAATAATGTTTAGTATCCCTTTATGG
This sequence comes from Viscum album, assembly GCA_963277665.1. Classification (NCBI taxonomy): domain Eukaryota; kingdom Viridiplantae; phylum Streptophyta; class Magnoliopsida; order Santalales; family Viscaceae; genus Viscum; species Viscum album. The sequence continues at coordinate 1,565,702,443 of OY728147.1, forward strand.
GAATTATATAAAATTAATTTTACTGATTCCAGAAAGAACATTTTATAAATTTTAAATAATATTTAATAGTCTTTTAAAAGTAATTGTCATATGGTGAATTTTTTGGATTTTATGGAACTATTTATTCTTTTGATGAATAGTAATAAATATAGAATATAACTTGAATGATAAAATTTAATTAAATTTTTTTAAAATGGTAATTACAGTTTTTAAATTAGTTATATATTAAATAATATTCAATAATATATCTATTAATCTAATTTTGGTCAAAACAATCATTATCATGTTGAATTTTTATATAAAAACTATGTAAAATGGTTAATAGTTTTTCCTTCAAAACGCACTTTTTCATTGTTTCAATGGAATTAGTTTTATATTAAAATTTTCAACTTTTGTAAAATAAATTTGGAAAAACATATTCCATATTTATAATCAGCATAATTTTAATTTTCTAATGAGGTGAAATTAATTATTGACCAAAATACGCAGTGAACATATTACCAATTGATTACTGCTGGGAAGTTAAAAAGGTGATTACATGGTGTAAAGCTAAAAAGATAAGGGTGAAAATTTACTAAAAATTATACAATATATTGTATGAATAAATTTCAGCATTATAATGTATAAGGTTAAAAATACTACCTTTGTTTCCTATTATGGAATGTTAAAACTTTGGATACAACTTTTTTTTTTAAAAAAAAATTAAAATCCGGCCACTCGACTCACATATAATGGCCACCTATATCCCTTTATATTCACATGTTCAAGATAAATTAGTTTTGGAAAAGTGATAAAAAATAACTTTCAAAATTGTATACCTTTATCTAGAATCCATGGTTAGTTTATAAATCCATTCTGGTAATATTTTAGTTATAATCCTAAATAGGTGGTCTAAAATGAGGTAAAATTCCTAACTATGTGTTTTTCTTTTATTTCTTCTTCCTCCTATTAAAAATATTATTTATTAATGGATTTATAAAAAAGCAATAATAAACCATGTATTTAGATTTTTCTGATTCAATGTTAATGACCTATATCTATCCCCTCTTCCCTCAATTTGGAAAAGAAAATGTCGCCCTTGAATACGACAGACAAAGAACTGATGAATCGATGTGATACGTTTTCCATAAACTCCACTCTCGATTGGGTATAATAATGTATAAAAATTATATTTATTATATTTATAAATTTATTATACCTCTATAGTCGTTATATATTATATACCATTTTACTAACCATTCTCTATGGGATATGATATTTTACCTCATTTTTATGGTGGAATACCTCCTTGAGAAGTAATGTGAATCATTTTTCACTAACACTTTACATGGATGGTAACGAAGTTAAATATAATGAATACATGTTATATACATGGAATAATATTTATATTTATTAATTTTATATCATTCTGAAAAGAAATTGTACCATTTTATTTCTTTCATTTTCACTCATTGAAATATGATAACATCTTTCGTCTGCATGTGGACTACCACCTCCACGAATCAATGTGACTCCCTTTTCATCACCACACTACTTTGATGATACATATAATATTATATTTAATTTATTATAGTTTTCTAAATAATATATATTATAATCCTACTTTCTATAATGATCACTAAAAAATGGAAGCCTTTCTCATACGTATGTATGGCCAACCATTTCCATGATCGTAATGTACTTCATTTATTTAAAAAAACAACCATCATTGGACATAAAACCAAAATTGATTTATAAATATGATAATTATGACATTATTATTATTTTTTAGATTATGGAGATATGTAATATTCCCAACATCACAAACATTTATGAAAAATTATGAATGAGAAACAATTTATTTAACTACCAATAATGAAAATAATAAAATATTATTAACGAACATGTGATAATATGTTTTAAAGGATCATATATTACATTATAAATATTAATAGTGGTCTACTATAAGTTAATAAAAAGGTAAAACCACAATTTAGGAATTTAAACCAATTTTAACTAAAAGGAAGTGTGAGGTGAGGTACTTCATCTATATTTCCCTTCATTGAGGCATTTTATGATTTAATACACCAAATTTCATTTTTTAGGGTGTATATATATCCTTTTCATGTGTAATTTAATTAATAATTAATAATTAATGAAATTTTTATGTTTCAATTTTAATTATTTCATACAAGGTGATTCGAATTGAAAAATACTATGTGATAATGAATTTAATAACCCAATTTTGTTTCACTAGGTTATATTAATTCTTTATTGAATTTTATATATTAATAATATGATTATAATGAATTTTTTATAAATTTTATATAATTGAAAATTATATTATCCTTATTTACATTTTACATACATAATTTATTCATCTTTTAATTCTCACTTAAATGTCATTATCTCCGTAAAGGTTTATTTCATAAAATCATTTTAATTGGGATTTTTTTAATTGAATTATTATTTAATGAAAATATGTCATAATTGTAAAATAAAACCCACTATTTTTTATCCAATGTTTATCCATGGATTTTTTAAATTTCTACTTCCATTTTCCCATTATTTGATAATAAAAAATTAGATACTTTTAGCTAACAAAATCTGATATCATTTATCTCTTCATTCAGAAATTTGTTTTCTTCTAAAATCATGTTTTCTTAAAATGATTCGAAGATATTTCTCAAAATTTCATCAACTATTTACATAATTAATTTTAAAACATATATTAATTTTTTTAAAATAATTAATGTAATATTCATTACATTTTCTAAATAATTTTCTTTCTGTTTTGGCAATAATGTCAATAGAATCATTGTTTTGAAGTACTCAACATGTATAGAATTATCTTCCTTAATGAACACTAAATGTATCAAGAATATCCTTAAAAGTTTTTAATTAAATTTTTAATGAAAATTAATTTCAAAATTTCTTTAAAACATTTAGTTTTATAAGTGGATTTTCAAATTTAAAAAGGGTATATTGCCCAAAAATCGAGTAAAAGATTCTTTTTATGGTATTACTAATCACCAACAACAAAAACCATTTATTTTAAATGTAGTATAATAGGGGTATGTTTTATTGATACAAATATAATTCATAGATTGGTTGGTTTATGATAAAATTTACTAATAATATTTTTTATATTTACTTATATGATTCATTTTTTAATCATTAATAGACCCTTGAAAAATTAACTTTCATGTGACCATTAGAACTTAAAATTCATATAAATATATATATTATTTTTCATTGATATGATTATTGATTAAACGATATATAATTTATTCTTATGGAGTTCAACATGTAATTTTTTTTATTTGATGAAATACAAAAAAAATTATTTATTACTCAATATAGATATTTGATGATGAGGAGCATTTTTAGTCAATTTATTAGAATATTAGATATATAAATAATGATTTGGTCTAATAATAAAGGGTGGGGTATTTAATTATATTTCCCCTCAATGCATAAATAGTCTCATGAGGTGAATCTTTTTGCTATAATAAAATTGGTTTCTACCTAAGGTTTTAAACTATCTTGCAAATGGTTTTAATGGTAGAGGTATCATGAAACCTGAGCTCGTGACGTCTAATAATTAATAATTTAAATCATTTTGAATTCATTTATTAATATTATCTATGATATTTTCTCTATATTCATCTATATCCCAGTTATTGATTAAATGGAATATGATTTAGTTTTCTTAAAAAGCTATATTGATTATCACTTTACTAGTCATGATAATAAAATTCAATTATATCTTGGGATTAAGTATTTACTTTTCCATCATTATTATATCTTATCTAGTTATGATATATAGGTTGTTGATTAAATGAAATTTTTTTCAATAATTTACTACGCAATAGTGATTATTATTTATTGATTCATTCTATCTTATTTTATTCTTATCTCTTAATAGGCATTTGGGATCACCCTTTTTTGTTTATATCCACATGTTATAATGAAAAAATCACTAAATGAGTTTTCTAGGATGTTGTTCATTTTATTTTGTTATGTATTATCTTTAATTTTCTAATCCGAAGGTAAAATGTGCACTGTTTATATATGTGAATCTCCAATACAAATAAAATTTTCATTCTATCTAGATTTGACCCTCTATATCTATGTCAATGTAATAATGTATACATCAGCTCAAGATTACTAGAGTCGGGGTCACTAATGTCCTATATTACCATTGTTTTTTATGATAATAATGACTTATATTGAGCCTATTAACCCCTTCCACTAACATGATTGAACCAAACATCTAATTCCACTATAATGAGAATTAAATTATCCAATATAAGATTATCTTCATCATCATCAATCTTACATTTTTATAATCAAGGAAATAAGGTCCACAAAGATATGTATTATCAATATCACCCATATTTAACAATAATAGGATGGAAGTGTAACGTCCCGGCCCCGGGTGACACGCGACGGGTGCCCCGAGCCCGGTTCGCCACATGACCTCAAGCGCATTTCCCCAAATGCCAGAGGCTGCCGACTAGCAGTGAGGGCCCAGGTCTGATAGTGGGGAAACTATGCCCTCATTTGTCAAAGTGTAGCGCGACAGAATACCAAAATAAACATACAACAATAGAGGAAGCAGTAAACATACACAACTGAAAAAACTACAACAGTGGATATAGACAACAGTATAAAAGTGATTATGCTACATGTTAAAATTCGAAGAAAACAGCCAGAACATTTTATACATCACTATGATACAACTAAAAGCAAAGTACAACAAACCAAGTAAATAGGTGGCAGTGGCATCGCGAGCCTAGGCTCGGTCCCATGCCCTCCTACTCCTCAGCAACTGTAAAGTACCTGTATAGAGACTCTTGACCCTATCTACACCTGCAAAAACGTAATCTGGTTGGTCCGAAAAGCGTGACCTAAAAAGGGTGTGAGAAATATATCTCAATAGGCACCCACCAAAGGCTTGTGCTGAACTGTGTGTAGAACATGAACCAAGTGTGCAATAATAAGTGCAATAACCAAGAAGTACTCAAAAGTAACTAACATAATAGTTAAATTTCCATTTTATTATTCTTTTAATTCCTTCAATTCAGTAATGTTTTTGTGCTAAGCACCAAGCCCTCAGGTGAACCAGAACCGTGCCCTCAGGCTAAAATAGTAACCACGCCCTCAGGCTTGCCCTCAGCCCATACAAAATCTGACCCGTAGGTATTTCCCTTAGGCGTAACAGAAAATCTCACCCTCAGGCTTACAAAGTGTCGCCCTCAGGCACAGAAGTCAAGCCCTCAGGCACGAAAGGTTTCCCTCAGGCAGAATAACGACAACCCTCGGGCTAAAACAGTCACTCCCTATGGCTAATCACAACAACGCCCTTAGGATAAACTGGTAACTGGTCCATTCCAAACATATCAAAATGCACTAAATAAGCAATTCCTCTCAAGGCAATTCTACAGTTACTACATTTAAGGAATACCCTCGGGTATCCTGGCCAAATAGCTAAACAGAGGAACACACCCCTCGGGATGGTCCTGGATCCAAACAACGATCCCAAACAACATTTTATTATCACCATTTAATAACCTATGCAATTCTAGGCATTAAATATTGCAATAGCCTCAGCCACACGACACCCCAACATGGGTTCGTGGCACGAAAACGAACGACAGTTGGAAAATAAACACGAAGCCACCTACCTTATGTGCCAATGAACACTATACCCGAACGCCGGCTCCATAAACGCCCAAGAACGACATAGATATGGTGAAGAAAAAACCCATTCAATCATAAATAACTTTCGTTGGGAGAATAATTGGAATGAACGGTACCCGGATGAGGAAGGGCTTACCCATGCGGTTCCAACGAGATCGTCTGAAGTTGAATCAGATTCCAGAAGAACTCCCGGCGGATCTTCAAAGGTCTGGCCTCCTCCTTTAGCTCCAAAATGGCTCAGACGCCTCCTCTGCCAAATGAGGAGGCTACTGCCTATTTTAAGCCAAAAAAACAAAGTACACGACGTGTACTTCTGAGTACACGGCATGTACTTATTTCATTTAACTATTCATTTGGCGGCACTGGAACTGTTCACCTGCCGACAAGAGTACATGGAATGTACTCCCGAGTACACGGCATGTACTGCTGCTCTGCTGGCGGTGACTCCATCGCCATACTTTTTAACCTGCCGATTGACTACACGACATGTAAAGGATCACTACACAGCGTGTAGTCGGTTCATACACCCTTTTTGGCCGGCGAGGCTACACGTCCTATGTACTTATCCCAACACGGCCAAAAGTACACAACGTGTGGGAATAGTACACGGTGTGTAGTTTCAAAATTTAGGATTTTTCCCCATTTTTCCATATTTTTTCAAAATCACTTAAGGAAAAGGAAATGAAGAAGCTCGTACCTCTAAAACAAGAACTAGGTTCTTACAAACTCCCCCCCCCCCCCATATAGCAATTCATCCCCGAATTTCCCTTTTGAGGGTGGCAAAGAGAATGCTCAGAACTGCTCTGGCCACTGAGCACGTACATCGGTCTCCCGCCCCAGGTCTTGTCCTGCACTCGGCCATGCTGCCATAGCACCCATACCAGAGGAATTGACCAGCCTCGGAGAACCTTCGTGCTCCTGTCAATGATATGGATCAGATACTCCTCAAAGGATGCATCACACTGCATATCAACCTCCTCAGGATGAAAGGTGTGAGATCGGTCTGAATGGTAGCGATGCAACTGAGAAATGTGGAAGACGTCATGCATGGCTCAGTACCGATGTGGTAACTGCAACCGATAGGCAACCAGCCCAACTCTATCCAGAATCTCAAATGGTCCTACATAACTTGGCGAAAGCTTACCCTGTCTCCTGATCCGTTTTTGTCCCATCCTCGGCAAAACACACAAGAAAACCTGATCCCCATCCACGAAATCCAAAGGTCGTCTGCGGCGATCAACATAAGTCTTTTGACGAGACTGCGTGGTAGCCATTCGCATCCGAATCAACTGGACCTGCTCAGATGTCTCTGGCACGAGCTGTGGTCCTAGTAAAGCTGCCTCACTTTCCTATAAACAGCACAAAGGTGATCGGTATGGCCTACCATATAAAGCCTCATATGGTTCCATCTCAATATTTTCCTGAAAACTATTGTTATAAGAATACTCGACTAAGGGTATATGCTTCTCCCAAAAGCCCCCAAAGTCTAGGACGCATGCGCGCAGCATGTCCCCTAGCACCTATATCGTCCGGTCTGACTGGCCATCTGTCTGAGGGTGGTATGTTGTGCTCAGAAGCACCTGTGTACTCAGCTCCCTCTAAAAACTCTACCAGAAATGAGATGTGAAGCATGCGTCCCTATCTGAAATGATAGAACGAGGGACCCCATGAAGACGTACGATCTCTCAGATATACAGCCTTCCGAGCTCGTCCACACCAAAGGTCTCCTTGATTGGAAAGAAGTGAGCTACCTCTGTAAGTCTATCCACAATAACCCATGCGACGTCATTGCCTCTATGTGACCTTGGCAATCCTGTCACGAAATCCATCGTGACATCATCCCATTTCCACTCCTGAATGGGCAACTGATGTAATAGCCAAGCTGGCCTCTATTGTTCTACCTTCACCTGCTGACAGGTGGAACACCTCGTAACAAAACCAGCTATCTCTCTCTTCATACCCGGCCACCAGTACTGACATCTCAAGTCTCGGTAAATCTTGGTAACCCCGGGATGAACTGCCAAAGCTGAAGCATGAAACTCCCTCATCAGCTCCTCGGGTATATCCCCTGGAACCCATACATGTCCATGGAAGCACAAAACCTCATCATTGCTTGTCATCCAACCGAAGGTGGGTCCTCACTTGCCACCGACTCCCGTAGAACTAGGCCTTCTGAAACCGATAGCTACCTCATCCACAATCTGTCCAGGAGGGTAGAAGTCACAGCTAATGAGGAAGGATAAGTCGTTCCCTGACATCCATGCACCTCCAGATGCATCTCAGAGAACAAATCCATAAGCTGTCATTTACCACTGGCCTCATGCACTGCTTGTATCTGAGTCTTCCTGCTCAATGCATCGGCTACTGCATTACCTTTACTAGGTGTATAGGCAAGCTAAAAATTGAAGGACTGTAGGTACTCGACCCACCTTCTCTGCCTCAGATTTATGTCATGTTGAGTAAAGATATAATTGAGGATTTTGTGGTCGGTGAAACCATAAAATGCTCTCCCAATAGGTAATGTCTGTAACAGCGCAACAGATGCACAACTGCAGCCAACTTGAGATCATGCGTCGGGTAATTCCTCGCATGTGGCCTCAACTGCCGAGACCTGTACACCACAACTTGGTCTCCCAGCCTCATAACGGCTCCCAGCCCAATCCCTGATGCATCACAGTAAACCGTATAGTTCTTCCCCTGCTCTGGGAGTATCAGGATCGGTGCTGATGTCAGCCTTCCCTTCAGGTCCTGAAAAGCAGTCTCACAAGCTTCTGAACAAACGAACTTCACACCCTTCTTAGTCAGACCTATCAACGGTGCTGCTAAGCGGGAGAAGTCCTGTATGAAGCATCTTTAGTAACCAGCCAGCCCTAAGAAACTTCGTATCTCAAACACGTTCTTGGGCTTCTCCTAGGAAACTACTGCTCTCACCTTCTCTGGGTCCACTACAACTCCTTCCTCTGAGATGATATGACCAGGAAGTGAATCTGGTCCATCCAAAAGTGGAACTTCGAGAGCTTAGCATATAGGCGATGCTCTCTCAGTGTACTCAATACGATCTCAAGATGGGTGGCATGGTCGTGTCGAGTGTGAGAGTACACCAAGATGTAGTTCACGAATACTACCACAGATGAATCAAGATATGGATGGAAAACACGATTCATCAGATCCATGAAAACTGCTGGCACGTTCGTGAGTCCGAATGGCATAACTGTATACTCATATAGACCATACCTGCTCCTGAAAGCGGTGAGAGGTATATCAGATGGTCTAACACGCAGCTGATGATATCCGGATCTCAAGTCAATCTTCGAGAACACTCGTGCTCCATGAAGCTGATCAAACAAATCATCCATCCTCAGAAAGGGATATCGGTTCTTAACTGTCAACTGGTTCAGCTTCTGATAATCTACACAGAGCCTAAGGGTACCATCCGCCTTCTTCCCAAAAAGGACCGGAGAACCCCAAGGAGAAGTATTGGGTCAAATAAAACCCTTTTCCTATAGCTCCTCTAACTGCCTCTTGAGCTCCTGCAACTCAGGCGTGGCCATCATATAAGGAGGAATGAAAACCGGTGCTGCTCCTGGCACAAGCTCGATAGAGAAATCCACCTCACGCACCGGAGGTAGACCTGAAAAGACGTCCGGGTAGACATACCTGAAACAATCGACAACTGGAGGGAAAACCGTCTGACGAGTCCCCTGGTCATCCAGATATATGCTCGCAATCTGGGGTGTGACTCCACCGCACACATGATGCTCTGGTCCAGCTCGACTCACCTGAACATCCCACTCTCCCTTGTATAGAAACTCCCCACCCACTGGTGATGTGAAACGCACCCTGCGACGATAGCAGTCTATAAAGGCTCGAAAGGGAACCAACCAGTCTATCCTGAGAATGTTGTCATAGCTCTTCATCTCCAAAACATAGTGGTCCCAAAGGAAGTGACACCCACCAACCTCAAGGTGGAACTCCTTACAATGACGCACACCAACCGTCCTAGTCCCCAACGGAGTGTTTAGTGTCAAGATAGAAGAAGAAGTAGAAACACCGAGACCAAGGCTCTCCACAACGGGTACTGATATAAAACTATGTGTAGAACTCGTAAAAAAAATTACTGAAGAAAAGACAGAAGCTACTATAATAGTACCTCTAACTGTCGAAGGTCCGGGATCCTGCTCCTGCTGGGTCTGTTGCACTGCATATTCCTGACCAGTGCCGCGGCCCTGCGACACAACCTGGCTACCCTGAGCTGTCCCACCCTGTTCCCTCTGAGATTCTGGTGTCTTGCTACCACGTCCACGTCCACCATCTCTTCCTACACGCACTGACGTATTCCAGTTCCCTGACTGGTAAGAAGCCACTGGTCCTGCTCTCGCACGCGGAGTCCACACAGAACCCCTCTCACTAGCCACTGGTAGAAACACCCTGCAAAAGCGCTGCAGATGACCCATCTTGCCGCAAGCTCGACACTCCACTAGGTCTTGTGGAAACTACGGCCTCTTGTGCCCCTCTCTACCACACTGGTAGCACCTGATCGGGCCACCTGAAGAAGCTGCCTGGCTGGTACTGCTGCCCTGAGAGAATTCCATCTGCCTCTTCCTCTTGCCAGCAGAAATAGTACTAGTAACCGGTGCCAAACCACACTGGCCCACACCACAAGATTATCACAGGTTCCTCTCTGTAATCAATTCCTGGTTCAAAATCACGTGTACAGTAGGCAACCTGAAAACATTCACCAGCGCTTGGATGACATACCGAAGAACATCCTCAAAATGTCTGGCTCTCAGCGTCTCATCACCCACCAGCACGGGTGCAAAGCGTTGAAGCTCTGTAAAACGAGCAGAGTAGTCCATCACCGACATAGCGCCCTTCTGCAGATTCATGAACTATCGAGCTCTATCTTTTCTCAGTGTCTCGGGAAAGAAGAATTCATTGAAGGCTGTCTGAAAATCCTCCCACGCCATGTACCTGTGATGCTCTAACTGGGTGGTAACATCCCACCACCTCTTGGCGGAATCACGCATCATGTAAGTCGCGAGCTTGAACCTCCCCCTGGAGGCGTCTCAAGATGCTCGAAAATAGTCTGCATCGATCCTAGCCATGACTCTGCAGCCTGAGGTCTGCCATCCCCTGAAAATGTAGGCGGATGTTGCTGCTGGAAGATATGCCTCAGCTCGGCCATAGATTTGGCAGCATGCGGTGCTCCTTGAAAGGTCTGCATGAACCACAATAAACCTTCACAGAACTGCGCCTCCGCACCCATGTCTGGCATAACATCTGGTGCTGCATCTGGCTCTGCTAGTGGATCAACTGGTAGCCCATGGCCCACCATCTCTAGAGTATAATCGTCGCTGCTCTCTTGGTGAACAACTCGCGGTCGTCTAGGTGGCATGACTCTACTAGGTCAAAAGAACACCTCAAATTTAATATTATATAGACTAAAACAATGGAACCACAAAGGAACAAGAGGAAGATGGTTGTTCAAAATTTGCAAAACAAGACTACATGGCATGTACATGACTTCCTTTCCCCTACCTGGGTCCTTCTACATGGCTAAGACATACGGCTTCCATTCAACAAAACTACACGGCGTGTATAATATCTACATGGCGTGTACGGTGTTATTTTCCAACTGCCTGTGTCGTCTGTGACACGGCCGACTACTCAGCTTTACCACACACGGTGTGTTACACCCATTCACGGCGTGGTCACCACACCGTTTCCCAGCAACACGGCTAACTCCACACATTCTGTCCTCAGACAAGACTACACGGCGTGTCCTAAAGGAACACGGCCTATTCTGAAAGAGGTGACACCGGCCCGTGTTGTTAGTTACATGGCCGAGTCCCCAGGTCACATGACACGGTTTGTCTATAATTGACACGACGTGTTCTTTCAAGGAGTTCACCGCCCCGTGTTATTAGTTACACGGCCGGACTCCGGGTCACGCCACACATCGTGTTCTAAAACTACACGGTGTGTTTTACCCAAGCTTTTCCCTACCCCGTGTCGCCGCCCACACGGTTTGTGAAACAGGAAGAGACTACATGGCGTGTACTCAGGGTACACAACATGTACTCAAAAAGTTCATTTTCTTCCCGAACAGAAGAACACACACGACATGTATGAGTTCCTACACGGTGTGTATTCAAGGTTTTTCGGACAGTATGCCTCAGAAACTTCTCCAGAACCAATAAAATACTGAAAACACAACCTAAGTGTCAAATTCCGACCCGTGAGGGCCCATACTCCCCACGAATCAAATTTTGACATCTTATCTGTGTTATAACCAAAAACAGTCAATGATCCACCAAATTCCGGTCAATGGGGGCCCATACTCCCCAAAAACCAAAGTTTGGCGTCCATTCTATAAACAAGATCAAACATTAATACCATATCACTAGGCAGGTATTTATCAAGCAGCTATCACAACAACATTCTTTACTAACACAACACATATCACAACAACATGCAAATTCTAATGCACCTACATGGCATGGAAACTATGCATGGCATGTGATATCTATCATGTGCATATATGATGCGTGAGATGGAATACCCTCATCTCATCAGGTTGCAACCTAATAGATCCCACAGATAAAATATAAACAGCACAGTCCAAGTGTGTCACCCAACGGTGAAAACATATCAACTGTAAAATTGCAAGATCAAATAATGCAAAGTACGATGTAGACTGGATTTTCCCTGTACACGGGTTAGATACGCACGTGCACAACTTTTTACCAACTACCGTTCGTCTTAACTCTGACTACAACTCCAAATTGTAAGTCAAAGAAAAGAAACTCCTCTGATACCACTTTGTAACGTCCCGGCCCCGGGTGCCACGTGACGGGTGCTCCGAGCCCGGTTCGCCACCTGACCTCAAGTGCATTTCCCCAAACGCGAGAGGCTGCCGACTAGCAGCGAGGGCCCAGGTCTGATAGTGGGGAAAATATGCCCTGATTTGTCAAAGTGTAGTGCAGCGGAATACCAAAATAAACATACAACAACAGAGGAAGCAGTAAACATACACAACTGGAATAACTACAACAGTGGATATAGACAACAGTATAAAAGTGATGATGATACATGATCAAATTCTATGAAAACTGCCAGAACATGTTATACATCACTGTGATACAACCAAAAGAAAAGTACAGCAAAACAAGTAAACAGATGGCAACGGCATCACGAGCCTAGACTCAGTCCCATGCCCTCCTACTCCTCAGCAACTGTCAAGTACCTATATAGGGACTCTTGCCCCTATCTACACCGACAACAACGTAATCTGTTTGGGCCGAAAAGCGTGACCCAAACCGGAAGTGAGAAATATATCTAAGTAGGCACCCACCAAATGCCCGTGCTCAACTGTGTGTAAAACATGCAACAAGTGTGCAATACTAAGTGAAATAACCAAGTAGTACTCAAAAGTAACAAACTTAACAATTAAATTTCTATTTTATTATTCATTTAATTCCTTTAATTCAGTAACATTTTTGTGCTCAGCACCAAGCCCTCAGGCAAACCAAAACCTTTCCCTCATGCTAAAATAGTAACCACGCCCTCAAGCATGCCCTCAGGCCATACAGAATCCAACCCGCATGTATTTCCCTCAGGAGTAACTGAAATTCTCGCCCTCAGGCTTACAAAGTGGCACCCTCATGCACAGAAGTCAAGCCCTCAGGCACGAAAGGTTTCCCTCAGGCGGAATAATGACAGCCCTCAGGCTAAAATAGTCACGCCCTCAGGCTAATCACAACAACTCCCTCAGGCTTAACAGGTAACCGGGCCATGACCAACATATCAAAATGCAGTAAACAAGCAATTCCTCTAAAGGAAATTCTACAGTTACTACATTTAAGGCATACCCTCAGGTATCCTGTCCAAATGGCTAAACAGATGAACACACCCCTTGGGATGGTCCAGGATCCGAGAAATTATCCCAAACATCATTTTATTATCTCCATTTAATCACCTATGAAATTCTAGGAATTAAATATAGCGACAGCCTCAGCCACACAACACCCCAACATGGGTTCCGTGGCACGAAAATTCACGGCAATTGGAAAATAAACACCAAGCCACCTACCTTATGTGCCAACGAACATTATAAGCAAACTTTGGCTCCAGAAACGCCCAAGAACGGCGTAGATATGACGAAGAACAAAACCCATTCAAACATAAATAACTTACGTTGGGAGAAGAATTGGCAAGAATGGTTCCATGAGGAGGAAGGGCTAACCCGTGCGGTTCCAACGAGATCGTCCGAAGCCGAATCAGATTCCAGACGAACTCCCGACGGATCTTGAAAGGTCTGGCCTCCTCCTTTGGCTCCAAAATGGCTCAAACGCCTCCTTTGCCAAATTAGGAGGCTACTGCCTGTATTAATCCGAAAAAACAAAGTACACAGCGTGTACTTCTAAGTACAGGACGTGTACTTCTTTCATTTAACTGCTCATTTGGTGGCACCAGCACTGTTCACCTGCCGATAAGAGTACACGGCATATACTCCCTAGTACACGGCGTGTACTCCCGAGTACACGGCATGTGCTGCCGCCCAGCTGGTGGCGACTCCACCACCATACTTTTTAACCTTCTGACTAACTACACGGCGTGTAAAGGACCACTACACGGCGTGTAGTCGGTTCCTACACCCTTTGTGGCTGGCGAGGATACACACCCTGTGTACTTATCCCAACACGACCAAAAGTACACGGCGTGTGGGCAAAGTACACTGTGTGTAGTTTCAAAATTTAGGATTTTTCCCCATTTTTCCATATTTTCTCAAAATCACTTAAGGAAAAGGAAAAGAATATGCCCGTACCTCTAAAACATTTCTCAAAATCACTTAAGGAAAAGGAAAAGAAGAAGACCGTACCCCTAAAACAAGAACTGGGTTCTTATAAGAAGACTGTCTAATACCGATGAGAGTATTTATAATAAATTGGATCCCTCCATATATTGAAACCCATTCAACACCATCCATAATATATATATATATTTTCATATTCAACTTCCTTGATCTATTATCCCAACTTGTTACCATGTTTTTTACCTTATGAAATTTCATCCATCTCTAATGTATTTTTAATTAAATGAACCTGTTTCCCAAGTCAAGGATGAATCAGACATCTTTCAGTCACTAAAAAAAGCTTCATCATCTATATTTTTTTGTACTACTATTTCCGATAAGAGTAGCAAATAAATTTCAACTGCAAATCATTGAACGTGTATTCTAATTTTTGATTATATCATCAACAGAATTAGTTCTACTATGTATTTTTGATATACTATTAACTATGGTACCTAATTATGTGATAGTAAATTTGTGAGGGAATGTAATGAAAATTCCAAAATAAATATTTAGATACCCTTCAACTTTATATCCTTCCTAGTGTTCTTACACATGGACTTCAGATGCCTTCATCACAAAAATTGTTGTTCTCTTATGTCTATGAAATACCTATAATATGATAAATCTAGGCTTCTAAACTAATTTCCCTTCAAAATTATCCACCGCCATGTTCATGTCCATCCAAAAACACAAATAATAAATTACAAATCCCTACATCTAATGATATATTTCTTTCAAACATCCAACAAATGATATCCGAATTTTCAACTCCATAATAAAAGAAGAAAAACATTTTGGATTTTGATTCATATATATCCCTATCCATAAAATTTAATTTTAAATATTATAAACTAATAAATAATAAAATATTATTAAATTATCATCATTATATATACCACATAACCTTTGGATGTTTCATCCCAACTACAGATGTTGGACTCCTACTAGTGAGATAAGTTGTTATATTGAGTACCACTAAATAAATCACCTAATGAATTCTTGATTGCAACCCCATTCATATCGATTTCCCAGGAAAATATGAATAATCCTTTTGGATAATAAATTATTCAATATATATTTACATTCGCCATATTATCATTCCTTATCACTTTCCGTGACGTACTTTTTAAATTTTTTATCATGTTTACTCGCAACCGCTATCCATTTAGATGCACAAAACATGTAGTGGTAATTGATTTCTCTGAACACATTCCACTAAATGAAAAAAATAGATTTAATATCCATGAATTAAATCCATATATTCATTGTATCATCATCAATTAATATATTATTTTAATGGAAACTCCTGTAGGTTTGACCATGGAATGGTCCCCAAACATCTCAGTGTACAACTCTAACTTATGGCCACTAGGATTTGGACTATCCATGTTAAAAGGAACTCTATTAGTCATTATAAACACACAAATATCACACCATACAATTTTTAGGTGACAAATATTCAATTTTTTTACTTTAGAACATTCAATTTGTTCACAATGTTTACCAAACCAATAATGTCATACATTAGGATCATAAAAAGTAGTACTTAAAATAGTTTTTCATCCATATGAATTTCAAGTAATGTATAGGGATCCATAAATTACACCTTTTTTAATCATTAATATACCTATGATAAATTAGATAAAAAAAATTCAAATCTAGTTCCATACCCATCATCATATAATTACCCAATTGAAATAAAATTACTCCTAAGACTTGCTATGTAATGATCTTTTGATAGTATCAAGAAAACTCCATTATTAATTAGAATTTTGAAATGTTCTCTTAAAAAATTAGGTATTCACTAATATTAATATGGAATTTACAGAACTTTCTAGACACATAGTTATTCGTGAATAATTTTTTTTCTATTTACTGTAAAGATGACATAGAATCCACCACCCAAGTGTATTCGTATATATGAACTCATCATGGTGAAATTTTGTTTTACTGGTAGAATATAAACATCTAGAGGTTAGTTTATTTTAAATGTTATCCAAGGAATGTTTCCCTCTTTATTAATATTTTATTTCTTCTATCATTTCAGCCAGTTAAACTATGAAAAGTCAATTTTCCTTATCTCTTATCACTTATTTTTTTTAAGAATTATCTATCGATAGATCCTTCTAGTAAAAATTAATCTAATGGGGTAACATAACCCTTACATTGGTATTAATTGAACTTCTAAATTGTCCATGAACTGATCCTTTCCAATGTTCTTCGTTGGCTATCGTATTCTTGGTGTCCAAAAACTCTCTATCACCTTTTCAACTTACGATACTTATTGAAATATCTATTTCATAAAAACTCTTTGTAAGTGAGGATAAGAGTATAAATTCCTATACATCATCATAAAAATATACAATTACTGATGAATAATTCTGAAAAAAAATATTTAACTAATTTAAATAATATTCTATTGCTCTTCATTCCATTAACCATATTCTGAACATTCATCAATGAAAAAAGGTATTGTTATGTTTCTTAAATTTTTCATACATGTCTTTTAATTCCTTTACAAAATCTATTGTAGTTTTATACTCTTAAATATTAAACATAAATTTACTTTTAATGTAAATTCTAACCAGGTAATGTTCATTCTTATCAAAGATCTCCCTTTCAACTTGGTCCATCAACCCCAGATTCACTCTAGACTTCAGAACCATTAAGACTTTTTGAATCTAAGAGCATTCATTATTAATTATCTATAAACAATAATTTGATCCATTTAATAAATCAATTTATATCATTAACTCATATGATTCAATTATTTTTTTGTTATTGGTTTACTGAACAAAAGTTTGAAACGGATCATTTTGTTCTACTTGTTAGAGATATAATCCAAACAAATGAATCCTAAAATTTTGATCACATGTTCAAACAATTTTACAACTGGATTTCTGTTCTACCAATCCAAAATTACCATTAATGTTGTAGCATAAAAATGGAAAACAAATATTATGTAAGTTCACACAACCCTTGATTGATTATACCAGAATTAGGATTTCATTTAACCATACAAACTACATAATTTCATACATTCAAAGACATTTCTGAACAACTAAATGAAGTTATAAAAATTCATTCAATGAAAAAAAATTCAAAAAAATATACAAAATCAAGGATGTAACAAAATTTTTTAGATGAATTTTGAATATTTCCAACATAATAGTGGGAACCACACCTCTAATTTAATTTTTTAAAACTAGAATATTAGAATTTAAATAGATTACAATTATATGAATTTATCAACAAATTCTATGTTCTAAAATAAATAATCTATTGAAGAATTGGTTATTCAACATTTTCATGCACTACGATGAAGGTCTCATGTATTTAAATAATATGAAAAACAGTCAATAATTTTTAACATTCTCACCAAAAAACCTTTTCCAAGATACATGACTGCCTAATATTTTTTTACAAACTCAACAACCCATAAACATCTATTAATCTTATGTACCTCCTAGAACCCCCATTATAGAACAATTAGTAGATATGAACTTTTGAAGAACCTATAACTATTAGAGGTAACCTTATACCAGAAATGAGATAAAGTCCATCACCCATCACATCAGGCCCATCATCCTACTTATACCTAAAATTTTGATGGATGTGATTACACATCTTGAAAATCTAGGGCCCCACACTTGTAATTCCACTAATACTGATTCTTTGAATATGGATTCACAATTCTACAGCCACTTTTCCAAAATCACGTGTAAATGTGTGAAGTCCCCTTATAACATTCAACAAATCCTAAGACATATGAAAAATATATTTTTTAATTATATTTTAATAGATAATTAAACCGAAATTCATTTAAATACATGAAAAAATTAACCCAAAATATTCCTAATGATAAATAGATTAAAATATTGATAACATATATTTATTGAGAATCTTACACATATCAGACATGAAAATATACTATTATCAATTTGACTCCACCATAATCTAGGTGAATAATTCTAAAATCCTAAAACAGATTTTCAAGAGTCAATAAGGAAGTTGCAAGTTGAATAATGGTTATGGGTTGTGAGGATACTACCTTTGATCATTCCAAGAAAATGATCCCTACTCAATCAGACTAATTGGAGATTAAGGGGGAGTATGACAACTAAAGGGGATACTACCCCATCTCCTTGGTTGTGCTGATCCCACATAAGGATGATTCTGTATTTCTGGTTAAAGAACATTGTTGAGGTTTTTAATGTTACTTCAATGGTTACTGGTACTATTTGAAATTTCGAGTGGATTCATGTAGTGGTCTTCAGCCACTTTGTAAAAGGTTATATAATTATAAGTGTAAGGATATAATTTTGTTAATTGTATATTTTGGAAGCGATAAATGAAGATCTCATAAGATACTTTCATGGTGGTAGATAAGTAAATTTCAAAGACATGCATTTATTAAGACTAATGTTAAAGTTACTAATGGTCACAAGTCGACCATAATTTGAAAAAATGCAGGAGTTAACATTTTCATTAATGGTTCATCCCTAGTTTTATTAATAGTAATTAACCATTATTGATATTTTAATCATCGAATGATGTTCATAAGGGTGACTTTCTGAATTAGTAAGACTTATCTTGATTGATTTTACCAGACCATTTATTGATTATTAGATGTAGAAAAAATAAATAAACAAGATATATCTTTAATAATCAACATTAAAAAGAATTTTTAAGAACAAAATACCTATATGGTAGTTATAGTAGATTCCATGTTGGTGGATCAAGATGTTCCACATTCAAAAAAGAATAAAACAAATCCTCCTACCACTGAGGGGATTATACTTATCATTAGATAGCAAGATGCTTCTGAGATCCCTTAATAATATAAGGGGTTTTAGCACCTTTACCATAGTGGTAAATGATTATCTTGGAAGAAAATATGTTCCAATAGGAAAACATGCATCCTGCAGGATTTATTGAGAATCTTACACATAGCACACATGAAAATATACTATTATCAATTTGACTCCACCATAATTTAGGTGAATAATTCTAAAATCCTAAAACAGATTTTCAAGAGTCAAGAAAGAAGTTGCAAGTTGAATAATGGTTATGGGTTGTGAGGATACTACCTTTGATCATTCCAAGAAAATGATCCCTACTCAATCAGACCAATTGGAGATTAAGGGGGGGTATGACAACTAAAGGGGATACTACCCCATCTCCTTGGTTGTGATGATCCCACATAAGGATGATTCTGTATTTCTGGTTAATGCACATTTTTGAGGTTTTTAATCATACTTCAATGGTTACTGGTACTATTTGAAATTTTGAGTGGATTCATGTAGTGGTCTTCAACCACTTTGTAAAAGGTTATATAATTATAAGTGGAAGGATATAATTTTGTTAATTGTATATTTTGAAAGGGATAAATGAAAATCTCATAAGATACTTTCTTGGTGGTAGATAAGTAAATTTCAAAGACATGCATTTATTAAGACTAATGTTAAAGTTATTAATGGTCACAAGTCAACCAGAATTTGGAAAAATGCAGGAGTTAACATTTTCATTAATGGTTCATCCCTAGTTTTATTAATAGTAATTTACCATTATTGATATTTTAATCATCGAATGATGTTCATAAGGGTCACTTTATGAATTAGTAAGAATTATCTTGATTGATTTTACTAGACCATTTATTGATTATTAGATGTAGAAAAAATAAATAAACAAGATATATCTTTAAGAATCAACATTAAAAAGAATTTTTAAGAACAAAATACCTATATGGTAGTTGTAGTAGATTCCATGTTGGTGGATCAAGATGTTCCACATTCAAAAAAGAATAAAACAAATCCTCCCACCACAGAGGGGATTATACTAATCATTAGATAGCAAGATGCTTCTGAGATCCCTTAATAATCTAAGGGGTTTTAGCACCTTCACCATAGTGGTAAATGATTATCTTTGAAGAAAATATGTTCCAATAGGAAAGCATGCATCCTGCAGAACAAGCTAGAGAAATATTAACTCATTTACATAGATTCCATGACTTTCATCATTTTATTAAGATCATGATCCCAACAATATCTATCCATTTCAATCTCATAGAATCCATTATGTCATGTTAGATATATATTCATTAAACACCTTAAATGAAACTTACATTATTTTAAATTAATTCATAATGTTTTTAAATAAATAACCATGTAATAGATGATCAATTGGTAGTGCTAGCTGAATGCTCATACTAAAATGGTTGTACCGTAGTCATGGGTTGCATCACATGCACTGCAAACTATATTGGTAAGAGCCTATTCATAGGATCTAGCTTTAGGATATATTAGAACTACAATATCATTAATTAATATTTATTATATGAATATTAATTTGGGAACTTCCAATAAACATCCATATACACAAAAATCACCAAGGACATTATGAAAAAACAACATAATTTTTTAATCCATCAGAAATTCTACCGGGATGTGATCTGATAAAATATATTAATTTATGGAAGAAAATGTTGTAGAAAAAAATAGTTATCTAAAATAAAAAATGTATTCCCTTAAATACATTAATAAGACTGGTAAAAAATATGAAATCATTATTTTTTTATGAAATAAATAAGCGACCTCTAGTAACCCATTAGTGATAATAAACCTACAAAGGGTCAGGTTTTATCTATATCAAACATACCTTACATTTTTACAAAAAAATTACTACCATAATATGTATCATATAAATACAATTTATATTTATTTAATAACATTTAAAATGAAACCGAGTGACCTCAATAGATAGAACAATATCAATATAGTAAAATCCATATCATCTATTCTTGGTTCTATGAAAATGATCGATATTGTGAATGAATACATCATACTTAATTCATATAATAGATATGTACATCTCATTTCCATCATATAAGTAGCTTAACAAATCACTTGTAACTCAACTGGGAATGACTAGACATTTCCTTTTTCTAATTCAATGTATGTTTATAATGATTTACTCTTCATAGAAGTGGAAAAATCCCATATTGGTCATTCTCCAATTGATAACATCATTTGTTTTATATACAACCACACAATGATTATCTATGTAAATTTGAATTTCACAGAATATTTATTCAATTATGAAGGTTATAATGATAGGTGTCTAAAAATCATTTAGTAAAAAAACTTATAATATCCAAAGACCATTATGTTGATTACTGATTATATGACACTCTATGTGATATACTTAGTGGGTCAGCCCCATTAATAAATCACTACTTATTAAATAATAATCCAATTATTTTTATCTTTTATAAATCCTTTGTTAATGAGTAAATAAATCAAAAAATTCAAATCATTAACATACCCTCACATCCCATAATACTCTATGATGATCATCGATTATGAACAACTTGACTGAATAATTATCATTTCACTTTATGAAAAAATATTTAACCGGCATGAATTAATAATAAAGTGGAGATTACATATTTGTGCATCATGGTAAATTTTAAAATTTAAAACACACTTTTTTGAATACATAATAAAACAATGTATTAGGGCATTCCTATCATATCAAATATGATAGACCACTGAATAAATTTTTTTTCCTGTACACTTCCAGACATTTTGTTGAATATATTACTTCCCATTGTAATTAATTTCCACATATTTATGTAAATATAATAATAATACACTCCCACCAAACACTATATTCAGTGAAAAATAAAAAATACGTAATTTTTACAATTGGTAATACCGAAGAATGACATTCCTAATGTCTAACTCCCAGAACATGTTGTAACTCATTTACATTATAACATTAAATTTTATTTTTCTAATAACCTTGATTATCTATATAAATCACATTCTATGTATGATATCTACATATTGGAATCCTTTCCATCAGTATTTTCCTTGATATCAATTTGTAGATTTTGTTACTATTAAAATTATTATTTACCATCCCACTGTAAACTTATTTTAGGTAAAGTGAATATGCCATATTTACTGAAAATAAATGAAACATTTTACATTTTTTGTTTTTATTAACTAGAACTATTTGAGGATATATAATATAATTCACTTTATATTTTGATTGAAATAATAATTTAGGATATGTTGATATTAACTCTCTCAATATTACTATATATTTCTATTTTCATTTTTTCCTCTCATCACATATCCAACCGACTTTTTGATAGTATGTGAAAAAATACATTAACATTATATTGGATTTATCTTTTTTTTTTGTAATTATATGATATATTAAATCTAAAAAAACTATTATCATCATATATAGTTATTATCTTAAGAATAAAATGATAATATCACAAAAATTCACTGTGTTTAGGAAATAACTATGATTTTAATTATTTATTTTGACTAGGTATTAGGGATTATAAACAAAAAATACACACTCAACCATGCACCTAAGTTGGGAATGCCACAATATTATCTATATGTATTGGTCAAAACCCACTAGGGAAATTTCAATACATAGAGTATCCCAAAATCAAAACTTTCATATTTCCCTAAGAAAAAGATTGGTGTCACCTAAATTACATTAAATAAGGTGACATGATATCCCAAATTAGTATTCCTTATCATGTTGGGTAACCATTTTTACATTGTACCACCCCTACCAATAGTCCCCACATCGTCTCTCTAGTTTCAATATCATGACACCCCAAGATCAAATGGTGTGTCATTAATGCCTCAATCATTCTATGGTCGGAAACCCATCTATACTAGATTTTATTTCTATGTTAGAGGGTGGTCGATTTTTATGTACCAAAACAACCATCAAATTATTGATCCACACATTTAGTGATACTTATATGGTTGCCTGTAGTAAAACCATCAATGTTGTACAGCCCTATCCAAATGGTTCTACTATATAGATTTTCATAGATAAAGACACTACTTCATCCAACATTATAGATCCATGTGTGCAGTGGGATGGATGATGGGTTCCAATAAACTCATCTATCATTAAATAAAACTATCGAGTGATGCTTGTTTGTCTCCATGCAATAGTGCTTACTTATCACATTTCATCCCGCACTAATATACACAATAATTCCATGATACACAATATTATTTATCTCACTGATGATTTCTTAGGGGATATATAGCCATGAGGCCCAAATATATGGCTCTAAAATCCCATTTGATATGAATAGTTCCACGGTCAGAGTACCCCAATATAGTGCATTCTATTTTACCCACACTATTATAGTGCTACAACACTACTATAGTATCACGGTAAATCATCTTTTCCATCATTTAAACCAGTGTACTAGTATACTACCCCAACAAAGTTGACACATAGTAGAATATTTTAAAAAAATTGTTCTTTTGAATTTTTGGTTTTTAGTGAAATTTTTAAAAATAATAAAGTATTCATTAAAATATACCATTAACTAGTAGTGAAAAAAGATTCAACCTTTTATACTAGATGAAGAAATTTTATCCCCTCATATTTTAATAACATTTTATCGAATATGATGATTCATAAAACAATTATATTTATATCATTATCTTATATTGTTCTTGACATGTATTTTTTATTAAAAAAAATCCTAATACCATAAATTAGAAATGGGATAATTGTACACCCATTTTAAAGATTCATTTAAGTCTAATAACCATCTTTATATTCAAGTAATTGGGATAGAAAAACTTTTTTTCATATTTTAAATAAAAACTATAAGATATATCATTTACTCTGTTAATTTTCTATACATTTATTTTTACATCAATAATAAAATATATTTTTTCTAGTATATAACATTCTAAATTGAATAAAAAAATTATATAACACTAATACCTATCACAGAAATACCATGGTGTTTTTCAAATTCCATTATATGTCATAAAAATTATAGCATTTTGAATAATTAATCCTCCCTGATAAAACCATATATTTGAGTGACCTTAATTAAATACTTAAAGAATCAATGGTTTACATTAACCAAAATGTAACGAACCAAACTTATATCAATGAAAAACAAATTGGTCTAATTAAATGTCTTATTAAGAAAAAATATTTATGTTAAACAAATGCACTTATTTGGTTTTATGTTTTTGGATTTAAAAATACAATTAAGGATTGTTATTCTTGCTAATACAGCCACTGAACATTGATCACATGATTAGTATAAATATAGGGCTATAACAAATCCAATTTACTCAGAAAAAGGAGGTAGTGGCCTCATCCAGTAGACTTGCCCTATACGAAGCTCATTTGTTGTTTATCAGAAAGGAGGTGGCTTCATTGGGATTCCCTCTTAACCAATCCCATGCTGAGTATTAACACGTTAAGCTCGAGAAGAACCACTTACAGGAAAAGTGGATGTCAATAGAGATTACCACCCAAGAGATTTTATCCGAGCCACCCCAAGAGTTTGTCCCCATCGCACACCTTATCCTTCTGCCTTACATGGGTGTTATAAGGGGTTATATTACAAGAACCTAGCAATATGACTATTGCATTATTTTTGTATATAATAAAAAATATGCATTGATTTTTTTATTGTTACGTTGTAAATAGTTTTTCAAGCAAAAATTGTATTTTTAGTTAATATTAAATTAAGAAATATATTTTAATGAATTAATGGAATTTTTAATTAAGTAATATTTTTAAAAAATTTCATCGCTAAATTAATTTTTATTAAATATAAATGAACGTATTATTATTATGCTTACAGTAGTGATTTTTATTAAGGGTCCAATGTTATTTTTGTCAAAACACATGAATTTTTGATAAATGTCCGTTTTTATTTTGAAAGTAAAAATTCACATATTTAAAAAATTATTTTGATATGACGAATATAATTTTTGGAATTAGGACATCGAAATTTACCAATAGTGACTTTTTCATAATTTTCTAAGATAGTCGAATTTTTTGGTAAAAATTAAATATTGTTTAAATATATAATGTCTTTTAGGACATCAAAATGACCCAATATTGATGTAAAAAAACTATAAACATTATTTTGGAAGAATATATGTTTTACCATTAAAATAATTTTTTTTTGGATTGTTTTTTTACAAAGATTTAGTGGACCCTCCAAGACATAGAAAACATTTTACCTTTTTAAATTGATTTGCTTGAGAGTGTGACTCACCTCTACATAAGAAACCATATTATTTAAAAATGTTAGACCATTGTACATTTAAAATATTTTTTCCAAATATCCTTTGATAAAAAACATGGTCAAAACTATGTTCTAGTTTGTGGTTTGGATTTGTTTAATATCTGATGACCCAAACCAAAAAAAAATGAATTCCTTCTCCTTTCCTATATAAACATACCCAAGATCCCCCTTACTCTTCTCTAAAAAGCCATTGGAGTTCATCCAACCTCTGCCCTCCTCTCTCTAGAATCCTCCCAAGGTGCCCAAGATCTCATGAAGCCTCTATCAAGTCTTTCCTAATCCTTTGGGATCATACTTTTAATTAATTGATTCCTTCCTTTCACATTTTATCCATGTTTTATAATAGTGTTATTCCCTTTTATTTTCAATTATAAATTTTGGGTTATGATTTATCACCTCCCCAATACTTCCCTATTTATGTTTTCATGATGATATACCCATTTTTCTCTTAGTAATTCCCCTCATGTACACCTGTTACCATGTCAAAATTCCATAAGGAATTTCTCTCTCCTCATTTACTTTCATGAAATTGTTTGGTATAGTGAATCCAAATTCCATTAATTATGTTGCGAGATATAAATATATGACCCCCTTACTGTCCATTACATGTAATAATGATGAGACAATCATTTATCTGTCAAAAAACATTTTTATGAATTCTTATGTCACGCCCTTATGCTGCCGATATTGAAATTCGTTTTTCCAAACCAATGTCATTGTGTGGTGAATACCATTTCCATTTCCCTATCAAGGGTATTCAACTTTATTCCAATTTATTTATTGATTATATAGTTTCATGTATAAATTAAAAATTCTTTTTTCAAGGAATAAATGATGACAAATTCAGGTTTTATGATCCATGTGGCACACTTATACATGAAATTAAATGATTTAAAATGGTGTGCCCTAATAGCACTCGAATGCATTGGGAAAAGATTATTATCATGACACATCAAGTCCAATGGGGTTTTACACAAGATAATTCAAGTGGAGTGAGCATTATCTAATTTTCAATGTGTAATGACCCTTGGATAATTCTAATACCTTTTTAAGTGTTATTCCCACATTTCTATGTTATGATACTAATGTTATATCATGAATTTAATTTCAGATTTTCTTATGATCCATTTATATTCATATTTCCTAAAGTGTATTTTATTTTTCACATCATTCCTTGTTTACTCCCTTACCATGCTTTATATATCACCCAGTTTTTATTCAGGTCCTCATGTTATCTCATGCAATGCTATTTACGATGGAATGTAGTGGCCTTGTAAAGGATGTTTTCAATACAGATGTCGCGTTTTATGTTTTAAGACATTTAATAATGTTCATAAGCCCAAAAGTCACTAGATATTTTTATCTTCTATATTTTATCAAGTTAATATTGTTTTGTAATAAATCAATTTAATGTGTGTAATAAAGAGAAGTGCTGTTATAGTTGGTATCAGAGGATAAATTTAGTTATTTTTGCAATTATGACTAGAAAACCATAGTGAAAGCCTTAGGGATAAGACTATGTATAATTAGAACATCCCTAAATTTTGGAGAGTGTTGATTAAGTTATTTATCAAGTAAATATATCCTTTTCTTGGATACGATCAGGTATAGGCTGGTCTGGCATATATGTATCTAGGAGTGAAAACTCCAACAATGGGTTTCGGTCTTGACCAGGGGTATCCTGCAACACGGCAACAGACCTTGTTTCACACATGGTAATGACACTCTTGGGGTATATTCTTTGGTAAATTAATAATCATATTATAGACCATTATTAATGAAATTTAAGAAAATTTCACTAAGAATATATATTAGAGATTAGATCAAGGATAACCTAGATTGAAGACTATTGATTCATAAGTAAAGAAAATAAAATTATTTATAAGTCATATGTTTTTTCCATGTATTAACTTTTATGTGTTACCCCTAACTTTCCATTTATTAAAGGAAATGGCTGGTAATATGAGAAATCAGGTGTCTGACCGATGTGAAGATCAATGTGATGACTGTTCTATTGATATTCCCAATCTGATGGGAGTAGGAATCTTGAACATTGTCACAATACTCTCTAAATTAACTCATGATTTAAAAATAAACATGGGTCAAGAGTAATGTTCAAACCCCTTAACAAAGAACAAGTCAGAATTGGGAGATTCATGGGATAACATCCTCCTGATATTAATGGATAATTTAATCCCTCAATTACCTAAAAATGGATCAACGCTAATTAAAATATCTTCTTCATCCTTAAACGTTATAAAAAATTTAAGGTTCTTATGGATGCTTATCGTATGGATTGTGAAGATTGTCAATGGTGTACATTGATAAAAATATGAAGCTCGAGGAGGAGATCAATTCAATAGAATGGACAGATTTCCAGAAAATGTATTTCGAGAAATATTTTCCATTCTCCCTCCGAATTAACATACAAAGGGACTTATTTGGCCTCAAGTAAAAATATGATGAATCTATCAGAGCGTAAGAGGAAAACTATACATGTCTTGCATAATATGCCTCAATATTTGTCATTACCCACGAATGCATGGTTGACTACTTCTTTGGGGGCTAAAACTGATCCATTGAAAAGCATGGCTGATATGTGACTTCGATAGCTATGAATAAATTGTCTGATGTGCCCCCAGGTCGAAATGGTGATTGGAGAATCTCATGGGTATCAAGAGGATATGAAGTGTAAGGTGGGCTTCAATTCTGGTGGTCTGGTTGATAAATCCAACAGTGCTAAGAACACCCAGCACCCCACTTTCCAAAGGTTCAGAAATAAGTACCCGAAAAATTTATTAAAGGGGATTAGAAAATGATTTACGTGTGGAAGAGAAGGGCACCCAACTATTAACTACCAATAATAAAAAACATGAAACTATGAAAGAGGATAGGAATGCTCTGTTTGACCCTCAATGTGTTTTTCATTGCTTCAACTACAAAGAATGAGGGCACCATTAAAATTGGTTCCCTAAGCCGAGGGTTTTTTGACGAAACCAACAACTTCCAATTTAGCAGGGGTGAGATTTTTCCATCACTAACACCAAAGTGAACCCCGACAACGATATGGTAAAGGGTACGATAGTTATTAATTAATGAATAATGGACATATTTATTGATTCTAGTTCTAATAATAATTTTATATCTCAAATGTTTAGTAGAACAATCCCCACAACACCAAAAATCATAGAAGTAACGATTTTGTTGAGTATGGAAAATAGGGAAATTATTGCATCCCAAGAATATAACTCACCCCCTATCATAATGTGTGGATTGAACTTCTTAGAAAACAACTTCATACTCCCTCTGGTGTAATTTTATGGAATTAACATGATGGAATGGTTTTCCTTATATAGAGCCATCATAAATTTCCTTGAGAGAGAAATCACTCTCCATATTGTGAATCAACCCCCGATTCTATACAAGTGCAAGGTGGATGTTGAATATTCTTTAGCAACATCACCTAAATAATATACATTACTACCCTATGAGCATGCATATCTGGAACAGATGATTAAGTCTATGGAATAAAACATCGTTGAAGACATGCCTATTGTGAGGGAATTTGCTGAAGTGTTTTCTGAGAAATTGCCTGATCTTCCACTTAGAAGAGATGTTGAATTCTTAATTGACCTTATACCCAGTGTGTTGCCAATATCCAAGACCCCATATAGAATGGGTATTTTGGAACTTATGAAGATGAAAAAAACTATAGGATAATCTGGATAAATGGTTTATATACCCAAGTGCTTCATCATGGGGTGATCCAATCATGTTCATCAAGAAGAAGGATAAGTCAATTATCCTTTTCATATATTATCGTGATCTCAAAAAAATAACAATAAGGAAAAAATATAATCTATATTGATTTGATCACTTGTTTGATCAGCTGTGTGGATAAAAATACTTGTCCATGGTGGATTTGTAATCGGGATATTACCATGTAGGGGTGAAGAAGGGGGATATCACAAGAAGGATTTGCGCGCAAGTTACGGGCACTATGAATTCATAGTAATTCCTTTCAGACTCCCCAATGTTGCAGTAATCATCATGGACATGATGAATAGAGTATTTAGATATTACCTGGAAATTGTTTTGGCATTATTTATAGATGATATTCTAATATACTCTAAAACCATAGAGGAGCATGAAGAGAATCTATGAACTATACTAGAGACCTTGATAAAGGAGAATCTCTATGTGAAGTACAACATGTGTGAGTTCTGGTTGAATGAAATCTCATTCTTGGGATATATCATCGTAAGAAAAGGAATATCTATGGATCCCTCCCAGACAACTGCAATTGTGGGATGGTCAAGGCCAACAACTGTAACGGATATCAGCAGCTTCCAGGTGTTATCTAGATAATATCGCCAATTTGTGATAAATTTCTCATGATTTTCCAACAATATTATCATGATAACTCGGAAGGGGGTAATGTTTTCATGGAGTGATGAATGTGATGATAGCTTTAAGGAATTAAAAACAAGGCTTATCACTATGACCGTACTCACACTCCCAATAAGTGTAGAACTCATTAAGGTGTATAGTGATACATCAAAGTGTAGTTTACGATGTTCTCTAATGGGAAATGATATAGAAATATCTTACGCCTAAAGTAAGCTAAAAATCATTAAGAAAAACTATATCGTTCATGATATGGAGTTGGCGGCCCTAATCATTGCGTTGAAAATCTGGCGGCAATATATATATGTGGAGAAGTGTGAGATATTTACTAATCACAAGAGCCTCAAATATATATTCACACAAAAAGAGCTTAATATGAACCAACAAATATGAATATAACTCGTCATCGATTTTGACTTCTCAATCCACTACCATCTCGGAAAGGCAAACAAGTTGGAAGATTATCTATGTAGAAAGGATCTTGTATCTTTATCAATGATGAGAATTGAAAACAATCAAATATTAATAGATTTTATAAGGATGGAAATTGGAATCATTAGGGGAGGAACATCATCAATTCTTTCTCAAATGACTGTTCAAACATCCCTGATGGTGAAAATAAAGGATATTCAATGAAAGGATGAAGAAATTTCGAAAAGGGTGTCAGATATTTGAAATCTGAAATACCCAGAGTTCGTGGATGAAAAGGATGAAATTTTTGAGATATGGGTCTTGATTATATGTACCATCTGATCTAGAGACAAAAAAGGAACTTTAGAATGATGCACATAGCTCAACCTTCTCTATTCACCAGGGGAACACAAAGATGTATCGAGATCTCTGAGAAAACATTTGGTGGGACAATATGAAAAGGGATATTACTGAATATACATCAAAGTTCCTGATATATTAGAAATTGAGGGTAGTGAGGCAAAATTATATGGGAATGATGAATCCAATACCCAAACCCACATGGATGTGGGAGATCATTACCATAGACATTGTCACAGGACATCCAAGGAAATCCATAGGAAACAATGCTATATGGATCTTTGTGGATCGTATTACAAATACAACTCTCTTTATCATGATTCGAGAAGACTTCTAATTGGATCAAATTTCATTCATTTATATCAAATAATTTGTAGGGCATCATGGATTACCAATATGTATTCTATCCGATCATGATCCGAGATTCATCACGAAGACATAAAAAAGTCTCTAACTTTCTCTAAGAACTTATATGAACTTCAGTATAGACAATAATCCTGAAACTGATGGAAAATCTAAGTGAACTATTCAGACACTAGAATATAAGTCAACATCATGTTTTGTGGACTTCAAAGGAGGATGGGACCAATATCATCCAATAGTTGAATTCTCCTACAATAATAGTTTTTACTCGAACACACCACTGACACCATATGAATCCCTTTATGGGAAAAAATTCATAACACAGGTGTGTTGGGATGTATTCGGTTAGCATAAGCTTCTAGGACTTGAAATAGTCGATGAAATGATAGAGAAAGTGAAAACCATTCAGCAGCATATCAAGGTAGCCCAAAGTCAACAGAAGAGTTATGCAGTAAATTGCCAACGATACCTTGAGTTCAAAGTTGGAGACATGGTATTTCGAGGTATATCACAGAGGAAAAAGGTCATGAGTTCTAGAAAGAATGGAATGTAAAGTCCTAGGTACATCGTCCACTTTATTATTTTTGATCGTGTCGGGGTTGTTTCCTATCAACTAGCACTTCCATCCACCATGGCTAATGTACATGATGTCATTCATGTATCCATCTAAAGGTAGTACGTACCAGAACCTTCATATGTACTATTTTCAGAGGTAGTACAGTTAGAGGATGATCATTCTTATGTGTAGAAACTAGGGAAGATCATAGATCATATAGAAAAAGATCTATGAAATAAGACAATTCCCCTTGTCAAGGTGTTGTGTAAAAACCCACAAGTTTGAAGAAGCAGTGTGGGAATCAGAGGATGTTATGAAGTAGAGTTACCCACATCTATTTTAGTGTGGAAAATAAAATTTTTAGGGAAAATTTTCTTAAGTTGCGAAGATTGTTACAACCCAAACTTCAATGAATGAAAATTATACATAGTCTAAATAAATGTATTATTATGAAAAATGGTTATGTAAAATATATGCACATCCTTGGTTTTATGTTTTTGGATTTCAAAATACCATTAATGATTATTAGCATTTCTAATATAGTTGTTGAATAGTGATCACCTGATTTATATAAATATAGGTCTTAAACAAATCTAATTTACTCAGATGAAGGAAGTGATAACCTCCTCTAGAAGACATTACCTATATGAATCCCATTTGTCAGATCTCGAAAAGGAGGTGGCATCATTGGACTTCTCTCATTACCAATCCCTAGCCGAACTTCAACATGTTAAACTCGAGTGGAACCACCTATGACAAAAGTGGAAGTTGATACATATTACCACTTGAGCATTTATATCTAGGCCACCCTAAGAGTATTTAACCATCACACACAATACCCATCTGTCTTATGCGGGTGTTATAATAGATTATGTAACAATACCTTAGAACTATTATTATGTTCATTAATTTTGTATATAATAAATAATATACATTCCATTTATTATTGTTACATATTGAACAGTTTTAAATAACAAATAGTATTTTAAGTTAATATTTAATTAGGAAATCTATTTTGATGAATTAATGGATTTTTAAATTAAATATTATTTTAATTAAATATTTTTACTAAATTAATTTTTATTAAATATAAAATATCATATATTTTATTATGAATACAATTTTCATTTTTATTATGGTTTCAAAACTATTTTTATCAAAACACATGAATTTTTTATAAATATCAGTTTTTATATTGAATGAAAAAAATTTAAAAAATAAAAAAAAATTAGATAAAATGAATAATAATTTTGGAATCATGACATTGAAATTATCCAATGGTGTATTTTTCATAATTTTCTCACACAGTTGAATTTTTTGGTAAAAAATAAATACCGATTAAATATATAATGTGTTTTATGAGATCATAGTAACCCAATAGTGATTTAATAAAATGATATAAACAATATGATAGGCCAATATATTTTTTAACTTTAAAATAATGTGATTTAAGGTTTTTTTATTTATTTTACAAAGCTTTAGTAGCCCCTCCAAGGCTTATAAAACATTTTATCTTTTTAATTTGATTTCCTTGAGAGTGTGACTCACCTCCAAATAAGAAACCATAGTATTTCTAAAAGTTCTTAAATTGGACTCATAAAATATTGTAATCCACTCCCCTTTAGAAAACACCATGGGCAAAAACCATGTTCTGGTCAGTAGTTCGGGTTAATTTAATGTCTGGTGACCCGAACCTAAATAATAAAAATGCCCACTCCTTTCCAATATAAACCCACCCATGCTCTCACTTCCTCTTCACCAAAAATCTTTTGGAGATTGTAAAGTCTCTGAATTCCTCTGTCTAAATCTTATCAAGGCACCCCAAACTCCCAAGAAGCCAATCTCAAGCCTCTCCCAAGCCTTTGGGATCACATTTCTATGTAAGGGATTCCTTACATTCTCAGTTTATCCAAGTTTCATAATATTTTTATGCCCATTTATTTTCAATTATAAATGTTGGGATATGATTTATCAAATCCACATTACTACCCTATTTATGTTTGAATTATAAGAGACTAATTTCACTCTTATTAATTCCTCCCATGTACACCCATTACTATGTCGGAATTCCGTGAGAAATTTATCTCTCCTCATTTACATTCAACTGATTCTTTTGTATTGTGAATCCATCATCCATTAAATATATTGGGACATGTATCTATATGACACCCTTAATATCCATTTCATGTGGATATAATGTGACACCACGTTCTCTCTCATCAACAATTTTTTTGAATTCTTTGGTCACACTATTATGCAAACGAAATTGCACCACATTTTCCCATGACAAAGTCATTGTTTAGTGAATACCATGCCCATTTCTCTATCAAGGGTATTCAAATTTATCCACATTTAATTATTCATTATAGAGTTTCATGTATGAATTCCATATTGTTTTATCATGGAAAAAATTCTGACAAATCCATCTTTTATGATCCATGTGGCACACTTATGCATCAAATGAAATGATTTACAATGGTTCCCCCAGATAGCGCTCCAATGCATTGGGTAAAGATTGGTATCATGAATCATCATGTGAAATGAGCGTTTACTCATGATAATTCAAGTGAAATGGGGGTTTACAAATTCTCCATGTGCAATGATCCTTGGATCATGCTAATACCATTTTATGTGTTATTGAGACATTTCAATGTTTTGATAATCAAGTTATATCATGCCTTTATATTCATGTCTCTCTTATCCACTATTGGTATGCCTATTGTCTGTCACGTGTTGTATTCTTAATTTTATTACATATTTTCTCCCTTACTGGGATTTATAGCTCACCCTTTTCTTATGCAAGTCCTCATGTTATCCAAATAAATGAAAAGTATGAGGGAATGTAGTGGTCATGTAATGGATGTTTTGAATAAAGATGTTGGGATTCAGGTTTTAAGACAGCAAGTAATGTTCCTAAGCTATAAATACATCGTACCTCTTAATCTTCTATGTCATATCAAGTGAATATTTTATATAATAAATCATGTATAAATGTGTAATAAATTTCATTGTTGTTATAACTAACATTTTATCTTTTAGTTTTAACTTTTACACAATATTTCTTTGTCCAAAATACACAGACCAAGTCATAAAATGAATAGTATATATATTCCCAATAATAGATATTATTTGTTAAAGTGTTCTTAATTTAATTCATTTTATTCGAACATTTTCCTAGAATCTGATGAAATTAATTCATTAACTGGTGTCATCAATATAATAAATTATGAATCTCACCAATTCATTAACATATCTGATCATTTTGAATATACGAGAAGAGAAAAAAAATTGTAACCTTATATTTTATAACTTTTAAACTATAAATGAACAATTACATGCATTGTATAAGAATCTATTTTTACAGGAAGAGAAATATAAATAGTTTGGATACATGGAAAAGTGTTTCTTAAACACAAAAAATTTAATTTCCATAAAAATTATCCAATTTTACTAGTACATGATTTTACTTCTATTTATTTTTTCATTTCCCAATATTGATCTCAGCGTAAAACTAGATGATAATAATTCTACCTATCTATGAAAAAATAATTAATATAATGAGTATATTATTATTTTATTAATTAATTAAAAAAATGTGATCCCACTAAAATAATGACCCGTTAAATTCTTTATACCTATTAGTAGACCATGTTTCACATTCCATCATTATTTTGAGATGTTAATCATATAAATATTCCCTAACTATATATTATAGACAATATATTTCACTCTTATCAAATATAATTCTTGTATATATGTTTCAATAAACTCATTATCGAAATAATAAAATTTATTTACTAAATTATATTAAGATGTTATCTTAACCATTAAAATTTCCAAGATAGAGTAACCAAATAAAATTAAAAGAAAAAGGTAGTGAACAATTATATCCACCTTAATACCATAATTATTAACAAAATATAATTCATTGGAAGATATCCATCCAGATAACCCATACTGAATTATGTAGGTATTAATAATTACCTCTTTGGAAGGAATCACTAAATAATAATTTTTCTTTACTTTCCTAAAAAATTACCAATTTAATGTACATAACCTTCATACTAGCCCATAATATCTCATAGAATTTTTATTATCATATATTGTGATTCTTTTTGAATAAATGATTCTAATTATTTCATTTGAGAATACCTATTTCATTCACCAGATTAATCTTTTAACATTACATTATTGTGAAACACTTTACATAAGCCACAACTTTGTGTTACATTCCAAAAATTAAAGCAAAACTGATTCATATATATCAAATTTTATCTCATGAATATATAACATGAACTCATCATAATATAGTATTAGATTTATATCAGATTGAAAAACTGCACATGATTAAGCCTGAAGAAACATATATTCTACCAAATAGCTTTCTAGAATAAGACACAAACATTTAGGCCAATTTGTGGTAAAATCCCACATCCCTCTCCTCAGGTATACTTTATTCAATAGATAATTTAATTCACAATATATCCAACACTAATATGCACAAAAAATTCAACTACTATTTTCAAAATGATAACTCTAAAAACAAAACATAGTTATGGTTGATGAAATTTTAATATTATGATATAACACTTAGAATATAATGAGAGGATCTATCTTTTTGGACAAATTTATCACCAAAATAAATATGAAAAATATTCATATTTAATAATAAAAAAATTCATAGAATAATATTAAGAGTAAACATTAAATGAATAAAAATTTAAAAATATTTAAATATTAGATAAATGTTTCTGAATAATTAATCAAGAAAACATTATTATTAATAAATAATAAATTTATTTAATAAATATTTAAATACCATAAAATATAATACAAACACATTATAATATTTTAAAAATATTTACCCTTAAAATTATACATTATATGGGGTTTCCAATAAATATAAGATTCATTAAGAGTTATAAACAACATATAATCTAATTTCAACTAAGTAAAAATTTTAAATAATCTAAATTTGAGATAATTAAAATTATTTTTATTTTGATCATATCAATAATAAAATATATTTTGTTGAAATTTCTATAATTTCTCAAATCCTTTATTTAATTTAGTTATTTCAAATTAATAATTATTAATCCTTCATAATAAAATATAAGACATTATACAGTAGCCTTAAATTTTTTAAATATTTAATTTACTGTCGAACTCCCCATTTTACAATGCCAATCAATTATCATTTATAAAAAATTTATAAAAAATAAGTAAAATCATATATAAAATTAAAATAAGGTGAATATCTAACTATTATACTCATGAAGCTTTTCGTCTAAGGAGATAATCTAAAAGATGAAAATTATACCATCCAAGATCTGTATAGGTGGTGTAAAAGGTCCTATGTGTTGTCCAAATCATGAGGTTCTCAAGGTGAAACAATAGAAAATCCACTTTTTGGGTATGCATGGTAGCGAGTAACTATTTAGTGGGTTTGTGAAAAAAAAAATTCAATAATCAACTATGGATAATGAGGGTTGACAAAGCATTACATGTCCTATTTAAATTCTAATATGTGACTCACTAAATATGTGAGAACTGTTCATTTTAATGTGAGCTAATTTTTTCCCACACTATTTTGTCTCACAAAATAGTTTCATAGTGTATTCTTCACATGAAAGTACATTCTTCTACAGTATACGATAAAGATCAATTCATCACAATAAATTGTTAATCAATCTAATGTAGATTTAGTGACACACATTTCATTAACACTAACCATAATATATGGATTTAAAAAAATGATATGTTTTTTTCATGGAGAAGATGTAAGAAACATTATCTCTAATCAAATGCTACTCTAACACTCCATATTACATTAATATCCTAATGTAACATCATGATGAAAATTCATATTAAAAATCATAAAAACAATCGATTCAATGATATTGTGAAAAATATGTTATCAAATAAGCATGTCCTTAGGGACTCCATTGATATTATATTAAATATTAATGTATATTTTAATGAGTTGGATTGATTATATATTTCCTAAAATAAATAATTCATAAAATTATTAAGAATAACTGATTAATTCATCAAATCATATGTCTCAAAACCCACTGATGGATTATAGAGGATAATCTCTTGATCATTTATAGCGGGAAAACCCATAAAATATCCTCATTTAAATTAAAGAATCATCAAGATTGGAATTTATGAATAAAAAAACATTAATTTTAGTTCCCATATCCACTATCACGATTTATAATTTTTTATAATGGCCACTAAATATAAAAACAAATCATCCTTTATTTGAAGATATTATATAATATTTTATAACCTTGAAATATTTTGGGGGTTTCTTGATTATTAAAGGGCTGTTATCCACTCCACTACAATCAAAAAACTATTATCATGGATGAAGATGGGTATTTCTAAGATCATGTTCATCCAATAAACCAAAAAAATGTATATTTTCCCATTCATATTTCAAACCAACACTCTTTATTTTATTAATAAAACTGGTTATAAAAACTGGTTACAGTTCCTTGTCATGGAATTGGTTACATATTATTGTAGTTTCATTCATTTAATTAGTTTCATTAATAATCTATTGAATATTTATTTAATTCACAATGAATTATACTAAAAGAAATAAGTTGGATGTGATGGTGTCGTTAATTTAGTTAAAATATCAAAAATAATTATGCACTAAAGTTTTGGTAGAATCAAATGCACTTCAAATAACATTGTCTCAAATTTATTATTAGGATTTATGTTAAGGATATGTTAGAACTAAGTTTACATTAGGTTATATTCATCATATTCATATTATTTTAATTCCCTAAAAATACATTTCATATTATTCCATTGTCACTTTTTATTTTAGAAAATTCATCGATATTTCAAACGGTTTATCACTATGACATGATAGGTTCATTAGTTCCTACCATATGATTTAGAATAAATTTTGTAATATTCATATGATTTAATAAATATTGTGTCATCATTTGATAATTAAATTGATGAAAAATCCTTAAAATAAACATGTTATATTATAGTAAAATAATCATACATAAAATTATAAAATGAAAGAAAATGTTCATTATGTATTCAAAATTATTATTTTCTTGAAAACTGAAATAGAATCACTTCCATATGAATATATGGAAGAAATAGTTTGAAGGTGATAGAAATTTGAAGATGTTGTGTTACTCTTCATTACAAAATTTAAAATTATTACTCAAATAAATCCTTGATTATAAAGAAGTACAATGGGATGATAATTGAATATAATTAAAATCTATGAAATAAAAGGTTCCATGTCATAAAAAGAAGTTCCACTCCATAACACTACATTATGACATTCAGACACAAAATAAATTAAGAATATTGTAATTTTGGAGAAGATAAATTATATTTTTGAATATAAAATGAAAAAATTAAAACCCCATGTTTCCTATGATTTTGAAATAAGATATATTCAACAATAATTTAAATAGGAATAATTACTGTGATTAAAAAAATTAAGAAATATCACTACCACAACTCATAGAATATTTCTATATGAAATATATGTAAATTTATTCCTGTGGTACACTATATAATATTTGTGATAGTGAAACATGATAATTTAGTGAATAAATTATATATTAAATTCATGTGGATGAAAGGTATGTAATAAATATGGTGTAAGTGGTTAATATTGATTATTGGATGTAGGAATGAGATCATATCCACTCATTTAATATGACATAATCTTTCACTAATGATTATTCTTCAATGAAATTTTTTTATAATTATGTATCATTTATTATAACATTAATGTTGGTTTTGTTTCATAATTTTTAAAATATAATGGTCATATTTTAAAGAACCAAATATTTTCGTACATGGACATTACATTACTTTTGCGGAATATCTAATACATAACAAAAACAGACACACAAGGACCGTAGTAGTTTAGTGACTTTGGAAACATGGAATATAAACTTCTAATCATGTTGAAAGATCATCATCATCTCCAAAACGATCCTACCCTTTTTGTTTCCTTACCTAAAACCATTCTTTTATTCTTAGGGGAATAGAAAACATAAAAAGGGTGAGCTCAAATGCTCAGTAAGGGTAATCAAGGAGAAAATAAAACAAACCATATACATTTGAACTTAAAAACATGAACATAAAATTTAAACATCAAAATTTTGAGCAATGACATAAAACATGGCAGTACGTAAGGCATAGATCATAATGGATCATCAATCATGATAAAATATCATATGAATAAATCATGTAATTGTGGCATACATTAAGCACATGTGAGGATTTCCATAGTATCCAAGGCATTACTGCAATGACTATCTTAGTGGACAAAGTCCCTTTCTGAATGGAGTTCACTCCTTGTTTCAGTCCTGTAACACTGAACCAGATTAACTTACTTTTCCAGCCATGTCTATCTCATGAGATATAAATCTTTACCCAATGAATTAGAGGGAGATATAGGTCCCACCCATCTCATAATGAAATCATTCTTACTTGTGCCACAAAATCATAAATCATAGCATAACCCATGTAATAAATTGGGATTCTTAAACATCATTCCATCATAACAAAATCCATATAAAACAAATGGATATCATTTCATCATAAGATGAATCATACTATGTAAATAATTGAGACATTATACTTGAAACGTACACATATTAATTAATGTCATCTTAGATGGAAAATTCTTTTGATAAAACACTTGAAATGAATTCTTGAGGAAAATATCCTTTCTTCCGCAAAATAATTTTCTTTTCTGAAATTGTCATTCAATTTTAAAAGAATTTTTTTTTTGAAAATAATCATAAAATCTTGTAGAGGAAGCTGCATGAAAATGAGGCGTTATGAAACCATAAAAATCCGTTCACGCCGTATAAGTTACAAAAAACTTTCTCCTCGTACATTTGCCGGAAATGTCAAAAAGTACATCGTAGAAGAAAGATTCCTTCCGTACCTTGTGGTAAAAGTAAAAAAGGGGTAAAACTGACTTTAAAAATACAAGTAAGAATATTAAACATTTTATGAAAGAATTTTTAGAAAACATGGACATGGATGATAAACATAACCCCAGTAAATACTTACGAATAAACATTCTCGGATAAGAAATGTGATTGGAATAATTATTATTTACCTTACGTCTGATATGCTTCATATGTATCCAAAACTCCTGTATAATGATTTAAATAATGTCATTGAATTATTCCAGAATCATATTCATTATTATGATATCAAATATGTTTCACTTATGACTTTATATTACACATTCTTTTGTAAATCAATGTTAAAGTAACGTTCTGGGTAAAATCTTTTCATTTGTCGTTCGTGTTTTAACTTGTAATTATTCATATGATTAATTAGATCATGGTTACTTAAATCCAGAATGTAAAACATGATTTATATATAATATATATTCAGAATATACATATATATAATAGATCGATAAATGGAAAGAAATACACCATTCATGGAGATGTTAGGCCGTACGTACGCATGAACGCTATTTTCGTTTTCTTATTAAATTGAATGGAATTAAGTAGTTGAAATACATATATATATATATATAAATAAATCCACTATCATTATTATGTCACATATTTCATTATTACTTATTATATATAATTTATAATCATTCATGAATGGTTAATCATTGAGAATGAATCGCATTGCGTCATGGAGACGGTAGTCCGTACGTACACACGAGAAATTATATCATTCCCATGATCGTGTAATTGTATTTAATGGTATATATAATATTTCAGAATCAATATACCTTTACAATAATCATATATAGTCATTATTTACACCATTATACCCATCCAAGTAAGGTGGTGGTGGAAAATAGATTACACCACGACGTGGAGACGGTATTCCGTACGTACGCACGCGCGGTGATTTTTTTTTCCGTATGATGGATAGATGGTGAAATAGGGTTGTTTTATACTTATAATAACATATCAGTATATGAGTGATACTGATGTTATTATTTATAATGAAACAATTAAATAAGAAGAAGTAGAAGAAGAAATATGCTTGAAAGAATCGGTAACGGATATTACCTCTTCATTGAAGAGCCTCTTTGAGACCTCTTCATAGGGCACTAAAATTGGTATTTGAAGAAGACAAGGACCTCTAGGATGTTTCTATGGAAGTGGAAAAGATAATTTGTCAGGGGTTTTCCGATCTTGAAAGCTCAAATTGGTGTGAGGAAGAGAGGGAGGAGGTGCCCCTTTATAAGGGAGGAGAGGGGAAATTTTGGAAAAACTCAAAATATTATTTTATTATAAAGTCATATTCGGTTTTTAATTGCTCCAAATTGATTTATTTCAAAGATAAGGTGGGTATGGGTCTAAATCCTCTAATCCAATATAATTTAGACAAGTTTAGGGTTCTATTTTAACCATATAATTTAGATTTAACTTTAAGTTACAAAATTTTACTTCTATCATGTCTTTTTTTCTTACACTATAAGGTTAATAAACATAACATATCAAGCCAAAAGAAACCCAAGTTGTTTATTATTAATATATATAACCTTATCTATGTCATTTGGCCGAACCTTAGATTTTTAAGAATAAAATAACAATTAATAATATAATATTAGTTTTAAAAACTATTTTATGTCAATTTTGACACTATTTGGTAATTGATTTTTGTGAAAATCATAATAGAAATATTAGTTTGAAAAAAGTTACTTCACTACATACTAACATGTCATATTAACATAGAAAATTATTTTAATTCATAAAAAGTCTCAAATTACATTTATTTGGGTATTTATAACATCAATTATGTCAATATTTCATTAATAAGATAATTACAGCATCATCATTGTGTTATAAATGAATTAAATTATTTAATGTCTAAAAATTACAAGTAAAATATAATTTTGTAGGAAATATATTTATACTTATAATGAGTATTTATAGTCATATTTATCTTATGTATAACGCTATATTAAAAATTATTACTTATTAAACTTTGATTTTAACTATTTTAACCCATCTTTAAATAAATTAATAATAAATGTCCTAATCCAATCCAAGTGGCCCTAAATGGTCATATTTTATTCCTAAGGTTGTTTTTGGTCGAATTACACTTATCCAATAGAATTAGGACCTGTGTTAGGGTAATAATAATATCATTTTAACCCTTAATTAACCTATTTACTTTTAACCGTGGTAAAAAAAGTAAAAAGTTACTATTCACCAAAAAATATTCATCTCTTTGAACCACATTTTACATATTAACATCAATCATATCTCTCGGATTTTTAAATTTCATTCACTAAAGCGGTAAAATTATGTTTTATGTGAATTTGCAAATTCTCCTAGGAGGTGGGTAAAAGACGGTGAAAAGTTCAATAAAATTTTTATATATCTAAAATTATTATAAAATGACTCCAATGAATTAATTTGAA
The DNA here is from genome assembly GCA_963277665.1 of Viscum album. Taxonomy (NCBI): domain Eukaryota; kingdom Viridiplantae; phylum Streptophyta; class Magnoliopsida; order Santalales; family Viscaceae; genus Viscum; species Viscum album. The sequence goes on from OY728147.1 coordinate 1,565,745,614, forward strand.
CATATATAGGTATTATATATCAATTTTGACCTACAATTAAATTAAATAAAATAATTAATTATTTAAATAAAAAGTCGATTTTTAAATAGTAACCCAGTGTTTTCACAATTCATCAAAAATTGAATGTTTTTTGAAAAATACCAAAATTTTACCCTAGGCTAATTTGGATATTCTGAATCCAAAAATGAAGTTAATTTTGAAAGATAAAATTCATAAAATTTCAAAAAGTGGGTATTAATATTCATAATGTCTAGTTCTAATAATATTTAAATAATATATCGTTGTTTAGTAAAACCCAGTATTGCGTACAACACACGCTATCGAGGAAGGTCTCGATTGCGTGTAATGCTAGCCAAGTCAGGGTTGTGTGTTGTGAAAGACTCTTTTGTTGTTTCTTTATAAAATAATGCAACCATTTTTCATTTATACATTGAATATTTATATATATACTCAACTTTCCATAGAATGACTATTATCAAACGAACATTAAATTGTGTGTAACACAATATAAGAATAGTGTTGTGTATACTACAAGCTAATATGGTGTTACGTATAGCACAATATAATCTTGTTTTAGCATAAAACACATGACCTCATATAAATTAAAAAGAATAATTATCATAAAATATTAGTTTGTTACATTCTACCCCCTTAAAATGAATTTCTCCCTCGAAATTTGTCGGGGTTATACATGGTTTTCTACTTGAAAGTTTCTTTAATTGAAACCCACATCGTAAAATGAAATACCAAAACATAACATTAAAAAAAATAAAGTATAAAATTAAATGGTTACCCAAATTAACTCATCACTGGGTTTCCTCATGGGAGAACATAGGTGATAATATAGATATGGAAGAGAAATCTAAACATCACGTTCTGATGGAGAGTGGTAGAGAACAGGGCTATGAATAATCCAACAATCACAAATCCATATATTTGTGATGATATAAGGTACCATCTGATTCATCGGATATAAGTGCACTATGACAACATTTTTGGTTTTAAGGATCATTTCTCAAATGTTGAATAATTTTCGAATCAAAAGAAATACATACTTGATTTTGGTACAATATCACTGTTGATCGTGCCTTGAACAATTTCCACTTCATCTCTTAAATAAATGAAGTTTAATTTGTCATTCATAAAGTGTTAGCAGATCATGTGGTAGAATGACGGGTCATTCCATCTGTCTCAAACAAAAGGTTAGCAAAAGTTATTAAATATACATAATTAGATTAATCGTATATGGTTCCTAAAATGGAATTATACTTCATATCTCATACCACTTAAAACTTAAAACTACTTTATACTAACCAGGGACATCCTGTAGACTAGTGGTAGGCAATAAAGTCCTTTGACACATTGGTTGTGGGTTCGATTCCCACAGCCTTGACCGGCGCGATGGGCTGTCGCTCGTCCTGCATGTTGTTCTTTTTCTAAAACTATATTACTATAACATCCCATCAATAATATCAAAAAAGTTCTATCCATAATCAATACTAACATATTTCCAACATATTCCGTTCCAATCATTAGGCTTATCCATAATATTACAGTCGATTCTCATATTATAGTGAAGATAATTACAAGAGATTTCATATAACAAGCATGTTAATACCATCGTTGATGCCCATATATCATAGGATTTGTCTTGTTGGTCACATTCCAAACATTCGAAGGCCTTAATCATGTATTCTCTTGAAAAATAAATACCAATTGAATTTTAGTGAAAACATGAGTGCTGTCAAAAGATAAATCTTTCCACATTCCAAAACACCAAAATTCTATATACTCAAACAATGATATAACTATTTACTTATATCATTCATGAGCTCATGAATACTGTCAAACATTTCATTTTCTCATTATCTCTTCATTATGTGCATATCATCTTCTTTCCAAAAATATCTCAATCACTTTCCATGGTTACCGGTACCATAAAATTATTGAAAACCACAATAGACAAATACATAAATATTCTTATATTCCATGATACTGTATACAACATTATTTTGGAATCCCATTACATAAACACTTAATCATTACACAACATCACAAATAGTCATCGCATGAGAATTCCCTTTATCCTTATCCTTAAGAGGCTGCTCAAGTTGATCATCATTAACCCGTGGATTAGGGCATTTATTATCCTAATGCCCCATTTCCTTGCACTTGAAGCAGTGAGGTGTTGGTGGTGCATTCTCTGCAGTCATTTCTTTATTCACATCATTAGCCACCCATTTTCCATTACTTCGACACTCATCTGCTTGATGACCTTCTATTCTACACATAGAACATTTTCTAGTCTCTATAAGACAATCTCCACAATGCTTCTTTCAACACTTTGAGCATAAGGAAACATTCATATTCTTTTCACCATTATTCTGAGATTTCTCCTTGAACTCCATCTTTCATTTCATGTCAAAACCATGAGATGGATATGTTACACCAACTTCCAGTTCTACTTTGATAACACAACATACAATTTCTTCATAGCTACTGATGTTTCTTATAGATAATGCCCTTCGAAGACTTGGTTTTAAGCCACTGAAAAACCGATCATCTTTACTTTCAGGTTGGATAATAATGCCAGATGCATACCTTGCAAGTCTTGTAAAATTTGCTTCGTATATACCAACTAATTCATCATCCTTTTGCTTAAGCTCAAGAAACTCCTTTTCCATCTTTCTTCAAAGAATAAGAGGGATGTACTTAATGAAAAGTAAGTTCATGAACTCATCCCATTCCATGGACTCAATTACATCTCTTGGCCTCGTATTCTTGATAATATTCCATCATTGATCATCTTCACCTTCCAAACGATATACTACTAACATGAATTTATCATGTTCAGAACATAGAAAAACTGAAAATATCATTTCAGTAGTACTGATCCATTTTTCAGCCACTAAGGGATCAGAAGACCCACTGAATGGAGGTGGACGCTGCCTCATGAATGATTCAACAGAATGTTTCTCCTTTCTCTGTTCATTTTGAAGTCCAGAATGATTCATAGATTGTGTAAGTATAGAAATAAGATTGTGCACTCCATCTCCCATGACTTTGTTTTGGTCAGGAGGACAATCATTGCATTGTCCATTACATTGATCAACATGGTTCTTTCGTGTTCCAGCCATCGTCTAAAACCCAAAAATAATAGTTTGAGAGGAAAATACCATGCTAGGGAAAACAACATAGTAAAGGGGGATTATCCTCAATATCTAACATCTTATGTTAAATTCTAAGATCATTACCATAGTTCTAGGACTATATCCTATATGTATACATATCCTTATGGACATCCCTACACATACCTTAGACATATCTCTAGGGATCTCACTAATGTTTTCGCATCCTAGTTTCCAAAGGTTGAATAAATATTTCCTCTAATACAAACTATAATGGTATAGAATTACTTCCAGTGGACTATAATTGATAACCATCAGGGCACTCCATGGGCGGCTACACCCCCTGGGCGGGACACACCACCATCCCTAGTGGTAGCCATTTCCTCATGAAGCCCTTGGGCAGAGAGTCATGCTTCGTCCAACGCTCACATGTGAGACTTCCCAAGGATAAGATACATTAATACCTCCTATGCCTCTGATACCAACTGTAAAGTCCCAAATCTTGATGTACATGGACATTACATTATTTTTGTAGTGTAACACCCCAAGCTTTCACGATACACTTCTCTTTCAATAATGCAGTGGCGTGTGTTGTACGCAACATCAAGTTCTAACACACACCACAACCAATCAAAGTAGCCATTATGAATAGTAATACCTAATTTTTAAAATTTTATCTTTCCAAATGGACTTCGTTTTTAGATTCGGAATATCAAAATTAGCCTATGTTGGATTTTTTTTATTTCTCTGAGAACTTCCAATTTTTTATGAATAGTGAAAAATACTTAAAAACAACTTTTTTAATCAAAATAATTTATAGTGATAAATTATATTATTGAGTGGTTTTAAAGTATAATTAGAATATATTTTTACCATTTTATCCAATGGTGGCCATTATAATTAATTTCACTTTAAAATTGTACATAAACAATTGTCAGTCTTTTGATATATATTGTTTCTTATAAACATGCTATTTGTTGTGACGGTGGGAGTTAATTATAAAATTAATTAATGCAACTTATAGGTTTGTAATTTTTTAAAATAGATATCATTTTTGAATTCATAATATCAATTATAGCTTTGGGTGAAATTTTGGCATTGTTTTGAAAAACTTCAATTTTTGATGAATAGTGAAACCACTAAGTGGTAGTTAAAAAACTGATTTTTCATTTAAATAAAACATTACCACTTCTGTGATTTGATTTTAGAAAATCAGATATACATGGTTGTCCTTAGGAAGTGAAATTTGGTTCAATGGGATTAAAATAATTTTTTGGTGAATAGTAACTTTTAAGTTATATTGATCGCGATTAAAGGTAAATAGTCAAATTTAAGGTAAAAATGATATTATAAAAATATGAAAATACCTTTACACTTGTCCTAACCCTATATTATGATTCATGGTTGACCAATAAAATCCATGGGTCAACTTGGGGACCCCATGGAGCCACTTTGGTAGGAAAATGACATTAAAAAACTTTTTATTTAATGTTAAAATAAAAATGTCACAAACATGAGTTGTTTTACTAAAACAATTTTTAAATGGGGTTATACAAGTCATATTTTTGACTATTAATATTCATTAGAAAGATAAAAAGCTTTACTAAATCATGATATTTTTTTTATAATTTTTAGACAATAAATAAATTAAATTTTTTATGACACTATAATGATGAAGTGATTACCTCATTAATTTACGATTCAAATAAAATGAAATGATAATGATAAATCCAAGGCTTACACTTGTCGAAAACCTATTGTATGAGTATATTTAGAACCCTTATCACCTTATCCTCGAAATATATCATTGTGGGACCTTTATAATCCGAAAATCATTTCATAATAAAATAACATTTCAATCTTTCCAAGAGTGCCCCTCCTCTCCTCTTATAAAAGGCCCCAACCACTACCACCTTACTCACACTTTCAAGCCATTTGGATCGTCCAACATCTGCAGAAATACTCTCCCAACTTCCCTCCCTTTCTCCTAGATGCCTCACTCTTGGAAGAAGTCTTCCCAAGGAAGCCTTTGGCTCAAATCAAAAAGAGTTACCCGATTTTAAGGTAATGTCTTCTCTTATGTTATTTTGTATTATTTTACTTTTTAAACCCCCTAAAATATTTTTAATCATTTATTTTGTAAAAAAACAAGTATCTTTAATATACTAGGATGTTTTTATGAGAAGTATTTGATTTAAACATACACACACCTTCCTCAAATGGTTAATGAACATACTGTTTCTGTGGTTGGTGAATTTCTACCTCACGAAACGATGATTGTTCAATCTTCTTTTAACACCACTCTTGGTGGCCATTATGATTACACTATTTTTATATATGATATATATTATTTTTTTTTCCATAATATTCTGTATTTTTCATTTATGGAATACCATTATGATTTCCATTATTGGTAAACACGATATTTTCATTTTAGGAAGTGCGGACTACCGGCCACTCAAAGTTATTTGAATCGTTAATGCCATATGTGGGATGTATAAAGGATGGAGTAAATGGTATTATAAATTATATTATACTGTAATTATTGTAAACCTTTATATAATTATAATTTCATTTCATTAAATACTAAATAGAAATGAAAGTAGTGTTCATGCGTACGTACGGCTTACCGTCTCCATGAACGGTGCATTTCATTTCTTACGTCTAAATGTTATGTAATATTATAAATTCATGTATATAATGGATATATATGATATATATGATATCTAAATCATGAATATAATTCTGGATATAATGGATATTTCACCACATGAACGACTTGTAATTATAAGATGTTTATTTTTGACTCAAGTACCAAAGATCGACAAAATGACCGTTATTAACTTAAATAATTACATAATGTTCATAACATGGTAATAAGTGATATAAAAGGAATAAGGAACATGAAAAAGGGTCTTAAGCAAATAGAAATTAACTCTAGTTTATTAATCAGGAAGTTAATGAACGATCGATTCAAGTCGGACATGAGGTAAGGGAACTTCATAACCCAATTTCCGTTCTTTGGGTTAATCTCCTACTTTCAAATTATGTCATGATATTATTATGTCCTTTCTTGTATTTGTACTGTATTTATTTGTACTTATAGTGAATACACATAATAGATCTATTTTATTTAAAAAAATGATCTTTGTAAAGGACTTTGTCTCAATCTCCTTTCACTGAGACATATTTTATTTTATATAAAACTTTTTTTATACGGTGTATAAACCCCTTTGACTTTTAATTTTTTTTTCAACATGAATCTTTTTACACGAAGCATTTTACTAAACTATAAAACGAAATGTTTTTATGTCCTACCTATATGGATACAACGACTTCTCTGCCACTGTGACCATTATTTTAGTTTCGGCTTCCTCTACATGCCATAACTTTTTTTTAATGAACAATAAATACAAAGTTTTAGTTTTCATTTATTTTGGTATTGAAAATGGTTTTGAAAGTGTTTTTATTATATAAATGTGTTGTATTGATATCTTGTGATTGAGATGTGGAAATGTTATGTTTCATTTATGCATGTTTTATGTGATATGATTATGTTATGATTTATGATATGTATAAACCTGTTCATATGAGGAATGCATTGGACTTAATAAGTGACGGGTGGAGCCCGCTATAGCTCCTCGATACATCGGCAGGTCTCATGAGTCAAACTAGTGTCTTGGAACGAGGCCTTGACAAAATATTATTTTTGGTCTTGGCACGAGGCCTTGGCTACGTGGTTATGATAGTCTAGCATTATGCATTCCATCATTAATAAAGTGGTTATTGATATTGCATGTGATTATTCGACCAGTAGAATATCCATGTGAATAAGTAAATGGAATTATCTCATTTTACGTTTGCCATATTATGTTGAAATTCAAGTTTAAAAGGCTATTGTTTTAGTTATACATTTAATTAAACATTTTTGTTTATTTATAAAAGCTTTTGCTATATTTTTATCCTTACCGAGAATCTGATCTCACCCCTTTCAATGTTTTAATTTTCCCAAGATTGGAAGAAATATTTTAGGATTGAACTACAGGGATAGTCTGAAGGGGATAGAAGTGTGGACTATGGAGACTTTTTTATTGTGATTTTCACTTTATGATGTAATGTAACATTTATGAATGTATCTAGTGTTTCCAAGGCAACTAAACTAATCGTTCTTTCGAGACTTGATCTTTTGTGATCATGCCAATGTTATGAAATAAAGCACCGACTCTGGGTAGCTGTGGTCGGGGTGTTACAGTTGGTATCAGAGCCAGTTTAGTAATAACCTTGGAAGCTAGATTTATATAAACTCTGATTAGACACATAGCCCAAAGATAGACTTTGAGGATTAGTATAGAGGAACTTCCTAGAATTTTTGTATTATTGCGATTTTATGATTTCTTTCGAGCAATACATCTCTGTCTAGATATGATTATTTAGTGGCGGCACTAGTATAGATGTACCTATGGGTAAAACACGAAAATAGCGCTTTGTGCTAGACTCAAACGAGAACTGGTGCATGAAAATGGGCCTTGCTGCACTATTGGTTACGACACTCCCGGGGGATATGCTTTGGATAATTTTCATTTTCTTGAAAAACCATTATGAAGGGTTTTTGAGTATATACTTCCTCAAAGAAAAAATTTCTTTTTATGATTATTGATTATATCCATAAATAGTTCAATTTATGTTAAGTGTCTTACAAGTATGGAATTATGTATTTTGATTCATAAACTTATATAAATTATGCCATTTTTTAGAAATGTTGCCTAGTGGGAGGAATGGAAACCGTAAAAATGCAAGCACTCCATGTAGGGATTTCCCTCCTGCTCAAGAGAATTATTGTGGAGCTGGATATAAAATTGGTGCTGATCAAATTATCACCATACTGGGACAACTCACTCAGGTTATGAATAATAACATTACATGTATGGAGCACCCTGATCTGCAACATGGATGATCAATGTTAGACTGCTCCATGAGGCAACAACCGCCAACATTCAATGGAATTACAAATCCCTTAGTAGCTGAGCAAAGGATAAATTCCTTAGAAAAAATATTACATGCATTGGGGAGTAGTGAAATGGAAGAGGTTATCATGGTAGTTTACTGCCTTACTGGACATGCTGATCAATGGTGGTATTTTATTCAAAATACAAAGGAAGATGAAGAAGTATCAAGTATGGAATGGTGGGAGTTTAAGGAAATTTTCTTAGAAAAATACTTTCCCCGTGACCATCGAGCAGATATGGAAAGGAAGTTTCTGAGTCTAAGACAAAAGGAGTATGAGAATGTCGCAATGTATGAGGCCAACATTAAAAGGTTAGCGATGTATGCTACAGATTATATACGTAACCCAAGAGGTAAGATTGATCATTTCATTGATGGGTTAAAACCATTTCTCCGTCGAGCTTTAGTATCACAATCCTTCTAATCGTACGAAGATATTGTCTCGTGTGCTATCAAGACAGAAAAGGAATTCTCTATGTCTTATGACAACAAATTAAATTAGGAGAAGAACATAACGGTGGAACAAGAGACAGATAAAGGGAAAAAGAGAAAGATGGATTTTCCATTATCCGATAATTGTGGGATTAACCACCCTGGTACATGCCTAAAAGGAATCGGAGTTTGTTATAAATGTGGAGAAAAAGGACACCAGGATCGTGATTTCAAGGGAAAGAAAGAGGCTATCAATGTTGAATGCTACAATTGGAGGGAAATGGGGCATTATGCAAATGAATTTCCTAAGCATCAGGGAAACTTACCTCAGAAAAGGCCAAGGGATCAAGGACAATCTTATGTTGTTACTATAGTTAAAGTGGAATAATTAATGTATTGGTGCTTTTGGAATCAAGGATTATATTCTAGTTATAAGGATAATGTGATATATATATATATAAGGATTGTACTGCAGTACTGGTTGTTTTCATTAAGGATTTAATATGATAAAAGTAATTATATTTTTAGTATGTGACAATAAGTGAAACTTTACTTTGTTTGGGTAATCTGATGTTACAATTGATTTTGGAATTTAGAATCCTTTTAGAGAAAGTCTGGATAGAGGTATTTTGGATAATTATAAAGGTTGGAATGAATTAATTTAAACTTTGGATAGTATTGTTTATGTTTAAAACATTTCTAAAGATTTTTTTTGGGATATTATAATACTATACTTTTAGGAAAGGGACAACCTGTAGGTCAGGGGATAACCCATCGCATCAGACAAAGCTGTAGGAATCGAACCCACAACCATAGTGCGACAGGCCTTTATTACATTACAGTATCCTACAGGAAGTCCCTGGTTATTATAAAATAGTTTTCCTAATCTAAATGGTATGTGGTAAAATTTTTAACCTTATACAATTAGGATAAATAGAATATTTTTTAGTTCTGTTTCCACTTGGAGTGAATGATGGGTTCGTGGTAAAAATTTATTAAAGAATGAAAGCCTACATGACAAGTAAGTATATTTCCTTACATTTTTAGTAAATCTCTTAAAAAAATTCCTCAACTTTATGAAAGGTAACTTAAAACAAAAACGTTGTTGGTTAACTTTTCCTACTAGGGATTCAATGACAATTTAACCCATCACAAGTTTTTGATTTTCATGTGGTTAACATTCTCCCAATCATGTTTTCTACAACTCTCCATCAGACCTTGATGTTTTGTTTTTCCTCTATATCCATATTTTCATATAATCCTAGTATGGGCTCTCTCGGGTAACCTTTGTACCTCTCTTTCTTTCTTTTAATGTTATATTTTTGTTAACCCTATTTCTGATGTGGGTTTTCCACAAAGGTATTTTCTATTTTCAACATTTTAATTTCGAAGAACATTTTCAAATTGAGAGGATGCAATTTAATGAAGTAGGGGATAATGTAACACCCCATGCTTTCACGATACACTTCTCTTTCAATAATGCAGTAGCGTGTGTTGTACGCAACTTCGAGTTCTAACACACACCACAACCAATCAATGTAGCCGTTATGAATATTAATTCCAAATTTTTTAAATTTTATCTTTCCAAATGGACATCGTTTTTAGATTCAAAATATTGAAATTAGCCTATGTTGAATTTTTAGTGTTTTTCTGAGATCTTCCAATTTTTTATGAATAGTGAAAAATACTTAAAAACAAGTTTTTTAATCAAAATAATATATAGTGATAAACTATACTATTTAGTGGTTTTAAAGTATAATTAGAATATATTTTTACCATTTTATCCAATTGTGGTCATTAGAATTAATTTCACTTTGAAATTGGACATAAACAATTGTCAATATTTTGATATATATTGTTTCTTAAAAACACGGTATTTGTTGTGACAGCGGGAGTTAATTATAAAATTAATTAATGCAACTTATATGTTTTGATTTTTTTAAAATAGACATCATTTTTGAATTCGGAATATCAATTATATCTTAGGGTGAAATTTGGGCATTGTTCTGAAGAACTTAAATATTTGATGAATAGTGAAACCACTAAGTGGTAGTTAAAAAACTGATTTTTGTTTAAATAAAACATTACCACTTCTGTGATTTTATTTTCAAAAATCCAATATACATGGTTTTCATTAAGAAGTGAAATGTGGTTTAATGGGATTAAAATATTTTTTTGGTGAATAGTAACTTTTATGTTTAATTATTCGTGATTAAAGGTAATTAGTGAAATTTAAGTTACGAATGATATTATAAAAATAAGAAAATCCTTTACACTTGTATTACCCCTATTAGATGAGTCATGGACGACCAAGAAAATCCATGGGTCAACTTGGGGACCCCATGGAGCCACTTTGGTAGGAAAATGACATTAAAAAACTATTTATTTAATGTTAAAATAAAAATGTCACAAACATGAGTTGCTTTACTAAATAAATTTTTACATGGGGTTATACAAGTAATATGTTTTACTATAAATATTCAATAGAAAGATTAAAATATTTCATACATCATGATAATTTTTCTATAATTTTTGACATTAAATAAATTAAATTTTTTATGACACCATAATGATGCAACGATTACCTCATTAATTAATGATTTAAATAAAATGAAAAGATAATGTAAACTCCAAGGGGTACATTTGTCAAAAACCTATTGTATAAGTATATTAAGAACCCTTATCACCTTATCCTCGAAATATATCATTGTGGGACCTTTAGAATCCGAAAAGCATTTCATAATAAAGTAACATTTCAATCATTCCAAGAGTGCCCCTCCTCTCCTCTTATAAAAGGCCCCCACCACTACCACCTTACTCACACTTTAAATACATTTGGCTCGGCCAAAATCTACCCAAATACTCTCCCAACTTCCCTCTGTTACTCATAGAAGCCTCATATCGGGATTAAGTCTTCCCAAGAAAGCCTTTGGATAAAATCGAAAAGAGTTACCCGATTTTAAGGTAATGTATTCTCTTATGTTATTTTGTTTTATTTTACTTCATAAACCCCCTAAAATCTTTTTAATACTTTCTTTTGAAACAACACAAGTATATTTAATATACTATTATGTTTTTATGAGAGGTATTTTATTTACACTTACACACACCTTCGTCAAATTGTTAAAAACATACTGCTTCTGTGGTTGGTGAATTTCTGCCTCACGAAACGATGATTGTTCAATATTCTTTTAACACCTCTCATGGAGGCCATTATAATGAAACTATTTTTATATATGATATATATTATGTTTCTATTTTCCTTATTATTCTTTATTTTTCATTTATGGCATACTTTTATGATTCCCATTATGGGTAAACACGATATTTTTATTTTAGGAAGTGCGGACTACCGCCCCCTCAAAGTGATTTGAATCATTAATGCCAAATGTGGGATGTATAAAGTATGGAGGAAATGGTATTATACATTATATTGTACTTTAATTATAGTATACCTTTATATAATTATAATTTCATTCCATTGAATACGAAAAAGAAATGAACGTACCGTTCATGTGTACGTACGACTTACCGTCTCCATGAATAGTGAATTTCATTTCTTACCTCTAAATATTATGTAATATTATTAATGAATGTATATAATGGATATATATGATATATATAATATCTACATCATGAATATAATTCTAGATATAATGGATATTTCACCACATGAACGACTTGTAATTATATGAAGTTTATTTTTGACTCAAGTTCCAAAGATCGACAAAATGACCGTTATTAACTTAAATAATTAAATAATGTTCATAACATGGTAATAAGTGATATAAAAGGAATAATTAACATGAAAAAGGTTCTTAAGAAAATAGAAATTAACTCTATTTTATTATTCATGAGGTTAAATAACGATCGACTCAAGTCAGACACGAGGTAAGGGAACTTCTTAACCCAATTTCCATTCTTTGGGTTAATCTCCTACTTTCAAATTATGTCATGATATTATTATGTCCTATCTTGTATTTGTACATTATTTATGTGTACATATAGTGAATATACATAATAGATCTATTTTATTTAAAATAAATGATCATTGTAAAGGACTTTGTCACAATCTCCTTTCATTGAGGAATATTTTGTTTTATACACAACTTTCTTTTATACGGTGTATAAACCCCTTTGACTTTTATGTTTTTTTTTCAAATGGAATATTTTTATACGAAGAATTTTACTAAACGACAAAAAGGAATGTTTTTTTTGTCATACGTATGCGGCGACAATGACTTCTCTGCTATCGTGACCGTTATTTGAGTTTCGGCTTCCTCTACAAGATATAACTTTTTTTAAATGAAAAATAAATACAAAGTTTTAATTTTCATTTATTTTGGTATTTAAATTGGTTTTGAAAGTTTTTTTATCGTATTAATGTGTTGTATTGATATATTGTGATAGAAATGTGGAAATTTTATGTTTCCTTTAATCATTTTTTATGTTATACAATTATGTTATGATTTATGATATGTTTAAACCTGTTCATATGAAGAATGAATTGGACTTAATAAGTGATGGGTGGAGCCCTCTATAGATCCTCGATGCATTGCCAGGTCTCATGAGACAAACTAGTGTCTTGTCATGAGTCCTTGACAAAATCCTATTTCTGTTCTTGGTACGAGGCCTTGGCTACGTGGTTATGATAGTCTGGAATTATGAATTCCATCATTATGAAAGTGGTTATTGATATTGGATGTGATTATTTGACCAGTAGAATATCCATGTGAATAATTAAATGGCATTATCTCATTTTACTTTTTCCATATTATGTTGAAATTAAAGTTTAAAAGGCTATTGTTTTAGTTATACATTGCCTTAAATATTTATGCTTATTTATGAAAGCTTCTGCTATATTGTTATCCTTACTGAGAATCTGAGCTCACCCCTTTGAATATTTTATTTTTCCCAGGATGTGAAGAAATATTTTATAAGTGACCTACAGGGATAGTCTAAAGGGGATAGAAGTGTGGAAAATGGTGACTATGATATTGTAATTTTTCACTTTATGATGTAATGTAACATTTATGAATGTATCTAGTGTTTCCAAGGCTACTAAACTAATTGGTCTTTCGAGACTTGATCTTTTGTGATCATGCCAATCTTACGCAATAACGCACTGACTCTGGGTAGCTGGGGTCGGGGCGTTACATGCGGAATATCTAATACATAACAAAAACATACACAGAAGGATCGTAGTAGTTTAGTGACTTTAGAAACATAGAATATAAACTTCTAATCATGTTGAAATATCTTCAAAATCTCCCATAATGATCCTCCCCTTTTTGTTTCCTTACCTCAAACCTTTTTTTAATCCTTGGGGAAAGGAAAACATAAATAGGGTGAGCTCAAATGCTCAGTAAGGGTAAGAATGGAGAAAATAAAACAAACCATATATATTTGAACTGAAAAACAAGAACATAATATTTAAACATCAAAATCTTGAGCAACGACATAAACCATGGAAGTACGTAAGGCAGAGATCATAATGGATCATCAATCATGATAAAATATTATATGAATAAATCATGTAATTGTGGCTTCCATTAAGCACATGTGATTTTTTCTATAGTAGCCAAGGCATTACTGTCATGACCATCTTAGCAGACAATGTCCCTTTCTGAATCGAGTTCACTCCTCGTTTCAGTCCTTTAACGCTGAACTGGATTAACTTACCGTTCCAACCATGTCTATCTCATGAGATATAAATCGTTACCCAATGCATTGGAGGAAGATATATGTCCCACCAATCTCATAATAAAATCATTCTTACTTGTGCCACAAAATCATAAATCATAGCATAACCCATGTAATAAATTTGGATTCTTAAACATCATGCCATCATAAAAAAATACATATAAACCAAATGGATATCATTTCATCATAAGAAGAATCGTACTATGTGAATAATTGAGACATTATACTTGAAACATACACATATTATATAATGTCATCTTAGATGGAAAATAGTTTTGATAAAACACTTGAAATGAATTTTTGAAGAAAGTATCCTTTCTTCTGGAAAATAATTTTCTTTTCTGAAATTGTCATTCAATTTTAAATGAAAAGGATTTTTTTTTAAATAATCATAAAATCTTGTAGAGTAATATTCATGAAAATGACGTGTTATGAAACCGTAAAAATCCGTTCACGCCGTATAAGTTACAAAAAACATTCTCCTCATAGCTTTTTCGTAAATGTCAAAAAGTTCATAGTAAAAGAAAGATTCCTTCTGTACCGTGTGGTAAAAGTCCAAAAGGGGTAAAAAAGACTTTAAAAATACAAGGAAGAATATTAAACATTTTATGAAAACATTTTGAGAAAACATGTACATGGATGATAAACATAACCCCAGTAAATACTTACGAATAAACAATCTCAGATAAGAAACGTGATTGGAATAATTAGCCCTTACCTTACGTCTGATATGCTTTGTATGTATCCGATCCTCCTGTATAATGATTTAAATAATGTCATTGACTTATTACAGAATCATATTCATTGTTATTATATCATATATGGTTCACTTATGACTTTATATTACACATTCTTTTGTAAATTAATTTTAAAGTAACATTTTGGGTAAAATCGTTTCATTTTTCATTCGTGTTT
The DNA here is from genome assembly GCA_963277665.1 of Viscum album. Classification (NCBI taxonomy): domain Eukaryota; kingdom Viridiplantae; phylum Streptophyta; class Magnoliopsida; order Santalales; family Viscaceae; genus Viscum; species Viscum album. The sequence goes on from OY728147.1 coordinate 1,565,760,796, forward strand.
TAACTTGTAATTATTTATATGATTACATAGATCATGGTTAATTAAATCCAGAATGTAAAACATTATTTATATATAATATATAATCACATTATACATATATATAGAATATATCGATAAATGGAAAGAAAAACACCGTCCCTGGTGACGGTAGGCCGTACGTACGCTTGAACGCTGTTTTCGTTTCCTTATTGAATTGAATAGAATTAAGTAGATGAAATTAATATATATATACATAAATACAGTATCATAATTATTTGATATATTTCATGATTACTTATTATATATACTTTATAATCATTTATGAATTGTTAATCATTGATAATGAATCTCATCGCGTCGTGGAGACGGTAGTCCATACGTACGCACGAGTGATGATATCATTCCCATGATCATGGAATAGTATTTAAGTGTATGTATACTATTTCAGAATCAATATCACATTACAATAATCATATATAGTCATTATTTACACCATTATACCCATCCAAGTAAGGTGGTGGTGGAAAATAGATTACACCACGGTGTGGAGACGGTATTCCATACGAACGCTCGTGCGGTGATTTTGTTTTTCGTAGGATGGATAGATAGTGAAATAGGGATGTTTCATACTTATAATAACATATTATTATATGAGTGATACTAATTTTATTACATCATAATTAAACAACTAAATAATAAGAAGTAGAAAAAGAAATAAATTCCAAAGAATCGGTAACGGACATTACCTCTTCTTTGAAGCGCCTCATTGAGACCTCTTCTTAGGGAACTAAAATTGGTATTTGAAGAAGACCATGAACTCTAAGATGTTTTTATGGAGGTGGAGAAGATAATTTTTCAGGGTTTGGCTGATCTTTAAGGCTCAAATTGGAGTGAGGAAGAGAGGGAGGAGGTTCCCTTTTATAAGGGAGGAAAGGGGCACCATTGGAAAAACTCAACATATTATTTTATTATAAAGTCATATTCGGTTTTTAATAGCTCCAAATTGAATTATTTTGAAGATGAGGTGGGGATGGGTAAAACCCTCTCATCCAATATAATTTATACATGTTTAGGGTTCTATTTTAACCTTATAATTTAGATTTATCATTATGTTAAATAATTTTACTTTTACCGTGTCTTTTTGTTTTCTTACACTATAAGGTTAATAAACATACCATAAAAAGCCAAAAGAACCCCAAATTGTTTATTATTAATATATATAACCTTATCTAAGAAATTTTTCCGAACCTCAGATTTCTATGAATAAAATAACAATTAATAATATAATATTTGTTTTAAAAACTATTTTATGTCAATTTTGACACTATTTGGTAATTGATTTTTGTGAAAATCATAACAGAAAGATTAGTTCAAAATAAGTTAATTAAATCAATACTAACATGTCATATTAACCAATAATTTTTTTTTAATTCATAAAAAGTCTAAAATTACATTTATCTGGGTATTTATAACACCAATTATGTTAATATTTCATTAATAAGATTATTACTGCATCATCATGGTGTCTTAGATAAATTCCATTATTTAATGTCTAAAAATTACAAGTAAAATATAATTATGTATGAAATCTTTTTAGATTTCTAATGAATAATTTTAGTCGAATTTATCTTATGTATAACCCTATATTAAAAATTATTTAGTTATTAAACATTGATTTTAACTATTTTAACCCTTATTTAAATAAAATAATAATAAATGTCCAAATCTAATCCAAGTGTGCCTAAATGGTCATGTTTTATTCCTAAGGTTTTTTTGGTCGAATTACACTTATCTAATAGAATTTGGACATGTGTTAGGGTAATAATAATATAATGTTTACCCTTATTTGCCCTATTTACTTTTAATAGTGGTAAAAAAAAGTAAAAAGTTACTATTCACAAATATTATTTTCATCTCATTGAACCACATTTTACTTATTAACATCAACTGTGTCTCTCGTATTTTTGAAATTCCATTCACAGAAGTGGTAAAATTATGTTTTATGTAAATTTTCAAATTCTCCCAGGAGGTGGGTAAAAGATTGTGAAAAGTTCAATAAAATTTTTCTATATCTATAATTATTAAAAAATGACTCCAATGAATTACTTTGAACTTATATAGGTATTATGTATCAATTTTGACCGAAAATGAAATTAAATAAAATAAATAATTATTTCAATAAAATGTCGGTTTTTAAATAGTAACCAAGTGTTTTCACTATTCATCAAAAATTGAATGTTTTCAGAAAAGTACCAAAATTTCACCCTAGGCTAATTTTGATATTACAAATCCAAAAATGAAGTCCATTTTGAGAGATAAAATTTATAAAATTTCAAAAAGTGGGTATTACTATTCATAACGGCTAGTTCTAATAATATTTTAATAATATATCGTTGTTTAGTAAAACTCAGTATTGCGTACAACACACGCTATCGAGGAAAGTCGCGATTGCATGTAATGCAAGCCAAGTCAGGGTTGCATTTTGTGCAAGACTCCTTTGTTGTTTAGTTATAACAGAATCCAACAATTTTTCATTTATACATTGAATATATATATATATATACTCAATGTTGTGTAGAATGACTATTATCAAACGAACTTGAAATTGTTTGTAACATAATCTAAGAATAGTGTTGTGTATACTGCAACCTAATACGGTGTTACGTATAGCACAATATAATCTTGTTGTAGCATAAAACACATGATATCAAATAAATTAAAAAGAACACTTATCATAAAATATCGGGTTGTTACACATATACTTGATTATGCTATTTCTAAATAATAAAAGGACAATTGTGTGTGCATCAAATAAAAACCACCAAAAATAGGGGACGTATCGACTCACCAATAAATAAATCTTTGTCATTAAATATGGTGTGAAAACTTCTTAATTTTATCATTATTATTACATTGTATACTTGTGTAGAAAATGAATGAGAGTGGTTGGTATTATAATAATAAATTATAAACACAAGTTTATCTGTAAAACCCCAAGCTTCCATGGTACGCTTCTCTTTGAATTATAGAGCAGCGTGTGTTGTATGCAACCTCGAATTCTAACACACCGAGAACAATAAAAGTAGTCACTATGAATAGTAATATCCTCTTTTTGAAATTATATAAATTTTATATTTCAAAATGGACTTCATTTTTGGATTCGGAATATCGAAATTAGCCAATGTTTAATTTTTGGTATTTTTCATAGAACTTCAAATTTTTGATGAATAGTTAAAAATACTTAAAAATAACTTTTTCAATCAAAATAATTTATAGTGATAAATTATACAATTGAGTGGTTTTAAAGTATAATTAGAATATATGTTTTCCATTTTATCTAATGGTGGCCATTAGAATTAATTTCACTTTGAAATTGGACATAAACAATTGTCAATCTTTTGATTGATATTATTTCCTAAAAACACGCTATTTGTTGTGACAGCGGGAATTAATTATTAAATTAATTAATTAAACTTATATGTTTTGTAATTTTGTAAAATAGACACCATTTTCTGAATTCAGAATATCAATTAAGCTTAGGGTGAATTTTTTTTATTTTTCTGAAAAACTTCAATTTTTGATGAATAGTGAAACCACTAAGTGGTAGTTAAAAAAACTAATTTTTCCTTTAAACGAGAATTTACCAATTTGGTGAATTGAATTTCAAAAATCCGACATACATGGTTTTCATTAGTAAGTAAAATGTGGTTCAATGGGATGAAAATAATTTTTGGTAAATAGTAACATTTATGTTTAATTAATCGCGATTAAAGGTAATTATTGAAATTTAAGGTAAAAATGATATTATAAAAATATGAAAATACCTTTACACTTGTCCTATCCTTATTGTATGAGTCAGGGCCGACCAAGAAAATCCATGGGTCAACTTGGGGACCCCATGGAGCCACTTGGATAAGAAAATGACATTAATAACTTTTTATTTAAAGTAAAAATAAAATTGACAAAAACATGTGTTGTTTTACAAAAAAATTATTACATGGGGTTATATAAGTTAACTTTGTGACTATAAATATGAATTGGAAAGATAAAAAAATTTTCCTATATCATGGTATTTTTTTATAATTTTTAGACCTTAAATTAATTATTTTTTATGACATCATGATGATGCAGCGATTAGCTCATTAATTAACGATTTAAATAAAATGAAAAGATAATATAAAATATAAAACGTACACTTGTCAAAAACCAATTGTATGAGTATATTTCGATCCATTATCACCTTATCTTTGAAATATATAATTGTGGGAACTTTGAAATCCGAAAAGCATTTCATAATAAAGTAGCATTTCAGGTCTTTCCAAGAGTGCCCCTCCTCTCGTCTTATAAATGGCCCCCACCTCTACCACCTTATTCACACCATCAAAGCCATTTGGCTTGGCCAACCACTTTCTAAATACTCTCTCAAATTCCCTCTATTACTCCTAGATGCCTCACTTTGGGCATAAGTCTTTCCAAGGAAGCCTTTGGCTCAAATCAAAAAGAGTCACCTGATTTTAAGGTAATATCTTCTCTTATATTCTTTTGTTTTATTTTGATTCTCCACCCCTTAAACTCTTTTTATTCCTTTATTTTGTAACAAAACCAGTATATTAAATAGACTAGGATGTTTTTAGGAGATAATTTCATTTACTCTTACACACACCTTCATTTAATGGTTAAAGAACATACTGTTTCTCTGGGTGGTGAAATACTGTCTTACGAAACGATGATTGTTCAATCTTTTTTTAACACCTCTCATAGTGGCCATTATGATGAAACTATTTTCATATATGATATATATATTATGTTTACGTTTTCCTTATTCTTATTTATTTCTCATTTATGGAATACCTTTACGATTTCCATTATGGGTAAACGCGATAATTTCATTTTAGGAAGTGCGGACTACCGCCCCCTCAAAGCGATTTGAATAGTTAATGCCATATGTGGGACTTATAAAGGATGGAGTAAATGATATTATATATGATATAATACTAAAATTATAATATACCTTTATATCATTATGATTCCAATCCATTAAATATGAAATAGAAATGAAAGTAGTGTTTATGTGTACGTTTGGATTACCGTCTCCATGAACGTTGCATTTCATTTCTTACCTCTAAATGTTACGTAATATTATGAATGAATGTATATACTAGATATATAGGAAATATATGATATATACATCATTAATATAATTCGGGATAAAATGGATATTTTACCTCATGAACAACTTGTAGTTATAAGAAGTTTATTTTTGACTCAAGTACCAAAGATCGAAAAAATGACCGTTATTAACATAAATAATTAAATAATGTTCATAACATGGTAATAAGTGATATAAAAGGAATAATAAACTTGAAAAAGGTTCTTAAGAAATTATAAATTAACTGTATTTTATTATTCAGGAGGTTAAAGAATGGTCGAGTCAAGTTAGACACGAGTTAAGGGAACTTCTTAACCCAATTTTGGTTCTTAGGGTTAATCTCCTACTTTCATATTATGTCATTATACTATTATGTCCTATCTTTTATATGTACTTTATATATGTGTACTTATAGTGAATACACATAATAGATCTATTTTATTTAAAAAATGATCTTTGTGAAGGACTTCGTCTCAATCTCCTTTCATTGAGGCATATTTTGTTTTATACGCAACTATCTTTTATACGGTGTATAAACCCATTTTACATTTATGTTTATTCAAAAGGAATATTTTTATATGAAGAGTTTTACTAAATGATAAAAAGTTATGTTTCTTTGTCGTGTGTATGCGGTGACAACGACTTCTCCGCCACCGTGACCATTATTTGAGTTTCAGCTTCCTCTACAAGCCATAACTTTTTTTAAATGAAAAATAAATACAAAGCATTAATTTTCTTTTATTTTGGTATTGAAAATGGTTTTGAAAGTTTTTTTTATTATATCAATGTGTTTTATTGATATATTGTGATTGAAATGTGGAAATGTTATGTTCCCTCTATGCATGTTTTATGTTATACAATTATGTTATGGTTTATGATATGTTAAAACCTGTTCATATGAGGAATGCATTGGACTTAATAAGTTACGGGTGGAGCCCGCTATAGCTCCTTGATGCATCGGTAGGTCTAATGACACAAACTAGTGTCTTGGAACGAGGCCTTGACAAAATCTTATTTGTAGTCTTCGCACAATGCCTTGGCTACATGGTTATGATAGTATGGCATTATGCATTCCATCATTATGAAAGTGGTTATTGATATTTCATGTGATTGTTCGACTAGTAAAATATCCATGTGAATAAGTAAATTACATTATTTAATTTTATTTTTTCCATATTAGGATGAAGTTCAAGTTTAAAAGGATTTTTATAGTTATTCATTGCCTGAAATGTTTATGTTTATTTATGAAAGATTCTGCTGTATTGTTATCCTTACTGAGCATCTGAGCTCACCCCTTTCATTGTTTAAAATTTTCCAGGATGTGATGATGTATATTATGAATGACCTGCAGGGATAGTATGAGGGGATATGAAGACATGAGTTTTTTTAGTTTTGTTTTACTTTATGATTTAATGTAAGACTTATGAATGTATCTAGTGTTTCCAAGGATACTAAACTAATCGTTCTTTCGATACATGATCTTTTGTGATCATTACATTGTTACGCAATAATGCACCAACTCTAGGTAACTAGGTTCGGGACATTTCAGTTGTTTTCAGAGGAAGTTTATTACTATCCTCGGAAGCTAGATTCAGAAAAACTCAGATTAGAGCACATAGCCATAAGATAGACTTTGAGGATTAGTATAGAAGAACTTCCTATAATTGTTTTGTTGTAATGATTTTGTGAGTTTTCTAATCAATGCATCCCTATCTAGATACGAGAAGGTAGAGACGACTCTGGAACATATGTACCTCGGGGTAAATCCTAAAAACAATGCTTTGAGCTAGAATCGAATGGGAACTGGTGCACGACAATGGGCCTTGCTGCACTCTTGGTTATGATACTCCCAAGGGATATGCTTAGGATAATTCTCATTTTATCTACAAACCATTATGAAGGGTTTATGAATATATACTTCCTCAAAGAAAACATTTTTATGATTATAGTTCAATTTATGTTAAGTGTTTTACAAGTACGGAATTATGAATTTTGATTCATAAAATAATCTGGTTTATTCCATTGTTTAGAAATGGCTCCTAGTGGAAGGAATGGAAACAGTATCAATGCACGCACTCCATATAGGGATTGCCCTCCTACTCATGATAATTATAGTGGAGCTGGTGATACAACTGGTGATGATCATCTTATCACCATAATGGGACAACTCACTCCGGTTATGAATAATAACCTTAACCATATGGATCACCCTAATCCGCAACGTGGAGGATCAATGTTAGACCGCTTCATGAGGAAACGGCCGCCAATATTTAATGGGGGTACAAATCCATTAGTAGCTGCGCAATGGATAATCTCCTTAGATAAAATATTCAACCCCTTGGGGAGTACTGAAAGGGAGAAGGTTGTCATGGTAGTTTACCGCCTCACTAGAGATGATGATCAATGGTGGTCGCGGATTCAAAACACAATGGATGATGAAGAAGTATCAAATATTGAATGGAGGGAGTTTAAGGAAATTTTCATAGAAAAATACTTTCCACATTACCATCGAGCAGATATGGAAAGACAATTTCTGAGTCCGAGACAAAAGGAGGATGAGAATGTTACAAAGTATGAGGCCAACTTTACAAGGTTAGAGAGGTATGCTGCATATTATATATGTAACCCAAGAAGTAAGATTGATCATTTCCTTTATGGGTTAAAACCATTTCTCCATCGAGCATTAGTCTCACAAACCTTCCCAACGTACGACGATATTGTCTCATGTGCTATCACGAAGGAAATAGAATTCTCTAAATCTTATGACAATAAAGTAAAGAAAGAGAATAAGAGAATGGTGGAACAAGAGACAGATAAAGGGAAAAAGTGAAAGAAGGATTTTCTATTATGAGATAATTGTGGGATGAATCACCCCGGTACTTGCCTAAAATGAATGGGAGTTTGTTATAAATGTAGAGAAAAAGGTCACCAGGCTCGTGATTGCAATGGAAAGAAAGAGGATATCAATGTTGAATGCTAAAATTATAGGGAAATGGGGCATTATGCTAATGAATGTCCTAAGAGTCAGGGAAACATACCTCAGAAAAGGCCAATAGATCAAGGAAAATCTTATGTTGTTACTACAGTTGAAGTGGAATAATTAATGTTTTGGTGGTTTTTGACTCAATGATTATATTCTGGTTATAAGAATAATGTGATATATATAAGGATATTACTGCAGTACTTGTTGTTTTCATTAAGGTTTTAATATGATGAAGGTAATCCTTTTTTTAGTATGTGACAATAAGAGAAACATTACTTTGTTTGGGGAATTTGATGATACAATTGATTGTGAAATTAAGAGACCTTTTTAGAGAAAGTCTGGACAGAGGAATTTTGGATAAATATAAAGGTTGGAGTGGATCATATTTTACGATGGATACTATTGTTAAGGTTATTTTTGGATATTTATAAAAAGGACAACACGTAGACCGTGTGACAATCCTTCACATCGGACAAAGCTATTGGAATCAAACCCAAAACCATTGTGCAATTGGGATTTATTGCCTACCACTGGACTACGTGAAGTCCGTGGAGTTTATAATGTAGTTTTTTTAGTTCTGATAGAGGAATTATAAATTTGTTTTTGGAACCCAATACGGTTAGGAGAAATAGAATATTTTTTAGTTCTATTACCTTATGGAGTGAAATAAGGGTTTGTGGTAAACATTTAATAAGGAATGAATGTCTACATGACAAGTAAGTATATTTCCTTATGTTCTTAGTAAATCTCATGAATAAATTCTTGAACATTATGAAACATAACTTAAAACAAAAACATTGTCGGTTAACATTTCCTAATGGGGAATCAGTGATCATTTAACTAATCACATGTTTGTGATTTTCTTGTAGTTAACTTTCCCCTAATTTTTTTATACAACTCCCCATTAGACATTGATGTTTTTTTTCCTCCATATCCATGTTTTCATAGAATCCTAGTATTGGCTATCTCGGGTGACCTTTGTACTTCTTTTTCTTTCTTTTAAAGTTATATTTTTATTAATCTTATTTCTGATGTGGGTTTTCCACAAAGGTATTTTCTATAATAAACCTTTTATTTTCAATGAAAATTTTCAAATTGCGAGGATGCCATTTATTTAAGGAGGGGAGAATGTAACATCTCAAGCTTCCATGGTACGCTTCTCTTTGAATAATAGAGCAGCGTGTGTTGTACACAACCTCGAGTTCTAACACACCGTGACCAATAAAAGTAGCCATTATGAATAGTAATAACCACTTTTTGAAATTATATAAATTTTATATTTTGAAATGGACTTCATTTTTGGATTTAGAATATCGAAATTAGCCTATATTGAATTTTTGGTAGTTTTCTGAGAACTTCCAAATTTTGATGAATAGTGAAAAATACTTAAGAAAAACTTTTTTAATAAAAATAATTTTTAGTGATAAATTATACATTTGAGTGGTTTTAAAGTATAATTAGAATATATTTTTACCATTTTATCCAATGGTGGTCATTAGAATGAATTTCACATTGAAATTGGACATAAACAATTGTCAATCTTTTGATTGATATTCTTTCTAAAAATCACGCTATTTGTTATGACAGTTGGAATTAATTATTAAATTAATTAGTTCAACTTATATTTTTTGTATTTTTTTAAAATAGACACCATTTTTGAATTCAGAACATCAATTATATCTTAGGGAAAATCTTTTGTATTTTTTTCAATTTTTGATGAATAGTGAAACCACTAAGTGGTAGTTAAAAAACTAATTTTTCATTTAAACGATACATTACCACTTCTGTTAATTGAATTTAAAAAATCCAAAATTCATGGTTGTCATTATAAAGTTAAATTTTGTTCAATGGGATGAAAATAATTTGTGGTGAATACTAACTTTTTGGTTTTATTAATCATGATTAAAGGTAATTAGTGAACTTTAATGTAAAGATGATATTATAAAAATATGAAAATACCGTTACACTTGTCCTATCATTATTGGATGATTCATGGCCAGAAAATTCATGGGTCAACTTGGGGTCCCCATGGAGCCACTTGGGTAAGAAAATGACATTAATAACTTTTTATTTAAAGTAAAAATAAAATTGACAGAAACATGTGTTGTTTTACTAAAACAATTATTACATGAGGTTATATAAGTTAAATTTTCGACTATAAATATTCATTGTAAAGATAAAAAAGATTTCCTACATCATTTTAATTTTTTTAATTTTTAGATATTAAATGAATTAATGTTTTTATGACATCATGATGATGCAATGATTACCTCATCAATTAACGATTTAAATAAAATGAAAAGATAATGTAAAATCTAAGACATAAACTTTTCAAAAACATATTATATGAATATATTTATAACACTTATCACCTTATCTTCGAAATATATAATTGTGGGACATTTGAAATCCGAAAATCATTTCATAATAATGTAACATTTCATGACTTTACAAGAGTGCCCCCCTCTCCTCTTATAAAAGGCCCCCATCTCTACCACCTTATTCACACCATAAAATCCATTTGGCTTGGAAAACATCTGCCCAAACACTATCTCAACTTCCCTCTATTACTCCTAGAATCCTCACTTTGGGCAGAAGTCTTCCCAAGGAAGCCTTAGGCTCAAATCAAAAAGAGTTACCCAATTTTAAGGTAATGTCTTCTCTTATGTTATTTTGTTTTATTTTTCTTCTCCACCCCTTAACCTCTTTTGATTCCTTTATTTTGTAAAAAAATAGTATATTAAATATACTTGGATGTTTTTAGGATAAGGATTTTATTTACACATACACACACCTTCATCTAATGGTTAAAAAACATACTGTTTCTGTGGGTGGAGAATTACTACCTCACGAAACGATGATTGTTTAATATTCCTTTAACACCTCTCATGGTTGCCATTATGATGAAACTATTTTCATATATGATATATATATTATGTTTATTTTTTCATTTTCTTATTTATTTCTCATTTATGGCATACCTTTATGATATCCATTATGGGTAAACGCGATAGTTTCATTTTAGGAAGTGCGGACTACCGCCCCCTCAATGTGATTTGAATCGTTAATGCCATATGTTGAATGTATAAAGGATGGGGTAAATGATATTATATATTATATTATACAGTAATTATAATATACCTATATATCATTATGATTCCATTCCATTAAATACAAAATATAAATGAACGTAGCGTTCATGCGTACATACGGCTTACCGTCTCCGTGAACAGTGCATTTCATTTCTTACCTCTAAATGTTACGTAATATTATGAATGAATGTATATAATGGATATATATGAAATATATTATATATACATCATGAATATAATTCTGGAAAAAATGGATATTTTACCACATGAACAACTTGTAATTATACGAAGTTTATTTTCGACTCAAGTACCAATGATTGACAAAATGACCGTTATTAACAAAAATAATTACATAATGTTTAAAACATGGTAATAAGTGATATAAAAGGAAAAATAAATTTGAAAATGTTTCTTAAGAAATTATAAATTAACTCTAGTTTATTATTCAGGAGGTTAAAGAACGGTCGAGTCAAGTCAGACACGAGGTAAGGAAACTTCTTAACCCAATTTCCGTTCTATGTGTTAATCTCCTACATTCAAATTATGTCATGATATTATTATGTCCTGTATTTTATTTATACTTTATTTATGTGTACTTAGAGTTAATACACATAATAGATCTATTTTATTTAAAAAAATTATCTTTGTAAGGGACTTCATCTCAATCATCTTTCATTTAGGAATATTTTATTTTATTCACAACTATATTTTAGACAGTGTATAAACCCCTTTGACTTTTATGTTCATTCATAAGGAATCTTCTTTATACAAAGCGTTTTACTAAACAACAAAAAGGAATGTTTTTTAGTCATACGAATGCAGCGACAACGACTTCTCCGCTGCCATGACCATTATTTGATTTTCGGCTTCCTCTACAAGCAATAACATTTTTTAAATGAAAAATAAATACATAGATTTAATTTTATTTTATTTTGGTAATGAAAATTGTTTTGAAAGTGTTTTTTTATTATATCAATGTGTTGTATTGATATCTTGTGATTGAAATGTTGAAATTTTATGTTTTCTTTATGCATGTTTTATGTTATACGATTATGTTATGGTGTATGATATGTTTAAACCCGTTCATATGAGGAATGCATTTGACTTAATAAGTGATGGGTAGAGCCCGCTATAGCTCCGTGATGCATCGGTAGGTCTCATGAGACAAACTAGTGTCTTGGCACGAGGCCTTGACAAAATATTATTTGTAGTCTTGGAACGAGGCCTTGTCTATGTGGTTATGATAGTCTGGCATTATGAATTCCATCATTATGAAACTGGTTATTGATATTGCATGTTATTATTCAACTAGTAAAAAATCCATGTGAATAAGTAAATGGAATTCTTTCATTTTATTTTTTCCATATTATGCTGACGTTCATGTTTAGAAGGATTTTGTTTTAGTTATACATTTCTTTAAATGTTTATAATTATTTATAATGGTTTCCGCTGTATTGTTATCCTTACTGAGTATCTAAGCTCACCCCTTTCAATGTTTTAGTTTTTCCAGGATGTGATGAAGTACATTATGAATGTCCTGCAGGGATAATATTATGGGATATGAAGACATGATGTTTTTTTAGTTTTATTTTACTTTATGATATAATTTAAGACTTATGAATGTATCTATTGTTTCCAAGGATACTAAACTAGTCGGTCTTTAGAGACTTCATCTTTTGTGACCATTCCAATGTTATGCAAAAATGCACCGACTCTGGGTAACTGGGTTTGGGGCATTACATTATCCACTTTTTATTTTTATCTCTTAACATGTGATATTAACAATTTTTATCAAAGCCTTGGTCTTCTCTCAGTGATCTATATTAAATATTTTTATAGATTAACACAACTCATTCAACATTAACAGTCTTCCAACATTAAATATAAAGGGATTCTATATTGGTTTTGATATAATGGTACCCTTTACTCTCTTTGTTGGTGTAGATGTTTTGGATTCTTCTCAAATAGCGTTATGAGTTTAAGGAGAAAATTTAGTGTGGTCTCATCATAGTAGGAAAAATATTAAATGTTTTGTAAAGTAATTTAATGACTTATTACCTTAATTATATTATATGTATATTGAAAACATAATGGGTGGTGTATAAAAAATATTTTATTTTAAAAAATAAATAATTTATGGAAAAATTTAGAATCTGATGGAAGCTACGTTGTGATGCAGTATAAAGAATTATCAATATTTTTGAATTCATGATGATGAATTTTTTAATGTGTATTTACTAAATTTAATCATATTTTTGGCACTATTTCTTGTTTTCGATAAACTCTTAAATACACTACTATGGGGATGAAGCTGATAATAATTTTTATAGATAATTTTGATGGCAATATGTCAACATTTTAATATAGATATCTTGATTATATCATAATCAATGAATTATAATATACTATCATCAATTATGAGAAAATAATATAATAATATATTAAATGAAATAATAATAAAGAAAGATGTGGTTTCCTTTACAAATTTAAAATATTTCAAAGTTTATGAAAATCACGCTGACAATAATGAAGAGTATAATATAAAGGAATTCTCAAAAACTATTTTATTGATCACAAAAAGTTTAACATTTGGGAAAAGAATATATAGATTTCATCATCTATTAAAATTAATTAATTAAATAAATGTTATCTATTTTTCATCTAATGATCTCATGAAAATAGTAGGTAATAAAGATGATAATCAAGAAACCATGATAGCCAAAAATATGGGTTGTTCTCATAAGAAAATTATAATAAAAAATAAATAAAAGGTGAACATATTTATAATAAATAAATATTCTATCATTTTAGGAGGCTATTAAATATATTGGGCTTAATTGTAACTTGGAAGTGATTCTTACAAATGATTCTCAACGAGTTACCACAACACAAAAAGATGATAATGTCAGATCATTAGTATAAAACTCAAAAATTGATATTTAGTATACTATAGAAGGATAATAAACACCCAAGGAATATATAATGATAATGGAAAAAAATATCTATTTGAATGATATAAGAAGGATCAGTGATGAGAATTATTATATCTAATGGAATCTAGAAAAGAATAATTAGGTATATGTTGACATGGATAACACATTTAAATAAAATGAAATGTGGAAGCTTAAAAATGTTTGAAAAATAAAAAACATTAATGACATGAAATTTACTATTTTTATTAGAGATAAGAATATTTTTTGACTAAAAATAATGAATGTTGAAATGAAAAAAATAGAAATCTATAATTTACATCAAAATAAAATAGTTTAAATTGGGTAGTTTTTTAAAAAGTAATCTCCACATATACCTGATATAATAAAATACAAGAAATGAAGAGGTGAAATCTCAAGTAGTTTATTCTAGAAATTAATCAATGTATATATAAGGTTCAAGTATTTAACTGTAATTTGTGAGTACTTAAATCCCTAAATAAATAAAAATTTATCATCTTCTAAAAAAGAAAAATGCCATAAACTAGTACATGCTTTAATAAAATATTCAATAAATAGAATCATAAAATTGTTTAGAATTTCTAGTTAAATTGTGGACTATGAATAAAGATATTACAAAACACATTTAGTACAAGAACCTATATTATTGAATGAGGGCAGAGGGAAATTGATAGTGTTGGAGAATTTTGAGTTACAGAACAAACATCTGTAGGTGTAATATTTCATTACACTAACTGAGAAGGGTTCATGAATAAATGTGTAATCAAGAGTAAAAAGTGAGAAATAATAAAAGCACCAACAACCTAAGAAAAATATTCATGATAAAAATATATTTCAAAATTTTAATGAATTTTATGGGTGTTATGATCAATGAAAACACACCTAAAATAAATTTATAGCCTTAATACCCACAAAAAAAATATTTTCCTCTTAAAAAATAAAAAAAATTCATATAAATAAAATATGCTCATGCAACAAACTAACATATTTTATGATTCATTAAAACAATGTAAATCTGAGAATCCATGAATCATCAGTAGTGGTTCCTCCAATAATATGAATTCTGATCTAAAAAATATAATAATGTTGAAAGATATGAAGGTAAGATCGCCTTTGGTAATGATTGTGCATGACTGTCAGATCATCTCAGAAGGAAACATTAGAAAAATTCATATTAGTTGTAATAAATTTTTTGTTGACTTGATAGGCATAATCTTTGGAATTTATTAAAATAATTTTATATTATAAATAGTGTAATATATAGAAATAAAGGGTGTTTATTGATGTTAATAATATATGTAGTAGCTATAAAACATCATTTAATACCTTAAGCAATTTGTTTCAAATTGTGGAAACTAAGAAAAAGCCTTAATTGATCTTGTAAATTTAAAATATTTTATTATATGAAACGATTTTTTATATTTGATACATTTTTTTATAAATTTGATCAGTGTAATGACTCTATGAATTATCTGAGTTTTGAAAGAATATCTTTTTATGATTTCTAAAAATGTTATAAATAAAAAATTGTGACAAATGTCGCTGGGGAGTTTATATTCTTACTATAAATGAATTACAGATAGATTACTAAAATGTTTATAAACTTATAAATATGGAATCAATAAATGGTGTAAAATATATGATAATTTTTAGTTAAGTCGTCACTATAATAAATTTTATCATGTTCATGTCTCACAAGTCTTAAGACTTCAAAAAAATCAAAATATTTATTAAGATTTCTCAAAAACACAAATAGGCATTACCGCGAAGGGGTTGATGTCTAATAATATTTTTGAATTTAATGAAATGAGTTTCTATAAATATTTTAATAATCAAGGAATTCAGATGGATTTCAATGCATTATATACTTCCCTTAAAAATGGGGTGGTTGAAATAAAAAACATAATCCTTATTGAAATGCTTAGAATTTTGATTGTTTGAAACGTACAGTTTTTTCATGACATGGGATTTTAACAAAAATGAATTTATACAGAAGAAATATCTTATGTGAATAAATATTTACCCAACACCTTATTGGATGTGGTTCTAGAAGAATCAAAAAGTAAATCACTTTATAGTATTTTAGAGACCATTAGTGATGAAATAAAAATATAGTTGTAATGGTAGGTTTGATAAAAAGATTGAAGTTGGAATATATCATTGTTATATATAAAAAAGGAAGTACATTCATATGATAAAAGTACAAGATTGGGATTAATTTTTATTGCGCCAAAATTATTGTTTTAGGAAATAATAAAAGGATAAATAATTATATAATAGAAGACAATGAGGATGGAATTCTTAGTTCTAAACCTATTGAGGATACTGATGAAAACATAAAAATTTAGGGAGAAGATACAAACTATTCTTGTTCTAGTGATTGTGGTTATGAGTATAAGTTAATTGAAATAAATTAAAAACATATTAAGCAAGTTTGTTTTTATTATATTACTCTATATGATAGTCAAGGTGTTCAATTTTATAGAAAGATCATAGAATCTATTCACAAAACTTTTATATCAAAGGTTAATCTTATAAATGTTAGAGAATATTTTGAGGATAAATAATGTATTCCTGATATAAATTATTTTTGATATCAAATAGAAAATAATTAGTCAGGACATATTTTCCTTATGAAAAAGAAAACCAGTTTTATTGGTGAAAATTTTGGATTTTCAATAATAAGATATATGATAAAAGTTATTATTCTTTGAAAAAAGGTTGGTATGCCTGGCGTATTCATTGATTGAGGGAACTTATATTGATTAAACCATTTATAATGTTTCTAAATTTGAAAAATTTATAATCCATATTACAATTAAAGAAAAAAATCTCTTATTTATTTTCAATTGGATGTACAATCAACTTTCCCGTATGATGAAGCATGAGATAGAAAGCTACTAAGGCTGAATCTTAGTCAATTGGATTCATGAAAATTAGACATATGAGTTCCTCCACGAACCACCATACACCATAGGGAGAATTGATGAATCCCATCTCAAGATGGTCTCAGCTGATCATGCAGCTTATTGATAACTTCAACCTTTTTAACCCAAGATACATATACCATATAAATAGGGTGAATGCATATCAAATTGTCAATAGAAATCCTCCTATAATAATTATTTGATAAGGTACTCTTTCTGAAAGAGGTTATAGTAAAGGATAATAAATTTATTGAAGATAATTCCAATATACTGTATGCTTAGGATCCCCAACCTAAGGTAGATAAAGCCCTTCCAATTCAATTCCCCTAAAATCAATGAAATGATATTGGCAAGACAATTCCTCTAAAATTAAATTCTATTAAACTAGTTCATCCTTCCACTCCCACTATATAAATTCCATCATTGGAATATAGAAATGTATATCTAAATAACATATAATAAAACCTAACTCATTATTTTACCTAAAAAAAATTATGGTGATATTGATCATCTACAAAAAAACACTTCATATCTAGATAAAAAATTACCCCCTAATGCTTAATAAATCAAAGGAATTGTAACTAACTAAATTTTCATATCCATGATCCATCCCCAATAATAGCGTTGACCCTCTAATGGTAAAAATGATCATACAAAAAAACATCACCCTACTGATCAATAAATCATTTATAACAGGAAAACATCTCTACATGTAGGTTAACAAATTATAGATACCTGTAGCATAGAATATAATTATGATTTGTCTAATTAGATTCATTTTTCATTCATGAAATCTCTGTAATTCATATAAAAGAGGGAAAAAATGATGTATTTTAATTTTAATTTAATATTCCCTAAATTCATAATTACCTTACAAAGGGTGTTCAGTAAGCTTATATACCTTATATTGAATCACATGGTTATAAATTATTTTTGTAATATATTTTCTCCCATTATACATTACAAACCATGTTTGACATAAAATATTTCTCCAAAACTCAAATGAAATTATCACTAGTTCCTAAAAAAAGAATCCATCATAAATATAATCCAAAATATTTATACCTCATTTTAATGACCAACCCCAAACAGACATGGGACATTGGTAAAGGAAAAAGTGGTCCTTGAGGCCCACCACTAATAGGCCATGGGTATCTGAAAATAAATGAAGTTATAAAACATGAAAATATGACTCATTTCTTAATAAATCCCAAAAAAATATATAAACTGATACCACACATTAAATCTATAACATAAATTTAAAAACAATTTCACATAATACAAAAATATTTATAGAAATATAAAAAAAAATTGTCTATGATAAAATAAATCCCAAAATAGACATCAAAATTGAAACACTAAGAACTACCAAAATATCCGAGAATATACAGTCCAACACTATGAGAAAAGCCTTCATGGGTAGCTATCAAATAGATTTATATATATTTTTGTGAGAATACATGTTTACTCAGTGGGATTCCTCTCAATACATCCTATAAAATGTCAGAAGAATAATAATAATATTTCAATTAATAGAGAGTAGAATCAATAAACACCTACCATATCATTATCACCAAAAATCACCAAATCATACCCAGACAACATTGAATCTATGTACAATTACATGTTAATAATGTAATATCAAAAAATATAACCCCACAACTACTCCCCCAAAGGTATGTCACTCTCACATCCTATTGAATGATGTCTTGTTCTAAAAATACCACTAAATCAAAGGCAAGAACACACCACATCACATATTACAAACATAAAAAATACAAAAATAGTATCATCATCATTATAGCATATCCACCACCATATATCACATTTCATTCTTTCATCACATATCCAATGTCGTTGGATATCATGAAGATGATGTATATCAACATAATTCTCTCCTCTTACCACGAATGATGGGGTATCATGGAAGTGGTGGTAGTCATCCATCCTCTCCCTCTCTAAACTAGATATTGGGGAAAACTCCTAGAACCCAAAACAAATAGGCATCAATATGGTTATTAAACTAAAGTTGGTTGAATATGAAATGATAAGAATAATATAATGTAGATATATCCATATAAAATCCAAATATATGGGTTTTAACACCCTTGTCTGTATCACTCAGTTCTGGCTAGAGAGCCACAAGGCTCCATGTACACCCCCACCCCCCACAGAGGAGGGTGTCGAATAGAAATGACGCTCTCAATTGTGTGGTGGAAAAAAATATACAAAAGTCCTTATAATAAAAATTTCAAAAGAATATTGGGAAAATATAATTAACATTATTGAACTTGGTATGTAAATAATAATAGTGTTATAATTGATGATAAGAGATACACCTCAAATTATTCATTTTTAAAAACGAGGGACCACAATGTAAAATGTCAAACAAGAAAATAACCATGAAATTTTAAAATAAATAAAGTCACTATGACATAAATCATTATTCTCTCCCGATTCAACCTATAATCACAAGGTTCCACCTCCTCAGCTCCATGTCAATGGAAATTTTCTTTTCTGATATCCCTAATATTGATGTTGGCACACATGTCACAATGCCCATATCTGGTGTGACTATAAAACATATCATCAAATAACCAATGATTCCTTTCCACAATTACTCATATATATATATATATATTGGTTATATTATATAGGAATCGAAAAATTTATAATGAATAATTCAACTACAAAAGTGATCGGTAATCATTCCCTAACTGATCATCCATAAACCCCGACCCCTCCTTCTTCAAAAACACGATTTTAAGGATGCTAAGGTTATTCAATACATATATCAAAACATTCCACAAGGTCCTCATGATATTTAAACACCACATTACTATATGTTATAAATATTTTTTCCAAATAAAAGGAATACTTGAAACAATATTATACGTTTTCAATCTATCCTTACATGATTGAACACCATCCTAACATGACATATTAAATGGATCACAATCACCCATGTATGGTTTTTTATCCATAATATAATTTTGACACATTGGATATACTTCACCCCTATAAGGTCTTCTCCCATATCAATTTAAAATTTCCAAGATATCAACAATATAACATGAAGTAATACCAGTCCCTTTGCCTTTGTGACAAAACCCACTCTTCCCATCGAAGGGAAAATCAATTAAATTCTATATTACCCAACCATCTTAATGTATGATGTGACATTTCACAAGTGATGAATAACTCATATGAAATACATATAATTACAAGAATAAAAATTCATATCAAACAAGGTTTTCAAAAAGCTACACCCATACCCATAATATGCACTTGTAAAGCATGGGTCCCTATGGATAAATGAGCACACCATCATATTAATTAAATAACCATATATTTGGGACTTCTAGGGGTAAGAGGCATCCTATATCTATTGTGTGATTCTAAAATCTAGATTTTATAAAATTTGTCCCCAAAATCATGATCATTCAATAATTTTATCAATCCTATACACCAAATATCAAAAAAAAAATTAGAACATTCAATAGTAGATCTAGATATTATCTAGTGATGGGCCTCAAACATATAACACATTTCCCTTTATGAGTCACGTTCCATAGATTATATGATTCATCTAAAATCCATGACTGAAGACATTTACAAGGTGAAGGATACAGAGAAAACGAATAATGAAGGGAGAAAACTGAAAAAGAGTGAGTGATTAACTAACCTTATATCTCAAATCATTTATCTTACATTGTTGGGGATGAAGCTAATAGAATAGGGGATGAATGTGATCTAAAATAATTCCAAAAGTCATGCAATTTTTTAGAGTAAAGTTTATGAATGGTTAGGTTTTGGGTGATTTTGAAATTTATCGGTGTTCTAGAAAAAATAAGTGTCACCATGCAATATATTTGGCCACTTAATAATGGATCCCAAATCATAATGTACATTGATTCAAGTGAGATGTCCACATTTATATGGTGCCCATTGAAAATATTATCTTGAATCTATATAATATTCAATGACTAGATCATATTATATTGGGAAATATACTATAGAATATGGGTCACCACCACTTCATAGCCTCCATGACTAAATAATACCAATACTTGTAACCACCCTCCATTGAGAAAGGACTCTGAATATGAAGGAACTGCCCGAACTCCACCACCCATTCGTTCAAACAAAAAAAACACTCCATGATGCAACTATGACAAAACAACCATAACCATTAAAATATTCTAGAATGTATTAGTTCCCCAACTGTGCATCAATGACACCCTACATGGTTCAGAATATGCACTAAATCTTAAAATCTAGTCTTATTGGAATAAATAGTTATACATCCCACATTAATATATAAAACAGATCCTATATTGTTTCTTCAAAAACAAATAAATTGAAATCTACATCATATATTAAATAATACTATAATTAAATTGTAAGAGTCCTTAAGTTCTATTGGTGTTAAAAATCTCCACCATTAACAACATATCATTCTCAAGATGTTACTCATATGTTCCTACTAATAATGGTTTGGCAGCTGAGACTAAAAATAAAACACCTAATCACAAATAACCTCTTTTATTAGTCTATATTTACCCAAAGCTCCAACAAATTGGTACAATATTCTCCCTCAATAGCTTATCTCATAGTTCAATAACTCACAATGGGTTCTCAGTGAATGATGTATTTTTTTTATAATTTTGTATCCTTATAGTGGATAACATGTGAAAGACTGCACTCATTCCTCTGAGGATAAGAGACATAAAACTGGTTATCCATATCTTGATTTCATAAAGGATAGTTTAGTTAGTTAAAAATAACTCTTATATGATCCGTGATCTCAAAACCCCTATATACCATGATTCCAACAACCCTTGGCTAAAAAATTATAATTTCCCAACCAAATTGAAACCCATAAGAAAACTCAAATTCCTATAGGGAACTCCAAATCTCATCTCCTCCAGGCATCAGAAAATTATTTTATACTCTGAGGGGTGAGAAATCATTTCCATATAATATACACCCAATCATAGATCTCCTACACCCTACTCAACACAACAACTATTGTCCCCCCAACTTTGTGCCAACACAGTGGTGAGTGATATGACTGACTATAAATATCCATAAAATATAACATTTAAATTAAACCCAAAAAACAATAATTATACTAAATCTACACTATGTATTGATAATAATCCCATTCTACACAAAAGTCTAGAAACCCTTTTAAAAGAAAATATTCTATTATTAAGATCATCCTCTCATATTTTTTGTTGGTTTATATATTGCACATCATACTATGTAACAACTATGTCCCCAAATCATTCAATAAAACCTTCCAAAAATGAATTGTAAATTTTTTTGATTACCTAATATGATACTAGAAGGATATTAATAAAGTCATAACACGTAAAATACAAAAATAATTCCCAAATAATCTATATAGTGAGTCTTAATAAATTATAAGAAATGGCCTACTTTCATCATCCAATCAACTATATCCCAAGAACGTCACATATTCTATGGGGTTTAGCTATCCCAAACATGAAGTCGATCTTCCTCTAACTGAATTTTAAAAAAGGAATGGTAAATGGATAATTTAACCCTATTAGTAACTAATTCCATTCCAATATCGTTTTAGAGATCTAGTGACAAGTGCTGAAATTGAAAATCTCTCCCTTTATTCCTAGTAACCAAATGTGTCACTTTATATCTTGATAGATATTTATCAAACATAGGTTCACTTCCCACTAATATTCATGTGAATCTCTCATCAATTATTAATTCTTGTAAATAAGAATGAAAAATATCTCATGATAATAGTTTACATATTCTCTATACATTGATCCTCTAAGAACTGGGCCACTTCCTACCAATTGCTCCCAACTAACTAAACATTATGGATCAAACTACTAAATTTTATTTACTTGGTCCCCCAACATCATAATGAAAACCAATTTAACACATGTCATTTCCCAAATGTCATCATCTGCATCCAAAACTCATTTGTTTAACAAGAATATCAATGAAAACAGTCTCTCTAAAGGT
This sequence comes from Viscum album, assembly GCA_963277665.1. Lineage (NCBI taxonomy): Eukaryota > Viridiplantae > Streptophyta > Magnoliopsida > Santalales > Viscaceae > Viscum > Viscum album. Next base: position 1,565,783,892 of record OY728147.1, read on the forward strand.
ATATCTCTACGTTCCGTTGTTTTGATAATAATGGCATCTACCATAAAATTACATTCTCATAGAGAAATATTTATCTTGATATCATTTTTTTGTAGATACTCCACCTAATAGCTATTTTTTATATTCAAATATTGTTGAGACAATACATAATGAAATATGTTGGGATTCATGTTTATAATTAATATATCCTTAAACAGATAATGAAATAAATACTTCAGATTATGGAAATAAAAATCCTGCTCTATGAAATTATTAGGTTGGATCCATTCATGGGATCATGCCTAGGGAGACCCATGAAATACAATATGGTCCTTAAATATTAATGAATTCCCTAAATAAACACTAGTTTCATCAATGTACACCATATATCCAATAACCAGCTCTACACGTGTCAGGTTCAATGCTATCTTTGGGTATATATAATTTTTTTTCTATGACATCCCATACCCTGAAAACCTTCTTCTTAGTTATATAAGTGACCCTTTTAGATCTTTTCATAGAGATACTATGCTGAAAGTTTATTAAAAAGAGTATTCATGTATCTGCATTGCTTCTATGAGTTCCATGAGTATATAAGTATATAATAGAAAAACTAATTAATGACTTGATATATGTATGGAATTTCCTATTCATGAGATCCATGAACACTGATAGTAAATTTTTTAACATGATTGGAATGATAAGATACTTATATATTCTATGTCTACACATGTATGATGCCTTTGGAACATCCTATTCTCTAAAATGATTTTTTTATAACCCAATAATAATTCAATCTGGAAAAACTATCATGTTTCCCATATTAGATCAAATAAGTAATATATATAACAGCCTCAAACCCACACTCTTAGATCTAGTGATAAAACTGTAATCTATACATTTGGTGATTTGATATCAATAAATGTGGCCAAATTTAATCCCTCAAAAAACATAAAACATAAAATGAAAAAACTAGGTTACATACATATCTAAGATAGTTTTTTGTTGATATTATTATAGGATTTTTAAAAATTGTTATATAAAAATCCCAATCTATTCTTGTGATGATTTTTACTCTAATACATAGATTTTCATATTTACTAATTTTTCTTCAACGTATCCCAAAAAATTATTCAATCATAAAATAGTTCTAGACATAATTTCATTAAAATAATTCATCACAGTCTTGTAAAAAAAGAACACATATGAAGAGTTAGATGAAATCATGTGTATGGGTTTATTTAGAAATTAACTATTAAATGTCACCATTCATCATATGATGAGTATAAGGGCATGATGAGAAAATAAAATTGCACGATCATAACATAATAAAGTTTATACAAGTTCAATCATTGATCAAAAATCATGAGACATTAAAAAAAAATTATAAGATAAGATTTATATAAGTTAATATTCATGATCCCAAGGAAGTCAATATTTGAGTAGAGGATCAATAACAAGCATTGAAAAAAAATTGGATTCTTGGAACATAAAACATTCATCATGGAATCCCCTCAACTTATAATTCTCATATATATTATGATTGAACTATAATTTATAAAATCTATCAATTATAGTTGGAACAACTAATAGTGAGTTCTCTTAATCTTCTCTTACTAGTAACATAACATCATCATCCCTTAAGAGCAACTTTTGTCTCATTAACTTTGTCTAATTAACCAATCCATTAGAGGGAAATAATAGACTGACCAGTCAAATATAAGACATTGTCTCTTTAGTTTTTGAATTTACTCATTTATACAACTATTAATGATAATAACCAATTAGAATATCATGAATCAATACTCCTCGGCTCTTTCAATGCATAAAAATATCCATATATTGATGTACCTGTAAAAACTAAATTAGCTTAATAAATATATCTATTAAAACTCAACATAAACCATTTCATGAAATGAATTAAATAGAGTCATAATATCTTGTCCCTAATAAATAATTGACATAAAAAATAGATATCATTAAAAATTAAAATATATTTAAATTAACATTTAAGAAATTTTATTAAAAATATTTGAAAATACCATTTGAAATCCATTAAAAACTAAAAATTCCAAAAAAATATTGATAAAATTAATTTCTATGAAAAAAGATACATGTAAATTAATATTTAAATAAAATAATAGGTATGAATCATAGAACATTCATTCTTTTCAAAAAAGTTAAAAATAAAAAATATTTTCAAAATCTTCGAAAGATATTCCAAGTGACCCATGAGGAAAATATTAAGAATTTTCTTTTTAATTTTTTTTTGAATAAGGTAATAAAACACATAAAATAAATTTTTTGAAATCATTTATTTATAATAAATACCATTATTTTTATAATATAATGAAAATAAATGAATTATTTTGTAAGATTTCATTAAAAATTTTAGAGAATTATTTTTTATGAAAACCCACTTATGGATAATTAAAATCCAAAAGAATAATTGAATGAACATAATTAGTAACATAAATTACCATGATAAAAACTGTTTGATGATATTATATGTTAATATTCAATTTATATAAGTTATTAAATAATATAGGATAATTAGAAAAAACATGTCTCGTTGTAGGAAGTCTGATATAAAAAACCCTTGAATCTTGGGTAATTATTGTATCAAAAACTCATAAAATGAAGGAACATAACATGATTCTCTAAAACCCATAATTTTTATTATTTAATATGTGAAAACATATTCATGCGATAATAAATACACTGTATAGAATAATATATTGTGAAAATAATGAATTCGGTCTCAATAAATTTAATTTGAGTCCACAAAACCCCTTGTAATTTTATAAAATTTTAATAAATATTTAATGAAAAATAGAACATCAAATGAACAATAAATATAGGGATCAGATAATTATTCCTTATTGAATATATTAATATAGAACATATACGTATTTTAATATTTTAAATATTATAATACAAGACATGTCTCAATGAAATACTATTGTCAGAATAATCCTTAAAAATACCATATAAATTAAGATTGATATACTAAATGAATTGATTAAATGTAATAATTTCAAAACAAAAAAATATATAAATATAAAAAATAATTCAATAAGAGGTCATTTTACACGTATCCTAAGCATAACATAGTCAATTAAGAAGAAATTTGTCCCTAGAATAGAAATTGAGTTAAGAATCCACGTACCATGTGTCACGATTTTAAATGAATGTTCTTTAAATACAAAATAATTAAAATATATTAATTATTTAATTATTTTAATAATGTCTCTTTTTTTAATACCATATTATTAAAAAATTTATTTTATTTATTTAAATGAAATATTTTATTATATAATATGTTAAGTTCACATTGAATCTTTTGAGGAAGTTTGATTCCTAATGTCTAAAAAATTTTGTTATATTGAACATTATCAAATATTTAATGGGTAAATAAAATATAAGAATAACCAGAATGAAATTATTATGATTTTTATACATTAGAATAAATTTTTAGAAACATACATGATAGGTGCAAAAGAATAATGTATCAACTCGCTTCATGGTGGTGGTAATCCACACATATGCATGAATAGAATTACCATTTTCCTATTCATTGAAGGGTAACAAACCAGATTATATACTATATTTATAGGATTAAAATTATTTCATGAATATCATAAATATATAATAAATTCATCATTAAAAAAATCCATGAATATTGGTGTTCAGAAATGAAACAGATCCCTTCATTGAGTTGCAAGTCAACACATATGTATGAATGATATTTTTCTCCATATGATAGAAAATGAGATGAATAAGGTTATTAAATTACCAGTTTAATATCTCAGTATATGAAACATATTATTGTTGTTTTATTGAAAATGTTATGATAAAATTGAAGTGGTGTAAGTAGAAATAAAATGAATATGCTTAGTTAAGAGAAAATTTTCTTAATTGAAGAACCTATTTTTGATCACCGCATATAGAGCCTATGGATTATATTTTAAAAAGATCATAACCTATATAATATTTATATATTAATAAGGTAGTTATATAGATTTGAAGGTGTTTTTTAGATAAGTGTTTCGATATGTTTTAGGATTAGAGGAATGATTGCGTCCTTATAAAAGAGATGAAAGGGTAACTCTTGGAATGACTAAATGTATTATATTAATTTAACATAATTTTCATGTTAATGTAGATACAAATTAATATATTCTGAATATATGATGATTATTTTTTAATATAATTTCATAAAATAATATTTTTAATCATATTGATTATTTTTTAACAATAATCCTTATATTTTAACTCTCATTAACAATATTTTAAATTACGATGATATAAAGGTTTTATACTCTATAGGGGTTAAGATTTTTAATATAAAAGTAAAAGTGACTCAAAAGTTGAAAATGTCTGATATGATCAACCATATCTAATTCACTTGAAAAAATAAAAGTATTTTATCAGTTTTAGTTCATTTAATACTATTTTTAATATATGATACCGTTAAATTAATTTTGGGAATATTCACATAGTGGACATAAATAAAATATTGTAATGTTATTTGAATATAAAGATTTAACATGTTTTTATTAAATTATATTTTTTCATAAAATTATAGGAACACCATAACTCACCAAAAAAATATTAAATTTTCTATTTTTAAAATCATTTACTTGATTTTTCTATAGCTCGAATAGGCACCTTGTTGGCCTTCTTTAAAAATTTAAGATAATCATTTTATCAGTTAATATTAAATATAAATTAATATATAATAAAAAAATCATTAATTTTTCAAAAATAATTATAACAAAAATTAATATCTTATTATCTCTATGTAAAAAAATTATAGATATTAAAAAAGAGTGAAACATTTTTTTCATTTGTTAAAATCTTATTAAGGTCATTATAAGAAGAAAATGGAAATAAATTTCCACATTTTGAGAAAATGGATGTTTATGGTAAAATAAAATATCTAATAAAAAAAATATAGGTATTATGTATATTTATTGGGCTTATGACATAGTTTAACAATAGTTTACCCTTTACTTGGTGAAAAATATTTAAATCTGTTATAATTAATAATGAAAACTTAATGTTTGCCTATTTATTAAATTATATTTCCATTCTATATATGGAATATATTTTTAAATATTTTTACATATAATTGGAAAAAATAAATTTTAGTATATATGGGTAGAACGAAAAAAAATATTTTTCCAAAAAATTGCATTTTTATGAAGAAAAAATTATTTATAAAAAATTTCAAAAATATATAAATTACAATTATATTAATTAAAATTTTATTATTCAAAATATAAAAGTTAGATTGTAAAACAATTTTATCATAAAAAATCACCCTATAAATAAAATAATGGGAAAGGAAACTCTTTATAAAATCATTTTTCCATTTCACTGAAAATATAATATTTTAAAAAAAAATCCAAAATATTTCACCCTAAAAAAACTTTGATATAATAATTTAAAAATAATATATTTTTTAAAAATATACACTTTTTGTGTATGAAAAAAATTAAAATAACTTCTCATATAAATTAATAAAATTTATTTAACAAAAAAACATATATTTGAAGTATAAAATGAATTTAGTGACAATTAAGTATGTATTTATTATGTATTAATTAATAATGGTATAAAAGTTATACTAAAAATAAAGTCATTTAATAATATATCCGAATATATTTAATTCATAGTGTTTTGTATGAATAATTTCTCCAAGCATAATATTCCTTAAAACTTATTTTTTCAGGTCTTTACAATCTACCAGCTTAAAGAAATTGTGTCCTCATATTTTTATCTTGAGCTTGGTAATCAAGGGTTTAACGATTGAAAATACTTATTTAGAGAATCATCATCATAAAAAATAAAATAAAACATCATTTTAAATTAATGGATTTAAAATATTGACGACATGTGGAATTACACATATTTTGGATTCTAAATAAGACAACAATAGTAGGTATAAAAAATATATAAATGAAGGGAAAAAGAAATTTCCAAATAATAGTTGAGAGTGTGGGACAACATTGATCATGTAAAATTAAATGACCAAAAAATTGAAAATAATACTATTGTAAAAAGGATGAATAATTATTCATAAATGGAGGCAATAGAATAAAATTTTATTTTAGGATACTTTTCCAACAGTTGAGAAATTCCATTCGAACTGGAATGAGAAAATTAAAATATAATTACTTGATTTTCATTAAATACATAACCTCCATTTGATCCTTTATGTGAATTTTTCAAATATCTACCAAATTTATCTCATATATTATTCTAAATAACGTGTATGAATATTTAATTATTTTAGTACTATAATCAAATTCTAATTGATTAAGAGGGATAAAAACGAAGAAAATATTTTCTTCCTATATTTACTAAATGAAAGATGGTTTTAAAAAGGATAGATACAAACTAAAATAAACAAAACAATATATTAATAAATTAAATATTGATCAACAATACATCAATAATTACAACAAATGAGAAACATAGACCATTAGCTAAACATATACACCATAAAACTCTTCAAAATATGTTTTTATATAAATATAATGAATTATTACCAAATCTAATAATGTAGTGAACTTAAATAATATAACATGAATAAATAGTGGATAATAACCTATAAGGTTACCCTTATCTTTGTGGTAAATATCTCCAAAATTATTATGTTATAATAAAATAAAATTTTACTCAATAAGATTGACCCAATATCTAAAAGATTAAAATTACCTCAATGGAGTGCTGTCCTGAAAAACTAGTAAAATTATCAAATAACTTTTAAGTTATAATCACTTATGACTTCATGAAAATATTTTTCTCCATTTATTAAATGATCAACCGTAAAGTTATAAAGTCCTTATAATATTTGAAACTCTTATTTTTCACTTCAGGCGAAAACATCTTGTTGTGCAAATTTATCTAAACTCTTATCTGATAAAAACTATATAAACCACAATACCACACACCTGTATTCAGTTATAAAAATGATATTTACATTTCTGGGATTAAAACATATAAATTTGACCCAATTTTATTGAGAAACAATATAAAAAATCATATGAAAGTATTGAATCACTTATATTCCCAAGTATCATTTTGAAACATTTATTTAAATAATTATGAAATAATCTTACATAAATATAGTGATATATTAAAATTTTAATTTATCCTAGTATACTGATCTATTCCAATTTAAAAAATATGTCTTAAATATATCCAATTAAAATTTTCACTCATGAATTTAATATAAACATAATTAATTTAACCTTATTCTTCTTAGCCATGAAATAGAAATTATAAAAATGGTTAGCTTGAACACTAATTCATTATTAACAAAAATATTATCAATTAAATATCACCAATGTAAATAATATTGGAATATGGGTTTGACTACATAATCAAATTTCATGATGATAGAATAATAGAATACATAATTATAAAAGTATCAATCATAAGTCCTAATATATGGAAAAATAATTTAATATAAGACATGATTCATATAATTAAACAATCATAATCCATGTAAGAACAATCCCTTTTCAAAGGCTATATTTGTACCCATATAACTCACTTAAAAACTATATTAGTTTCTTGGAACTTCAATAATTCATCATGAACAGGTCTTAGAAGATAATAACCAAATATATTATGAGTAACTTATATCCAGTAATCTCTTTATTATTTTTTTGGTAACTTACAATCAGGTAACATCATCATATTTTATGAGAAAAAAAAATAATTCTCTCTTAGAAGTAACATCCTTCTATTTAACTCCATCTCACTACCAAATTCATTACAGGGATATTACAGACCCACCTATCACATAATGAATTTATTACATTAAATATTTGGGTTAACTCCCAAATATTCAATTCATCTATAATGTATATATACCATATTATGAAATAAAACACATGGATTATTTCATTTCATTGAAACTATCATAGATTGATTTACCCAAGAAAAAAAATCGAGTTTCCTTAAAATCACATTAAAAACACATCATGAACCATTAATAGAAATATAGTTAATGATATCATAATAACATATACCAAGTGAGAAATATGAATAATTATTGTATGTTAACATTTATGAAAATAAATTTGAAAAAAACTTTTAAAATGTTTCTCCCAAAATAAGCGATAATACATTTATTTATCCATTAAAAACATTAAATCCCAAACTATTGATAAAATGATCTTATTTGAAAATTATCATGGATATTTTTAATGTATTGTTAAAAATATAATTGTAATAATTTAGAGACAATCCATTCATGTTATAAATTTTAATAATGAATGCCTTTTTAAATATTTTTAAAGAGAGTCAGAAGTCGCCCATGTGAAAATTATTAAGATATTTCCTCCTAAATATTTTTAAAATAATGTAAAAATCCATTGAAAAAAATGTTATGGAATAATTTATTCTTTTAAGAATAATATTTTTCAAATATAATAATGATCATGGAGGAATATTATGGTAAAATTTATTTAATACATTTAAATAATAATTTTTAATGAAAGCCTATTTATGGAATTTGTGAAAAAACCCCTTTGAAATTACAAAAATAAGTGTAAACAATTGTATAAAAATTAAAATTATATTTTATTTTATGATTCAATTTATATAATATATATATTATCATAGGTTTATATAACGACCCATAATTTACATACATTTTTATTACTTCGGAATTGAAGCACACTTATTATAACATATAACAAAACCATGAAAGGATTGTATAGGTATAGTGTCTTTAGAAACTGGGAAACATAAAAAACTGGTTCCTAAATCATCTACACTGTCTCCCTTTTATTTTATCATATCTAGAGTCCCATAGGTCCTATCTTACTTAATAACCTTCTTTTTGGCATGGGGAAAAGAAAACATACAAAAGGGTGAGTTCAAATGCTCAGTAAGGGTAAACAAAAGAAATATCAATCACATCATATTCATAAGAACATAACATTTTGGAAATATTAACCTAAAAAAAAGATCAAAATTTCATAACACGGGATAAATCGTAGTAGTGAAATTTAATCCCAATTATAATAACATAAAACATGAAACTTTGTGGAATACACACATAATCATAGAGAATCCTTTTTAAGTAGTCAAGAATCATTGTAAAGACTATCTTAGCTGGCAAAGTTCATTTCTGAACCGAGTTCACTCCTCGTTTTAGTCCGGTATCATTGAACCGGATTAACCTACCGTTCCAGCCATGTCTATATCATTAGATATAAATCTTTACCCAATGCATTGGGGGAGATTTAGATCCCACCCATCTCATAATGATACCATTCTTATGTGTTCCACGTGATCATAAATCATACACCATAGCATAACCCATGTAATAAAAATGGGATTCTTAAACGTCATTCCATGATAACATAATCCATATAAGATAAAAGGAAATCATAAAAATAATTGCATCATAACATAATCAAATCAATGTAAAAATAGTGATAGAAACAGAACCCTATATTATCTTAGATGGAAAACAATTTCGACAAAACACTTGAACTTCATTCTTGAGGAAAATATTCTTTCAACATCAAAAGAATTTATCCATTATCAACTTTTCATAAAATTTTAAACTAAAAGAAGTTAATTAAAAATAAAAATGAAGACATGTAAATGAAGCTTCATGGAAATAATGTTCTAAAAATCTATTCATGCCGTATAAGTTAAAGAAAAACATTCTTCTCGTACTTTGGCTGTAAAAGTCAAAAAAAGTACCTCGAACTAAAAACGACAAAAGATTACTTTCAAATATTTTAATAAAAACTCACCAATGGGTAAAATTAGATTTAAAAAATTGTAGGAGGATATATGTAATATTACATATTGAGGAAACATGGATGTGGATTATAAATATTCCCTAGAAAATTCTGAAGTATAAACAATCTCGGATAGAAATGAGATTGTAATATTTTACCTTACCTTAGGTCTAATTTGCTTCATATGTGTCTGAACCACCTGTATAATGATTTAAATAATGTTATTCACTTATTCCAAAATCGTACTCATTGTAATGATATCATATATGGTCATATTCTTAGCTTTTTATTAGTAATAGTTCATTGTTATTTGTTATTCGGGTGTTTATTGCTTTTGGTTCTTATGTGTGTTTTGTCGAATAAATTCTTATTATTATTTTTATGTAATAGATACATAATTTATAGAATGGGATTACTGTAATATATATCATATTTATTCATTAAATTCATTTATATAATCATTATGCAATGAAGATCATGCAGAACGAGTCGCATCACATCGTGGAGACGGTAGACCGTACGTACGCACGAGCGATGATATCGTTCCCCTGATCATGGAATTGTATTTAGGTGTATGTATAATATTTAATAATCAATATCACATTACAATAATCATATATAGTTACTCTTTACACCATTATACCCATCCAAGTAAGGTGGTGGTGGAAAACAGATTACACCACGGCGTGGAGACACTATTACGTACGTATGCACGCGTGGTGATTTTGTTTTCCATAGGATGGATAGAAGGTGAAATAGGATTGTTTCATATTTATAATAACATATCATTATATTAGTGATACTTATGTTATTACTTCATAATGAAACAACTAAAGAAGAATAAGTAGAAGAAGAAATAAAGTTGAATGAATCGGTAATAGACATTACCTCTTCTTTGAAGTGCCTCTTCTTAACCTCCTATTAGGGCACTAAAGATGGTATTTGAAGAATACCAGGACCTCTAATATGTTTCTAAGGAAGTGGAGAAGTGAAATTTCACGGTTTGGTAGAGCTTGAAGGCTCAAAGTGGTGTGACTAGAAGAGGGAGGAGGTTCCCTTTTATAAGGGAGGGGAGGGGCACCTTAAGAAAAACTTAAAATATTATTTTATTATAAAGTCATATTTGGTTTTTAATAGCTTGAAATTGATTTATTTAGATGATAACGTGGGTATGGGTATAAATACTCTCAACCAATATATTTTAGATAAGTTTAGGTTACTATTTTAACCGTATCATTTAGATTTAACTCTAAGTTAAATAATTTAACTTTTAACGTGTCTTCTTCTTTTCTTACACTATATGGTTAATAAACATACTATAACAAGCCAAAAGAACCCCAAGTGGTTAATTATTAATATATATAACCTTATCTAAGTCAATTTTCCAATCCTTAGATTTTTATAAATAAAATTACAATTAATAATATAATATTTGTTTTAAAAACTATTTTATGTCAATTTTGACACTATTTGGTAATTGATTCTTTTGAAAATCATAACAACATTATTAGTTCTAAAAAAGTTAATTAAATCAATACTAATATGTCATATTGTCTTATAAAAGAATATTAATTATTAAAAAGTCTCAAATTACATTTATTTGGGTATTTATAACATCATTTATGTTAATATTCCATTAATAAGGTAATTATTGCATCATCATTGTGTCATAAATAAATTAAATTATATAATGACTAAAAATTATAAATAAAATACCATTATGTAGGAAATCGTTTTATCTTCATAATGGATATTTATAGTCAGATTTATCTTATTTATAACCCCATATTAAAAATGTTTTACTTTTTAAATGTTGATTTTAACTTTTTTAACTCTTCTTTAAATAAAATAATATTAAATGCCCTAATCTAATCCAAGGGGACCAAAATGGTCATATTTTATTCCTAAGGTTGTTTTTGGTTGAATTAAACTTATCCAATAGAATTAAGACATGTGTTAGTTAATAATAATATCATTTTTACCCTTAATTACCCTATTTACATTTAACCGTGGTAAATAAAAGTAAAAAGTTACTATTCACCAAAAATTATTTTCATCTCATTGAACCACATTTTACTTATTGATATAAATGGTGACTCTAGGATTTTTTAAATTCCACTCACAGAAGAGGTAAAATTATGTTTTATGTAAATTTTCAAACTCTCCTAGGAGGTGGGTAAAAGACGGTGAAAAGTTCAAAAAAATTATAATATATATAAAATTATTATAAAATTATTCCAGTGGATTACATTGAACTTTTATAGGAATTATGTATCAATTATTACCTAAAATTAATTTAAGTAAAACAATTAATTATTTAAATAAAATTTCGGTTTTTAAATAGTAACCCAGTGTTTTCACTTTTCATCAAAAATTGAATGTTTTCAGAATAATACCAAAAATTCACCCAAGGATAATTTCGATATTCCGAATCCAAAAATGAGGTCCATATTAAAAGATAAAATTTATAAAATTTCAAAAAGTGTGTATTACTATTCATAACGGCTAGTTTTAATAATATTTTAATAGCATATCATTGTTTAGTAAAACTCGGTATTGCGTACAACACAAGCTATTGAGGAAGGTCGCGATTGCGTGTAATGCAAGCCAAGCTAGTGTTGTGTGTAGTGAAAGATTCCTTTGATGATCTATATAACATATAAACGAAATATTTCACATAAAAAACTTAGGTGTTACATTCTAGCAACCTTAAAATTAATTTCTCCCTCGAAATTTGTCACATTGTATCAAACAGATGAGGATACCTCTCCCTCGTCATATCCTCAAGCTCCCATGTAGCTTCTTTCAATTGGTGGTTCCTCCATAAAACATTCATCAAGCGAGTGGTCTTGTTCCGTATGATATTTTCTCTATGATCTAGATTCTCTATTGGCTGTTCTTTATAAGAATGATCTTGCTCCATCGGTACAACTTCTGAGTTGAGTACATGTGAAGGACCGTGTATGTACTTTCTCAGGAGAGATACATGGAACACATCATGAACATGAGAGAGATTCGGTGGAAGCGCCAATCGGTAAGATACCTTACTAACATGATCCAGTATTTAGAAAGGACCGATATACCTAGGGCTTAGCTTTCCCTTCTTTCTAAATCTCATCAATCTCTTCCAAGGAGATATTCGTAAGAACACTTTATCACCCACTTCAAACTCTAGGTCTTTTCTTTGGTTGTCGACATATCTTTTTTATCGACTCCGAGCTGCTCTAAAGTGTTGTTGAATAGATCGGACCTTTTCTTCCATCTCATCAACAATATCAGGTCCTAATAGATTTCATTCCCCAACATCATCCCATCAAGTTGGAGTTCAGTATTTATATCCATAGAGAGGATCATAAGGATCCATCTAAATACTGGAGTGAAAGCTATTATTATAAGACAATTCTAGCAAAGGTATGTGTTGATCCCAAAAACCTTTGAAATCCATAGAGAAAGCTCTTAATATATATTCTAGAGTTTGAATTGTTCTCTTAGACTGACTGTCTGTCTGAGGATGATAAGTAGTGCTGAAACTCAAATATGTATCCAGAGTATGCTGAAGACTTTTCCTAAACATTGAGGTAGGCCTCAGATCCCGATCAGATATAATGGAAACTGATACTCCATGGAATCTTACAAGTTCCTTTACATATATCCTGGCATGCTGATCAAGAGATAAATCTTCTCTAATAGAAATTATGTGTGCAGCCTTCTTAATAGGATCACTTATGACCCATATATCATTATTTCCATTGTATGTTTTGGGAAGTCCACTAACAAATTCAATAGTGATGTTTTCCCATTTCCATTCGGGTATAGGAAATGGTTGTAACATCCCCTTATACTTCTGTCTCTTGGCTTTAACTTACTGACAAACAATGCATCGAGATACATATTCAGCAACATCTCGTGTCATGTTATCCCACCAGAAGTACTATTTCAGGTCCCTATAAATCTTCGTTCTTCTATGATGAATAGAGAATGAAGAACTATGAGCCTCATCCAGCATCTCCTTCTTTAATTCTAGGATTGGAGGAACACAACCCCAATTCCTGAACCTTATTATCCCCTCACCATCAAGGTTTATTTCAGGAACATTTCACACCTTTTTTTGAAACTCTACATCTTCTTTTTTTGCCTCTTCAATCTTCACATGTATATATGGTTGAACATTAATTTGGGAAAGATAATATTTCTCACCTTTCTTTATAATTCCAAGATCCATCCTTTGTAAAACCTTAAATATTGGATCTTTTGTGATCCTCATCATGGATAAGCTAGCATGGTCTTTTCAACATAATGCCTCTGCCACCTTGTTTTCTTTCCTAGGTTGATAATGAATTGAGCAGTCGTAATCCTTAATTAGCTCCAACTATCTTCTTTGGCGCATATTCAACTCCTTTTGTGTGAACATATACATTAAACTTTTATGATCAGTATAAATATCACACCTTTAACCATAAAGATAATAGCTCCATATTTTTAATGCAAATATTACAATAGCTAACCCCAAATCATGAGTTGGGTGGTTTTTCTCATGGATTTTCAACTATCGTGAGGCATAAGCTATCACCATATGATTTTTCTGGAGAATGCACCCCGGTCCCTTCTTGGATGTGTCACTGTAGATCACAAACCTTTCTCCACTACAAGGCAGTGTGAGAACAGGTGTATATGATAACCTTTTTTTTAACTCCTTGAAATTATTTTCACACTCCTACGTCCAAACGAACTTAACTCCTTTTCGAGTCAACCTAGTGAGTTGATTAGATAATCATGAAAAATCATTCACAAAAGGTCGATAACATCCATCCAAACCAAGAAACCTTAGATCCCAGTTACTGTTGTTGGTCTCAACCATCTTTCAATTACCTCAATTTTTTCTGGATCCACAGATATCCCCTCTTTTGAGATTATGTGACCCAAAACTACAACTTTTTGAAGCCAAAATTCAAACTTGGTAAATTTGGCATAAACCTTCTCCTTTCTCAGGGTCATTAATACAATTATCATGTGATATTCATGTTCTTTGTTTCTCTTTGAATAGAAAAGAATATCATCTATAAACACTACCACAAATTTATTAAGATAGTCTCTAAAGACTCTATTCATTAGATACATGAAGATAGCAGGGGCATTAGTAAGACCAAATGGCATCACTATAAATTCATAGTGTCGATACCTTGTACGGAAATCTGTCTTCGGTATATCCTCCATTTTGAACCATAATTGATGATACCCTGAATTAAGATCAATCATGGAAAAGTATCGAGCTCCGCGTTGTTGGTCAAATAAGTCAACAGTGTGTGGGAGTGGATATTTGTTCTTAATAGTGATCTGGTTATGTTCTCGATATTAAAATCGGAGTCTCATTGATCAGTATTTCTTTTTAACAAATAGAACTGGTGCTCCCCATAGGTGACATACTAAGGTGTATGAATCCCTTTTTAAGATTCTCTTGGAGTTGCTTCTTCAATTCCTGCAACTCAATTGGGGCAATTATATAAGGTGTCTTTAAAATAGGTAAAGCACCCGGTATGAGTTCTATTGAAAACTCAACTTCACGATTTGGTGGAAGACAAAGAAAATCCTTTGGAAAGACATCATCAAACTCTCATAAAATGGGAATATTCTTAATTGTGAGTTTCTATCCAACTATTTGAGATTTATAACCATTATTTAGTGTAATCAAGACCCATAAGATGGAAGAAATTTCCACTGGAAAGATATGTTCATCCTTGCATCGATAGACGATCAAAGACTGATCTGGAATATGAAATGTGACTTCACTTTTTTGGAAATTGATATGATCTCTATATAAAGAAATCCAATCCATGAAAATAATCACCTCAAATTCCACTATAGGAAGGATCACATGATTTTTAGGAAGCACATTCCCACAAACTTCAATCAGAGAAGAATTATAAAATTTTGATGCGATTGTTGTTCCGTTAGGGGTTGTCACAGCTAACTCAACATCTAATTGTTGAGGTAATACAATGATACCCTTAGAAAATTCTTCAGAAATAAAAGATTGGGTGGATATAGAATCGAATAAGACATTTGCAACTTTAAATTGGATGGTAAGTGTACCTTTCACTACTTTGTTATCATACTCCACATCGATGATAGAAATTTCATGCGACTTTCCTTTGTCTTTGGCCTTAAGAGTTTTTTGACGTTCATCATCATAAAAAAACCTTGGATTAGGGCACTGATTTCTATAATTCCCCATTTCCTTGCACTTGTAACATTGAAGCATAGGAGGTGAACTATTTGTAGCCTTTTCTTTGTTCACATCACTATACATCTTCTTCCCATCATTCCAGCATTCAAATGCCCGATGACCTTATTTTCCACATTTGAAACATTTACTTGTCCCTTTAAGAAAACTACCTCTATGTTACATTCCACACTTTGAGAATAAGGGAATACTCATCTTCTCTTCAGTGTGGTCTTTAGATTTCCCTTTTAATTCTATTTTCCTCTTCTTCTCAAACGCATATGACTGATGGGTTACTCCAATCTCCATTTCAACCTTTAGAGAACATCGAACGATTTCCTCATAGCTATTGAAGTCCCTTATGGCTAACGCCCTTCGAAGACTTGGTTATAAGACACTAAAGAATTGGTCGATATTACTCTCAGGTTGCAAAATAATCCCAGAAGCGTACCTTGCATGTGTTGTAAAATTTTCTTCGTAGGTACCAATAGATTCATCATCCTTTTGCTTTAGTTCAAGAAACTCCTCTATCTCTGTTAGAAGAATACGAGGTAAGTACTTATTGAAAAATAAGTTCTTGAACTCGCCCCATTCCATGGACTCAATTTCATCTCTTGGCCTAGTATTCTTGATAGGATTTCACCATTGATCAGCTTCACCTTCCAAATGATATACTACTAGGATGAATTTATCAGGTTCAGAACATTGAAGAACTGAAAATATCATTTCAGTGGTACTGATCCATTGTTCTGTCACTAATGGATTAGTAGACCCACTGAATGAAGGTGGAAGCTGCCTCATGAAGGATTCAACAGAATTTTGCTCCTTCATTTGCTCATTTGGAAGTCTGGTATTATTCATAGCTTGAGAAATTTGTGTGAGCATGGAAACAAGATTTTGCATTCCAGCTCCCATAACGTTTGGTTTCTCAGGGGGACAATCATTGCATTGCCCATCGCATTCAGCATTAACAGGGTTCCTTCGGGTACTAGCCATTGACTAAAACCAAGAAGAATAGTGTGAGGAACACTAATTATTATAGGAAAACCACATAATCAAGAATAAAATTTCAAACATAAGGTCTTATCATAAGTTGTTCATGGCCATTTCAAAAACACTAAGATGGTGTTTTATGCTTAGACATATCCATAGGGTTCTTACTAAGTATTTCACATCCTAGTTTCCAAAGGTTGACTATAACCTCCCTTTGATACCAACTATAATGTCCCATACATTGCATACATTGTTATTACTTCAGAATTTAAGCACACTTATTACATCATATAATAAAAACATGAAAGGACCGTATAGGTATTGTGTCATTAGAAACTCGGAAACATAAACAACTGGTTCATAAATTATATACATCGTCTCCCTTTTATTTTATCATATATAGAGTCAATTTTGGAATTTCTTTCTTAATACCCTTCTTCTTGACCTGGTATAAGAAAAAATACAAAAGGGTGAGCTCAAATGCTCAGTAAAGGTAAACAAAAGAAATATCAATCACATCATATTCATAAAAACATAACATTTTGGAAATCTTAACCAGTAAAATAGATCATAATTTTATAACATGGGATAAATCATAGTAGTGAAATGTAATCCCAATAATCAAAACATAAAACATGAAATTTTGTGTCATACACACATAATCATATAGAATCATTTCTTAGTATTCAAGACTCATTGGAACGACTATCATGGCAGACAAAGTCCATTTCTGAACCGAGTTCACTCCTCGTTTCAGTCCTGTATCACTGAACCGGATTTACGTGTCGTTCCAGCCATGTCTATATAATGAGATATAAATCATTACCCAATGCATTGGAGGGTGATATAGGTACCAACCATATCATAATGATACCATTCTTATGTGTTCCACAAGATCATTAATCATACATCATAGCATAACCCATGTAATAAAAATGGGATTCTTAAGCATCATGCCATCAGAACATAATCTATATAAGATAAAATGACATCATAAAAATAATTAAATCATAACATAATAAAATCAATGTAAAAATAGGGATAGAAACAGAAACCTATATTATCTTAGATGGAAAATAATTTTGATAAAACACTTGAACTTCATTCTTGAGGAAAATATACATTCTACATCAAAAGAATTTATGCATTCTTAACCTGTCATACAATTTTAAACAAAATGAAGTTGATTAAAAATAAACTTGAAAAAACTTGTAAATGATGCTTCATGGAAATAATGTTCTAAAAATACATTCATGCACTATACGATAATTAAATACATTCTTCTCATACTTTGGCCGAAAAAGTCAAAAAAGTACCTCATACTAAAAACGACAAAAGATTCCTTTCATATCTTTTACTAAAAACTCACAAATGGGTAACATTGGATTTAAAAAATTGTAGGAGCATAGAAATAATATTACATATTGAGGAAACATAGATGTGGATGATAAATATTCACTAGTAAATTCTGAAGTATAAGCAATCTGGGATAAAAATGAGATTGCCAGATTTTCCCTTACCTTAGATCTGATTTGATTCGTATGTGTATGAACCTCTTGTATAATTATTTAAATAATGTTATTGACTTATTCTAGAATCTTACTCATTGTTATGATATCATATATGTTCATATTCTTAGCTTCTTATTAGTAATATTTCATTATTACTTGTCATTCAGGTGTTTATTGCTTTTTGTTCTTATACGTGTTTTGTTGAATAAATTATTATTCTTATTTTTAGGTTATAGATACCACATTTCCATAATGGTATTAGTGTAATATATATCATATTTATTCATTCAATTCATTTATATAATCATTATTCAATGATGATCACGTAGAATGAGTCGCATCACATCGTGGAGACGGTAGGCCGTACGTACGCACGAGTGATTATATTGTTCCCCTGATCATGGAATTGTATTGAAGTGTACTAATACTATTCCAGAATCAATATCACATTATAATAATCATATATATTGATTATTTAAAACATTATACCCATCCAAGTAAGGTGGTGGTGGTAAATAGATTACACCACGGCGTGGAGATGGTATTCCGTATGTACGCACGCGCGGTGATTTTGTTTTCCGTAGGATGGATAGAAGGTGAAATAGGGTTGTTTCATATTTATTATAACATATCATTATATGAGTGATACTGATGTTATTACTTCATAATGAAACACCTAAAGAAGAAATAATGTTGAAAGAATCGATAACGAAAATTTCCTCTTCTTTGAAGCGCCTCTTCTTAACCTCCTCTTAGGGCACTAAATATGGTCTTTGAAGAAGCCTGGGACCTCAAGGATGTTTCTAGGGAAGTGGAGAAGAGTTATTGGTAGGGTTTGGCCGAGCATTAAGGCTCAAAGTGGTGTGAGGAGAAGAGGGAGGAGGTTCCCTTTTATAAGGGAGGAGAGGGGCACCTTAGGAAACAATTAAAATATTATTTTATTATAAAGGAATATTCAGTTTTTAATAGCTCCAAATTGATTTATTTCTATGCTAAGGTGGGTATGGGACGAAATCCTCTCAACAAATATATTTTAATCAAGTTTAGGTTACTATTTTAACCTTATCATTTAGATTTAACATTAAGTTAAATAATTTAACTTTTATCGTGTCTTCTTGTTTTCATACACTATGTGGTTAAGAAACCAACTATAATAAGCCAAAAGAACCCCAAGTGGTTCATTATTAATATATATAACCTTATCTATGTCATTTGGAAGATCCTTAGATTTTTAGTAATAAAATAACAATTAATAATATAATATTTGTTTTAAAAACTATTTTATGTCAATTCTGACACTATTTGGTATTGATTTTTGTGAAAATCATAACAGCATGAATAGTTCGAAAAACGTTATTTAAATCAATAAATATATGTCATATTATCCAATAAAATTATTTTAATTCTTAAAAAGTCTCAAATTACATTTATTTGGGTATTTATAACATCAATTATGTTAATCTTTCATTAATAAGGTATTTACTACATCATCATTGAGTCATAAATAAATTAAATTATTTAATATCTAATTTTTTTGAAGAAAAAAGAATTATGTGGGAAATCTATTTATCTTTCTAATGGATATTTATAGGAGAATTTATCTTATTTATAACCCTATATAAAAAATGTTTTAATTATTAAACTTTGATTTTAACTATTTTGACTCTTCTTTATATAATTTAATATTAATTGTCCTAATCTAATCAAAGTGGACCTAAATGGTCATATTTTATTCTTAATGTTGTTTTTTGTCGAATTAAACTTATCCAATAGAATTAGGACAGGTGTTAGGGTAATAATAATTTAATTTTTACCCTTAATTACCCTATTTACTATTAACAGTCGTAAATAAAAGTAAAAAGTTACTATTCACCAAAAATTATTTTCATCTCATTGAACAACATTTTACTTAATAATATCAAATGTGTCTCTCGGAATTTTGAAATTCCACTCACATAAGAGGAAAAATTATGTTTTATGTAAAGATTCAAACTCTCCTAGGAGAAGGGTAAAAGACAGTGAAAAGTTCAATAAAATTTTTATATACCTAAAATTATTATAAAATGATTCCAATGAATTACTTTGAACGTATTTATGTATTATGTACCAATTTTGACCTAAAATAAATTTACATAAAATAAATATTTATTTAAATAAAATGCCGGGTTTTAAATAGTAACCTAGTGTTTTCACTATTCCTCAAATAATGAATGTTTTAAGAAAAAATACCAAAAATTCACCCTAGGTTTGTTTCGATATTCTGAATCCAAAAATGAAGTCCACTTTGAAAGATAAAATTTATAAAATTTCAAAAATTTGTTATTACTATTCATAAGGGTTAGTTTTAATAATATTTTAATAGAATATCGTTGTTTAGTGAAACTCGGTATAGCATAAAACTCAAGCTATCGAGGAAGGTCGTGATTTTGTGTAAAGCAAGCCAAGCTAGTGTTGTGTGTAGTGAAAGATTCCTTTGATGATGTATATAACATAAAAACAATATATTTCTCATTAAAATCTCGGGTGTTACGGGTTATGAATCAAAATGTGTCTTAACGAAGGATTTTCAAAATGATAAATCTTTTCAACTTAGGTAATGGTTGAATAAAAAATCCATTCAATAGTGGAAAATGACATAATTGGGTAAAACCTATAATTTTCATGAATTAATATTAGAATAAAGTTCCATGGATCATTATTTACCCTATAATAATTAAAACGTCGGGAATAACATGACTTAAATATTATGAATTAAAACTGAGACCATAGAAGCACTTAATAATTTATAACATTTATATCAATATTGTATGAAACAAAACACATCAAATGATCGATAAATATCATTTTTAATAAGTTATTCATTATATTATATCTCAATATCATGTTGTAAAACCTTAAAAAAATAAAAAATTTCAAAATACAAGACATGTCTCAATGAAAAAATAAAGATATGAATAATCATTACAATGAGCATATCATTGATGTCAGAATTAATCAATGAAGTGATTAGAGGTAAAATTTTTAAACAAAATAATAAAATTTAAAAAATAGAATATAATCATTGTTCAATTCACACATAATCTCAGCACAACAAAGTCAATAAAGAATATATATAACCCAATAAATGATAAATTGAGTAAAAAAACCCATTACCATATATCTAGACTTGTTATATATGTCCTTTAACTCTTGTATAATAAAAATTTATTAATTATTTTAAAATATAAAAATAATTTCTCTATTTCTTAATGAATCATTAGTCACATTATTTCATTTATTATAATTAAATATTTAATTACAGAATCGGTTAAGGTCACATTATATATTTCTAGGATATTTAGTTCATAATTGAAAAACAAATTCACTTTACTAACTATGGTCAAATATATCATGGTTACATCATATATAAAATAATAATAATTACGTATTTATTATTTAATATATTAAGTTCATATTTTACAACAGTCCATGAATTGAGTACAATAAAAAAGAATCACATCACTTAACAGAGGTGGTAATCCACACAACACAATAATGTTGTTACTGTTTCCCTACATATCGAATGATGAGAAAATTGATTATATATTATATTAATTGAATGATAATTATTTCTTGAATAATATATATATCTATATATCTATATATATATATATATATTAAATCCATGATTATAAATATCCTTGAATGCTGGTGATGGAAAATAATCACTTTGTGGACGTGGTTGTCCATATGTTCAAATGAACCATGATTTTCACCATATGTAAAAAATTGAGAAGAATAATGTTAGTAGATTGACATAAGAATATTTAAATCTATAAGATATAATTATGTCATTATATTTCAATGCTTATGATATGATTGAATGATGTTGAATAAAAAAGTAAAATCAACATGCTTGGTTATGATGATTATCTTCTTTTTAAGGAACCATTTTTTATCTCTCTTTAAGGACCCTAGGTAAGGCCTTTTAACAAGACCAACACATATTGAATGAATATATGGAAGTTATTAAGCGTATTTTGATGATTTTTAATAATTTGTGTGGCATAATAAGTGTGAGTAAGAGAGGGTATGTGGTGTCCCTATATAATATTAGAGAGTGGGTCCTTGGAGTAACATTATTTATTAAATTAATATAAATCAATTTTAATGTTAAAGGGGCTCAAAATTGATATATTTCATATATATTAAGAATATAATTAGAAACTAATATAAAATAACACATATAAAATTTATGTTCATGTTTTGACCCTTATCATTTAGTTTTAACCTCCCATTAACACACTTTATGAATAATGTGATATACATGCTTTTTCTAGGTATAGTTGGATATTTTTAATATAAAATTAAAAGTTATGAATAATTGGAATATATTTATATTTATGGAAATATTGAACTCTATTGGATGAAGATAATATTTTTATGAATTTTAATTCATTTATTAAATTTATATTTAACCTAAGAAACCATTAATGTCACTTTCAATACATTTGAAAAAATTAAAATTCTAAAGATTAAAAAATTTAATTAAAATAAAATATTCTATGTCATTTATATTACATTATATTTATACATAAAATTATTCTAATACCACAACTCACCCCACCCCCCAAAATATTACATTGTCATTTTTTATAATCGTTTACAATATTATTCTATTCTATTAAGTATTACTCTCTTAGTGTTTCATAAGAAATGAAGTTAATTATTATATCACTAAAAATTTAAAATAAATTAGAATGATAAACACAAATAAAATTTAAAAAAATTAATTAGACATAACCTCTTTATATCCTTGTGAAAAATTATTATATACATTAAAATAAAGAGAGTGATAAATATTTTTATTCATTATGTAAAATCATATTATGGGCATTATAAAGGTAAAATGGTAAGAAAAATAAATATTTTATAAAATTGTATTTTTATGATCAAAACACACATATATAATGAAATTAATAAAAAATTAATGGTGATTTTTAGAATATAACCCACAGTTTTATCCTTATTTTACCATTACCAAGGTGATAAATATTTACATCAGTTATTATTTTTAATTATAAAATATAAAATCATCCTATTATACAAAAATTGAAATTATAATTCCAAATAATTAAATTAAATTTTATATAATTTAATCCCAATTATTTAATGAGAAAAAATATATTATAATGTGTAAAATGTGATAAAAATTTGGTTTCCAAAAAAAAGGCATTTATTGGTATAAAAAGTATTTATATCATAATTATGAATAATATGAATTTATATAAATTTGATTTTATTATGCTTTTATCAAAATTTATTAATTAAAATTTAAAATCAATTTAAAAAAAATTATTCTTTTAAAATACATGAATAAAAAATATATTTTCTATAATGTCGGTGCTTTTCACTACTCAATAATAAATTAATATGTTCAGAAATATCCCAAAATTTATACTAATGATAATTTTTACATACTTAATTAAAAAATTATATCTATTTTCTCAAATATAATTTCTAATTGTCAAATAGCTTACTAAAAATATTATCTCACAAAAATCAACATTTTTTGGACAAACCATATTCTGTATGAATGAAATGACTTAACTAAAATTGAATGCATATTTATTATTAATTAATAAATAAATTTTAATTATATGAGAACATTATACATATATTTTATAATGTGGTTATTAATATTCATACCTACCAATTTAATGTATATGTTATTTTAAAACCCCAACATTTTGTGAAACAAGAATTGTTTTAATCTTTTTGATATTTTTTATTTCACACAACACTGAATATAGCTTTTGTTATATAAAATCGCTATTTTTGTATTTTGTTATATGAAACACCAATTAAATCATGCACTGAGAGAATAAACTAGAATATCTTATGGTACATACAACACTATGTTTTTCTTATGTTTCATACATTAATGAGTCTATTCGATACAATGTGATACATACAATGTTGGGTTTTATCAAACTACAAGATACTATTAGTATTACTATTAAGATATTATAATTTTTTCCACTGAGCCTTTATAATGTACATTATTAATAATATTAAATAAATTTTTATGATATAATTTAAACACACATATATATAATGAACCCTTTAGTTATCAAATAGTATAATTGAAGGAAAGAACTATTTGAATCTAAAGAAATTAATTTTCTAAGAAAACTATTTTTCTATATACAATCAAATTTTTAGCTCATTAAATTAAAAATAACAACATTAATAAATAAATAAATAAAATTTACATATTATATATTCAATCTATATTTTTTATACTCATTCAATATATTTGATAGGCATAATAAAAAATTAAATTCAAATTTATAAATCAAAAAATAAGTTTTTCTAAAATGTAAATTTACCTCTATTTAATGAAGAACCCATTTTAATAATAATTTTTTAAAACATTTTATTTTTATCAAAAAATAAACTACATATTTTGAAACATAGTAAAAAAGTTTACTTTCGGTAAATTTTTTATATTTTTCAACGATGTTTAGTTTTTTAATGAATAATGAAAACACTGAATTTTAATTCAAAATTGCTTTTTCACATTATTTATGTATTAATGTAAAATCTTATTATTTCTGTTTTAATATATATTTTGATCAATTTTATATAAATTTTTTCAATATATATATTTTTAATAAATTTCACTATGAAATTGGAGATAAAAACATAGCAAACATTTGGACATTTTTACGTAAAGACCCTGCATTGTTGTCTCATATGCATGACTAAATTTAAATTAATTTCTTCCACTTATGTGATTTAAATTTGAAAAAATGGATTCCATAATTTGAATCATAATAAATTATAATTTCTAATAATTTGAACACACTTTTCACTGAATAGATTAGTGAATGTAATTATAATTACTTAAAAAAATTAAGGAAAAACTATTCTTAAAAAAGGACAAACCCTTAAACATAAGTAAAACAATTACATAAAAACATGTCCAAAATCCATTTTTGAGAAATATTTCGACCCAATACTAAATTTTGTAGAATTCGAAAAATATTGGAGCCAAATGGCTTGGAAAAATTGTTGGTGGAATTTCCATTTAAAATTTTACAAGAATGTCACTCCTCCTACAGTATAAAAAAGTTCTCCGCTACCACTTATTCACCCCACTCAAGAAATTTGTATCATAAAATAATTGCTCAAATAATCTCCCAAAACCTGTCCCTCCATACTATATTATTATATTTTTTATGAAATACATCTGAGGAGGCCTTTGGAATAAACCAAAAGTAGTAACCCAAAAAAGGTGGTAGCATCCTTCCTCAAGGTTATTTGTTTTATTTACATTATAGACTACCTCAATTATTATTATTTCATTATTATATGATAAAATATGTATAATTAATAAAATAATATGTTTTTATTAAATGTTTAGACCTACACAGAAAAACCCATTCATCTAATAGGTATTGAACTTACCGTTCTTGTGTTTAGAGAATTGTCACCTCAGAAAATAATGTTGTTTGTTTTTCATTTAACAAATCTACTGGTTGGGATATATGATGAAAAAAAATATTTTTATATTATATATATTATTTTTATGAAATAGTTTTCTTCAATACTTATTATTTTATGGAAACATTCATGATTTACATTTTGTGTAAAAAGAATAATTTTGTTTGGGGAAGTGTGTAGTACTGCCACCTCAAAGAGATGTGATTTATTCAAACACAACATGGAATGTATTAATTATTATTTTATGGAACATATATGATATATATTAAATAAAAATAATAATTTAATGATATTATATATAAAAATATCTATTTATCCTAATATCATTCAACATGAATTTAAAATTGAAAATGTGTTCATGTGTATGTACGACCTACCAACTTCATGTATGGTGTATTACATTTCATATTTCTATATTCAATAGATTATAGTAATTAAATATATACTGAGTATATATGATATTCATATAATTCTTTAACTTCTTCATATTAGTAAATCAATATCTTCATAAGAGGATAATTAATAAAAAGAAAAAACATATTTTAAAACAAAGAATACGTTACTCGAAATGTAACATTAACATCGATTTGTTAATAAATGTTTTAAATAAATTAATTACCAAATAATATATAATTTTAAATATAATAATATGGTTTATTTATATTAATAAGAAATTTATATTTATTATACATGATTTTTGAATGTGTATGAAGAAATTTAAGAATTAATATAAGGGAATTTTATCCCACTTTTTTATTACAGTGAGATAATGTCAAATTAACCACTCACATCATATTTTTGGTGTATATGTTTTCCTAATAAATTTAATAACATTAATTTACGTTATTTAATAATATTAAAATGCTTTATTAATATTATTCTTTCTCTGGTATGATTGTTCAATTTTAATCAAGTAGTAGGGGTTTTCTCATCTCACATTTATTTCTGTGAAACTTATTTTTTATTGACCACTCATTTCCATTATTTTGTGTATTCAATACAAATGAATGTATTATTATATTATAATAAATAAATTTATTTTTATTTACATATACATGGTATGTTATTGATTTCAGGGTGTTTTTGGTTCAAATGTAACCAACATGGTAATGTTGTTTTATATCAATTTTCCTTCTTTGAGAAACATTCCATGTTATGATCCTATATTTTTCTATGAGGAGTATATACTGATTTTGAAATTTTATATCATGAAAATAATTATCATCATGATATTTAAAGTTTCATATAATTTTATCCTTTTTATTTTATTATGATTCAATTTTACTAAACTGGTAACAATTTATTTCTACAATCTCTTCATTTTCAAGATTGTTTATTATTATGCTTCCATTGATGAAACATTATGATACATATCGAATGAAATAAAAATAAATCATAACCGTGCATTATTCATGTTATATCTATCTAATGTTTCCATTTTTCCACTATTTGGTACATAAGATAATTTTGAAAATGATTTTATGAAAATATGACTTTATTTGTCTTTTTGGTCAAAAATTTATGTTCCTTCAATACCATATTTTCTAAAATTGTTTTACAAAATGTTTTAGTATTATCTTATTATGTTAATGGAAATTATTAAGCATGTTTTACCTTCTTGAAAAATAGTTCTAAAATGAATATTCATGTTTGCTTCTGATCAATTCAGTTTTTTATAATTTTTTGTTGCAAAACAAATGGTCGGTATGTATGGACTTACCCACCATCATAACAATCATTTACCTAAATATTTCATTATAATTATACCAATTATTTAATAAAGAAAATGTTTTCCTATTATTATGTATGTATTAATATTTTAATGTGAAATTCAAAGAAAAATCTTATGAGAAGTTTTTTAAATGATTTTTAAATGACTATTTATTTTTTTCAAAAGGTTGGTTTCTACGAAAAGGATTTCAATGATTTTATGTTTTATTTATATGTTTTAAAAAAATATTGAAATTTGTTTCCAAAATGATTTCAATCCTTATTTTATGTTTTCAATTTATTTTCATAGAAAAAGGTTCTCAAAAGGATTTGTCTTTTAAAAATAAATTTTCATTGTGGAAATGATATATTCCTCAAGATATGTATTAAATGAAATTGTTAAGACATATTTAAAAGATATGAATTTTAAAATGTTTTTATGAAAAGTATTTTCAAATAGAGGATAATTTCCATAATAGATTTTCTATACGATCTTTCAAAAACATTCCCCATCTAATATAAAATAATTTGTTATAGTTTATGAATACCAATCATATTCTTTCATAAATGGTTCATGTTTCGATGGAATGTTGTTTATGATAACTCTTTATCTTTAATAGGTTATATGATTTTGAAATTAGAATATTTTAAGTGATTATTGTTCGAATAAATAATTGTGAAACAGAACCCTTTTTTATAGGATATATTGTTATGAAATGTTAATGATACCCATTTCATTTCATATGTCATGATATTAGAAATGTTTCTCTCTTGTGAACATGCATGTCTGATTTCATTATATGATGGGTTGGACATATATCTCTGCCCAATGCATTTCCTAATGATGGGTGACTCAAAGAGTATATATGTTATGCATAAACCAGATTACATGTTCAAAAAGTTATGCATGAACCCGATTACATGTTCCTAATGTTAAGTATGGACTTGGTTGCATGTCCATAAGATTATGTGCCAACCTAATTACATCATGATAATTTTTTGATTGATCCTTAATATGTGTTAAAAAAATTATGTGTAACCCTAATTACAAGTTAATAATTTTATTTATGAACCTAATTAAAAGTTCAAAATTTTATGGATAGACCTAGTTTCATGTCCATGTTCTTATGCATAAACCAAATTTCATGTTTATAATGTTATTCATGAACCTAATCACATGTTCACAACATTATCTGTGGACTTCGTTGCATGTTTATAAGTTTATTTGAGGGCATGATTTTAATTCATTAATATAATTATTGAACATGTTTCTATTTATAAATGTTTACAATGTTATATAATGATGTGTATTCCATAATTCCATTTCTTATTACTATGTTATGATTTCATTGATTATGTATTCGATTATCTAACTGATCATGTCTTATGAACTTCTAGTATATATGGCATAATTCATGTTTATGAACTTTGATATGCAAGGAATGATCCTCTAATGATATAATCATGTTCACATACCCTTTTTCTCATGTTATGCTTAAATATCTCTATTTTTTACCTTTACAGAGCATATGACCCCACCAATTTCTTATTTTTTATTTTATGAGGTTATGAAGAAATGTTTTTACATGGGTGTACTAAATGGGAAGATATTTATTGGAGACATTTATTATAATTTAAGTGATTTGAAAATTGTGTTCTTAGTTTTGAATAACACTAATATATTATTGTCATTTGGGAATATATTTATATAATATTATAAAATTTTATCTTAAATGATGTAACACCAATTTATGTTAAGATTGTGTCACTATAGTTCATATCAAAGGAAATTATTTATTCAACTTTTGGAAACTATGATGAGAAACATTTAGTGTGATACCTAGGGATATTTGAATATATATGACATAGGATGTCTCTAATGATTTGTGTTATAGTTATTTAATGTACATTAAAATTCCATGTAACATTGGTAAAGGATACGACAAGTGGTTTCCTAATAATACATCACTATTTGGATTCTATAAGTGAATGCAGTTGTGGAATAGATTTACATCGGGGAAACAATCATAAAAAACTCTCTTTAGATAGACACAATGATGAACCCATTCATGATAATGGGCCTTGTTGTGCACCTGGTTTTACAGTGCCAAGGGATTTTTTTGTGAATTCACAAACACATTACAATCAATCATAAAGGATTTAAATAGAATATGATTATGAATAACCTTGGATATACCAAAGGCATCATATATTATATAATTATATGTCTTTATTTATAAATCTTATAAGTAATTTATCATAATTATGTGGTTTTCTGCTATAAAAAGTTTTTCTCACCCTATATTTTCTGATTTTAGTCAATAATGGGAACTAAAAAGAACTGGGTTAATATTGAGTGTTTAATATGTGGAATTTTTGGGCTTGATAAAAATAAATTTTCTGAGTGTAAATATCTAGAATATAACCAGGAAGGTCCACTAGTATTTATCACACTTCTGAAGATAAAGAGATTGAAAATTACATGATAATGGTATGGGATGTTCTTCTAGTATTATTTATAAAAAACATAAGAATCATGATTGGATTGAATTTTAGAAACCATAGTAGATATTTCATATTTAATTTTCTAGTAAAATGGTATTAAGGGACAAGTGTATGAAACTAGAGTAATAGTTAATGAATAATGTTTAATGATTGTAGTGTATATGTATAGGAATTTTAAAAATTATGTTATATGAATCATGAAGTATATTATTTCCATTATGGACAAGAAAAATTTTTTGAATTGTCATGAGGAAATATAAATGGTATTTAATGGAAATGTGATAATTCTATGAAGGTAATGTAACCCATAATCCATCCCTGATGTTGAGAAAATTGAGTTTTCTTTGGATAAAGATATGATTGATATGGATAAGTCATATTGGATAGTACAGATTAACCATGAACTAATCATTGATTTATTTAAAAATTAGAATATGTAATTATGGATTTTATTTACAACATCATATATTTAAACAATGTATCAAATAATCATTATAAGAAGGAAGCATGAATATTTTAAAAAATGATTTCTAGTAATTTAGATTATTACCATAATACAGTTGAATATATGAAGGGGTATTCACATTTTTGGAAGGTGACAACCAGGATCTACTTGCTCATATATGGGGGATCAATTTTAAGATGGTTTCATGAACTTATTTCAGAATTCATTGATTTTCATATTTCAGAGGTGATATAAGGAAATCCATTTATGGAATGGTTGATGTTAAAATTTATTTGAGGTTTTATAGATTAATTTATTATTTATCTATATGGGTTTTATTGATATATTATTGATTTTGGTAACCATTTTGTTTTGATTCAAACTTAAACAATATGGAATGAATTATGATTATACACCATGATCTCTAAGTACCTAAGAAATGAAATATTAACATTTATTTATTGGAGTAAGAGATGAAGTAGAAATTGATCAAGGAACAACAATAGATGAAACTATGTTGAAATAAAGTAAGTATATATTCTTTTGAAAATTATGAAACATTAGGAAAAGGTTAATTATATAAAATTTTGTCCAATTATAATCATTTTTTGAGGATATCAATGGCCCCTTTCACAGTTATTTATTTTTTGGTTTTTTATTGTTAATTTTATATGGATCACTCAATTTCTTTGGATGAGTGATATTTAAAAATCTCAATTATTATTTCTATATTTATTCATCATCCATGTTTTCACTTCTACCTATGTTCTCCTATGTGGAAATCATGTTTCAACTTACTTTGGATTATAGTTTTGTTTGCAACATTATTAATCTAATGGAAATTTTAGTATTCATTTTTAATATGTTTCTTTCTATAAATGGGAATTTTAAGTATTAATCCATGAACAAACTGGAATAATTTCATGTGTGAAATTCATTTAAAGGTGGGTAGAATGTTACACCTCAATATGTTTTGAAATATATTTTTGGAGTAATTTAATATTTTTTATTTGTTTAATTTAACTCAATGATTATTATATCTAATGTCTTTTGAAATACCCATGTTTGGATTGAATTATATGCAACACTGTGTAAATAATTCACTACACGAAACACATAGATTGGATTTTGGAACATGAAACACTATTTTTGTCTTTTTTTCTTTGTACAAACATAATATTATCTCAATAAATTAAAAAAACCAATTTTTACTTATTCAAAAATAAAATTTTAATATTATTTTTAAAATAAATATTTTTTATACTCATCCAGTATATTTTATAGGCATAAGATAAGAAAAAAAAATCCAATTTTAAAAAAATATATGTTTTTTTCTAAAATGTAATTTTACCACATATTAATGGTCAACCCATTTTAAATCAAATTTTTGAAACTTTTTGTAAGAACTTGGGTTTTTAGAAAGGGGTCAAAATCCTAACCCTGTTTGAGCTTTTGACTGGTTCCTGTGATGTCTGGAAAATCTGGGTAGTTTTTGGAAATTTTCAGACTACACGCCGTGTATGAGCTACCCGAGTGACCGACCATGTGCTTTCCGAGTACATGTCATGTGAAGAAAGTGTAGAAGTTTCCCACTACATGGAGTGTAATTATAGACACTCCGTGTAATTTCTTACCTGTGTGAGGCTAAGTACATGTCGTGTGGTGTCCAGGTGTAAATTTCCATTTACACGGTGTGTAGTCTCCCTTGACATGTCGTGTACCCTTTGTCCCATGTAGCAGCCGAGACCCTGGCCGTGTACTGACCGTGTACCCAGTCTAAGCCATGTGTTGGACTCCGGTTAAGTGGGAGTATGGAAACACATCTACACAGCGTGTACTTTGGAAATACACACAGTGTACTTTTTTTATTTGAGTAATTGGGACAGAGTCACGTCTCATTCCCAGAAATCTCTTCTTCTTCCCCTTTGGACGAACAGTTCGTCCGAAAAACCTCGAAAACTCAAACCCTCCCAGAATCGTCATACGAAATCTGTTATTCGATCCATTAGTGGTAGTGAGACCGCATCAGAAAGGCTAACCCCACACACCCTTCTTCATCATTGATCCCTCACATATTCCTCTGTGGATTCCATCCAAACGGAATCACCAGATTTGAAGGAAATGTAGATCTAACGAGATTCAGTCTGATCCAGAGGCTGAAATCAAAGGAGTGTCATCGTACGAGTATGATGTGGGTGGTGCATACCTTCTTTCGTGTTTTTGTTGACAATTTGGGGTTGCAACATTCAGGTGTGACGTCGGGTGTTGAGCGAGAACCTATTTATTTGTTGTTTATTAATTGTCTGCCTTGTGGGATGCCTCTGGGTATTCCCTGACCCTTGTTGTGTTGGAGAATGGTCGGGTGAGAGGTCATGGCTCGTTTTGGGAAATTCGACCGGGAGTGCCAAAATGTGTATGTTTTGGACTAGTATTAAAACTGCTGATTTTAGACTGATTTTGTTGCTGTTGGATTAAACTGTTGAGTTTGATTTCTAATAGAATTCTATTAATTGATTAAGGAATTTAATGACCTTAGATACCGGTATGGTTTGGCGCAAGTTAGTGCAATTAATTGTTTAGTAATTGTCTCTTCTATGTAATGTTTGAGTATAGTTATGCAATGTGTGATATTATCTATGTTGAATTGATTATTGTTTAGGGCGTGGCTCAGACATATATTGTTGAGTGATGGGAATCTTAGGTGGGGACTTTGGCTTGGGTTACATTGGGTGGTTTCTACCACGGGAATGGGCATCATGGACGTCAGTTGAGGCAGTTGGACTATCGGGTTGGGCTTCGCCCGAGTTACTTGGTTGGTTAGGCCATTATATTTGAGTGACAGGTTTGCAGGGACACGAGGTGTCAGAGGTGTTGTGGCTTGGGACTTACTGAGGTGATTACCACTCACAGGGTACTTTTGAGTAGTGTGCACATAGATAGACTATGGGATGAGGTGGTTTTGACCACTCGTGTCGGTAGAGGCCTCGTAGATGCAGTTAGGTGATATTGGATTGGGGTGCATTCCATAGGAATCCATGTGGACGGTGAGGAGCCTTCAGGAGATAGCTTTGAGGCGATCCGGTTGGGGGCAGAGGCTCGCCATGATTTGAGGGAATACATCACTGTTCATATGGTTATCTTTTGAGGAAAGGTATCATTGTTCCTCCAAAAGTTGTGTCATGGGAAGGTGGAGCTACTGAGCTGGGTTACGATGGTTGGATGTGCCTTCAAGACGTCAGTACTGAAGACACATGGTGTCAGGCGGCACGAGGTGCCGAGTTACGAACCAGAGATTCTAGCGCTGGCCAAAGTAGGTGACACTTCCGGGGGGCTGCTGAGCACCAATGGAGTCGTGTTTACTTTTGGGCATTCCACTGTTTACTATTTTCTTATATACACATGTCTTCCTAAACACTTATATAAGGTACGCACCTCTGGGTGGTATCCTATTGAGACTTGTCTCACAAACTACATAGGCCCTTCGGGATGCGTGTAGAATTTATGAAATTGCGTATAGGAAGAGGGTCAGCCTCAGGAGCGGGACTTTTGTGCCGTTGACATGGAGACTGGATTGGGTCTTGAGGTCATGAGGTTGTGGAGATACTTGCTTAGTGTTTTTTTCTTTCATCAACATGTTTAATTCATATTTTAGTTACTTCTGGTTAGCCATTGGCGCTGTCATATGTATATTTATTTGTATGACTTGCTTGGATGCATGCTTGGTTGTTTTAGCAGTTATTGTAGTTGATTACTTGCATGCTGTTCTGTTTACTTTTCGTTGCTATTATTTCTATATTTTTTCCTCTGTATATTATTCTGGAATGTGCTTCTGTTGTGCGGGTCTGGTTTGAGTCTGCTGTGTAATTTACTTCCACTGCATATTTTAGTTTAACACTTGGACCAGTACCTTTAATTCCTCTGAGTGGGTATAGCCTCCCAACTATACCTATTCAGACCCTCGCTCCTACTCTCCAGCCTTTGGCGTTTAGGGGAGGTGCGCCTAAGGTAGTAACAGCCAAACCATTCAGCACTGTTCGGGTGGCTGGACGGGTCTCGGTCATTGCACTTTTATATTTAATATTTTAAAAAATGTGATTATTTTCTCAATATAAATATCAAAATCTATGTTGGGTGAAATTTTATTATTTTTTGAGAAGTTCCATTTTTTATGAATAGTGAAAAATAATGGAATTCAATTCAAGACATCTTTTCCACTTAATTTATTTATATGGTAAGATTATATATTAAATTATTTTAAAATATTATTTAGATAAATTTTATATCAATAAGTAAATTTCATGCCATCGTAGAAAATTTCACTTCGAAATTTTATTTAAAAACATAGATATTTTTTGAACATTTTTACTTTAAAACCCCACTTTGTTGTCCCGTATACGGGATTACATTTTAAATAATTCCTGCCACTTCTATGATTATAATTTTGAAAAATGTATTCCATATTTTTAATCATAAATTATTATAATTTTTAATAATTTCAACTGTTATTTAACCAATAATATTTTTGAATGTAATTAAAATTAATTGTAAAGATTATGGTAAAATATAGATATCTAATAGACTAAACCATAATCTCAAGGGCAATAATGACATAGAATCTCGTCCAAAATCAATTGGATGGCCATATATAGACCCTATCCTTACTTGGATATACTTTTTACAAGTATTTTATCCCATTTAAATGGGTGAAATGAGGGTGAAATTCTCTTTTAAAAATTGACAAGAATGTTACTCCCCCACTGTAAAAAGTTACTCACCACTCAGACTTATTTACACCTCTAAAACCCATATAATCACCTAAAATATGTAAAACTAAACTCACAAAATCATTATAGAAATTCTTTTATCATTATATTAGTCATAAATCTATCCAATTATTTCCTTTTATTGGAAATCAAAAGGAGATACCCGAAAAAGATGTAATATCCTTCCTCAAGCTCCTTCATTTTGTTTTTATTTTCCACTAGCTAATTTATTCTTATACTATTGGTATATAATAACCTCATTATTCTAAATATAAAGAGATTTTTTAAATTTAAGGGTTCAACCTAAAATTACCCACACATCCATATAATGGGTAAAGAACCAACCTTTCATCTATACAATGAACTATCGCCTCATTAAACGATGTTTTTCATTTTTTCATTACAACCTCTTGTGATTTTTAATTATGATGGATGATATATTTTTATTTGATAAATATTATAATTACTATATATTTATGATTTTTAATTATTATGTTACACATAACTTCATTCATTACACTTTATAAAAATATTATAATTTGGTTTGGGGAAGTATGGACTACCATCTCCTCATTGCGATGTGATTTGTTAACACTATACATGGAATGTGTTAAGGATGGTTTTAGTAAAATTATATGATAAATAAAAAATAAAATTCTAAATGTAATGATATTATGTAAATATACATATATTTTATTTACTTTCTTTCAATATTACAATAATATGGGAACATAGTTCATGCATAAAAAACTACCATCTCTAAAAATAGTGTATTTCATTTCATATTTGAATGTTATATAGATTATTATAAATACATATATAATTTATATATATAATATTTATTTTATTATTAACATTATTTTAATATATTATTAATTATATATCTAATCCGATCAATAATAACATGAAAAACCATATATGAAAAACAAAGTAAATATTACATAAAATGTAACATTAACATGGAGATGTTAATAAAAATGTAATTGAATGTCTTAACCAAATAATATATGGTATTAGATAAAATAATATGGTTATATGGTACATTTATAATAAAATTAAATTTATTAGAACATTTTTTTGAATACGTACAATGAAATTTAATACGTAATGTAAGGGTATATCATCTCACTTTGTATTTTAGGGATATATATGCCATATTAACCACTATGTTAATTTTTGTGATTTATATGCTAACCAATTGCATTTCATACGATTAAATTTCCTTATCTAATGATATTACTATTCTTAATCAATGTTTTTTTTCATGGGGATCATTATTCTATAGTTATCCAACAAGTAAGGGTTTTCTCATATCACTTTTATTTCTATGACAGTTATGCCTAATTCAGAACTAGATTATTTTTTGGTGGGTTTACATACAATGAATATTTTATATTATTATTATAATTTAATTATTTATTATTTATATATTACTTTTATTATCCCTATTTCATGGAGTTTATGGTTCAAAATTTAAAAAATCTGTAAAGTAGTTGTGTCTCAATTTTTTTGGTGGGCTTACATACAATGAAATTTGTTTTTAATTTAATTTTATTATTTTAATTTTATTATGATTTTGATTTTCCAAAGTGGTAATGGTCTATTGCTATAATCTCATCATTTATCAAGATTTTTTATTATTATTCTTCCATTGATGAAATATTATGATTCATATCTCCATAACAGACAGATATGTTCTTTAAAATATGTTAATTAATGTTATAATCATGTAATGTTACCATTTTTTCACTTGTTGGTACTTAAGATAATAATGAAAAAGTTTTTATAAAAATCTATCTTTATTTATCATTTTGGTCAGAAATTAGTGTTCTTTCAAAACCGTGAATTCTACAAGTTAATTCAAAAATGTTATCATAATATCTAATTATGTTTAAAGTAAAATTTTTCCCTTGTTTGACATTTTTATAAATGGGTTTTTGAAGTAATATACTTGTTATTTTTCAATTTGGATAATTTTCTAAAATTTTAAGGTACAAAAGGAATGTTCAGTATGTATGGACTTACTCGCCATCAGGACTGTAATTTCATCAAATAATCTATTATAAGTTTACCAGTTTATTTTAAATGAATTTTTTTTCCATATATTATGATACTTTTGTATTTAATGTGGTTTTTACAAAAAATGATTTTTAAAATTGTGTTACGTTTAAAATGTATTTTAAATCATTTTAAAAAAATCCATTAATATGATATCAAAAGGTTATTTTCAAAGATATGTATTTCAATGATTTAATATTTAATTTAAATTTTCTTAAAATAATCTATAAAAGGGATTATAAAATGATTCAAGCATTATTTTTTTGTTTTCAATGAGTATTCAATGAAAAACGTTTCCCAAATTCTTTATGTTTTAAATTTTTTTTATAAAAAACATATATATTGCTAGAGAAATATTTTAAATGAAATAAAAAATCATTATTTATATTATATGGATGTTGAAATGGATTTATAAAAATTATTTTCCGAAAATGGATATTTCCCCTAATAAATGATCCATGTGATCTTTCCAAATCCTTCTCCCACAAAGATGACGTAATTCATTATATAATATGAATACCATTCATATTCTTTCTTTAATGATATTTGTTTTTATGGAATGACATTCATTGTACCTATTTCTCTTGAACGTTTTATATTCTTTTGAAATCCACTTATTTCATGTGTTATGATTTAGTAAAATGATTATGGGACTTATCCTGTTTCCATAGGTTATGATGTATTGACATTTCAATTATACCCATCTCATTTCATGGGTTATGATATAATGAATTTTTGTTATCTTGTGGAGCATGCATACATGATTTCATTCTTTGATGAGTGGGACTTATGTCTCTATATAATACATAGGGTAATTATGGATGGCCCTTAAGTGTATATGTCATGTGTAAACCAGATTAGAAGTTCCCAAACATATATGTGAACTTGATTACATATTCAAAATAATATAAATTGAATTGGGTTCATGTCCATACATATTACATGAACCTAATTACATGTTCAAAAATATATCAGAGAATATTTTTATTGGTTCTAAAATCTATGTTTGAACCCGATTAGACGTTTGAAATGTTGTCCATGAACTTAATTACAAGTTCACCATATTATGAATGGACATGGTTTCATGTCCATATGTTTATGTGTGAATCGTATTACATGTCAAGATTGTTATAAATGAACCTAATCACATGCTCAAAACATCATATTGGGAGCAGGACGCATGTCCATAAGTTTATGATAGGGCCTGATTTCTTGTCCATAACAGTATGGGTGAAACTTTTTGTACTTATACATTTTCATAATGTTATAAGCTGATGTGTATTCTATATTTAAATGTCTTATTACTATTTTATGCTTTCATATCATAGGATGTCAATTATCTAATGATTTGTGTCTAATGGACTGATAATATTTATGATATAATTTATTTTTAATATATTTCATATGTAGGGTATGATCTTCTAATTATCTAATAATGTTCTTCTTGCCTTTACTCTAACGTTATGCTTACATATCTCCCATATTTTCCTTTACTGGTCATCTAAGATCACCCATTTATTATGTTTCCTTTTCCAAGGTAATAATGAAATGTTTTTATATAGGTTTAATAAATGGGAAGATATTGATGAGATACATTGAATATATTTCACCGAATTATAAAATTGTTTTTGTCATTTCCAAAGAAACTAAACTATTATGATCCACGATCATATTTTTTTAATATGATAAATATTAATCTAAAAGGACGTAAAATACGTTTAATTTATTCCTGGATCACAATAGTTGGTTTTAAAGGAATGGTATAGTTAACTTCTAGAATTTTGGAAGAGAAAAATTTATTAAGATCCCATGGGATATTTCTAAGGATTTTCTTGGGATGTTTTTATGGTTAAGTCTAATGATGAGTTAATGTATTAGAAAATGCCCAAGAATTTGGGTAAATGATACAACGAGTGGTTTTCTAGGAATATATCCATTTTTGGATACTACAAGTGAATGTCGCAATGGAAAAAATTATATAGGGTTAAAACCCTAAAAACAACATATTGAGTTATACTCGATTGAGAACTGGTGCACGACAATAGGCCTTGATGCACACCTAGTTTGACAATCTCATGAGATATGCATTGGGAATTCCTAAACTCCTTACAATCCATTATTGAGGATTTAAATAAAATATGACTTTGAATAACATAGAATATACCTAAGGTGTTGTAAATTAAATCAGTAGGTGTCGTTATTTTGACATCTTATAAGTAATTTTTCATGATTACATGGTTTTCCTCTTTAACAAATATTTATCAACCTATTATTTTTTTCTTTTTTTAAATAACGATAACTATAAAGAACTTTGATAACCTTTAATGTTTCATATTTAGAATGTATGGGGATGATAAAAATCAATTTCTTAAGTATAACTCTCATGAAGAGAATCTTGAAAGTACCTGAGTATGGTTATAATACTAAAGAAAAAGGGACCATAAAAGACATGTCGAAGAAAATGGATATACATCTATTATTATTTATATTAAAAATTATATTTATGATTGGATTGAATTTGAGTAATATTAATACAATATCCATATATCATATTCTAGGAAAGGGTAATTAAGTGATAAGATGATTAATCCTGGGTAATGATTTGTGATGAAAGTTGTACGATTTAACTGTATATATATAGGAATTTAATAATTATCTTATATGAATCAAGAAGTATATTTTTAATATAAATAGGTAAACAAATATATTGAATGGTGACGATGAACTAGAAAATAGATTTAATTGAATGGTGATATTTAGATTAAGTTATGGTAACACTTGATGTGTCCATGTTGTTAAGAATATAATGTTTATCTTGGATATAGAGATGATTGATATAGATAATTTAAATTAGATAGTACTAATTTCCATAGAAATGATTGTTGATTTTATAAAAATGGGGCTATGTCATAATGGTTGAGGTTTCCACATTTTTGGAATTAAATAGTATATCTAGTAATCTCTGGAATAAGGAGTCATGCATGTTTTCCAAAAGGATTAATGTTAATTTAGGATTTTACCATATTTCAAGAGCATATATGATGGAGGTACTCCCATGTTCTTGTGGCTACAACCAATAGCTACATTATGAGATATGATCAATCACTTTTATTCTAATTTCATTGCCTTATTTCTAAATTTTTATATTTTTATCTTTTAGAAGGCTTATAAGGGTAATCATTTATGGAATGGTTTATGTTAAAAATAATATTTGGTTTTAGATATTAATGTATTATCTCTCCATATAAGAATTTGTAAATATTGGATAGCTTTCACTATCCATTTATTTTATTCGTCCTAAATATAGATGGAAGTAATTATCATTATAACTCATGATCTTTTAGTTCCTTATGAATGAAAAATTCATATTTATTTCATGGAATAAGAGATTAATTGGAAATTGGCCCGGACACAACAAAGGGTGATATTATGCAGAAATCCATTAACTATATCTTCTCACAAAACAATTTTTCAATATAAGGAAAAGTGTCTTGAAATATTCTTTTTTCAAATTTTCTTTATTTTTATGATATCAATGAACTCATGAACCCTTATTAAGTTTTTCATTTTTTTAAATTTAGCTTTCTCTGGATCGTCCATTTTCTTATGATCAGTGATATTTATCAATCTCAATTATTATTTCTTATTTTCTTATATTTACATGTTTTCACTTCCCACCTATGTTCTTCTTTGTGGGAACCTTGTTATGTGTTACTTTGGTTAATCTTTATGTTTCTATGTTTTAATTAAAGTAATTTTAAGTTGTGCTTTTTTACTATGTGGGTTTCTATGAATTAAACATTCAAGTATTAAAACATTGGTGACCAAAGTGAATTTTGAGGGAGAAAATCAGTTTAAGTGGATATAATGTAACATTTAGAGATTTTGTAATCTATTTTTTTAAAATTTGTTTAATAGTTTTGGTATTTTTCATTTTACGCAAAAATGAATATACCTTCTCTAATACCAAGTAACTAAGTGTGAATTCTATTATATGCAACACTAAGATATTAATTCACTTCATGAAACACATATATTATCATTCAGTACCTGAAACACTATGTTTGTCTTCTGATACACAACATATCGAGTCCCTTCAATAGCTTGTGTAACACATAATGACTAGTTTTCCCGAACTACAACTTACTATGAGATTTTTTACTAAGATATTATTATAGTTTCCACATTTCCTTTGGAATAAAATATAGAAATATTATTAACTATTTCCTTAAAATATTATTTACACATGTCTAGATAATTAATACTTTGGTTATCTATTATTATAAGTGAGTGTAAAAACTATTTTAAATTAATGAAATTGCATTCTTAAGAAATCTATTTTTCTTTGTACAAACATTATTTTATCTAAATAAGTTAAAAAAAATATTTTGATTAATACTGTAATAAAATTTATATATTTTATATTAAATAAATATATTTTATTCTCATCATAAAAAGTTGACTAGTATAAGGTAATAATAAATCTTATTATTATGAATTAAAAGATGTTTTTTTTCTAAAATGTAATTAAACCAATATTTAATGGGGAACCAATAATAAATTATGTTTTTTGAAACATTTATATTTATTATATAGAAACATAAAATTCATATTTATATGTGTAACATAAAAAGTTTCCTTGGGTTATTTTTTGTAATTTTTTTGAGAAGTTTCATTTTATGATGAATAGTGAAAAACAAAGATTTTTATTTCCAGTGTACTTTTTATCATAATTAATATATAAGGAATAATTATGTTTATTACTGGATTAAAATTTTAATTAGATATAATTTATATATATTAATCCAATTTAGTTTATTGGAATCAATTTCACTGTAAAATTGGATATAAAAACTTAGGAATATTTTGAACACTTTTACTTTAAAAACCCGTTTTGTTGTCCCGTTTGTGGGATTAAATTTAAATCAATATATACCTATAATATGTCTTTAATATTGAATAATTAATTCCATATTTGGAATCAAAATAAATTATAATTTCCAATATGGTCATCTTAGTTTTGACTAATATTATTAGTGAAATTAATTAAAATTACTTATAATGATTAAGTTTAAACAAAGCTTAATGGGGGGATAATCCTTAATATTTTGGAATAAAATGACCTAGAAACTTGTCCAAAATCCCTTTCATAGCCATATATGTCCCCTAACCCACCAAGTATAAAATTGTCACCATTTTTAGAGACAATTTACATGAAGAAAATATGTGGAATTCCATTTTAATAAATTTAGAAGAATGCCACTTCTCCTACAGTATAAAAATGACTCACTACTCTCACTTATTCACACAAATAAAGACCATTGGATAGATAAAAATATTCATAAATTAGTTCAAAAAATTCCTACATACTTACATGAATCACACCTTTTGGATTAAATCAATCCAATGAATCCCTTTGGTGTATACCAAAAGGAGTTACATAAAAAGACGTTACATCCTTCCTCAAGATTCCTTGTTTTATTTTCATTATTCACCACTAATTTTATTCTTTTTAGATGCTTATACATCATCCTAAGTAAAACAAATATGCTGATATTATTTTATTGAATTATTTCTATATAAACATAAACACACTTCCATCTATTGGATATCGAACTTAGAGTCCTCGCCTACGGTGAACTACCTCGTCATGAAATGAAGTTGTTTATTTTTTTCTTTTCCAAATCACATGGAATAGAATTTTGATGGAAGGAAAATTTTTATATGATATAAATTATATTTATTATTATTTATTCTTCTTTAATTATTATATAACACATACCTTCATTATTTTCATTTTGTGTAAAGAAGACAATTTCATTTGGGGAAGTGTAGACTATCACCTCCTCAAATCGATGTGATTTGTTTAAAAACTAAATGTAATGTATTAAAGATGAGTTTAGTGAAATTATATGATATATAAATGACATAATAGTTCTACTTTATTTATATTTTATACATACATAAATATTATATTTAATTTCATTAAATATGAAAATAAAATGGAAGCAACATTCAAGTGTACGTACAACCTATCATCTCTATGAACTCTGTCATCCATTTTTTAATGATATGTTTTATAAATGTTTAAAAAATATATATATAATTAATATATTTGTCATTTTTATTATTATATATATTATTTATATAATTATATCTTTATCTAAGAAATAGGATCAATAATTACAATCCAAAACACATGATATACAAAGTAGATATTTTATGAAAATAATATTAACATAGAGCTGTTAATAAAAAGGTAATGTAATTTCATAAAAAAAAACATATATGGTATCAAATATAATAATATGCATATGATTTATTTTTATAAATATAACTTTATTTATTATATGGTAGGTTTCAACGTGTGTGAAGAAACTCAAGACATCACCTAATTGAATTTCATTTTACTTTTTATTTCTATAAGATACAAGCCATATTCGACACTCACTACATTCATGTG
Source organism: Viscum album (assembly GCA_963277665.1). Classification (NCBI taxonomy): domain Eukaryota; kingdom Viridiplantae; phylum Streptophyta; class Magnoliopsida; order Santalales; family Viscaceae; genus Viscum; species Viscum album. Next base: position 1,565,827,806 of record OY728147.1, read on the forward strand.
TTGTATATACATCCCAATGAGATTTTAAATCATCAAATTAATTTATTTATTTATATTAATATCTTTTATTAATTTTACTCTTTTATAGAAATCAGGATTCTAGAGATAATCAAGTAGTAAGGGTTTTCTTGTATCACTTTTATTTCTCTAAGTCATATACCTTATTCACCAATCATTTATTTTTTTAGAGTATTTATTTCCCATTAATGTGTTATATTATTATTAAATGTAAATCTATTGGTATTTCTGTATCCCTTTGATTATAATTATTTAACGGTGTTTATGGTTCAAAAGTTACAAAATCGGTAAAGTGGTTTTGTCTTAATTTCCCTTCTTTGAGACACATTCAATGTTATGAATGTATATATTCCTATGAGATGTATATAATGACATTGGAATTTTATATCATGAATCTCATAATATTCATGATATTTTATATTCTTATAATTTTATTCTACCCACGGGGGTATCACGAGACAATAATTCAAAACATAACTTGACTGTAATTTCATGTACAATAATAACTTAATCAGATATAAATGAATAGAGGATGTCCAACAATGAAGTATAATTTTTTAATGTGATAGTGACCTTATTCTAGTGAGTAAAGGGACCCTCTCTCCAATTTATTGGAATATTATCTAGTACATACATCTTGGATACAATATGACCACAGTCGTACTATTACAACCCTACTCTTTATTAGAAAATAATTTATTATTCATTAAATATCATTACACATATTAAAACATTGAAGATCTATATTTCCAGTGTATTTGGTAATTATGTACATTAGAAAAAAACTTAAAATAGGATATTTAAATTTTTTTTATTGAAAAAAATCCCAACATGCTTGTACTTAAATTTGTATGGGATAACCTCGACGCATACATATGAATAGGATCAGATATAAATCCATGAGGGGGAATAAAAATATAATTACATAAAGAAAATAACACATTTTAGACAATATAATTATTAATGGGAAACTAAATGTTTTGGATTTGTAATAATAAACCAATGAGACATGGTGTAGCATCACAACATAATGGAAACATGGGAAATGTGGCAAAAACATAAAATAGTGCATCAAAAGCATAGGTCAATGAAAACATTCACGAAATCATGATGTAAAACGTACCATGATAGATTTTTTTCACTCCCTAATCCCATTAATGACATCTAATTATACTAAAATATTAACCAATTCATTGGTGCACTATATAATTTTGGTCACACATGTCGCATTTATTTAATTCTCATTCATAAGTGGGCTGAATAGATCATTCAACAATGATTCATTAATCATAATATCTTAGACCAAGATCAAATAGTGTTAAATATATATATATATATATATAATTTCCATATAAAATATGTACATGTACATAATGTTGAATACCCTTGGTAAGAAATGGCTATTGGTATTTCATATACAATTGTTTGGTATGGAAAATCATGGTTGAATTTCAGAAACATAATGGGGGTGTATCAATGACCACCGAATAGTTACATGAATGTGAAAGGGGTATAATGTAATTTAATAATAATGGGGGAGTCTGAAATATATGGAAGAAAATATCCCAAAATGAAAAATATAAATTAAGATTCATATAATAAAATAGGTGCTCGATAAGAAGAGTAGAGTGGGAGATACCTTACTAAATTTTGTTATGGTAATAGGTGTATATAAGTGTTAATGGGATGGATTAATGAGATTTAAAGTGGTATATCATAATATATAATCAAAATATGTAGTAATGAGGATATGAAAGAACACATAAAAAAATAGAAAATGGAAATTAAGACTCATAACATAAAAGATGTTCTGGTCATAAAGAGATTAGTGTGAGATCACATTATAAATTTCTACATGGTAATAGGTGTACATGATGATTCATTGGAGATATTAATTATTTTTAAATGGTTATAAAATAATTTATAAAAAATTGAGGAAAATGGTGGTATGTAAGAACATATCACGACAAGAAAAAAATGAAAATTGAGAGACATAATGTAAAATAGAAGGTTGATAAAAACAAGAGAGTGAGAGATCCATAAAAAAATTTGGTATGGAAAAATCTATATATAAAAGTTCATGAGAGAGATTAATGATATTAAAATGGGTCACCCATATGTCATAAATCATATGAAAATAAAATGGGATATAGAAGAACATATCCCAACAAAAACATTTAAATTAATAGGCATAACATAAAGAGGCTCTTTAAAAAATAGGTAGCTCCCTTACCTTGAGAGTGTGATTATAAATGATTAGGAGGGGATAATTTAGAGGTTAATGACCTCGAAAGCATTATATATAGGTGGAGAATGATTATGTAAGTTATTTAAGGATTTTTATTTTAGAGAAATGGGATATTGGTTGGATTTATAAATGAAAATAACTAGGAATTCTTCATCATTTCTCAAAATAGGTTTTAAAAAATATGTAATAAAATAACCAAAACTACAAAAAATTTCATTTTTCATACCCATGGTTCCTAAAAAATATTGAAAGTATATATTATTCTATAATTCTATTTAAGGATATTATTAAAATATAATAGTTGGATATGTGGAAGTGAGTCATACTCTTAAATGAATTGATTTTATAACCATAAATATATTATATTTTCTTAGTGATTTAGAATGGAATTATGAAAATTTTAAAATAAACATAATATTAAATAATTTTAAATTAAATATATATAATTGATCCTATATACCCATTGTAGAAATTATTACATCATTTTTGGTTCATTATGAAGTCCTAATACACACATTATATTTATAAGGTATTTAATTTTTACCCAAAAAAATTGACTTTAACCAAAAAAATTTAAAAATTAACCACTTCATAATTGAAACATAATGACTACAAAAAAACCTGTTTATCAAAAAAAATTAATTATAATTATTTTTTTTTTAAAATAAGAATTGAAATTTTTGCGAAATATTGTGTTTCTTGACAATGATAGTTTCTTTTACCATTATGTAAATTACATTTCACATCATCAAAATTATATTTTCATTTACATTTTACAAAATTAATTAAAAAATATTTTATTAAAATATCATTCATTTCAAAAATTCCTTATGTCTACCTAATAAATGAATTAACTTAAATTTAATATTACTCAAAAATAAATTTTTTTTTATCATTAGAAGATATAATTTTTTGTATATTGATAACTCAATAATTAATAAATTAAAAAAATAAGGAATAAATATAATAATAATTTCAATAAAACTGAAATATATATATTCATATTATTATTTTTACTTTATTTAGATTCTTTGATAAATTATTCTTCCCTTTAGTTAACTTATATTCTCTATATAGTAGCAATAAATATTTACTATAATTACTATTGATATTATTAAAAAACTATGATTACCTTATTTGATAATATTAATTTTGACGATTCCAAATACGGAATCAATTTTATTGAAAATAAATTCCCAGATGTTGAAAAATTTAATATACAACCCACAGGCACGATAAAAACTGGTTATCCGTGAAATACATTTTCGTTATGAAAAATATTATTTCACATTAAATGTAAAAGTGATAATATTAATTTTATGAATTTAAATTCATATATATATATAAATATAATCTAAAAAATTATTTACATAATTATCAATTGGGTTTATTTTAATAAATTAAAAAGGATAAACATTATGAATTTGAAAATAGTTTTAAAAAATGTGTTATTTTTCCAAAAAATAAACCTATAATAAAATCTGTTATAAATATGATGCACATGAAATTAATTTAATATATGAAAATAATACATATTTTTAATTTTAAAAAATTAAAATACTATCGGTAAATTAATATTAATTCAATTTCTGGGAGATTATGATTTTACTTAAAATAATATTTATCACTATTTACTAAAAAATTCATAATTTAAAAAAATTGGAAAATTTCAGTCTACTTTAATATTGATATACTAAACTAATAAAAGTATGTAATTTTATCAAAATAATTTTCAAAATGTTATAGAAAATAATTATTATTTTTTCACAAAAATAAATAAAAATCATTTTTGAACAAAAGTTTTTTTTAAGAACAAAAAGACATAACAAAAAATGGACGGATTATATTCTATAATGTCTAGAAATATTTAGGACATATATATATATATATAAGAAATTATTTAATCATGCCCATATCATAATATTTAATGGATTGGTTAAAATTTTCATATTTAAATAATAATTTTTAGTTAGGAATTATAGATTCGTATCACATATTCTATTGAACATGTGTTCTCTTTTAAAAACATGGGGTGTGAAAATTTTCCCCCTTCAATAAATAAAATCCTCACAATTTAAACATAAACATTGTATGTAATGTTTTTACACTTGAAATTTATATTTATTGAAACCCCATATCCTAAAAATGATTAATTAAACATCATATTCAAAAGAATGAAAGTGGTGTATGAAGGTTATCACATAAAAAGGATTCTATGTTGTCTCTCATTAGTGGGAAATGAAAAAATAGAAATGGAAGAGAAAAATAATACAATATAACACATTTAGTCAACAAATAACATGGTTAGAAGAGCTTCAATGACCAAAACACAACAAATCTGTGATTGATGAAGTGACTATCAAATCATTGGAAATAACCATAAAGGGATAACTTATAAATGATGTTTATTCCGGGAATTATGAATTTTAAGGATTACATATATGTTATCCCCAATCTATTTCCTAACATATATTCTTATGTGTATTTTTTTATTCAATCAATATTGGTTAAAAATGACACTATGAGTTTATAATAGAATATGCCCTATGAGGGTCAAACCATGTGTGTAACAAGGCTCATTGTCATGTGCCAGTTCCCAATCGAGTCTACCCTAACTTGGTATTTTCATGTTTCACCCCTATTTACTTCTGTAACATAGCTACAAACACTTATATTATCTATATAACAAAGTATATTTTCTTGATAAACCAATTATTCTAAAATTATCAAAATTTAGGCATGTTTTCTTATACTTAACTTTGTCCATAAGGATTTTACTAGAGCTCCCTAATCTTAATCCCAATAATAACTAAACATCTTCTTTGATACCAACTATGACAACCCTACTTTTTATAATGCAATAATTCATGATTAATTTCATAATATAACACGTATTATAATATTCATGATAAATAAGTCTAGTTCTTATGAAAATTAGTAACATTACATAACAACATAAAATATAAAATACATCATCTTTATTGAAAACATTTTTAAAATTCTTGCACTTGAAACTGCATAAGATAACCTTCGGATATATATAAGAAAATGATGAGATATAAATCTTATTATGGGACTAAAAATGGTATAACATGAAAAAAAAATAATACATTATAGAAAAAATGAATATTAATGGAACAATTAATTATTGATAATCATGAACATGAATAATGAGGCATGATACACTATTATAACATTGACTAAACATAGGAAATGTGTAAACAACTTAAAACACTACATCATAAACATAATTGAATGATAACTATCAAGAAATCATTTTGTATAAAGTCCACTAATGTATTAACTTTTGTACTTAATCCGTTGAATGATTTACCATGAGACTAAAACATAATCCAATACAATAGAGTGCTATATAATTATAGAATCACCTGTCACACCCATTTTATTCACATGATTAAGTGTGCCACATTGATTATAGAACACGGATTAATTTATCATCATGTTTTACTCCATGACCAATTAGTATGAAATAAATAAATACAACTCCAAAATAAAATATGTACATGTGCATAAAGGTGTACTCCCTTGATAGGAAATTTATATGGGTATTCAATATACAATTTTTGGTAATGGAAAATCATGGTACAATTTTGGGAGCATAAGTGGGGTGTTTAAATGTTCATTGAAGGGATTGTTGGGATTAAAAGGGGTATCTCATCATTTAGGAAAAATATGTGAGGTAATTATGATATTAATGAACATATCCTAACAAAAAAAATGGAAATTAAAATTCATTACATAAAACATGTTGTTGATAAAAAAGAAGGGGGTGGGAGATCCCATACTAAATTTTGGCTTGGTAATGGGTATACATAAAATATAATTGGAGGGATTAATGAGAGTGAAAGGTGTATCTAAACATTTATCAACAAAATGGGATGTTATTAGGATATGGGTGAATATATCCAAATATTAAATCATGGAAATTATGAGTTATAACAAAAAATATGTGCTCAATAAAAAGAGGAAAGTGGGTTATATCGTACAAAATTTTGGCATAGTAATGGGTGTACATAAATGTTCATGGTAGGGTTAAATGATAGTGAAATTTTTATAAAATAATTTATAAAAAAAATTTGATGTATGGGGGATAAGTAAGAACCTATCCCATCGTTAAAAAATGGATATTAAGAGATATAAAATAAATGAGGTTCATAATAAAAAGTGTAGAGTGGATGATCCCTTAATAAATTTCGGTAGGGGAGTGGGTGTATACAAAGGGTCATGATTGGGATTAATGAAAATTAAATGGGTATATAATAATTTATATATCAAATGGAATGTAACGGGATATTTAAGACCATATCCCAACATGAAAAAATTGAAATTAATAGGCATAACATAAATGAGGTTCTTGGATAAAAATAAGATAGGAAGATCCCTCATCGTGAGACTGTGATTCAAAATGATTGGAAGGGTGTTCTTGAGATCATAGTGAACCTTGGGGTGATATAGATAGGTGATGGAAGATTAATTAAATAAGAAAAGGATTTTTTTTTGAAAAAAATGGATCTTTATAGGGTTTATATATGAAATGAGTGGTGAATTCCTTATCATTTTTGAAACGTAGGTTTTTGACTATATATAATAAAATAACCAAAAATAGAAACATTACCTTAATTTTTTCCAATGGTTTCATACAAATAAAAGATATTTTCATTAAATTATATCTCCATGGTCTAAAACATTTAAAATAATACCCTTTCTAATGGGGAAGTGAGTAATACTCTTAAATAAATGTTATTAAAACCCTTAAAATATTTTATATGTTTTAGAAGATTCATAATTGATTTAGAAAATTAATCAAAAAATATTATATCATAATAATTTAATTAAAAAACATTTATATTTCATGTATAGATATTATAAATTTTTTAAAATTTTATGTGGGACATTATGATATCATAATACATACTGTATATTTGTAGGATATTTAGTTTTTACCCAAAAAAATCAACTATCAAAGAAAATTATGAAAAATTAATAAATGGATAATTTCAAAATAATTATTAAAAAAGATAATCATTTTATAAAAATAATTTTCTATATATGTTAATTTTCAAAATAAAAATTATAATGAACACTTTTTGATAAATGATGGGTTTTTAAAATAACATTTTTGAACCATTATAGAATTTTTTTTTACATCATGAAATTTATATTATGATTTTTCATTTAAAAAACATAATTGTGTAATAATATTTTCTTAAGATCTCATATTTTTAAAATAAATTAATTTAAAATTAAGAATATCTTAATTGAAATTACAAATTACTCAAAAATATAATTTGTGTTTTATCATAAAAAAATTTATTTTTTATCAAACTGATAGCATAATCATTTATAAAGTAAAAATAATAATGTATAACTATAATCAATATTAAAATGAAAAAATAATGTAAAATTTCATAATATAAAGGTTACATTTTTTCTGTTCTTTCTAAAAAAATTACCATTTATTATTTTATTTTCCGTTTATAGTGGAAATAAATATTTATTAATGTTTCTATTTATATAGTTAAACAAAATAAGGTGAGCTAATTACAAAATTTTAATTATGATTATTCCAAAAAAGTAATACATTTTTTCAAAAATAAATTAATAGAGGTGGAGGAATTTAATATCAAACCCACAAACATGAATGAAAGCAATTTTCTAATAAATTCATTTTTTATGGAAAATATGATTTCAATTTGTCTCTAGAACTAATAATTTTAATTATATGAATTTTAGTTTATAAATATAGAAATATAATAAAAAAATTATTTTCTATCATTCCCATTTGGGGTTAGTTCAATTAATTTTCATGGATAAACATTATTCTTTTTAAAATATTTCAAAAAATGTGTTTTTAATCCTAGAAATTAACTTATATTAAAATCTGGTAAAAATATGACTTAAATTTAATTAATTGAATATAAATTAGAAATACATAGGAATAATTTAAATCAAATTAAAATAACATTGTGACTTTTATATTAAATTATTTATAAAAATGAATTTTAATTTTAAGTAAAATTAAAATTTTCACTATTTAGTGAAAAATATATTGTATGAATGTACAAAAATTTCCCCTTATGTTAAACATTATATGTTGATATCATAACATGGTCTAATTTTTTCAAATACATTTTCAAAATGAATTAGAAAATAATTATAATGGTTTTTCATAAAAATAAGTATATAACTTTTTTGAATAAAACTTTTTTTTCATAACAATAAGGCATTACCCAAAATCAATTTATTATTTAATAATATTTTATAAATATTTTTTATAAATATACATATATATATATATATATAATAACGTAGTTAATCATTCTCATATAATCAAATTTAATCGAACATTTAAATTGGTCGTATTTAAATAATCATTGTTTATTAAAATTCAATGTTACGTATCACATATTCTATCAAACATATTTTATATATTAAAAACATGGGAAACTACACATGAACTTCAGGTTATTATATCACTTAATTTTCCAAATTATGACGCATCTTATTAAATCCCCAACTTGATTCACCCACATGTGACTGATTTGGGTCCTCATGTGACCTCAAGTGCATCTCACCATACACTAGTGTTTACTGACTAGAACTATGGGTCTATAAAATATAGTGTTGAGATTATACCCTCTACTAATAAATGATAATAATTTTGAAAGTAGAATAATAAATAAATATAAATCAATCATAGTGGAAAAATATTCTAAATCCAAACCAAACAATATAAAAAAAACCATGTTATTCCATATTGAATAGAAACAAATTTTTTTTGTTAAAAGTCATACAAGAAACAAACTAAATAAAATTATCCAATAATTCAGTCCAAAAACTTATGCTTGGTACCATATCTATGCTCTAAACCCAACAATAAAAAAAATTATCCTAGGACCCCTGCACATATCTAGACATGTTTCCATAAAATCTACCCGGGTACAAAACCACAACTCAACAAGGTCTGAGTAGAACATTGTAGGCCACCAAAAATGGAATCTAATGAAATTCAGATTTAATAATAAAATATGAAATAGTCTGATAACCATGAATTAATTTATTGGTTATTGAAAAACATCATATATCCCACTAAACCATGAGGTCTAGGTTGACACCTTAGGTTAGCAAAATCTAATTCTTCCTATTGATAGATATTTATGCCAACTGATGTACTCACTTCCCTATTACTAATAGCACAACATATGTATTATGTGACCTAGTATCTCATCTATCGAGATAATGAATCAATGATGTATTACACCCTATGAGAATTCTTATGATAGATATTTTTATGTGTTGTCATGCTAAGGGTGAAGTATCCAATCTATGTGTCAATAAAATCAATAGTAGTTACTTGTGTTGAACCACATTCATTATCCCATGGAGAATTACCAATGCAATGTGTGAAAAAAAATATCACAAGAAAATAAAAATAAAAACTACTTCATTATGAGTTGGTAAGCATGTGAAACATGTTAAAGTATTCCATATTGGGTAATTTTTTACAATTACAAATTATCAAGACATTTTTTCCATTAATCCAAATTACTCATTTAAAAACCAAGAAATAATTAATTCCTAATTTTCAGTTTCATGTCGGTTACTAATTATAAAAATAATGGAAATAGTTAAATTAAAAATCTAATTTATGATCAATTCAAACATAATTATCGTTATCCACTAACAAGAGAATTGATTCTTAATTGATAAAATTACTAAAATTTCCATGTTAATCTAATTCACATGATAATCTATTAAAAAACAATACACATTTCAACACAGGGATCTCGGTTAATATATTCCAATATATATCCTATGGTCAATGGTTGGCATACCTATTGGCTATCCACAAGTCCTTCTATAAATTCTAATAGAGTTAAAGGGATCTGTGGGACTTCCAAGAATTTTGATACAGTAATTTCGATATTATATCAATAAAGAGAGGTAATGAATATGTTTTTTGTCATGATAACTCATTTTCCACATACTAAAACTCCAAGATATATCATAGAAATTTGTTTCATACCACCAACATCAAAAACCAAAAAGGAGAGATCAACTATTAAACATCTGTATCCATATAGAAAACTAACAGCTTTCTAGTTATTCTATTGCACGAAACCCATTCTTAACAACCATTATCATATGGTTGGGGGATATTACCTTATATCCAATGGCACTCTTATAACCATGGTGAGCTACATCATAGCTCATTGGTTTGATACTGGAATGTTACAATGGTACTTCGGTTTCTCTATAGATTCAACCCAATGATAACCACTGCTAGTGTCCCCTAGTATAGAATCTCTAAGCTCTTAAACACCTATAAAACATTGATATACACCTAGAACAAGTATTATTTGCATCATATAAATTTTTTTTAACCAAAAACACCAATTATCACACACATGGTAAAATAGGGGATCTTACAACCCCCCATATAATAGATCATCTTCAATTTGTGATCTCATGCCTCAGATTTGGGTATTAGTGAATATGTCAGGCCACATTTCTCATATATTAGACTCCCTATACCTGGTATCCTCCTATAAAAACCCAAAATACCTCTGCACTTGAACTGAGGGATGAATCATTTCTCATATATTCTTTTCAAAATAGTTTATTATATGGATCAAATTTTTTTGAATGATGCATCAGCATAAACCTCAAAATTATCGTCATCTATAATATGAGAATGATTGGGGTGATATATATGAATCTGTGACATGTGAAACAAATTTTTCATGAAACATTATGAAAATGAAATATTCAATTTACATTCCAATGGATTGATTTTCTAAAAAATATATAACAGCTCTAAAATCTTGAGTACTATCTTTCATTGCATTCGGATATGGTGTGTTCCCTCCATAGGTGATGCCAAAATAAATACCTAGTGACCGATATAAAATTTTAAATGTAATTTATAATGGAAATCCTAGAATTTATTCATACTCTATGTGGTTAAAATTTTCTATTTATTCAACTAATACTACTTAAATTTATCTTACATGAGATTAGGTTCAATGGTTACTAAATAACTGACATCTAATTTGCACAAAAAATATGACATGGTCTCCTTTATAACACCTCAAAATAATGCATTTATATAAAATCATAGAAGCTGTGAATATGTGTTAAATACACAAGTGTCATATGTTTCTCAATAGAACCATTGATTTCCAAAACATAGGCTTGTTACATATCCCATATAATAAGAATCATCCATTAAAAATGTGTATTTGTATAAGGATAGTATGATTTTCTATGAAGAACCATGATCATGTCACTTTTTTAAATCCCTACCAGAACCGTGACATGAAATTAGTATCTCCATCAAAAATGATTCACTTTGTTATATAATGAAATGAAACTAAAACCCTCTTATAGAGAAGACCTAAATCATCTATAGTGATGGTCTCTCAGATATACAAAAATAACGACACTTTTGTCAATTATAACATGATCATCCATACTGTATCATTTTTCATAATTCAAATGGGTAATTTTTTCATAAATTCTTGGGTGATATCCCACCATATCTATTGTAGAATAGGAAAAGGATATAGTAACCAATAAATCCTCTAATTATTTAACTTCAACTATGTTAAGTGATGTATCAGGCCACAAATCATAGTATCTTTTTGAGTATCCAGGTAAACTAATATTTCTTATAAATATCATGATGCATCTTAATCAAAATAGGAATAAAATTCCATTAAGGATAATAGAATATTATCATTATCATCTCCCTAATACCTATTATAACCTAGATATGGTAATAGACTTGAAGGATATCATTGTTTCTAAGATACCTACCCGATGGTGGCTCCCAAAAAATAATTGTGTACCTTTGGAGTAATCCCACCAAACCAAATAACATCTCTATCTTGATATGTTCTACAATACAAAGAGAATAAAATGTTGATGTAAATGTTTCTCCCCCATGACAGTCTTGAATATCTAGATTCATATCCACAATAAGCGTTATCAATAACCACACACCATAAGATTCTAACACAACCTCTTTCAGCATAATCCATATAAAGTTTTCTGAAATAATTTTTCATTTTCCATTATCTTATACCAATACGATGCAGAAATACTATAGATACATGGCCCACATCTACTATCAATGATTGATGTCCCACTTTAAAAAATGCATTGTAACCCATTGTGGTCCATATAATCCATGAATATTACACCAAAATAGATAAATAGACCAGAATTCCATAGCATGTACCAAATTAGTTAATTATAAACCATAAGTGTGATAATTAAATTAATAAGGTATATTTTTTCTAAACATGTAATGAACAACTTGATACCCCAGAATTTGAATTTCATTGATCCCCACTTATGCTTTGTCAATGTACATGGTATACTCTTTACACGGATTTGGTAAGGAGATGATCTGTGATGATATCATCCTTCTCTTCAATTATTGAAAATCCTCCTTGATAGAATATAAGCTAAACAACGTCATTCATCTCTTAGTTATCCATGACATTGATTCTTCCTAACATGATAAATATTATGTAAGTCACCAATAATAGCTTATTAAAACAAAAATTCATTAAATATAAATGAAATTATTCGGTAGTTCATAATATATAATAGTTGATAACTTCTTTAAGACCACTTTCACTATACTCTCTGATATTATTTGGCCTAATAAGTAGACTTTATCTATTAATAAATTACATTTTAATAACTTGGGATATGTAATATTATTACTTAGTATACTCAAGATGATGTTAATATTTTGGGAACAGACATTTCAATACATGAAGTTAACCAAAATATAATTAATGAAAACAAAAAAAATGATCCAAATATGGATGGAAGATCTGGTTCATCAAATTCATGATGATCATTGGTGAATTCTACAAACATAATTACATTACTACAAACACATACAAGCGATACATAATCTTATAAGTATTAAAATGTATATTAGATGTCTTACACTAAACTAATGGTCCCTTGACATCATCTCATTAATTTAAAAAATCAGATAATTTACTTCTTAGTTGTAGAGATTGATAATTCATTGAATAAAATACCAATTCATGACTTTCTACTGGTTCAGACTCCTATAAAACACATATATTTGATAGGTCCTATCATTATTTATGGAAAATAGAATGAGATAACATCATTGTGAAGTATTATGCCATATGAATCCCAATGATTCTAGATCTTTTTACTATTATTCCATCTCCTAAAGCTCTATGTTTTGTATCATGTAAGGAGGGATAAAAATGGGTTCAACTCCATGCACTAAATCAATAGTAATTTTGATATCCTTCTTGATTGGTAAGATGGGGAAATATCCATTAAAGAATCTCTAAACTGGCATACTACAGGAGTAAAAAAAATCTAATATATATCATCATCATGTAAAACAAGGATTGTTACCTAGTCCATAAAAAATCCATTCTTCCCTGATGTTTCCTAACATGATCGTCTTGGAGATCCCATTCACTATGTTAGGTATAAATGACCCTTATGGAGATAGAAAATGAAATCTAATAAAATTATAGTTGATATGATCCAGGTTCAAAACTATCCAATCCATACATTGAATAATATTAAGCCCACAAATTTCCTATATAAAGTACCCCAAATGAAATATTGGCCTCTAATTTCATATAACAATCCTTATGAAGTCTAATACCCACTGATATCACCCCTAACTGTGTGTTAATGGTCAAAATCACATCAAATAATTCCACAGAAAAACTAAATATATTAAAAAAAATTCAGTAGACATAAAATAATGTGATGATCCTATAGTTGACAAACCACATGCAAGGGTAGTTGACATAATAATCATACCTATAAAAGTACAAGCTTATACCTAGATGCTGATAAGATTCGATTTCATAGCATGCATCTAACTCACCCCTCTATCACATGCTCTAGAATGAATCACCAGAGTAGACCCTTCTATATGATACTACTAATCTTTTACCAGGGTGCCTTATCAGTATCCATATACTAAGTGTCTACTCAAACACTTTCTAACTAATTTTTGAGTTATAGATGAGTCCTTCATAGAGTCTGGTTCTTACCAAAATCCACTACCCCAGTTGAATAGTTTTTTGCTCCCATATAGCATCTATTAGTGGCCCATCCTATCATATTACTGACACACTAGTAAAGGTACAGTTAACTTGAAGTTTATTTTTCTAGCCATAAAACACTAAAACAATACCCCTAGTCGTGGTCATAATATAATTGTTTACTCCCCTAACTAGATTACAAACAACATCATATAAAAAACTCTCATTGTAATGCTTCTTGCTGCCTAAAGAAGATATCCCTGATCTCATATTGAAATTGACACTGGAATCAATTCACCTTTCTAATCTCATTAGCTATTAATGATTGATGGAAAATATATACCATAAAATATTCGGCACAGTCCATCACTAATATAATCACCAACATCATATGCATTAAAACTTACGCCCTCTCATCCCTCGACATCTCATTATATTTTTGATTGAGGAACTTCACTTCAAATTCATTCCATGTTTCCTCCTCTTACATTCAAAATATCTCTAGAATGTCCCACTAGCACATGGATAGTTCTTATATCACATAAAAGGGAATATTAACACACTATATGAGTGCGCCTTCAAAATTTTTAGGATCTTCATAGTAGACTCGATATGAAACTCAGTTACCTAAAGGCCTCCCTCCTGAGTGAATGTTCAAAGATGTTTTAGTTAAAACTTCATCTTATGCTAATACATTGAAGATATGATGCAAGTTGTCTCCATCTCCACAAATCACAAGTCCCACAAGATACTATTATAGAGTTGATAATCCACCAGGTTCCTTAAATCCCAAGGAATATTGGGATATGTTGTGTTAGTGGGGATTTTTTTATTACTACTCTTGTGATTCTCAACTAGAAGACAATGCAGATTATTTTTCATTAAATAGAAAACAAAATCCCCATATCACATGATATAGAATTATAGAAACATTAATGGTCTAGATGATAATAGAGAACCATTGAATGAATTTTACAAAAAAATTCTTAATATGTGAATTATGATGTTATAATAGTTACCTTTATTCGTTTTAGCGTATATTTCCATTTATTGCAATACTAATTTTAGAAAGAATGATATGTCATATACGGTAAATATGTACCATGCATGAACAATGAATGTTTATATTTTTTTCTACATGCCTAATATGGTGAATGAATACACACCTCATGTTGTACCATCACAAAAGTAAAATATCATAATCCAATAATATGACACTACATGTTCACCTCCGAAGGTGAAATTATGTCAAAACTATAACAATAGAACATTAATCATGGTAATCACACCCTTAGGATCTTAGGTATTTAACTATATATAGGTCAACATAAACCTTGAAAAATCACATTACCAAGCCTTAACACATCCTATTCCCCTATATAAATCACAAAAATGTAAAATCAAAAGAGAAGGTTTCCATTGATACCACTTTCAATGTACACTTCTTGGTTCTCCCTTTTCTAGCCAAGATAGGCCATCCTAAGAATTCAATTGAACCTACCCATACAAAAAAGGATATCAACTTGTAGTAAATGGTCTAATAAATATCGTCGAAAGACTATAAACTCTAGTTAGAAAGAAAAATAATATTGGAAACATTATAAATTAATCAATATATATAAATCCTTATATATAAATTGAAAAAATATAGACCAAACTAAATATAACAAAGAGTGTCATGTCATTCTAGATGTATAATAAAATTTATGATGAATGTAATGCAAGAAAACAAATAAATGATTAACTCAAAATTATAGTATCTAAAATCCTAGTTAAAACCCCACGCTAAGTTAGATCTCTACGATTAAATCCCAATCATCAAAATAATACAATCAAGTAAAAGGGCCCTTAACCTTGTACAAACCTGCATCTAGGATGTTTTCCCATGCACCAGATGATGTAACAAATAAGGTGTGAGTAAAACTCAGCAGGCCACCACTAAGGGATTATAAAAAAAATATTCTAAACAATGGTGCGTTAAATAGTATGATAAGTGGGGAGTAATTCAATGATTTTTCAAGAACATCAAATAACCCCCTAACCATTGAATGTTTGATTGACACCGAGGGTAATCCAAACCGACAGTGGAAAACTAGTGGATACCCTTATCAATAGATAGATTATCTTATATATGATGAATCCCCTAAATCAGGTATCAACTAATCATTCATATAATCCACATGAATCAATTTTCTATATATCCCACCATCAAGAATCAGTTAATTATGGAGTACTCAACTCTAAATGAAATACAAATATAGAGTCACAAATGTCTTCACATTGAACATTTACCATTCAAAGGATGAAGTATCCAATAATTTTGTATGTTGATTCTTTTCGAATTCCATTTATATATTTTTTTCGCCCATTCTAAGAGAGATTTAACATTTGGGGGGGTATAGTCATTGCATAACGTGATACATAGAATACCAAACATTATAACATGGTACATATTATTTAACTCATGCTAATTACCGGTTATCATGCTATTTATTAAATCAATCCAAAATAAAAAATTTCAAATCAATCAAGATTAATTCCAAATAAATGGTTTAATTAAATAAACTCTTACTACTTTTAAAAATTAAAAATAATAACCCATTGAAAGTGTAATCATAAAAGGACAAGTAAATCATAATTAAAAAATATATATTCATGTTTAATGCCTCATAGGGGTATTATATAAACCATTTGAAATATATGTTCATAATAAAAAAATATTGTCTCAATTGAGTGGAAAATGAACCAGAATCCATTTCCAAGATAGCACCATTATCGTGATATTTAATAAATCAATTAATTATGTGTAAAACATTATATCTAAAAAATATAAGTTAAATAAAACATTTCAAAATAATGTTTTACTTTACACATAATTTTTCAATAATTTAATCAATGAATATATGATATAATCCAATCAATGATAATTGGGATTGGAAACTACTCACCTAATGTGAGACTTCCATCATACCTGTTCAAACATCATGTATAATAAATATAGGATTATAATTAATATATTATAGAAAAATAATCATATATAATACCATATAAGATTAATTTATAACCTTTTATCATCTATTTATTGAAATTTTATTATTAAAATGAATCTTCTTTGTGATATATGCTCTTTTTTCGTGTATGTTTTGGTTTCATTGTTATGGTCCTTATACATTGAGTATGGTTAAATTACATTTAGAATTTTAATGATGATATAAATATCTTAAATATTCATTATATATATATATATATATTTAGATTAATCTATAATTTTTAAAAATAGAAAAATTATTTTCATCGGTCATAGAGACGTAAGGTCGTACGTACGCATAAACTCTTCTTTAAATTTTTGATAGATGGATGGAAAGAAGGATATATAATAATTCACATTTATCAAATCATAATTACATAATATATATCTAATATATTAATTAAATATGTCCTTTCTACCAACCACTTGAATTGTAAATAAAGAATCAAAACGCATTGCTTTTGAATATGGCCGATAAGACATACCTGTGATCGATGTTATCATTTTCCAATTTATTTGAAGGAAAAACTTTTGATATAAGATTCTAATTTGAGATGCATATTTATTTTATAAAAATAATATATACTCTATACTATTATAGTTAAAAACATCCATGTAATGTGGTTATAGAAAATGAATTATACAACTATGTGGAAATGGTATGTCACACGTACACATGAATGACATATTCACTTTTCATAGGATATAATTAGAGGGAACATGGTTGTCCCAAAATAATAATATCGCCTATATATATTTATAGTACATGATTTATTATTTTATTATGGTTACAATATATATATTGAAATTAGAAGTCAAAATAAGCTCGACAGAGTTAGTAAATAAGATTACTTCTTCTTCAATATACTTTAATTAAAATTCTAATTGAGGGAACTAGAGTTGGTTATTTTGTAATTACATAACGTATAAAAATTGAATAATCATATTCATAAAATAAATGAGTAGGATTTTGTTTTCATATATTTCTCAATGTGATGTAAAGAAAGGGATATAAGCGGCGTCCTTTAAAATTTGAGAGGCGGGGCATTCTTGGAATTTCCTATAGTGCTAACATAATACATGATATTTATCATTTAAAAATGGTTAAAATTATTATATTTTCAATATAACTAGATGATTCTACTAAATTTCCTCTTCCAATATAATATAGAAATTTTTCATTAACTTTTCACTGTTATATTTTAGTATTAATCTCCTATAAATTCTTTTGACAAATAATAAATTGTTAATATTTTGTAGACTTTAAGCGTCAAGAATAATACCATAAAATGATGAAAGACCCATAAATTAACAATAGAATATGTATTAATACTTATCCCATTCACATTACAAATTATATGACTTTTATTAATTTTATGTCATTTAAGAAAATATTATTTATTAGAAAATATCATTAGTGACATTTTTTGAAATATTAATTAAATTTTAAATTGAAAACAACATAATAACAAATGAATTTTAATCTAGATATTAATCCCCCCTAATATTTAATAATTATTTAAAAAAATTAAGTGCAAAATAATTCTTCTTGATTATACTATTTTTAATATTATTATTACCATATATTATATTTATCTGTTAATTGAACAATTTCTACTTCATCATTGTAAATTATTTTATGAAAATTATTCAATAATTAAAAATAAAAAATATAATAATGTGATTAAATTAAATTATTTATGTTCACCAAAAAAATTTATATTAATTCATAACATGTTTCTATACTTTTGTAAACATATAAAATAAATAATAACCATGAGAGGGAGATTTTGGAATTTTGTTTACTTAATATAATATAAATATCATTTCTAAGGTCAACTAGATCCAAAATTCCATATATTCACGTTTAGGAATTCTAGGGAAAAATTCACCCAAAAAATGGAAATAAATTAAACTATTGGGTTGATTTGTAAGGCCTTATAACATTATAATTAACCTTAAATGAAGAACTTACCCATTACCAATGTGATAAATTTTACAAAAATGTTATTCGCAATGTCTAAAAATAAAATAGTATAATTTTATAAAACATTTTATAATGATAATAAATATGGAATATAAATTTCTATATTATGTCCTATAATTTTCAAAAAGTAACTTTAATAAAAATTCCTGAACCGAAATGAATGACTATTTTTAGAGAAATAACTATTATGTATTAATATAGTTTTACACCACATTCAACTATAAGACTTATTCTGGTGAATATAATTTTATTATAAATTATATAATAGAAATAATGTTACATCAAAAAAATTAATAACAAAATGGACCTCTATAAATTCTTTAACAAATACAAAATTTTTCATTAAAAACATGTATTTCCCACAATTCACTATAAAATCAATCTTCTCAAAAAATTCATTAAATTTTGAATAATATAATACTTGTGTGATTATTTTAAAAATTATACTATTTTTTAACAAATTAAATCATTAACATTTAGTTAAAATAATTAGAATATTATTTCACAAGAAGCAAGAAAACACATATTTTATGAAAATGAATTTTGAAGAATAAATTGACATTACTAAAAATTTAGTTCTTACTTTCTAGTAAATAATAATACATCTGAATTGATTATTTCATTTATGCTATCAATGTTTTATTTTGTATATAATTTTGAATACTGTGTTATTTTAAAATATTTGGGTCTTAATTCGACTGTTATTTTAAAATATAGTGTTATTTTAGTTCATGCAAATATTCAGGTGTTATTTTAAAATATATTGTTATTTTAAAATATCATGATGAATTAAGATATTTTGATTTATTATGATACATATTTTTTCCTCATGGGTTAAGTTTATGTTTATTCTTAATGAATGGTTTTTTATATGTAAAAAACATATTCTGAATATATTATGATTTGATTAGTGCATCCAAAATTATATTGATGTAACACCCCAATCTTCCATGTTATGTTTTCCTTTGAATAATGTAATAGCTTGAATTGTACGCAACTTCAAGATTACAACACTCTATGACCAATAAAAATAGCCATTATGAATAGTAATAAACAAATTTTGAAATTTTATAAATTTTATTTTTCAAAATGGACTTTGTTTTTTAATTTGGAATATCAAAATTAGCTTAAGGGGAATTTTTTTTATTTTTCTGTAAACATTCAATTATTGATGAATACTGAAAAACATTGTTTTACTGGTTAAAACATACTTTTTATTTAAATAATTATTTATTTAATTTTATTTTATTTTAGGTATAGATAGATACATTATACCTATATAATTTCAATGTGATTAATTAGAGTCATTTTATAATATGTTTTGATATATAAAAATCTTATTGAACTTTTTACCGTCTTTTACCCACCTCCTAGGAGTATTTTCAAATTGGCATAAAATGTATGTTTACCTCTTCTATGAGTTGAATTTCAAAAATAAAGGAGAAACTACTAATATGAGTATGTGAAATCTGGTTCAATAAGATGAAAATAATTTTTGATAAATAGTAACTTTTGACATTTATTTACCGTGGTTAAAAGTTAATAGGGAAATTAAGGGTAAAATGAAATCATAATTACTATAAAAAAATTTTTAATTCTATTGGATAAGTATAATTCATCCAAAAATAGACTTAGGAATAAAATATGATCCTCCTTTGTCAACATGGATTAGATTGGGACATTTATTATTATTTTATTTAAAGAAGAGTTAAATTCAAATTTTTTTAACTAAATATTTTTTAATATAGGGTTATACAAATTAGACTATAAATATTAATAATAAATACATAAATATTTCTGACATAATGGTATTTTTTTATAACTTTTACACATTAAATAATTTAATTTATTTCTGTCACAATGATCATGCAGTAATTACCTTATAAATGAACGATTAAAATAATTGATAATATAAATATCCAAATAAATGTAATTTTATACTTTTGATGAATTCCACTAATTTTAGAGGTTAATATTTTATTTTAGTGTTGATTAAATAAATTTTTTCGAAGTAATCATGCTGTTATGAATTTCACAAAAACCAAATACTAAATAGTTCCCAAATTGATATAATTGAGTTTTTAAAACCAATACTATATTATCAATTGATATAATATTCCAAAAAATCTAAGGATAGTCCAAAATACATATATAAGGTTATATATTATTATAAAATTATATTTCAAACATTTCCTAAAGTGACCCTCACCTCTCTTATAAAAGTGTACTTCTGATTCTCTGAATATTACTTCTCCAAAGCTATTGGGATCGGCCGAAACCTACCGAAATATCCTCTAAACTTCCCCCCATTCATCGTACAGGCCTCACATTGGTCAGAAAGACAACCTATGGAGCCGTTTTGATCAAATCAAATAGAAGAACCCGGAGAAGAAGTAAATAATTCATCACCTCTTTCAAGTTCTTTTCTTTTTCCACTTACACTTTCTTTTTTGTTTACATTCTAAAATAATAACTCCAGTATCTTATATATACTTTTATGTTTTTAGAAAAACTATAAAACCATATTATTATTCGATCCATCATATGAATGAAAAAGTCACCATATGTGTGTACATAAAGCTTACTGTCTCCATGTCGTGGTGTAGTTTGTTATTCAAACACTTAATTATTTGGATGAGTATAATAATGATTATAACTGATGTAAATAATAAATATAACATGTTATTTATTCTTTATATATGATATACCATCCAATTACATATGATTTCACCATCAATATAATGATATTATCATGCGGGCGTATGTATAGATTGTCGTATCCACGAAAGCGATGAGATTCATTCCCCATGTTAATCATTGAAGAATAATTTTCATTTTAGGATTAAAAATAATTTCTATGAACTTAATATCATTCTGGAAATGAATAAAATACGTCATATCTGTAACAAACATGGCTTACGTAACCGAGCATATAAATGAAAACAGATCAGTTAACACCCGAAAAGATGGTACTACTAAAATATTGTTAACAAAGCAATATTATAAGATCATGTATGATATCATATATATGTATGTAAGTATTTAATGATATAAAAACAGTAATTTAACTCTATTACAATAGTATAATGAACCCTTGACCAAGAAAAGTATAAGGTATAGGTTTTGTTCACAATCTCATTATTATCAGAGGTTTTTTTTACGTGAGTATCTACCAGGACCTCTTTATCAGCCACATCCATGTTTTATTTAAATATATTTTAAAAAAACATAAAATTTACTAAAAAATTAGTTAAAGTCATTTATACCATTATTTGACCTTATATTTTTTTAAAATAATCTTTTCCTCATTTTCCAAATAAAACACATTATGGCATTTTCGAAAAAATTAATGTAATAATGTTTTTTTACTTATACAGCGTGTGTGGATATTTTTTACTATTATAACAACATCGAAACAACCCTTAAAATATTATAAGAATATATTTAAAAAAATTATTTTATAATAATATGAATTTTAAATTATTTCAAAATAGAAATAAGTATTTCTCTTGAAAAAGTTTTGATTTCATCTATATCAAAATCCTTTTGATGGATTTTTACATTGTTTGAAATTTATTTGTTATGAAACAAGTATTCCTTGTTGTATTGATGTTTTTGTGATATTTTTGACTGTGGATGTGTTATTTTTATAACATTCATGGTTTTGGGATAATGAATTAACATTTCGTATGCTATTTTTATTACAAATGATTAATTTTTGTTTAAAACTTTTCATATAGGGAATGTAATGGACATAGTAATTGATGAGTGGAGCTTACTATAGCTCATAAATACATCGGTAGGTCTCATGAGAAAAAAATAGTGTCTTGGAACAAGGCCTTGAAAAAATATTATTTGTAGTCTTGGAAAAAGGCATTGACTATGTGTTTATTAAGTCTAGCATTATGAATTCCATCATTATCAAAGTTTAATAACTAAAATATTTTTAATATAGGGTTTAGACAATATAAATTCAATTATAAATATTAATTGTAATCCTAAACAAATTTACTACATAATGGTATTTTATTTATAAATTTTATTCATTAAATAATAAAATTTATTTAGGACACAATGATGATGCAGTAATTAACTTATTAATGAAATATTAAAATAATTGATATTATAAATATCCAAATAAATTTAATTTGAGACTTCTTATGAATTACACTAATTTTATTGATTAATATGACATTATAGACTTTATTAAATTATTTTTTTTGATGTAATCATGCTGTAATGATTTTCACAAAAACAAAATACTAAATAGTGTCAAATTTGACAAAATTGAGTTTTTAAAAAAAAATACTATATTATTAATTTATATAATATTCTTAAAAAACTGGGTTTCTTCCAAAATACTTATATAAGGTTATATGTATTAATAATTAAGCACTTGGGGTTCTCTTGTCTTGTTATATTATGTTTATTAACCATGTAATATAGATATACAGAGAGACATGTTAAATTTCAAACTATTTAACTAAGAGTAAAATCTAAAAGATAAGGTTAATATGGTGACCAAAACCTATATAAAACCTATTGTTTGAGATATTTTACACCCATCAACGCCTTAGACTCGAAATAAATTATTTTTGATCCATTGGAAATAGAAAATTATTTTATTATAAAATAATATTTCACGATTTTCTTAAAGTGACCATCACCTCTCTAATAAAATAGTACTTCCCATTATCTTAATTTTACACATCCAAAGACATTTGACTGGGCCAAAACCTGCCAAAATATCCTCCAAACATTACTCCCTTAATTGTAGAGGCCTTCCTTTTTAACGAAATCAAACATAAGGAGCCCTTTTGTTCAAATAAAAAAGAATAACCCGAAGAAGAGGTAAATATTCCATCACCTCTTTCAAGTTATTTTCTTCTTCTACTTCCTCTTTCATTTTTTTCCATTATAAAGTAATAAATCTAGTATCTTTTATATACTGTGATGTTATTATGAATATGCTACAACCATATTCATTATTTTATCTATCCTATAAATGAAAATTTCACTATACGTTTGTATGTAAGGCTTACCGTCTCCTTGTTGTGGTGTAGTTTGTTATTCAAACATTTAATTATTTTGGATGGGTATAATAATGAATATAACTGATGTATATAATAAATATATCATGTTAATGATTCTATATATATGATATACCATCGAATTACATACAATTTCACAATCAATAAAATGATATTGTCGCTCGTGTGTACATACAGGTTACCATCTCCACGAATGTGATGAGATTCATTCCCCATCATAATCATTCAAGAATAATTTTCATTTTATGATTTAAAATGATGTTCTTAAACATAATATCATTCTACATATTAATAAAATATATCCTATACATTACAAACATGGCTTACGTAACCCATCATATAAAGGAAAATGAATGAGTTAACATCCGAAATGATGATACTCCTGAAATATTATTAACAAAGAAAAATAAAAGAGTCTTATATGATATCATATTTATATATACAGTTCTTTTATAATTTAATAACAATGATTTAACTATTATACAAGAGGTTAAAGTAACCTGGACCAAGGATAAGTACAATGAAAGGGTAATTTTCACAATCTCATTATCGTCCGAGGTATTTTTTACATATGCATCTACTGGGACACATTTATTATCCATTTCCATGTTTCATAAAATAGTTTCCAAAGGTATTATATTAAGGTACATTTTTACTGAATTCTCATTTTAAATGTTTTAAAGATTTATTCTTCTAATACTTTCACATTAATGTCTATGTTTTCAAAATGGTTTTAAGGATTTATTTATATAGACATGAATGTTTAAAATGATAATTCCTTTAGAAAGCTTCAAAATAGTATGGAACACATTGATTCCAAACAATATTTTAAATAAAATCCTTTATAAAAAATGTCTCTTTTAAGTGATTTCATGAAAAATTGATATTTCTATTAATGTTTTTACAGATCATTTTCA
The DNA here is from genome assembly GCA_963277665.1 of Viscum album. NCBI lineage: Eukaryota > Viridiplantae > Streptophyta > Magnoliopsida > Santalales > Viscaceae > Viscum > Viscum album. The sequence goes on from OY728147.1 coordinate 1,565,853,144, forward strand.
ACTGTTTCAACATCCTTTACTAGATATTATTATTGATCGATGTTGATTTTTTATGATTAAAATAATCAATATTATATTTAAGGTTTAATGATAAGTTTGACTATGGATGTATTATTTTTATACCATTCGTGTTTTATGGATAATGTATTGACATTTTGAATGCTAGTTTTAATACAAATGTTTATGTTATGTCTAAAATTTATTCATATGATTAATGCATTGGACATAGTAAGTGACGTGTGGAGCCTTCTATGTCTCTTAGATGCATCGATATGTCTCATGAGACAAACTAGTGACTTGGAACAAGGCCTTGACAAAATCTTATTTCTATTCTTGGTACGAGGCCCTTACTATGTGGTTATGAAGTCTGGCATTATGCCTTCCATCATTGTGAAAGTGGTTATTGATATTTCATGTGATTATTCAACTACTCGAATATCCATGTGAATAAGAAAATGGAATTATTTAATTTTACCTTTTCCATATTGTGCTAAAGTTTATGTTTAAAAGGCTTGTGTTTCAGTATTATACATTGCCTTAAAAGTTTCTGCTTATTTATGAATGTTTCTGCTATATTGTTATCCTTACTGAGCATCTGAGGTCACCTCATTCTATGTTTTATTTTTCCTATGATGTGAATAATTATTTTATGGTTGACCTATAGGGATAGTATAAGGATATATGTGTTTTCCAAAGGGGACAAAATGTTGTTGATGTTTTTATTTCATGATGTAATGTAAAACTTATGAATATATCTAGTACTTTAAAGGATACTAAATTGATCGGTCTTTTGGGAAATGATTCCTTGAATCATGCCAATGTTATTTAACAATGCACTGACTCTGGGTAACTGGGGTCGGGGTATTACAATTGGTATCCAAGAAGTTTAGTAATATCATTGGAAACTAGATTTAGACAAACTCTTATTAGAGAAAAGTACCCTAAGATAGTCATCGAGGGTTAGTATAGAAGAACTTCCTAGAATTTTGGTACTATAGTTATTTTATGAGTTTTCGAAGAAATACATCCCAGTCAGGATATGAGCAGGTAGAGGCAGCTCTGGCACAGATGTACCTAGAGGTAAAACCCAAAAACACTGCTTTGAGCTAGACTCGAATGAAAACTGGTGCATGACAATAAGCCTTGATGGACTCTTGGTTAAGAAACTCCCAGTGGATATTATTATGATAATTATAATTATATTTACAAACCATTATAAAGGGTTTATGAGTATATAAATCCTCAAAGAAACTATTTTTATTGTTATATATTATATCCGTAAATTGTTCAATTTATGTTATGTGTTTTACATGTTGGGAATTATGTATTGTGATTCATAAAATAATATATCATATTCCATTGTATAGAAATTGAACCTAATGTATGCAATGGAAAATGTATCAATTCTAGTAATCCATGTAGGGATTTCCCTCCTACTCAAGATAATTACTATGGAGATGGTTATGCAACTGGAGCTGATTAGCTTATCACCATACTGGGACAACTCACTCATGTTATGAAAAATAACCAGAGCTGTATGGACTACCCTGCTCCAAAACGCAGAGAATCAATGATTGAAAACTTCATTAGGAAACAACCACCAATATTCAGTGGGATTAGAAATCCATTAGTAGTTGAGAAATGGATAAATTCCTTATAGAAAATATTTTTTTGCTTTGGGAGTAACGAAAGGGAAATGTTGTCGTGGTAGTTTATCACCTCACGAGAGATGCAGATCAATGGTGGTATTTAATCCAAAACACAAAGGAAGATAAAGAAATATAAAACATCGAATGGAGGGATTTTAAAGAGATTTAAAAAAATATGTTCCTCCTGACCATTGAGCAGATATGGAAAGACAATTTTTGAGACTAAGGCAAAAGAAGGATGATAATGTCGCCACGTATGAGGCTAACTTTACATGGTTACAAAGGTATTTAGAAGATTATAAATGTAACCAAAGGAGTAAGATCGATATATTCATTTATGGGTTGAAACCATTTCTCCATCGAGCATTAGTCTTACAATCCTTCTCATCATACAAAGATATTTTCTCAAACGCTATCAATCCACAAAAGGAATTCTCTAAGTCTTACGACTTTAAAGAAAAGAAAGAGAAAAATAGATCTACCTAACACTATAGAAATGTAAATAAAGGGAATAAGAGAATATTTGAATATCTATTTTATGGTAAATGTGGGAAGAAACAACCATTTACTTTCCAGAAGGGAATGAGAGTCTGTTACAAAGGTAGTGAATAATGCCACCAAACTCATGATTACCAGGGGAAGAAAGAGGTCATCAGTGTTTAATGCTATAATTATAGAGAGAAGGGGAACTATACAAATGAATTTCGTAAGAACCAAGGGAACATACCTTATAAAAGGACAAGGTATCAAGGTCAATCTTATGTGATCACTACTATGGAGGTTGAAGCTCTGAATGAAGTGGTGGCTGGTAATTTAACGGTTTCCCCAAGTTTATCCAATGCTTTATTTGATTCTAGATTATTGCATTGTCTCATATCTTCCTAGTTTTCTATAAAAATTAGTTATTTTCAATTTGACATAACAAGGGAGTTTCTTGTCAAAACTCCTATGGGAAATATCAGCACAACAATGTTGTGCGATTCAGTTCGCATTAGGGAATATAAATGTTCTTTATTTGCTGATCTCACTGTCATACCCATGATTGAATTTGATATAATTCTAGAATTGATTGGATTTTAGACCATGATGCCCAAATTTTTTGTAATAAGAATGAGGTTATAATTTTCAATGATGATAATGAGTACCATATCTTTAGATAAGAAACATCACCACTAGATTCTTATCTAGATCATCCCCCTAGTAGCTCTACTAAATTCAATTATTTGAGAAGAAAAGAATGAAATAACTATAGTTGAGGAAAAGAATGTTTGAATAGAGGATGTTCCTATTGTGCAAGAATATGTTGATGTGTTTCTAGAGGATTTACCTGGACATCCTCCTGAACGAGAAATTGAGTGTTCCATTGATTTAATTCCTCATTCATGGGCAATATCGAAAACCCGTTATATGATGTCCACTGTGGAATTAGTGTAACTAAAGAAACAACTAGGTTAATTGAGTAAAAAAGTATTTATTCTCCCTAGTGTTTCTCCATGGGGAACCCCATACTTTTTTGTTAAAAAGAAAGACGTATCTACGACTTTGTGTATTGTCTACTGGGAGATCAATGCTATAATAACAAATAACAGGTATCCCCTACCTCACATTGATGATTTATTCGACCAACTTCATAGAGCTAAATATTATTTAAATATTGACCATAGATCTGGATATCATCAGTTGTGTGAGAAGAAGGAAAAATTCTGAAAACAACATTTCAAACCAGGTACGGGCATTACGAGTTACAGTAATTCCTTTTGGAATGAATAATGTACCCTTTGTCTTCATGGATCTAATTGATAGAGTTTTCAAATAATATCTGGATGACATTGTGGTGGTATTTTTTTATGATATCTTGTTATACTCCATAAGCTACAAAGATCATGAAAATCAATTGCGCATTATTCTAAATATTATTAGAATAAATGAATTACACGGGAAGATTAGCAAGTTGAAATTCTTGCTTCAGGAGATATCATTTCATGGCCATATTGTCTCTATGGATGGAATCTCTATTGATCCTATAAAGACCAAGGGAATCCAAAAATTGTCAGCACCAAAGAGTATTACTGAGGTACACAGTTTTATTGGATTAGCTGGTTATTATTATCATGTTGTCAAAAAATTTCCCTAATTGGGTAACCCATTAACCAAGATCACTCGTAAAGGGGTTAAATTTTTTTTGGGCAAAAGAGTGTGAATGTTTTTTGATGAACTGAAGAGAATATTAGTTAATTGTTATATCATGACTCAACCATCGGGGAATGATGAGTTTGTTATTTATAGTGAGGCTTCAAAGAAAGGATGTGGTTGTGTCTTTATTCATAATTATAGAGATATTTCCTATGCATCGCGGCAGCTAAAAATTCATGTGCAAAACTATCCCACTAAGGATCTTGAGTTAGTAGCTGTAATATTTGCTCTAAAAATATGTAGACACTCTATCTAAGGTGAATAATGTTAGATTTATACTAATCACAAGAGTTTGAAGTATATTTTCTAATAAAAATAACTAAACATTAGGCATATAAAATGGCTTGAACTACTCAAGGATTATGATTTCACAATAAACTACCACCCAGGGAAGGAATATAAGGTGACAGATGCTTTGAGCAAGAAGTATCATGATGTTTTGAACAAGATGAGAGTTGAAAAGGATCCTATATTCATGGATATAGTAAATATTGATATAGGAATAACCATGGAAGGTGAAACATCAATACTTTTTCAAATGGTTTCGAACCCATTATTACTAGATAGGATAAAACGTTTGCATACTGTTGATAAATAATTTCAATATAAAATTAAAGCTATGAACGATGGGAGATTGATCGAATACATATATAAAGATGGAATTTTGAAATTTGGGAAGAGACTATCTGTTCCTAATATACCTGCTCTAAAAAGGGAATTATTGGATGATTTTCATAACTCTAATTTCTCTATACACCATGGTATCAGTAATATGTATAGATATTTGAATGAACCTTTTTGGTGGGACAACATGAAGATGGAGATTTCTGATTTTGTGCCAAGATGTATGGTTTGTCAACAAGTGAAAGATGGAAGGCAAAAGCCCATAGGATTCATGAAACCTCTTCCCATACCTGATTGAAAATGAGATAATATTATAATGGACTTTTTTATGGAGCTACCAAAGACTCCGAGAATGAATGATTCAATATTAGTCACGGTTGATCATCTTACCAAGTCAGCACATTTTCATGTTATAAGATTGGATTTACCACTTGAAAGTATAGAAAGACTATATGTTAATGATGCTGTAAGACTCCCTAGTGTACCCCAATAGATTGTTTCTAGTTGTGATCCCCATTTTACATCCTGATTCTGGAAAAATCATCAGAATTCCATGGATACTAAACTTCATTTGAGTACTACCTACCACCCTCATACTGATGGACAATTAGAACGGACTATTCAAACCATATAAGACATGTTAAGATCTTGATCACTTGACATTCAAGGTAAGTGAGATCAATATTTACCTCTGGTAGAATTTTATTATAATAATATCTTTCATTCATGTGTTCAGATGGCACTATATGAAGCATTATATAGAAAGATATGTCACACACCCACATGATAGGATGATGTTGGTGAATGAAAACTTGTAGGCCGAGAACATGTTGATGAAATAATGGAAAAGATGAAGGTTATCCAAAACCACATCAAAGCAGCTCAAAGTAGGCATAATAACTATATTGATAACCGAAGGAAGGATTTGGAATTTTGTGTAGGGGATCATGTTATCTTGATGGTATCTCCATGGAATGGTGTTATACATTTTGGTAAGAAAGGTAAATTGTGTCCCAGGTACATCTAACCTTTCTAAATTCTAGAATGAATTAGAGTTATAGCATATCGCTTGGAAATGATTGCAAGCCTCTCCAAAGTTCATGATGTGTTCATGATATCACTATTGAGAAAATACATGCATGGCCCAAGCATGTACTCACCTGTGAGGAAATTTAACTGGAACCTAATCTATCTTGTTGTGAAGATCCTATCAAAATTCCTGATACAAGAGAACAAGTGTAGTTAACTCGGATGACTCATCAGGTAAAAGTTCCATGGAGAAACCATAAGATAGAAGATGCTACATTGGAAACAGAGGAACATACCATAAATAACCACACAAATTTTTTTATGTGGCAGTATTGTTAAAAATTCAATGATGAAATTATTTGAAAGAGGAAATATTGTAACACCCCAAGATTCCACAATATATTTCCCTTCGAATAATACAATAGCTTGCATTATACGCAACTTCATGATTCTTACACACTACGACCAATCAAACTAGTTGTTATGTATAGTAATACCCACTTTTAGAAATTTTAGATTTTTTTTCAAAATGGACGTAATTTTTGAATTCATAATATTATAATTATCTTTGAGTGAATTTTTGGTATTTTTATGAAAACATTCAATTTTTTATAAATAGTGAAAAACACTGCGTTATTGGTTAAAACAAAATTTTTATTTGAAAAATTCTTTTTTTATTTAAATTTATTTTAGGACAAAATAGATACATAATACTACTATGATTTTAATGTAATTCAATGGATTCATTTAATAATAAGTTTAGGTATATAAAAATTTTATTGAAATTTATACCATCTTTTACCAACCATTTAGAAGCATTTAATAATTTGCATAAAACTAAATTTTACTTCTTCTGTGAGTTGAATTTAAAAAATCTGAGAGGCATGGTTAATATCAATAAGTAAAATTTGGTTCAATAATGTTAAAATAATTTTTGGTGAATACTAACTTTTGACTTTTATTTACCACGATTAAAAGTAAATAGGGTAATTAAGGGTAAAAATGATGTCATAATTGCCCTAACACGTGCCCTAATTCTATTGGATAAGTACAATTATACCAAACACAATCTTAGGAATAAAATATGATCCTCTTTGGTCTAATTGGATTAGATTAAGACATTTATAATTATTTTATTTAAAGATGAGTTAAAAGAGTTAAATACAAATTTTAATAGCTAAACAGTTTTTAATATACGGTTATTAATAAGATAAATTTGGATATAAATATTAATTATAAAGATAAAAATATTTCCAATATAATGTTATTTTTTTATAATTGTTAGACATTAAATAATTTGATTTATTTATAACACTATGATGATGCAGTAATAAACTTTTTAATGGAGGAATAAAATAATTGATATTATAAATATCCAAATAAATGTAATGTGACACTACTGATGAATTACACTAATTTTCTAGGTTAATATGGAATTTTAGGGTTGATTAGAAAAAATCTAAATAATAATTATGTTATGATTTAAAAAAAAACAAAATACTCAATAGTGTCAAAATTTATATAATTGAATTTTCAAAACAAATACTATTACTAATTGATATAATATTCATAAAATTATATGGTTCATCCAATAGACCTAGATAAGGTTGTATATATATATATTAATAGGTAACAACTTATGGTTCTCATGGCTTGTTATAGTATTTTTATTAACCATATAATATAAAAATACAAAGAGACATGGTAAATGTAAAACTATTTAACTAAGAGTTAAATAAAGAAGATAAGGATAATATGGTACCGTAAACCTATCTCAAACCAATTATTTGAGTGGTTTTCAACCCATACCCACCTTAGAATCTAAATAAATCATTTTTTAGCATTTAGAAAATTAAATTTTTTTAATTATAAAATAATATTTCTTGCATTTCCAATAGTGACCCTCGCCTCTCATATAAAAGGGTACTTCCCCTTCACTTAATTTCACACCTCCAATGCCATTTGGCTCGGTCAACCCCTACCCAAATATCCTTACAAATTTCATCCCGTCATCATAGATTTCTTCCTTTGGTAATAAATCCATCCTAAGGATCCATTTGATCAAATCAAAAGGAAGAACTTGAATAAGAGCTAAATATTTCATCACATCTTTCAAGTTCTTTTCTTCATTTACATCCTATTTCAATATTTTCTCCACTATAAAATTATAAATTCAGTATATTTTATATAATTTGATGTTATTATAAAAATGGTACATCCATATTCATTATTCTTTACATCATATGATGGAAAAAGTCACCATACGTGCGCACATATGGCTTACCATCTCCAAATCTTGGTGTAGTTTGTTATTCAAACACTTTATTATTTTGATGGGTATAATAATGAGAATAACTGATGTAAATAATAAATATAACATGTTATTTATTCTGAATATATGATATATCATCCAATTACATATGATTTCACCCTCAATATAATGATATTTTCATCGTGTGTACGTATGGATTACCGTCTCCACGAACGCAATAAGATTCATTCCCCATTGTAATAATTCCAGAATAATTTTCATTTTATGATTAAAAATAATGAATAGGAACATAATATCATATTGGATATGAATAAAATACATCCTATTCATAAAAAACATGGCATACATAACTGATCATATAAAGGAAAACAGAACAGTTAACACACGAAATGATGATACTAGTAAAATATTAGTAACCAAGCAATATTATAAGATCATATATGATATCATATTTATGTATATAATTCTTATATTATTTAATAACAATGATTTTAATTTTATACAAGAGGTTAACTTAATCTCAACCAATGAAAAGTACAAGGTAAGGGTTAATTTCACAATCTCTTCATTATTCGAGGTTGTTTTTACGTAAGTATCTACTGGGGCCTCTTTATCATCCAAATCCGTGTTTTTCTTAAAATGAATTTCAAAGAAATTTACTATTTACTATACAATGGGTTAAAGTCATTTATAGCCTTATTTTACCTTATATTTTTTTAAAGGAACATTTCCGTCATTTTCCAAACAATGTACTTTATGACCTTTTCGACAAATTTAACATAAGATTCTTTTAACTTATACAGCGAGTGCACCTATTATCTAGCGTTATTACATCTTCAAAGCATCCCTTACAATATTATAATAATTTTTTCAAAATAAATGTTTTATTTTATATTTATAATACTTTTATATTATTTCAAAATAGAAAGATATATTTATCTAAAAAAGTATTGATTTCAATATTGTCATCATCCTTTTGATGGATTTAAAGATTGTTTGAAGTTGATTTATTATGAAACAAATATACCACATTTTATTGAATGTTTTGGGATATGTTTGACTGTGGATGTTTTATTCTTATACAATTCATGGTTTATGGATAAAGTGTTGAAATTTTTTATTCTAGTTTTTAGACAAATGTTTTTGTTATGTTTAAACCTTTTCATATGAGGAAGGCATTGGACATAGTATGTGATGGGTGGATCCCACTTTGTTGAGTCAATCTGGTTTTCCTGATGACATTTCCATTCCTTCATACTTGAGGGAGAGTGTTGAGTCAATAAGTTTTCCTTTTGACTTTACCATTCCTTCTTGTTTTGAAAATCACAAACACCTTATCTCAAGTAAAATCTCTTTTTACCCTATGTTTTACTTCAATAAGGAAAAGTTTCTTCCCCAATGAAATTTATCATTACCATGTTTTTCATCATTAATTATCTTTTCTAAGTGTAAAATTAGGTTTCATATCCATAACCTTGGAATCATATAATACTTAGATAAAGAGTTTTCTATTTTCATACTCTGAGTTCTTTGAATTCAGACTCCGAACTCTTTTGAGTTCTAACTCAGAGTTCTCTGAATTCAGATGCTGAACTCTTCTAAGTTCTGAATCTGTGTTCTATGAATTCATAATCTGAACTTTTCTGAGTTCTAACTCCGAGTTCTCTGAATTCAGACTCTGAACTCTTGATAGTTATGACTCCGAGTTCTCTGTATTCAGAATCTGAGGTATAACTATTTTATACTTCCCTATACATGTATACTCTGATTTAGTAAGATTCTATACACATTACTATAGAATCATTATCTTTTTAAACATTCATTATGTTTCATCTTTTCCGGAACCATCTTTTCGGAATCACTTTCTCAGAATCATATTTCTGGAATCAAGAAAGCATATAGAACCAAAGGTTTTGTGAATTACCTTATTTAAAATTGTTAAACATAACCTTCTATAAAAGATCCAAAGGTATTTTAAATTGTATAAAAGTAACCCCCCCCCCCCCCACTCTTGTATTTTGAGCATCATTAGATACTATATACAATATCTATATTATTTCGATCCGATATTTGGTATTATAGAGTATATCATACTCCACATACCATCTCAACAATTGGTATCAGGGGATTGGTTCAATCTAAATTAATCTAACGAATAGATTCAGAAGAGATTCCATCTTATTTTTCCTCAGAATTAGTATTTCGGACTCATAATGTTTAGATTTATTTTTTTCTTAGAGAAAATATTGTTCTATTTTTTTCTGAGGAATTTTTTCTTTGTTTACAAACTTTTTCTATTAAAAAGTCGTTCTGGAATGATTTTTTCTTTAATATGGAGGGAATCAATGTCGGTTCCATTGACAATATCAGTCCAAAAAAACCACATATTTTTTATGGAAATGATTATGAGTATTGGAGAGATCGCATGAATAAATTTATTATCAATATAGGAGTTGACAATTTTTTATGCTTACTGGAGGATATAAAATCCCTATCAAGGATGTTAGAACTTTCACAAATCAAGAAAAGAATGAATATCAACTAAATTATATGGTACACATTACCTTGAATTTTTCAATAAATAGAAATATATATATATATCCAAATTTCATCAGGTGAAGAAAAAAATTGTATCTGGAAGAAACTTGAAGTTACTCACTTTAGAACTTCCAAAGTCATTGAAACTAGAAGATCCATGCTCAGAGCTAAATTTCATGGTTTCTTCATTCCTTATGGTGAACCCATATGTAATGTGAAACAAAGATTCGTGAATATTATGAATAGTTTACAATCCATGGGTGAGAAAGGATTGGATGATGAAGCGCTCTTTGAAAAGATCATAGACATCATGCCCAATGAGTGGGAATCCAAGAGAACTGATATTGATGAGAACAGAAAGGTTACTCAGATTTCTCATGATGATATTTTTGGAACACTTCTTCATCATGAGACTTGAATGAAGAGAGATGATGATAACATAAAGAAGAAGAATTGGAATGGTAGTGTTGCTATTACTACAACATCAAATCATATGAAATCTAAGACTCCTAAGAGAGTTACTAGATCCAAATCTATGAATATTGTTATCCAATCCGAATCTAGTGGAAGTGAATCTTCAGAGAATGAATTTTATAATCATGCTCAAAGGATAAACAAGATTTTTGGACAAAAGAACATTTCATCCAGATACTAGTTGAATGAATGGAAAGATAAGAAAGATTCATAAGTTAATTTTTATTAATGCAAGAAAGATGGACATATAAGACATGATTGTCCTATGCATTGGAGAAAAGAAAGAAAAGAAAATAATTCAGAGTGAAACAAAAAGATGTTTTACAAGGCTAAAGCTAAAAATGTCTTAAAAGCTAATGAAACCTGGGAAGCCAGTGGTGGAGACTCTTGAGATGAATCATCAGATTTTGAATCTTCTAGATAGAAGAATCTTGGTCTAAATGCCAGACTAACTATTGGGAATCATTGCATAATGGCTAAGGTCCACAATGCGGAATCAATGACCAGAGTTTCTTTGAAGGAAAACTATAGTGAGAGTAAATACTATAACTCTTATGATGAAGAATCTTCTTCGGATGAAGATAATACTTTACCTACTTATGAAAAAGTTTCTAGGTTTTCAAAACTTCTTGAGATTATGAACTCAAAAATAATTAAAGAGCTTGATAAGAAAAAATCTAGAAATACTATTCTTACTAAGATAATATCAGATCTTTCTAAAGATCTTGATAACAAAAAATTTTTATTTTGAAAGTATTTCAAAAAATATTGAGGAAGTAAATTCTGATAAAGATAATCATTCTAAGGATCTAGAAAACATATTTTCTATGAAAAATATTTTCGAGACTAACTTTAGTTCAAAATCAAATGTTTTGGAAGAATAGAACTAATTTATCAAACAATAATCTGAAATTTTTTCTTGAGGAAGTGTTTGTCAAACATTACCATAGTTAAGGAATATTTTGATAGAATGTATTCTCAAATCTGCCCTCTAAGGATCAATTCTAGTTTGGTTATACTAGTTCTAAACCAGTTTTCAGTAACAATTTTTTTGTTCCTCAATGTGATTTATTATTTACTAAGTGTCAGTGTCGTGGGAATTGGAAGAAAAATTGTTCATTAAACAATACTCGATCTTTATAATTTCATAAAGCCTATTTTTCTAGGAAAATGTCGGTGCCTAGGATTTTTCTTTCTGAAATTTTTGGATCCAAGAATGTTTGAATTCCGAAAACCTAACTCTTTTATATTCAGGAAAATAGAGAAGGTACCAACAAAAATACGTGGTACATGGATAGTGGATGTTCCAAGCATATGGCTGGAAACAAATACTACTTTTAAAATATAATCAAGATGAAAGGATTAAAAGTAACTTTCAGAGACAATGCTCATTGAGAAATTATTGGTATAGTTAACACTGTTCTTCTTGGAAAAACATTGATATAAAATTTTTTATTGGTTAAGGGTCTTAAGCCCAACATCATTAGCATAAGACAATTATTTGATGAATGTTACCTTGTGAATTTTAGGAATGATAAGTGCTTAGTAAAAAATTCCAAGGAAGAGTTTATTCTTTCTACCCATTGGAAAGAGAATGTATACACACTAAAATTAGAAGACCATAGAAGAAACGATCTACCCTTCCTTACTGGAATGGAAGATCATTCTTGGTTGTGGAATAGAAGGTTAGGTCACTGTAACATTACGAACCTATGAAAACATTCTTAGAAATGATTAGTTAGGGATATACCGGATCTTAGATTTGATTCTATAAAAGTTTTTAATCCTTGTAAATGTGGGAAGAAACAAAAATCTAGTTTTAAATCAATCCCTGAAGTCTCAACTACTAATGCATTACATTTAGTGAATATGGATCCTTTCGGTGCTCCAGAAACATAAAGCATTGAAGGCTTGTATTATATATTTGTCTTAGTTGATGATTACACTATATTTACGTGGTTCTATTTTTGAGTAATGAAATATGAAGCTTTTTATTATTTAAAAAGTTTTAAATCCCAAGTAAAAAATGATAAAAACCTTCCATTAAAAACTATTTATCGTGATCATGGAGGATAATTTCAAAATTCTGATTTTGAAACTTTTTGTAGTAGAAAATCCCTTACTCATAACATCTCAACACCAAGAACTCCTAAACAGAGTGGTGTTCTTGAATGAGGAAATATAATTCATCAAGAGATAACTAGAACCATATTGAGTGAGTATTCTATAGCCTATCTTTTTTTGTCTCAAACTGTAATTACTTCTTCCTATACTATAAATAGTGTTTTCATTAGAACTTATCTTAATAAAACTACTTATGAGTTATGGAATGGTAGAAGACATATACTTTCCTACATCAAGGTTTTTGGTTTCAAGGTATTCATCCTGAATACTAAAGAAAATCTACATAAATTCACATCAAAATCTGATGAAGGAATTTTCTTAGGCTACTCCACAACTTTTAAGGCTTATAGAGTTTTCAATAAAAACACTTGTACTGTTGAAGAGATAGTACATGTTACATTTGATGAGACTGATCCCTTTGTTTTTAAATAACTCCAACTTACATCTTCGGATGTGTTTTCATAAAATGATTATCAACCTTTGTTAGAAGATCATTTTGATAAGGAAAATGTCCAAGAAAATGTTTCTGAAACATTTAAACTATAATACTTCCTACCCTATGTTGATGAACAGGTTTTACAACACCCAAATTAGTTGTTTCTTAAGAATCATCCCAGTGATAGTATCATTGGTGATGTGAATCAACCGGTGAGGACTATAAGTTCCATAAGAAATTAAGTACAATATCTAGCATTTCTTTCCCAATTAGAACCAAAAATCACTGATGAAGCTTTAGGTGATGATTATTAGATTAAATCTATACAAGATGAGCTAAATGAATTTGAAAGGAATAAAGTCTGGATCTTTGTTGAATTCCCTAAGGAAACTTCTGTTATTGGAGTAAAATGGGTGTTTAGAAATAAGTATGATGAAAATGGAATCATAGATAGAAATAAATGTAGATTAGTTGCAAAAGGCTATAATCAACAAGAGGGAATAGACTATGAAGAAACATATGCTCTAGTAGCTATACTTGAATCTATTCGTATCTTACTTTCCTTTGCAGCATTCTTCAATTTCAAACTTTTTTAAATGGATGTGAAATGTTCTTTCCATAATGGTTATGTTCAAGAGGACGTTTTTGTTTAACAACATCCTGTTCTTAAAGAAACACAACTTCTAGAACATGTTTCTAGACATACCAAAGCATTGTATGGACTTAAGGAATCCCCTCAAGCCTGGTACGATATACTTACTGGATTTTTTATTCAGAATAATTATGTTAAGGGAAATGCAGATCCAACCCTTTTTAAAAATAAATATAAGAAAAATATTTTTTTTGTTCAAATTTATGTTGAATACATTATATTTTTTTCAACTCTGTAATCTTTAACTAATTCCTTTTTAGATCTAATGAAATCTGAGCTCGAAATGAGTATGATGGGTGAGTTAATATTTTTCATTGGTTTTAAAATTTCTCAAAAACCAGAAGTAATCTATATATCCCAACATAAGTATATTAATGATCTTTATAAAAACATTGGATATGACAACACTAAGAGTATAAGTACTCCCATCGGTTCCTCAAACACACATGATTTTGATGAAACTTTGAAACCAGTGGATCAGACTTCTTTTAGAGGTATGATAAGAATTTTACATTACATGATATCTAGTCATCCAAAATTAATGATATTAGTATTATTATGTGTAAGATATTAATCCAATCCTGAGGAACCTCATTTAAAGGCATTGAAAAATAAATCACTACTTAAAGGGAGCCATGGATTTATGACTCTTTTATACTTCTAGAGATGATTTTGTCTAAAAAGTTTTTTCAGATGCTGAATTTGGTGGTTGTAGAATGGATAGAAAGAGTACATTTAGAACATTTCATTTCATAGGAGATTCATTACATTCTTGGTCATGCAAGAAGAAACACTGAGTAGCACATTCCACTACTGAAGAAGAATATGTTGCAGCTGGAAGTTGTTGTGCTCAAGTGTTGTAGATGTAACATGCACTCATAGACTATGGTATGAATTTTACCAAAACAGAAATTTTGTGTGATTATACAACTGCCATTTCCCTTAATAAAAACTATGTAAATCACTCTTGTTCACAACACATAGATATTAGGCATCACTTTTTTATGGATCACACACAAAAAGGAGATATCATTCTTCAATTTATTGGAAAGCAAGATCAACATGCGGATATTTTTTTTAAAAAAACATTAACCTCCGATAGATTTGTATACATTAAACAAAAGTTAATAATGATAACCGTAAGGTAATCCTCGTTTTTAACTTTTAGTTGAAACAAATCTCCTTACAGTAACAAACTCATTTTCACAGGTGGAGTACATTTGTTTAATAGTTTTTAAAAAATTTTCGTAATGATGTTTTCAAAACATTACATATTGATGTTTTTTCAAGTTTTTTGTAATGAATTTTTTCAATTTTTTTCATAATGAAGTTTTCAAAACTATTATTAATTAAGTTTTACATGTTTTTATGTAATGAATATTTTCTAGTTTTTCTTAATTATTTTTTAATTAAATTTGTAGTTAGATCTTTCAAATATTTCGTAAGGAAATTTTTTGTAGTCTATAATTTTTGTACTCAAATTTTTACATTGAAAATTTTCGTAATAAAAATTTCCACAATGAACAATTTCATAAGGGATATTTTTATAAAGAAAATTTTCTTAACAGATATTTTCCTAAGATAAATTTCCTTAATGACAATTTTCATAATGAAAATTTTCATAATGATGATTTTTGTACTTAGATTTGTGTAATGAAGGTTTTCATTTTTTAATCCAATGTTCTTTAAAAATATCATTACCTATTATGAATTATCTTCCTAGAAATCCAAAAGGTATGTTTTATTTTGTGTTTTAAATTTTTCGGATTCTAGTTTCCTTAATTCTAATTTTTTTTTCTTAAAAACCTCAAATGATCAGATTCAATCAAGTTTTCTTTGCAGCTATCATATCAATAGTCAGATCTAATTAGAAGATTTCTTAAATGTTGGACTATTTTTGGAAGGTCAAATGTCTCCTCTAACACCTATAAAAAGGACCCCCGACGGGTTTTCCCACATCATATTTCAAGCCTTTGCATGCCGAAGTTATTCCCCCCTTTCAAAATCCATTTCTGAACCTCCCAAATCTTGCTCAAATCCAAATGTCTGGTGAACTTATTTCTCAAGAGATTTCAACTATCAAGTCAATTTCAGAGTGGCAGATTTAAAAATAGAGGTTGGTGCATTAGAATTTCTTTACCTAGTACAATTCCATTATATCCAAGAACATCAGGTTGAATGGATAAGAAAGCGTTTGCATTTCAAATATAGCAGCTCAAGATTTTGTGTATCTGGATCTTCTTATTGAGATCTATGAATCATTTTGTTTCTTTAAATAAGAAGTAAGAGAGAGGTTTTCCATTAAATTCTATGGTAGGACCTATTCTCTATCATATATAAAGGAAGGGAGTTTGGTTCTAGTTCTATTTGACAGGGAAGCTGTATTTTGTTCCCATAAATTCCCAGATGTTCAAGGTAGTTTTATAAAGTTCAAAGATATGGAGAATCTTGGACTTTTAGATATCAAGACAGAAACGATTGATCATTTTACCAAAAATAATAGGATCCTTGAATTATGGGTTCAGGGTTTTATCGTTCTGAGAAAATGTGATAAGGACACCTAAAATAAGAGTGACATATTCATCTTAGATTTTCTGGTAAATCTGAAAAAGATAAACCTGATGAAGCATATTCTCATTAAGATAGAGAATATTAAGAATGGGAATATGAAAGCTCAGATCATCATGTACCCATCAATCCTCTCTAAGTTGATTGTTCGGTGCCTTGATACTTTTAATATCCCTTGCATTTCAATGCTGAGGAATTGAAAAGTCATGATAATCAGTTATGATACTCTCTGGAGGATGAAAGTTTTTTTTCTAAGGAGTCTGGAAAATTTTATGACTTACCAAAGTAGGAAGCTAAAGCTATTCCAAAGGAATAAGAAGTTCCTGAACCATTGAAAAATGGAAGAAATGAGAGGAAGCTGAAGGAAGTGGAAGAAGTTTAGAAAACTCCTAAAGATATAGAAGCTCAATACGAACATCCAAATCCCACGATGTAGAAAGCCTATCCATATGAGGTGTGGCCAAGTGGAAGAAATACAAAAAGAATTGGATGGAAGGAGAGCCATAGTTCGGCTTGGATCTTGCTGAGGCCAAGGCCTTGAAAGAGAAGAAAGTAGATCAGCTTGAGAAGCAAGACAAGGAAAAGAAGTAGAAGAAGAAGATGTATGAGGCTGAGATTGTGCATTCCCTTCTGAGGGATATTAAAATAGCATTTGATAACATCCAATTACTCAAATTTTTCTTGGTTGAGGATTTACCTGAGACTCCAGGGAAGAAAATTTTCACTCCGTAAAATGATCAAGAAAAGTTTTGTGAAGAATAAGTAGTTTACAAAAAAGGAGATGAAGAGGTTGAAAGTAGTGGTGGCACTGAATACCCTATAAATAAAGATGAATATTATCCAGAAAAGGAAACCCCATCCAAGAAACTATCAATCCGAAATTCAGAAGAAGAGTCTTTAAAGCTCCCAACTCATAGGAAGGATGAGGGAGGGGAAGCTGAGAAGGGTAACGAATAAGTTAATAAATTATCTGAGGAAGAAATTTCAAACCATAATTTCATACACCTTAAGGATGATGAGGCTAGAGCTGAGAATGAAATGTTAGAATATTATAATATTGTCCAGATACCTGACAGTGAACATGAGTCTCCGAATGAGGAAGCTGTTTTGAGAACAGATAAAGGGAAACGGGTGGTTGTGGATACACCTACAAAAGCAATTTTAAGGAAGAGGGAAGATGGTGGATTGTCGAGGAGGAATCATGTTGATCTAGACAACGATCCCTCACTATGAAATGTCTCAGATTCAGAATTATCTTCTCTGTGACTTTATTTTGTTTTCCAATCCTTAAAGAGGCTTTTTGGGACTATTCTGATTTTCCCAAGCATAGATTCCAGATGCCAGATGCATTAACATACTTTAAACAAAAAAATTAGATTCAGTGTCCATGGTGATAGACAAGTGTGTCAAGCTAGTGGAAGACTTCAAATCATTCCTTATCAACTATGAAGCCCATAAAAGATCGTGTAAGAAAATAGTTAGCTGATCAATGAATATAGTTGAAGATTTGAGTGAGCTTGATGAGTTTCAAGATGATGTTAAGGAATCATTTGATACCAAAGAAGGTAAAATAAAATATCTCATGACTAGCATTGAGGAAAAGATAAATCTGGATCATAATTCTCATATTCAAGATGAAAAAGACCTGAATGAAAAATTTTACTCTATTTCTCAAAGAAAGAAGAGAGAAAGGGATCTCCTTATAGAGATTGAATAGAAGCTCGTGAAGCAAGACGACTTGTCAAAGGCTCGGGAAGAGGCTCTGAAGGCTCAGGAAGAAAATATCTATGCCTTAGAGAATCAAGTAGAGGGAGACCAAAAGGACCTAAAGAAGCTGAATACCATAGTGAAGATATTGATACCCAAAGAGATGGAAGGAAAATAGATCCAATCTGATCTTTTGTTGTATTTTCTTTCCTTGTACAAATTCTTCCAATGTTAATGAAATTTTGGGTGATAATTTTTGTTTTCATGCTTTATAATAATATTCCAGGTACTATAATATCTTCTCCATTCACTCAAATTATTTTTGAAAATCACAAAGGTGGAGAAATGAAAAATAATAATAAGTAAAGAAGAAATATCCCTATGTAAGGTGGATTTCATCTAAGGTAGAGTTTTCTTTACAGATATTTCTGTACTCAAGATAAAGAAATATCTCATTTGGGAAATCTAGAATATGATACTTAGTGTTCCAAAGCCTAAGTGGGAGTTAGTAGTATTCATCTTTGTTCATATGATAAGGGAGATAGGTTTTATTTTCAAAGTCTAGAAAAATATTTTCAATATCCTTTTATTATTTTTCGTAAGGATGTTTGTTCTTTCCAAAAATAAGGAGATTGTTGAGTCAATAAGGATTTCCTTAAGAAATTTCCATTCCTTAATATATGAGGGAGAGTGTTGAGTCAATAAGGTTTCTTTATGACTTAAGCATTCCTTCTTATTTTGAAAATAACAAACACCTTATCTAAAGGAAAATATCTTTTTACCCAGTGTTTTATTTATATAAGTAAAAATTTCCTTCCCCAAGGAAATTTATCCTTACCATGTTTTTCATCATTCATTATCTTTTCTAAGTTTAAAATTTGGTTTCCATTCCAAAACCTCAGAAAAATATAATATTTAGATAAAGAGCATTATTTTTTCAGACTTCGGGTTCTTTGAATCAGACTCTGAACTCTTCTGAGTTCTGACTTCGGGTTCTCTAAATTCAGACTCCAAACTCTTCTAAGTTCTTACTCCAAGTTCTCTGAATTCAGATTCCGAAATCTTCTTAGTGTTGACTATGGGTTCCCTGAATTTAGACTCTGAAATCTCATGATTTCTGACTCCGAGTTCTTTGTATTCAGACGCTGAACTCTTCTGGGTTTTGACTCTGAATTCTCAAAATTAAGACTCCAAACTCTTATGAGTTTTAACTCCTAGTTCTCTAAATTCATACTCCTAACTCTTCTGAGTTTCGACTCTAAATTCACATGAACTCGGACTCTAAACATTGTATGTTCTGGTTCCAAATACTTGTGAATCCAGTTTCCGAATTTCCATGAAATTTAGACTCCGAAATTCTATGGAGTTTAGGTTCTGAATTCCTTAGAGAACAGAATCCTAATATCCTTATATTATAGACTCTGAATTATTTTTTGGTTAGCCTCTGAACTTTTATTTACTTATATTATGAATATTAGACATTGGTTAAGTAAACATATTTTTTCTTACACTTTTTTTTATTATAAAACGATGTCATGCATTCAGTTACTAACTAACCATTGGTTGAGTGATAGGTGTACCGATCCCTCCGAAATTCAAGGAAAAATGTTACCATTAGTGGAGGGATTCGACCATTGGTGTTGTGCCTATAAATAGGAGCTCATTTGAAAGCGCTCAAAAAAACACTTCGACAACTATTGAAATGACGTGATATCTATAGATAGATACTCTCATGATTAGTGCGTACTGAACTTCATGTTCATATTTGTTTTGGTTGACTCTAATTTTTTCTGTGTACAATTGAGGGCTTCTGGGGATAGGAAGATAGAGGCACCAACTACTTTGATGTTGAGGGCTTCATTGTTGAGGAAGAAAAAGGTGCCAACTACATTGAAGTTGAGGTCTTGTTGGGATAGCAAGATAGACTCTGGTCTTCATATCTAGGGCTTACCCTAGTATGGGTAAGACAGACTTTCTTGAAAGTATAAATAAAGGGACCTTTATCCAAGGTTATTAGATACCCTTCTATTTGGGTTAAAAGACTTACTACTTGTTACTTGTTTATATCAGGTTTTCCAATGTATTTTTATTATTGAGGAAAGTGTAACTATTTTATACTTCCTTATACTTGTATACTCTGATTTAGTAATATTCTATATGCTTGAAGGTATAATCATTATCTTTGTAAACATTCATTAAGTTTCATATTTTCCGGAATAATATTTTCGGAACCACTTTCTCAGAATCATATTTCTGGAATCAAGAATGTGTGTAGAACCATAGATTTTTTGAATTAACTAGTTTAACCTTGTTAAACATAACATTCTTTAAAAGATCCAAAAGAATTTTTAAAAGTATACAATTCACCCCCCCCCCTCTTGTATTTTGAGCATCATTATAAACTACATATATTATCTATATTATTTAATTCCTACATTTGGTATTATAGAGTATATCATACTCCACATAAAATCTCAACACGTTATAGCTCCTCGATGCATCAGTAGGTCTCATGAGACAAACTAGTGTCTTGGCACAAGGCGTTGACAAAATCTTATTTGTAGTTTTGGAACAAGGTCAGGATGATTTGTTTAGGAAGTATGACATTCTGCATTCCATCATTATGAAAGTGGAAATTGATATTGCATGTGATTATTCGACTAGTAGAATATTCATGTGAATAAGTAAATGAAATTATTTGATTTTATCTTTTCCATATTTCGATGAAGTTTAATTTTAAATGACTTTTGTTTTAGTCTTATGCATTGACTTAAATGATTATGCTTATTTATGAATGTTTTTTCTGTATTGTTATCCTTACTAAGCATCTAATCTCAGCCCTTTCTATGTTTTATTTATACCAAGATGTGAGGAAGTATTTTATGGTTGACCTGTAGGGATAGGCTAAGGATATAGGTGTGTTCAAAAGGGGACGCAATGTTGTTTATGGTTTTTTTATGATGTAATGTAAAACATATGAATGTTTCTAGTACTCCCATGGCTACTAAACTGATCCGTATTTCGTGACATTATTCCTTGTAATGTGTCAATGTTATGTAATAATTCACCGACTCTGGGTAACTAGGGTTGGGGTGTTACAATAGCCACCAAATATATTGGTAAAAGTTTCATATCTGATTATAACATTATTCATGTTCCAGAAAGGGTTAATCTTTTCCACAATTTCACATGTGGCTCAGGTGTGGTTCAACTCATCTATAATGTTATGATTTCTTCAATGTGAGCCTTGAACATTTATTATAATGAATTTCCTTTTTTGACACCACCTATTATTATACTCATTATATTTTTTTCTATTATTCAATCAGTCAATTTTATTGTGTATTAACTTTTTATTTCATGTTTCCATGTCATTTTTTGACTCTTATGATATTTTATGCCATTATAACCTTATTTTAGCCATTTTTTGGGATTTATGTGATGCCCCTTTTATAAATTTCACTAGTTTTTCTCGTTTACTATTAGGAGTTTATAAATATTTAAGGGAATTTTATATAGATGGAAATAAAATATTACATAGACTATCTAAATATTTTTTATAATGATCTTAATTTCCTAATGACATTAAAACTCTATATTTAAAGGATTTTTTATTATATTTATATTAAAAATTACATAATGTTACAAATAACTATGTGGTTCATTATAGATAATATAAAATAATGGTCTTGTACATTTTTGGTATTCTGTTAGAAAACATATTAGAAAATGCACACTAAATGATCATGGTAGTGACTTAGAAAGTTGTAAAGGTTTACTTAAATTAAATATAACAGAACTTATTTATATGATTGTAATTGGATTTATATATTCTTATTAATTAACATATGATCATCTTTAGATCTCATTTTTATTAAAAAAATTCGGAAAATGGAAGAATCATTCAAAAACCAATGTGACCAATAATGATATTATTACCCAAATCAGACACCATATATGATGGGAGTAGGAGTCAAAAACTAAATGGTGGTACCTAAAAAAAATGAATAAAGTTATGAGAAATAAAAAAAACTATATATTGATCCCAAATCATTCTAATAAGGATAATTTTAAGGTTAATTCCATTATACATCAATGTCAAAACCCTTTTGATGGATCCCCAAATCCATTATTCATGGAGAAATCGCCCATAGCCATTTATGAAACATTATCCATGATCGTATTCAAGGAGTAACAAAAATTTGTGTTCGTTAGTTTACTCATAGATGTAGAAGGATATTATTAGTAAACATGGATAAATAATTATATACATAATGACAATATCGACATAGTGGAATGGGGTAAATTGAAGAAAGTATTTTTTGATAAATTTTTCCTCATACTCCTTGTATTAAATAGAGAAGAAATTTCAGGGGCTGCGGACAAAATAAAATTACTCAATTGGGTGATATGAATAAAAATTCACATGTTATTCAGTGTATGTCTCTCCCTTTTTTATTAACCTTGAATGAAATTTTCATCTTACCTTTAGTGGTTTAAATTTATTTTTTTGAAGTGACTTAGTTATTTGGGACTTCAATAGTTATTATGAAATAATGTTATGTGCCCTTATGGTATAAGTAGACAATGATAAAACCCAATATTCCCAAAATATTTGACATATGAAACGAATAATAGAGGATAACACTAGGAGATTAACTAAAAACTCCTACATATTGAGGAAGATTAAATTTTCATCATGTCAACTGTTTGGGAAGAAACACAATAGAAATTTCATCAATTGAACAAAGAAATTGAATATAAGAGTGGATAATATGGGAATAATGATAACGAGTACTTAAGTCAACTAAATAATCCAATAAATATAATATATGAAAATAAAAATTTACTCAATACACCCCATATGGTCTATTGTTTAAACTACAATGAATGGTGACAATATGATACTAAATCCACTAGTCCATGGATAATTGAAGATGATGGATAATAAAAAAATCCAAATCCAGAACATTATGAAAGATAATATGATATCCCAACTACCATAATGGATAAATAGAAGAAATAGGTCATAGGTATATATGTTATTAATTTGAGAATAAACAAATTCTATTACACTCTAGTTTAAAATATTCAATAACATCATTCCAGTTGTCTTGTAATATATAAATAGAACAATGGGAGATAGAGGTTATATTATCATTGAAAATATAATGTGGTGAAATTTTTGTATAGCTTGTATATATATCTCCCCTTATTATCATTAGTGGAAGGAATATTACAATGAATAAAGTTATGCTCTCTTTGATATAATTTGATGTTATATTGAATGTTGACTTTTTGTTCTTATATAGATCCAAATTTATCATTTTTAAAATTGAAAGAGCTTCACATATCCTAAATCATCATCAAATAACATTCAAGTGACATGCAAAATTAAGATTCTCTATTTGAAACCTCTTCTCAATCATATATATTATATCTTTATTATAAAGAATATTTATCCCAACTAGTTAATGCAATGTAAAGGATTACCCATAAATAAATTCCCATAAAAATTTAATATGTTGATATCTTCCTTGAATAGACGTTTGGACTTCCATCATATCAATGGTTTGTGTTATTTAGTGAACTTATAAATGGATTTTTTTTCAAATATCAAATATTCCTAAAAAATATCCCCTATTAAATTAGAATATTTGAATAAAAACTACAACAATTATTTGAAAAATGATTAATAAGACCTAGTTCTTCTCAATGGGATTCCCCAATACTATTTATTAAGAGAATGAACATTTAATGGGTTTATGCATTGATTTTAATGAGCCTAAAAAGATGATGATAAATAACGAATCTCTAAATTTATGTATTGATGAAATTCATGATTGACTACATGGGGATTAATACATCTCTATGGTGGATATTCAATTGGGATGATATAACTATAATGTGATAAATCCATATATTCAAAATACTACATTTTATACAAGATATAGATGGTGCGACTTAATATTAATTCCTTTCATACTCAATAATTCTTGAAATACCTGAATGAACATGAAAAATATAGTATTTGGAGATTATATTCAAGAATTTATGTTTGTATTTGTAGATAGTGCATTTATATTTCAAAATCGATTAATATCAGGAAAAACATTTGAGAATTCTGTTAAATAATTTGGGAATGATTAGAATACACGAAAATTATCATAAATGTAACATATAGATGAAGAAAGAAATGTTTTGGAATATTGAAATATGTGACGGGATATCAATGGGCCCATAAAATACTGAGTTAGTTGATTAATGGACTAGACACAAAAAAGGGATAAGTAACAATAGATTTCATATATTAACTAGGTTTTATCAATGATTTGATAAAAAATCTCATGATGGTCAAACCCACATACAAGGATAACCCAACAAGGAGTGAAGTTTGTTTGAAAACAAAATAAGAAGTGAGTGTCAATTATCTAAAAAAATATATCCAAAATAACAATAATAAAACTATCCTTACTTTAAGGGCAGTTTCATGATATTTTGTAAATCTTCAATTAAATGATTGGTTTTTGTACTTTATTAAAATGATACATTGATGGTTTATTCCATTTGACAATTGAAGATACTTCATTGAAATTACTTGACCCATGATTTATGGTTGTTGGTGTTAAAATTTAAAATTCTTATTTTGAGGCATTATCTCAATGGATAATGTTTTGATATCTATATAATGATCAAAAATGAAAAAAATAGATTCATATAGAATGAACTCAATATAATCTAACAATGATGGTTAGATCTTACCAAAAAAATATCAATTATCGTTCCATTACAATTATAAGAAAGTGAAAAATGTGAAGAAAAATTATTAAATATGAAAGTATCAGAAAACCCTATCAGTGATGAGGACTAAAATGGATCCAACCATTAGATATGAACAGATTATAGACATCTTAACTACAAAAAAATGTTTGACATCTTAAATTTCACAAATTACTTCTTCAAAATCCGTCATTGATAATATTGATCTATAATAAAGGCATGATATGGAGATAAAAATGGACATGGAATAAATAAGTATAGGGGAATCATAGGGTTCAAAATTTATATATATGAAGTAGTAAAATTTAACACAAGATTATGTGTTCCATCTGAGCCTAAGATAACGAATGAGCTATTATATGATAACCAAAACTCAACAGTTTATATTTACCCATGTAGCATAATGATGTATATATATTAATGGGGGACTTTTAAAGGGATATTATAAAGGGTGGTATTATAAAATAAACATATAAGTTCATTTTTTTTAAAAAGATAATGAAGAATGGTAGAAGTAAAAAGAGTTAATAAAACTATTACCCTTACCAATATAGAAATGGGATAATATCAATGTGGAAATATTTATAGGACATCCAAATAAATATAAAGGAATCAATTACTTATAGATTTTAATTTAATTCTTTTAAATATTACCCACTTCATCACAATTAGAGAAGACGTATCAATTAATCAAAATTAAATGTTATATATCAAATATGGGGAAAGGATTCATGGAAAACCACAATCGATTATATCTAATCAAGATCAATAATTCACATTAATGTTCTTGTGGATACTTCAACAAGAATAAAAACAATTAAACATCATTATTTAAATTCAATCACAAATATAAGGTTAAACATAAATGACCATTAAAACTCTAGAGGATATCCCCATGGTTTTATCTATATACATTAATGCGAGATAAGATCAATATATTCTTTTTGTCTAGTTCTTATAAAATAATAACTAACACTCATGAATCCAGAAAGATCCATCTGAACCCATTTTTTTGGTAAAAATATATAACTCCAATTAGAATCGATGAATTTTGGGAAATAACTTATTATTATTATCAACAAGAAAAAAAATTAAAGAGAAGTTCCAAGACATTTAGTGACATTTCAATGTTTCTATGAGCCTAAAAGATATCATTATTAATTATTGATTGATAAAACTGGATCTTGAGTTTGGGGAAAATATATTCCTAATAATTTCTCCAAGGAAAATATGTATAAGGTTTGGGAAGAGGGGAAATAAAAACCATATACATAGGCCTCTATGATATTCATGAAAATGTTGGAAACGTAAATTATCAACATTGCCTTTATTGAAACATGACTCATATTTATAATGTGTTCTAGGTGTCCCTCTTGAGGAAGTACATACTAAATCCCACACATGTACTAAACTCATATTTGGTATAGTTAGAGTAAGAACTCTCTTATGTAGAGCAATGTGAGGAAATCATAGATAAAAACGATAAATTAATGTGAAAAAGGACCTCTCATCTTATCAAAGCAGTACGATCAAACCACAATTATGATGAGGAAACATGAGAACCAATAGATGTATAAAAAAACTAATATTATTTATTTTCATCTGAAGTTTTGAGTTGAAATTTTTGGGGATATATTTATAATGAACATAATAATGTAATGACAAAAATGTTTTCATATATTTTAAATTACCTTCTATAAATATATATGATCAATATTTGGGAACAACATATATTAAATTTTACAATAATGATAAAATATAACCTTATATAAGTTTTTACATCAATATAAACAATTACATATAAGGTATAAATATAATTCATAAAATATAAATGATTAAAATGGGGTAATAGAAATATATGAATAACATAACTAAATTATGAAATAATTGTGTTTCAAAGTCTCTCAGATTTAATAAATACATGAAAACAAATGTAAATAAAATATAAACTATTAAAAACATGAATCTTATATCTAATGTATATTATTAGGACATTGATAAAAATTGAGCAAATGGATATAGATTTAAATAATAGGTACTTATTGGATATCTAATTAAATTTATATATTCATTGAAACAGTAACTAATAATTTTAAATAATAAATGACCATTGAAATGGTAAATTTTATTAAATGGAAATCATTTTTCAACATTATTTTGAAATTAGTGTACAATAATTTTTCTTGGTTTTTTTGACGATGTTTTTTTAAGAGTAAAAAATACTCTTTTTATAATTTCCATTACATTTATCACACAATAATGATATAAATATTCCTTAAAATTTAGAATAAAAATTTATTGACTTAAAATATAATTTATTAGTAAAATAAGTCATTTAAAAATAATATACATAATTTTCAAAACTGTAAATCAATTTTCACTACCAATTTAATATTTTTTTAATATAAACCATTTCACCTTATCATTATAATATCATACCTAACTATATATTTTTACCAAAAAAGATACTTAAAACCCTCAATAAACCCTTATATCCTCATTTACAATCCCCTGGTGTGACAAAGATTCCCTCATCTTGTAGCTTTAGGATTAATTCAAATAAGTCGACTCAAGGTGCATTATAAGGTTTTCAAAATACATACTTCCATTTTAATTATCCTATTACCCATTCAATAATATATATAAGAAAGAAAAATAAAATAAAAAAATTTTATTTAATATATATTTATGTTTTTATAAAACATTAAAATTTATTAATTTATTTACGCTTTTTTAAGATCTTTGTGAAATATAATTTTTCCATATATAGTTATACACTTTTTAAGTATAGTGTGCTGTTTTATTTTTCTCATCTTCCATACTTGAATATTTAAAATTTTGAATTTCATGACTAAATGTCACATTACTGTAATATAATATAATTTTTATTAATTTTTTAGGATAAGAATGATGTGGGGTAATGAAATAAAATGTAAACAATAAACTTGTGAGAAAATATTCTAAAAAATTTCAACTTTTTACTGTTCTTTTAAGATAATAACTTATAAAATGATATAAGAAATAAAACATGTAACATATGGATATAATTTAACCATTTTATAGTGTATTTTTATTATTACATCAATATCGAGGTGGTCTTAGAACGTTGAACTAAACAACATCAAAAAGGTCAAAAAATAAAATATTTTGTTAATAACTGAATTAAACATTAAAATAAATGAATTATATATATATATATATTAAATATAAAACAGTTTTCAAAACATATAATCAATATATATTATAATAGTATTTATTAGGTTACTAAATTTTCTGAAGAATGTTGAGACTCGAGTTAAGTGGGCTTTCTTCTCTGTCTATCATACCCTCTCTCTATCATTATCCATTTTTTTTATTTCTCTTTTGGTAATATATCATTCCTTGTTGTAGAATCTCCCATACTCTCATTCGTTATATATATATTTATGTCTTTCTAGTTAGCTTTCAAATCATTTCATAAAATTAAACATGAATAATAGAAGAGTTCAATTTCTTCTTCATAGTCATGTTCTTCTATGTAAATGATTATTTCTTTCTACAATTTTTATAAAAAAATCCTTTTTAAAATATTAAAAGTTTTATCTATGTCTATGTTTTTAAAATTCCATAAACATTTCATTTATAAAAAATATTTTCCCTATCTCGAAAAAGATTAATAAAAAGGACTTTATTTTAGGATATCTACATAAACTCTTATTCGTATTTTTTTCACTTTGAAACCTATTTCAATGAGATGATCTGATATTTAATAATAAATTTTTAATATTTATAAATCCCTCAATTTTTTTAGATTTATATAGTTCCATAATTAATAAATATTTACTAATTTTTTATGTTATTTATTTATATCATGTTTATACTTTATGAATGTCCTTTTCTCTATCAAATAAATATTCCTGATTATATTATCACATGATTATTAGGCCCAAGATTATATATTCACCCCATCTACTATGTAATTTTTTATAGCTCATAAGATCATTATGTGTGATCTTAATTTGTTATTTATTGTCCACAATGTTACACACGGGCCAAGTGCAGTTTGACTCACCCGTAATGTTATCATGTATTAGAATAGATCCTTTACCTATGTATATTGTGGAATTTCTTTTGTTTTTAAAACACTTTATGATAATATTATTATTTTTCACTTATTCCATGTTTCCAAGTGACTATATACCATCATTTTATTTTATGTTTCCATACCATGGTGTTTTACTCATATGATATCTCATACCATAAAAACCATGTTTTATCGCCTTCCAAGCTTTATAGATTTCCCTTTATTTTATACATCCCCCAAGATATTCCATAAAATGATAGTGTTTTATTGATAAATAATATAATGTTTTGAATATAGAAGAAAAATATAAAACCATCATTTCAAATTGTTATATTAGATTATATATTCTCTAAAGACATTAGACCTTAAATTTTTTTGAGTTATATATGGATAATTATTTTTACAAATATGAACTAATTTGTTTAAGGATTACATGTTGTTATAAATTTCATGGTATAGACCTTTCTAGCTTCCCTTACTTTTATTTATTCATGTTTATATTCCATTCCAAAAAAGATTTCATGAATCATTATATATGGTACATAAATATAAAATTTTCATAGGTTTCTAATACAGGTTCATAGTTGATGATGTCCCATTAATGTTTAATTATATGAAATTGATTGAGATTAATGTATTAAACCTTCTCTGTGGTTATTTTTGTATATTTGGGTGTGTATATATATTTATCCTTTATTCCTCCATAGGTATTGGGTATAATGGCTATTATAATTTAGTATTCTGAAATCCATTTCAAGTAACTGATGTGGTGATAATGTAATTATGGGTTTTGAATAGTGTTTTTATCATAGAATTATATGATAATAATTTAGTATAGATATAAAAATGATTATTGATAAATAGGATTATGCTTAATTTCTTATTTAATAATGAATGGGTGCTAAATAATAACATTTTTTGTTTTATAATTTTATTTAATTTATGTTATTTTAGTGATGGAATTATTTATCCTTTATTTTAGTAATTTAATTTAACATACAGATAATAATTATTTTTAAAATGGTAAAATACATTATTTATCGCATATCCCATGGGATAATGGTGGACATGATTTCTATCTTCAGGTCATTATTGGATGAGATTATTATGGGATTGAGATATAATTTTGAACACTAAGAATCACAATAACTAAATTTTTAATATTTTTTACAGGGTTTTCGTTGAAATATTTTTATTTCAGTGTATTATAATATTAAAATATATAATTTGGTTAATATAATGTTTTTTATATATGTTATTTGTGTGTGTATAATTTATTTATTAGGTAATTTCGATTTAGAAGTTTCCAATAACATTTTAAAATCACGAAGTAATATATTGATGTGTTAAGAAGTATTATTTCATGATTGAGAATAATGTGAGATATACACATTGAGGTACAACAAACTATTTCAATATAAATATGGTCTAGACATATAAAATGTTAATTTTCAATTATAATAATTTCAAGTAAACTCATACGTAGAACATGATTTTCTTGGATCATCATGGGATACCTGACTAATACAACCTGCATCAGACTAAGACAGTTGTATTTAATATAAGGATAAATGTACTTGTGTGATAAAAGATATAAATAGGTCATCATAAATAAATCATTACATAGTGGGACGCCAAAATAATATGATTTGGATTGGCTAATGCATCCTATAAATTTCATTTAAATGGCCTTCTTTCTTAATTTAAATGCCATCATTAGTATTTAGGAAGGGGAGTCATGATCCAATCCAAGGTTATCTAGAAAGAATTCCTATTCTTTCACCAAGTTAACATTAAAATATTGATACCATATGATTTCATACTAGAGAATCCGTAAATGGAATGCCATATATCACTCATGGTATAGAATGAAACAGACACTCTTAGCCCATCCCTAGAATCACAAGAAGGGGAATGTGTACCATGCATGACCTAGTTCAAACACTAATCCACTATGCCCGTCCACATTGTATCAGCTAGAGAACTAGTGTATCTCACATGGAGGAGAGGTAAACACATGGTGGTCCTATCCCATCCATACCTAGTATGGCTCCGTGTATATTTATAATATATATACACGATCTAATTACAATACTCGATGAGGTCATCCAAGGAATCCCATGTGGATCTAGGAATCACTCTTTGCTTGGATGTAATTTATTGATTATATGATATAATTTATACCACTGATAAATACATTACACTTATAAAAAATGAAAATAATTTTCAAAATTAATTTAGTTTTAGTTAACTCAATAAGGTAAAGGCCACATGACCTAACACCAGGACACCTCCTTTATCAATTAATTTCACGTCCCTATATAATTATTATAAGGGAAACACAATTTAAAAGGAGTTTTAAAAAATCTTTTGAAATAGGATAAATTCGACTCAAAGTAGTGAACACAAATGGGGTGGATCAAAAAATAGAAAACTACCCATGATGGTGACTCACCAGTAGCTAGGACTGTATAGAGAATATGAAACCTTCGAAATTAATATAAAATCATTTTAGGAGAATTATCAGAAGAGTATGGATCATGGCATAATAAAGCACAATATAAAAAAACTAAACATGAGGGAATAAATGTAGATAATATACATTATCCTTGTAGGACTCCCCTATCCAATGTTTCCTTGAATCAATCTAAAATGGGGGGAAATGGAAGAACATATCAAAATCTTCATAATATAGAATATCATATCTCACTATAATTTTTCAGTAGATAGGATGATAAATAGAGTAAGGTAGGATGAGGAACAGTGAGATTTCTTATTTAGATCCAACACACCGAATATCCAATAGAATAGAATCTTGATGGAGGGAAAATAATGGAACCTAGGATAGGCATTGATGGACTCCCATGTGTAGATCCACCTCTTTCTGATAAAATAAGAATAATCCTCTATCTAAAAATAAGGGATTCGTCCCATTTTTTATGAAACTGGCCAGGGAAATTAAATGGATTTAAGATTCACTACTCGTTATGTAATACTATGGATTACCCACCCAGGTAAAACCTCTACACATTTTAGACGATGTCTATCCATAAAATCACATGTGGTATAATTAGAATACACTATGTATTTGGTCTGAAACTAGGTTACAACTAATCATGCTACTTGTTTTCCTAAAAAAGAACTAACTTGGCCTTAGTCATGGATTCCTGGTTAAAAAAACTAAAATAAAACATACCTTGATAAAAATTTGGGACATTACAACCTACCCCCTTTAAAACAACTCATCCCCAAGATACGTAGCCTAGTATAATATTGCATCATTTGTGAAATGATCCATCCACTAATTAGGACTATTTTACTCTCTACTTGTGGTCCCATAATGTGCATGATCATTATAGAAAAACACTTATACTATATGAATTAACATGAATCAAATAGCCTTTGTGCACTGATTGACAATATGTATTAGATGATCCTCAAAGGACTCGTCAGTATCTAGACCAATATCAATTGGATTGAATGAATTTTATAGTTCAAATAATATCAAAAATGTTTTCTTATATGTTGATGATTTCTTCTAAGTCATTATACCTTTGAGGTAACTGCAACCGATAGGCTACATGCCCGGCTCACTTTCAAGTAACAAAAGGCCCTACATAATGCGCTGATAGTTTTCCATGTTTCCAAATCCACCAATGAGCCAATCTATGATAAAACACGAAGGAAGACTCGATGTCCCACCTCAAACTCTAGAGGTTGATGATGATGATTTGTATAAGAGTTTCCCCTAGACAAAGCTCTAACCATTCATTTCGGAATCATCTGAACTTTCTCTGATATCTCTTTAAAGAGATGAGGACCCAATAGTGATTCCTCGCCTTCCTGTAACAAGTATAGAGGGGAAAAACATGGCCAACAAAATAAAGGCCTCATACATATCACTCTAGATAATTTAGAGAAATATGTTATTATTGGAAAAATATACGAGTGTTATCTGGTCTCCCCATAAACCATCAAAATCAAGGGAGCATTCCTAGAGCATGTCTTATAACACCTTTATTTTTTTATCAGACATCCCTTCAATATGAGGGTGATAAGATATACATAAGAGCACATGTGAACCCAGTTCCTTCTATATCATGTACTATAATAGTGATGTGAATAGGTAATCTTAGTGTAATTGAAATAATGTGTTATACCATAAAGTCACATAATCTACTAAATATAAATCCTTATAAATTCATCAATTGAGAATGTCTCATAGATAATTATGAATTGGGCATCCTTGGTAAATTTTTCAAAGATCACCCATACTACATTACTACCATGAGTGGGTTTCAATAATCAAATAAAAATTCATAGTGATGTTATTCAATTTATACTAAGGAATGTGTGGTGGTCGTAAAACTATGGTTGGTCAATCGATCCCCACCTTCTTTTGCTAACATGTGGAACACCATGAGATGAAACCTATAATCTTTATCTTTATTGTTAGACATACATACTAAAATGTATGTTTTGTTATATATTTATAATATTATGGTGAAATTCCCAAACATAGGTGTGATATTCATGTATACACTCATCTCATATGTCATCCAGCACCCATAAATACTCATGGAAGAGTAGGGACTCATTTCTATTAAATCCCGAACCAGGTGGTGGGTTATCACCTGAGACACTCTCTCTTGGGATAAGGCTTTCAATATATATTAGATATGTCATCCACAACAATTCTGAAAGGTTCTATGTTATAGCTAATGCTCCTAAAAATGGTTTCATATTACATTTATAAACATATAGATGCTGTGTAATGGCCCGGACCTCTCCGGTCGATTACTTTGTAAAAACGTTTTTTTGATGTGGTCAATGCGGCGAACATCAAAAATAATAATTATTATTATTAATAAATGGTGATGTTTTAATAAATTTTATTTGGGGTTTTGTTTTAAGTGTTATACTAAATAATTATAATAATAATGTTGTTTTTTTTTTGATAGATCTGGTAATAATGATTTAATGAGAATTATCTTTTGAATTAATTGCAATGAGATTTGAGATATAAGGATAAATAAGAGATATTATTATTTATGATAATTGTGTTTAAAAAAAATAAAATAATAATAATAATGATAAAGATTTAAAATAGGTGGGTGTCATGTGGGTTTTGATGGGAGGTGATCTTGCAAGTTTTTTTAGGGAGATTTATTCATTATTATTGAAAATAATTATGATAAAAAGAATGGAACTAATGGTGTAAAATCAAGGGAGTCGCCACTTTGTTGGGTAGGAATGAGGAAGAGAGAGGCGCCACTTTTTGTGGAAGAAGGTAATAAGATTGGAGAGAGAAACATGATTAAAG
This sequence comes from Viscum album, assembly GCA_963277665.1. Taxonomy (NCBI): domain Eukaryota; kingdom Viridiplantae; phylum Streptophyta; class Magnoliopsida; order Santalales; family Viscaceae; genus Viscum; species Viscum album. Next base: position 1,565,887,576 of record OY728147.1, read on the forward strand.
GAAATAAAATTTATTGAAAAATAAATATAGGAGAGAGGCGCCAAGTGTAATCCACCTAAACAAATGACTTTGTGCGTGAATCTCAAGGAGATTGGAGAGAGAATGTGAGAATTTAAGAATTAAATTAAATAATATAATATAATAATGTAATTATTAATTTTGGATGGGAAAACTGAATTTTGACGGTGTCTTCCTCATGCGACCTCGGTTTCACGAACCGTCAGCGGCAGTGTGACCCTGACTACGAGACGGAAATTATGAGTCCAATATTGGATGTCTTTTTCAGGTTTTCAGATTGGGTACCCGAAACGCTCATGAATTAATTGAACATGAGGTTTTCTATTATTATAATAATAAAAATATTTGTATTATATATTTATTATGTTAATGAAGAGCATGTGGGTGAGGCGCTATACCTGGACCTCCCCATGTATATTATAATAATAAATCATATGGATTAAATGAGATAATAAGTTAAAGTAAATAAATGGGAAGAATAAAGGGGGTGTATGATGAGGTTAAAGGAGGCGTAAGGGGGTTTTTTTCTTCCCCTTAAATGAATAATATTCATAATAATATTATTATCATAATAGAAAAAAAAATAAAGGTGATTGATTGGTGGTGGAGATATTTGGGCGTGAAAGCAAAAGGGGACCCATTTTTTTGAGCGTATAAAATTCAAGGAAAATAAATAAATAATAATATTATAAAATTTTATTTTATTTTTTGGGTTTTATAATATTAATTCGACCGTAACTTCTTCATATGGTGTCGGAATGAAGAATCGTCAGAGGCAGTGTAATCCTGTAATTAAGACGGTCATTTTAAGACCAGTGATGGATACCTTTTTATGAGTTATGTCTCGGGTCAACGAAACACACATATTAATAAAATTAACGTTTTTATTATTAAAACGTGTGGAAACCGCATGACGTGTTAACCAATCAAAACATGTAACGTATGTACGGTCACATCGTGTATTCATTAATGCACGCTGAATACAGATTTACCTATTTGTTGCCTATATAAGAACGAGGTCATGTTTTATCTTCCATATCGATCGCTTCTTTGTCGCACGACGACGCTCTTGGACAATCGAGAAGTATTCCTACTCTAACTTCTTTGTCTGAACTCTGATCGTCGATCCGTCAGCGGCCACCGGATCATAGCGACGAGACGAAGCTTCTAAGCCCGGACATGTCACCTTTCCTTCCGGCCTTCCTTCTCCAGCATCCATCCTAGGAGGCGTTTGTCAGGTTTGGCAAAGGCGGAGGACACCGCAGGACGTCGTCAGAAGCGACGTGATCGGGACCTTTTTAGGTAGGGGTTTACCTTTTTCTCTCTATTTGGTGCAACATCCGGGGTGGGATATTTCTATTTTGTTCCATGGGATGTAGTTGAACTTTAAATAGTGATAATAACCGGATAAAGAAGGGTTTGGGGTTTTTTGCTGTTTCTATTGCCTTCCAGTTTCTTTATCTTCTAATTGTGATTTTGGATTGAAAGGACCTTGCCTACTGAAAATCAAGGCCGTTGGTGGCCTTTGCGTGCGCAATTGATATCTGAATTTTTTGTGGTTGGTTTTGTTAAAACATGGAAAATGGATAAGCACGTAAAGACTGGCTGATTAAAAGAGAATGATAACCTTGTGTGATCACCCCGATTGAACAAAATTGGAATAATGAACATGTTGGTGGTTTGGTTGTTTGTGGGAAATGTTTTTGTAAATGATGGGGTTGAAATGGGAACTGGTTGGTTGTGGAAAATGCCTTTATTTATGAAAATTGTTTTGATTATGAAAAGTTTTTGGGAAGTAAAAGGTGTTTTCAAATGCGGAGATGTTTTGTGTGTGGAAAGGGTTTTTATGTGTGGAACTTTGAAATAAATGAATGAAGGAATGTTGTATGGTTGTGATAATCTTTTGTAAATGAAATGGCATGTGGTTGCTTGCGTTTTACCTAACCTTGGTTGTAGATGGCAGGGATATGTTTGTGAAAGGTTTTGTCTCGATGATAGTTGCCCAGTAGTAATAATGTGTTAAACCATTGCATGAAACATGAAAACCTAAATGGGGTTGGGGGATGATTGTTTGGTTGTTGATGCATGCTTCGTGGTAGCAGTGCCGATGCACATGCTCAGTTTCTCTTTTTAAGAAACCATAGGTTGGGCTGTGTGTTTGGTATATGTATATATATAATTGTATCTTTGTGTTTTTTCGCACCACACTCATGTCAAGCACCTAGTGCCGAACACTCCCATTTTATGGGAGAGGGTGTTCCCCCTTAGTTACTAGCTCCTTCCTGCACCTTTTTCCATAGGCTATGATGGCTTGAGGTGACCTTACACCCAAGACTCTTCGGGTAGGTCTCAGAGGCTGTGATGGCTTGAGGCGACCTTTAGCCCAAGACTCTTCGGGCAGGCTTACCGTTCCCAAGAACCTTCGGGATGAGGCCCAGGTGTCTGTGGGCGGGTTAGTGGTTGTGGCCCAGGTGTGTGCGGGCGAGATGCGTGGTTGTGAGGCCCAGGTGTGTGCGGGCGGGATGCGTGGTTTGGCCCAGGTGTGTGCGGGAGGGAAGAGTGTGGTAGCGTCAGGACGTTTGCCGTTAGGAAGAGCAGCATCTAATTAAGTGGGAAATGGTGCGGGGTACCCAATAATTTTGTTCTATATATATACTAAACTTGTTTGTGTTACTTGGTGAGTGTGACCAGTGAGGCTGGGTGGATAGTTTTTCCTTGTTTGTTTCTGGTTCTTCAGTTTTATCACGGGACCTTAGGGTGTCTCCCCACTTGTGCACAAGAGCTTTAGGTTCTCTACTGAGTATACTTGTATGCTCACCCTACGTTGTTTCAGGTTTTCAGGAGGACTACCAGGGCTGTGGGGGACCCTACTAGTCAGGCAGTGGGAGCTGTGCAGTTGCTGTTTTCTTGTTTTTCTTTTGGTACTGTACTCACTTGTACTTTCAGCTTATTTGTACTTGTACCTATTTCAGTTTATTTATACATGCATATGGGACTGGTTTGGGTTTCTTTTCAGCACCTTGTTCTTTTCTCTTTTTGGTGGTTGACGTGTCCTATTTCCCGATACAAAATAATAAAAAGGGTAATGCCTCCCATATTTGTGTAAACTCATACCCTTGGTGCTAGTCGCCACCCCAGGGCCTACTGGAGGCGGGACTCGGAGGTCATTATCTCCCTTTCACCATTGCCAGCTCAGGAGGGGCATCTTTGATGGAAGGGGGTCATGACAGAATGGTATCAGAGCCTGATGGTTGAGAGATAGGATGGAGTCTAGAGTGAGGCACAGTGAGGATTGCATGGGATGGTAGGGAAATAGTGTTCGTTAATTTTGGTGCGTGACATAGGCCAGGGAAGACCGTCTAGGACACGGGATTTTAGGGCCCCCCGTGATCCGATGCAAGGACTCTGAGCCTACCGAACGACCAAGTGAGACTATATTGATTGTAGGGTAGAGACCCTAGGGAAGGTACATGCATCAGCATGTTTGTGTTTTACTTGATTTGGGTGTTCTGGGAAATAAATTGAAATAAAATGATAATTAAAACTTTGAGTTTTTCCTTACTACTTGGGCTTAGGCGATCCTTGTTTACCGTACATCTATGGCACTTGGACGTTTACAGAAATGCAGAGGAGTGGGACGCGGACAATTTCACGCAACAGAAGTGGCAACCCCAGTAAGGCGAAAGATCAAGAGAGATGTTTCATGTTTTACTTAAATGCTCCCGTTTATGTTTTGTTTAAATCCAGGAGTATCACACTCAATTGTTGAAACTCATTCTCGCCCATACTTTGGGCCTGGACCTTGTTTTTTTCATGAGTCTATAATGCTATGTTGTTTCCCGCTTTTCTTTAAATGTACGTGAAGAGCCCTATCATGTGGGGAGGGGAAGACATAATCCCTAATCGAGACGCATTAATGTGGATGCGATTTAACCCGTGCAGGCGAGTCAGCGCCACCTAAAGCGGATAATATCTCAACATGGGAGAAGAAATTCCTCAAGCCATGTGTCCGGGCAGTGTGTGGGTTGTGCGTTGTTGGGTGCAGTGTAAGTTGAAAAAAAAACCCAATATATGGGAAAGGAAAAACCATATCCTTAATCAAGACGCATTAATGAGGATGCGATTAAACCCGTGCAGGCGAGTCAGTGTCGCCTAAAGCGGATAGTATCTTGACATAGGAGAGGGAATTCCTAACTCATAGAGTTGTTGGTTGGTTCCTTGTCATGACGAGAGCCCTGAGAGGTATCTTGTGGAGTGGTTCTTCAGATCCTTTCCTTCTTCTGGGTCAGTTTTTAATTCTCGAGGACGAGAATGTTTCGAGAGGTATCTAATGTAATGGCCCGGACCTCTCCGGTTGATTACTTTGTAAAATCGTTTTTTTTATGTGGTCAATGCGGCGAACATCAAAAATAATAATTATTATTATTAATAAATGGTGATGTGTTAATAAATTTTATTTGGGGTTTTGTTTTAAGTGTTATACTAAATAATTATAATAATAATGTTGGTTTTTTTGATAGATCTGGTAATAATGATTTAATGAGAATTATGATTTGAATTAATTGCAATGAGATTTGAGATATAAGGATAAATAAGAGATGTTATTATTTATGATAATTGTGTTTAAAAAAAATAAAATTATAATTATAATGATAAAGATTTAAAATAGGTGTGTGTCATGTGGGTTTTGATGGGAGGTGATCTTGCATGTTTTTTAGGGAGATTTAATAATTATTATTGAATATAATTATGATAAAAAGAATGGAACTAATGGTGTAAAATCAAGGGAGGTGCCACTTTGTTGGGGAGGAATGAGGAAGAGAGAGGCGACACTTTTTGTGGAAGAAGGTAAAAAGATTGGAGAGAGAAACATGATTAAAGGAAATAAAATTTATTGAAAAATAAATATAGGAGAGAGGCGCCAAGTGTAATCCACCTAAACAAATGACTTTGTGTGTGAATCTCAAGGATATTGGAGAGAGAATGTGAGAATTTAAGAATTAAATTAAATTAAATAATATAATAATGTAATTATTAATTTTGAATGGGAAAACTGAATTTTGACGGTATCTTCCTCATGCGACCTCGGTTTCCCGAACCGTCAGCGGCAGTGTGACCCTGACTACGAGACGGAAATTATGAGTCCAATATTGGATGTCTTTTTCGGGTTTTCAGATTGGGTACCCGAAACGCTCATGAATTAATTGAACATGAGGTTTTCCTTTATTATAATAATAAAAATATTTGTATTATATATTTATTATGTTAATGAGGAGCATGTCGGTGAGGCGCTATACATGGACCTCCCCATGTATATTATAATAATAAATCATATGGATTAAATGAGATAATAAATTAAAGTAAATAAATGTGGAGAATAAAGGGGGTGTATGATGAGGTTAAAGGAGGCGTAAGGGGTTTTTTTTCTTCCCCTTAAATGAATAATATTCATAATAATATTATTATCATAATAGAAGAAAAATAAAGGTGATTGATTGGTGGTGGAGATATTTGGGCGTGAAAGCAATAAGGGACCCAATTTTTTTTGAGCGTATAAAATTCAAGGAAAATAAATAAATAATAATATTATAAATTTTTTTTTGGGTTTTATAATCTTAATTCGACCGTAACTTCTTCATATGGTCTCGGAATGACGAACCATCAGCGGCAGTGTAATCCTGTAATTAAGACTGTCATTTTAAGACCAGTGACGGATACCTTTTTATGAGTTATGTCTCGGGTCAACGAAACACACTTATTAATAAAATTAACGTTTTTATTATTAAAACGCGTGGAAACCACGTGACGTGTTAACCAATCAAAACATGTAACGTATGTACGGTCACATCGTGTATTCATTAATGCACACTAAATACGGATTTACCTATTCATTTCCTATATAAGAACGAGGTCATGTTTTATCTTCCATATTGATCGCCTCTTTGTCGCACGACGACGTTCTTGGACAATCGAGAAGTATTCCTCCTCTAACTTCTTTGTCCGAACTCCGATCGTCGATCCGTCAGCGGCCACAGGATCGTAGCGACGAGACGAAGCTTCTAAGCCCGGACTTTTCACCTTTCCTTCCAGCCTTCCTTCTCCAGCTTCCATTCTAGGAGGCGTTTGTCGGGTTTGGCGAAGGCGGAGGACACCGAAGGACGTCGTCGGAAGCGACGTGATCGGGACCTTTTGAGGTAGGGGTTTACCTTCGTCTCTCTATTTGGTGCAACATGCGGGGTGGGATATTTCTCTTTTGTTCCATGGGATGCAGTTGAACTTTAAATAAAGATAATAAGCGGATAAATAAGGGTTTGGGGTTTTGTGCTGTTTCTATTGCCTTCCAGTTTCTTTATCTTCTGATTGTGATTTTGGATTGAAAGGCCCTTGCCTACTGAAAATCAAGGCCGTTGGTGGCCTTTGCGCGCGCAATTGATATCTGAATTGTTTGTGGTTGGTTTTGTTAAAACATGGAAAATGGATAAGCACGTAAAGACTGGCTGATTAAAAGAGAATGAAAACCTTGTGTGATCAACCCGGTTGAACAAAATTGGAATAATGAACATGTTGGTGGTTTGGTTGTTTGTGGGAAATGTTTTTGTAAACGATGGGGTTGAAATGGGAAGTGGTTGGTTGTGGAAAATTCCTTTATTTATGAAAAGTGTTTTGATTATGAAAAGTGTTTTGGATGTAAAATTTGTTTTCAAATGCAGAGATGTTTTGTGTGTGGAAAGGGTTTTTATGTGTGGAACTTTGAAATAAATGAATGATGGAATGTTGTATGGTGGTGATAATCCTTTGTAAATGAAATGGCATGTGGTTGCTTGCGTTTTACCTAACCTTGGTTGTGGATGGCAGGGATATGTTTGTGAAAGGTTTTGTCTGGATGATAGTTGCCCAGTAGTAATAATTTGTTAAACCATTGCATGAAACATGAAAACCTAAATGGGGTTGGGGGATGATTGTTTGGTTGTTGATTCATGCTTCGTGGTAGCAGTGCCGAGGCACATGCTCAGTTTCTCTTTTTAAGAAACCATAGGTTTGTATGTGTGTTTGGTATATGTATATATATAATTGTATCTTTGTGTTTTGTTGCACCACACCCATGTCAAGCACCTAGTGCCGAACAGTCCCATTTTATGGGAGAGGGTGTTCCCCCTTAATTACTAGCTCCTTCCTGCTCCTTCTTCCATAGGCTATGATGTCTTGAGGTGACCTTACACCCAAGACTCTTCGGGTAGGTCTCGGAGGCTGTGATGGCTTGAGGCGACCTTTAGCCCAAGACTCTTCGGGCAGGCTTACCGTTCCCAAGAACCTTCGGGATGAGGCCCAGGTGTCTTTGGGCGGGTTAGTGGTTGTGGCCTAGGTGTGTGCGGGCGAGATGCGTGGTTGTGAGGCCCAGGTGTGTGCGGGCGGGATGCATGGTTTGGCCCAGGTGTGTGCGGGCGGGAAGAGTGTGGTAGCATCAGGACGTTTTCCATTAGGAAGAGCAGCATCTAATTAAGTGGGAAATGGTGCGGGGTACCCAATACTTTTGGTCTATATATATACTAAACTTGTTTGTGTTACTTGGTGAGTGTGACCAGTGAGGATGGGTGGATAGTTTTTCTTTGTTAGTTTCTGGTTCTTCAGTTTTCTCACGGGACCTTAGGGTGTCTCCCCACTTGTGCACGAGAGCTTTAGGTTCTCTACTGAGTATACTTGTATGCTCACCCTACGTTGTCTCAGGTTTTCAGGAGGACTACCAGGGCTGTGCGGGACCCTACTAGTCAGGCAGTGGGAGCTGTGCAGTTGCTGTTTTCTTGTTTTTCTTTTGGAACTGTACTCACTTATACATTCACCTTATTTGTACTTGTACCTGTTTCAGTTTATTTATACATGCATATGGGACTGGTTTGGGTTTCTTTTCAGCACCTTGTTCTTTTCTCTTTTTGGTGGTTGACTTGTCCTATTTACCGATCCAAAATAATAAAAAAGGTAATGCCTCCCATATTTTCGTAAACTCATACCCTTGGTGCTAGTCGCCACCCTGGGGCCTACTGGAGGCGGGACTCGGGGGTCATTATCTCCCTTTCACCATTGCCAGCTCAGGAGGGGCATCTTTGATGGAAGGGGGTCGTGACATGCAGCTTAAAAAATCAATCCATCAACTTTCACTCAATACTGGCCATGTAGATAACCTATGATTAATCTTCCAGCTGAGTTTGTTAGCAACTTCATTTCCCTTTTTGGGTGTTTAAGAAAAATGAAATGTGAATGACTATAGATACTCCAACCACCTACAATGGCTATGATTCATGTGTCACTATGTGAAAATTTCTTTGAGGATTCTTTTTCTATGAAAAAAACATCTCACCCAAAATATAATTCCTCCAACATCGGAAATCATTAAATCTGAAATCTAACTCTAGGTTAGGTGCAGGGTAATTCTTCTAGTGAGGTGTCATTTGGTGAGATATGTACTCTATATCCCATTCTCCCTCCATCAGAAGAACTCTTAGATCGATCCCTGAAGCATCATAGTTAATAGTATAAATATCTCATGGAAAGGGAAAAATCAGGATTGGTGCTGAATTTAGTCTCACATTCATATCATGAAAGGATTTCTAATAGGATCCTAACCAAATTAATTTCACACTTTTATTATTCAAGCTCATAATAATCACTTCTAGGTGTCATAAATATTGAATGAATCATCATTAATTGCCAACCAACCCTAGGAAATTACGTATGTAAAAACATTTTTGGGTGGCTCCTAGAAAACCATAGTGCTGGATTTCTCTAGGAAAAAAGATATTCCTGACTATGAAATTATTGTTCCCGTGTAGTAAACAATTTTTATCTGAATGTATAATTTTATAATCTTCATATGATGTTTTTTCTCATTGTTTATTCTGAATGATCTCAATATGGTTAACATAGTTGTATCTAGTGCAAGAATACACAAATATGCCATCCTTGAAAGCCACAACAAATGAATCAAGATGTAAGTGGAAAACTCAATTCATTACATCCCTAAAAATTTTAGATGCATTTAAAATATTGAACAAAATAATCAAATACTCGTCTAAGTCATACCCACTCTATAATGTTGTATATCATATGTATAACGGTCAAACATGCACCAAATGGTAGTCCAACCATAAATAGCTCTTAGATAAAACAATATCTCCTTAGAGCTGGTAGACGAGGTTTACTATATGTGGCAATGTATATAAGTTATTTACCATAATCTATTTTATCCATCGGTTACAAAAACATAACCCAAGGGTATTTTATTTTTTTCTTGGAGACAACATATAAGTGAGCCCCATGGTGAAGTGGTCAATTGAAAAAAAAAACAATTTCCACTTTTTCATCCAACTTCTTCTTGAGTTCCTAATTATCTATGGGTGACATCCTATAGGGAGGAATTGACACAATTGTTCCACCTATCCAAGAAAAATGGTAACCTCTTCCTCTCACACATGAGGTAAACCAAATAAGTCATCTTAGAAGATGTCCGTAAAGTGATCTACAACTTTTTGAAATTCTATAAGTTTCATTCCCTGACCACTCATAAAGATACTTAAAATTTGGTTTGTCACCCTTCCCATCCCGGTATTCTTAGGTCCATCTCAACTCACTAAGATATTCTATTCATCCTTACGAATATATATGATACCCACATAGGATGAAAATGAAAACCACCAATAGAAGAAATAAATAATTGCATGATAGGGAACATGACATTTCATAACGAGATTGACATTAAAACAAGACATATCATGGAAGATTAAAATACATAGGAAATTAAACTCACCAATCTCAAGGGGTACTCTTCTCACTGGAATATAATCTCTATTATGAACCCTATGAGTGTATCGAGAGTTAGGATGACACCAAATTACAATATATATATGCCCAAAATTTTCCCAGTAGCCACATATATAAAAGAGTGTGATGCAACTATATCAAATAGTTAGAGAATAACGTAGCGGATTCTAGAATTGTACCTCATATAGTAGAATTTCATGGAATCTATTAATTATGATTAAGCTCTATAGCGTAGATATCATTTGAACCATGTCCCATTGATGCATCCTAACAAACATGGGTATGTATTCTCCAGTAGTGTTGAGCCTTAGATGCCTAACTACCAAATATGTGACATCCTCCTCTGCCTAATCATCTAGTAGTATACCATCTCCTATCCTAACACAGATTCACTAATAATATATGTAAAGTAAATGTCAACATAGATCCCTTCTCACAAAATATAGGAGGTACATTTTCATAGAAACATAAAAGGTGAACCATTTGGTTGAAATCTCAGGACTCAATTAAACTCATCATAGATAGGGGCTTCTTATTCCCGACCATAGCACACTCGTGAAACACCACGTTTTTATTAGTGTGTGTTATCTAGCCAGAACATCCACCACATGATCCATGAAAATGATGCTTCATGTTGCTTGATAAACTACATCCTGGCGATGAAGCAGTACCACCTAGATTCACATTGTCTTCATCCATCAGGTTCCACTCTATGATGAAGTTTTGTTTCACTATAGCTGAAATGTTTGTTACTCAAAATTTTTAACTTATAAACAAATAGCTAGAAAAATACCACCCAATAATATATGGTTTTTCATATATTACTAATAAGATTCGTTGTTAAATGATGAAACTTGGTAAAATGAGTCGAGTACAACATCACCAACATGTAACTCATCTATAGGTGCATAGAATTATGGCCATATAATTCACACAAGTATTGTGGGAATAAGTAATCATTAAAGGAAATTTTAAATCCTTACCATACCATACCCTGACGATGTCCGACCTAGATTATGACCTCCCAACAACATTTAGAATAATTGAAATGAATTTTTATAGTTATATTGAACCTCAAATATGGGGGAATACCAAATTGTTCAAATATCAATATCAAACTCTCTAGAATTAATTCACCAGTGTAAGGTCTTCCATACCCTAAAAATTGGAGAGTATATTGTTACTAGAATTTCTATATTAACTCTTACTTAGAAGTAGCAAGTCATGGAGTACCGTATATAGAATACATGAAGTGAAAGAAACTATTAAAATTTTGAGAAATGAAACCTAGTGTAAAATATACAGGGGTGCTTCAAGTGGCCCTATAGGATGTAATATGGGTGTCTTAGGGCCCACTACATCTAGTGTAACACCTCAAATTTCTATATTAAGAACATTTTGTTTAATAGAATGAGTGAAACACAACACCAAGAGTAGATAAGAGTATAACATACTAGGATAATAAAAAATATTTAACATTTTAAATAAATCTATTCTATATCCTCTAATTCATGCAACCTTGAGTTACCTTGTGTTACATGAAAGAATAACTCTGTTCAGCAGTTTTCATTACATGAAAGACTAAGTTTCACCAAACAAGAAAATATTATTATTATATTGTTATTTAATAAATTAAAAAAACTAGCTATTAAATTGTTATTTATGAATATTTTCAACTAACTTATAAAAAATTATCATATAATTCATTAGTTACAAATTAATTATAAATGAATATAAGAACTAATTGCATATAAAGGGGGTATTTTTTATAAAAAAAGAATGTCGGGCTCACAAAGACAATTTTTTCAAATAAATTAAATTAATTAAAATTTATGAATGATTTTATATATTATATAAAATATATTTTACATTCATCCAATATATTTCATATGAATAAGATAATAAGAAACATAATATTTCACATAAAAATAAATATTTTTCAAAATGTACTTTCACTACCTTTTAATGAAGAACCCGTTTTATATCCAATTTCTTGTTTTTTTATGATTTTATTTTTTTCAAAATAATATTTTTGAAATCTAAACATAAAAATTATGTTAGGATTAAGTTTCATTATTTTCCTCAAAATTTTCATTTTGTGATGAATAATGAAAAATAATGAATTTTAATTTAAAAATAATTTCCAATTTAATTTATTTTTATGGTTAAATTATGAATTGAATTTATTATAAAGTGTAATTATAAAAGAAATAGAATTCAATCCAATTTATACCATTTTAATCAATTTCAAATTTAAATTTTTTTATAAAATCATACCATTCTTCTATATATTTTTACTTAAAAACATACTTTGTCATCCCATCTGTGGGATTAATTTTAAATTAATTTTTTTCACATATATGATTTGAATTTCAAAAAATGGAATCGATATATTTAATCATTAAAATTTATAATTTATAATCTGGTCAACTTAGTTTTTTACTAAAAATATTAGTGAAAACATTTAAAACTAATTACAATGATTAAGAGAAAAATTGGCATAACAAGAGACTGAACATTAATCGTAAGGGCCAAAATTACCTAGACGGTCATCCAAAATAATTTTTATGTTCTTATTTATACCCTATAATCTATATTTTTCAAATGATTTCTATTATTTTTTCCACTTTACATGGGAAAAATGTGGGTGGAATTCTCATTTCAAAAATTTACAAGATTTCTACTCTTCCACTGTAAAAAAGGCACTCAACCCACACCCTTATTAATAATTATAAATCACATTTGATCTCTGAAAACCTCCTAAAATAAGCTCCCAACATCCATCCCTTAATACTAGAATAATAACCTTTTAAATTAATCTATACAAATAATCCTTTTTGGTGAAAACAAAAAGGAGTTACCCAAAGAAGAGGTAACATCCTTCCTCGAGATATTTTTTTTCATTCAATGCCCCAAAAAATCTTCTTATTCCATTACTTAATAAAAAACATAGCAACCTAAATATATTCATATATAGTTATATTAATAATTATACCTCAAATTACACCATCATCCTTCAAATTTGTATAAAACATACCATTCGTGTATAGTGAACTACAAAATTGTGAGCCGTTGATTTTTTGTCATTGCCATCTTTCTTGGTTAGAAATTATTATAGGCACTCTATTAATATTATATATATATGATATTTATAATGTCTTTATTAATATTTAATTATTTTATAACAAATAACTATATACCCTCCTTTTTTTTGAAATATGATAACAAAATTTGCGGATGTGTGGAATACCACCTCCTCAAAATGATGTCATTCGTTCTTGATATTCATGGAAGGTATTAAGGATGATTTATTATAAATATATAACATTTTTATTATAGTTGAATTTTAATATACTTATTTATCAATTACACTCCATTATCTTTAAATATGAAAACGAAATGGATGTACCATTGATGTGTACATATGGTCTACCTTCTCCTTGAATAGTGCATTTCATTTCCTATCTCTAAAAATTATTGATTTTTATAAATTTGTAAATAATTAATATATGTGATAGTTAAATAATTATTTATAATATATATATATTAAAATCAATATCTATGTAATAAGAAATATAAATAATAAGTTATAAAATATTGGGAAATCATTGAAATTAACACCCAAAAGTGAGAAAATAATGAAAGATTGTTATCAAATGGATAATAATATATTATAAGAAGATTATATATGTTATTATAAAAATTAATACAATTGTGTTATAAGTTAATAACATTTTTATAATCCTTATACTTGATTTTAATATATTTTTATCAAAAATATGTGGACAATAAGGGATTCTTGTATCACTTTCCTTTCTATGGGGGGAACACTTCATTTACACCTGTTAATTTTAAGGCGTGGGGAATCTACAGTGCATCTTGATATATTATATCATTAATTATTTTAACTCTATTATATTTGGATGTTTCATTTTATAATTAATACTTTCGGGGTTTCTGATTCAGATGTTACCACAATGGTATAGGATTTTGTATTCATTTCACTTTATTAAAGAATATTGTAATGTTATACACCTAATTTATTTTTTGTCGTATTTATACATTCCTTAGACATGTTATACCATGAATCTAATTATTATCATGATATTATATGTTTCATTTAATGTTATTACTTAAGGGGGATTATGAATCAAATGTTTCAAAGTTGTATTAGAAAATTTGGAATGCTTAAATATTATTTTCCTCGAGAATTTGTTTAATAATTACATTTTTAATCTCACATTATTTTTTTATGGTATATAAAATTTAACATAAAATTATTTATTCTCATATAATGGATGTTATAATTTCATAAACTATTTACCATATTAACATAAAATTTACAAATTGATTGTTATTTAATTAAATAGATAATTATTGATAAATTTGTATCTTTAATTAAATTCAGATATTTTATAAAGCACATTATTCATGATTAAATAGATTTATTGATATATATTGAATTATTTCAATAGGTACGAAATGGGTGGGGCCTGGTTCTAGATATCTCATAGATGCATCGTTAGTCTCATGTGACAAATTAGTTATCCAAATTAGATGGTTTTTTACCTGATATTCTAAAACATCTTGTGAAAGGTATTAATACCGCAGGTATACTGTACATATGAATCATGATATCTAATAATTATTCATTTCACAATTTTAGACATAGTTTTTATTTATCTATGAGAGTTTTTCTTTGACACATCTATGGATGAATTTTATTCTTAGTTTATTGATTAAATGGAATGTGTTTGAGTTTCTTACCTTTCATAGATGATTATTCTCATCAATTCATTATTTCTTCTACCATACATACCATTACTGAGAATTAAATCTCACCATTATTATGTTTCCATTCCATGGGTTATGAAGAAGAAATATTTTAATAATCATTCAATGATTCAATTTATTTCTTTTTATTATCAACGAGGTTTTATTTTTTGTCTCCCAATGTAACATGTGTATCACTTATTTAATCTTGTTTTCCAAAAATTATAAATTGATTGGTCCTCTAGGATTTCATTCCTCAAACTAATTTTAATGTAATAAAATAATTATTTTTCTCTGGGATTTTGTATTCAGAGCACTCTAGTTAGTATCAAAAGAAGATTAGTATCCACCTTTGAAACTATATTTATAAAACATTGATTTAGGAATAAAACCATTATGATAGACTTTTAGGATATGTATAGAATCACATCCTAGAATTCTGGTACGGTTGAGATGATATTGGTATTCATGAAAAAATAGACATCTCTTGATTTGATAAGTGGATGTGGTTCTATGACAAATTATTCTAGGTGTAACAACATTGATAAAGTGTGTTGGTATGGACTAGAGCATAACCTATAATAGGAAAATAGGCCTTATTATAAACATGGTATTACACTCTTGGGGGTTATGGTGAGGATGATCCATGTTTTATATAAAAACCATTATGATGGACTTGAAATTAATGATATCCATAAAGAAACCATGTTGACGATTATGAGATTATCTATTTTAAAATTTTTCAAATTTATTTAAAGTCTTACACCATATTTAGAATTATAAAAAGTTTATAATTTTATGAGATAATCCAATAGATGTCATTATTTAGAAATGGTGCCTGGATGGAAGAATGGCACCAATGCTCATAGAAAATATAGATACTTACTACTGATAAAACCAGTATAGCAGTTATTGGATGTGTGAAAATTATTGAAATATTAGCAAGACATAATTAGGATATGAAAAATATCATTTCTTGAATATAAAAACAAGTTCTATAGCATGAATCTCCTTTGTTGGATCGCTTTATGCAATAGAATATTCAATCGTTTAGTGGTACTGCTAATCCAATTCTATCTGAGTAGTGCATTTAGTCTTTAGAAAATGTATTCCGGGAATTAGGACACGGTGAAATGGAATAGTATACAATTTTAGTAAATTGTCACAATGGAGATGTTGATCAATAGTAGCCGGTGATCTAGAATATCATGGAGGAATAAGAATCGGAACTCATGGAATGGAGTAATTTTAAAGATATATTCATCAATAAATTCTTCCCACAAGATAAAAATTTTGAGATGAGTATAAATGTACTTATCATAACGAAAAAGGAAGAAGATACTATTCAAGATTATGAAGATATCATTATAACGCAATCTAGGTATGTTATGGATTATATACACTACACGAAGTACATGATAGACCACATCTTTGAAATTATTAATCCTAATCTCCAAAAGGATCTAGATTATCATACTTTTTTATCATACAAAGTTATGGTTTTATGTACCAAAAAAGTGGGGAATTATTTTTCATGGATCAATAATTTCAAGGGGAATAATGATAATAATAGGTCATCATAACACAATGTGAAAGTGAATGCATTAAAGATTATGAAAATGAAATATCCATCATTTGAGAACTGTGGAAAAAAAATTCCTTGGAAATTTTTGAATGGAATTGAAGTATATTATATGTATAGAGAGAAGGTTTACTATGAAAAAGATTGAATTGAGAAGAATAAAAATGATAAAATTTTGTTGTACAACTGCATGGATATGTGGCACTATGCAAACGAATTCTGCAACTAAAGATAAATAGCCATGGGATTAAATTGTTATATATTTATGTTTATATCCAATGAATCAAAATAGCCATTTAGATCATCACAGATTCATCGTTTTATGGACCTTGCTATTATATTGATCACTTAATTTCTTATGACCAATGACTATAGTTATTGATGCTTTTCTTCTGTGTCTATGTTTTAATTTCCTATCTATCTTCTCCTACATGGGATCCTAGTTATTGTCCTTTCATACTTACATATCTATATTTTAAATAATATGTGCTATTGACCCTATTTATAATGCTTCATTTTCACTAATATAGTTTGAAAATATCAGACCCTCGTTTATTGATATCAATTTTAAATTTTGATGATGCAATATAAATAATGATGTGAGGATATAGCACACTGAAATTATAATGCAAGAACATTGTATTTAGTAGCACGTGTGACACAGAACAACAAGATTATTATGCAATATAAAGTCTTAATACATTCAAAAATATTTAATATTTTAAATAAATCTATTCTAAACCTTGTAATTCACACAACATTTATTTATCTTGTGTTACATGTTAGAATGACTTTGTTCATTTGTTTGCATTACACTGAAGACCATTTTTTACTGAATAACAATATATTATTGAGATATTATGACTTAATAAAATAATATACCACCTTGAAATTAATTTTTTAGATATGAATAGGCATTACTATCTTATGAAAACATGTTTTTTAATTCATTGGTTAAAAATTAATTATAAATTATTATAAAAAAGTGAATATAAATAGAATGGGTTTTTAAAAAAAATATTATACTAACAACATTATTTCACATTATAATTTAAATTAGTTAATATTACTGAATAATATTATATATCCAATCAAATATTTTTGGAAGTCTTCCAATTGGTTTTATAAGCATAAGAAGAGAACAAACCCAATATTTTGTATAAAAATCAATATTTTCCCAAATGAACGTTTTCTGACATTCAATGGAAAACCAATTTTAAATCAATTTATTGAAAAATATATTAATGGTACTTGTATAAATAAACATTATTTCTAAAATAGTAACAGGAAAATTAGTTCATGGTGAATTGTTTTTATTTTTCTCGAAATATTTAATTTTTTGATTAATATTGAAAAATATTGAAGATTAATTCAAAAATGATTCCTTGAATAATTAATTTTATAATGAAATTAGATGTTGATTTGATTTTTAATTATAATTATTAAAAAATTCAATAATTTAATCTAATTTTGGAAATTTCATTCAATTTTACAATAATATTATATTTAAAAACATTCCATTTTTTTAATATTTTTACTTTAAAACACTACTTTATCATCCCATATGTAGTATTAATTTTAAATTAATTTCTGTCACGTATTTAAAAAGAATTTGAAAAAATGGATTACATTTACTTAATTAGGATAGTTTATAATGTATAATAAGTTCCACATAGTTTTCATACCAAAAAAATAATTTAAAATCATTAAAATTAATTACAGTGATTAAGAGAAAAATAGATTAACAAGGGACGAAACCTTAGTCTTAAGGGCCCAAATAACCTATAAACATATCCAAAATCAATATTTTGTAAATTTTTAGACTTATAAAACCGTATCTATAATTTATTTAATTAGATCAAATTTGCAGGAGAACCTTCTAGGTGTAATTCAATTTTCCAATATATACAAGAATGCCACCCCACCTCCACTATGAAAATTCACTCATCCCTCACCATTAGTCACACCTCTCCTTCCATTAATCTCACCCAAAGTATGCTAAAATAATCTACTAAAATCCATCCCTTCATCCAAGAAGCCTCACCATTGGCATATAGTCGTCCAAGTAATCCCATTGGTGGAAACCTAAAAAAGTTTACCAAAGAATGGTTAATATCCTCCCTCAAGCTATTTTTTTTCTACACCCTAAAAAATTTTCTAATTCAATGATCAAATTGTAACCCAAATATACATTAGATATCTGTGAATGGAATTATATATTAATATATTAACAAAAAATACACCCCACCTACACTATAAAAATTCACTCACCCAACCCCATATTAACACCTCTCCCTCCATTTTTCTCACCCAAAATCTGCTAAAATAATCTCCCAAAATCCATCCATTTATCATATATTCCTCATGTTTCATATATAACCATCTAAGGAATCCCTTTTTTGTAAACCAAAAGGGGTTTTTGGCGGAAGGGTTAACATCTTCCCTCAACCTCTTTTGTTTTTTTCTATACCCCTAAAAAAAATTATATTCCATGATTACATTATAACCACAATATAATAAAAATACTTAATTTTTTTACACTATGTGTTCTACCTACACATACATGAATTTCTATCAAATATGTAATGAACTTACTATTTGTGTTTGACAAATTACCCTCTTAGGAAACAATTATTGTTTGATTTTCCTTTACCAACATTCGTGGTTAGAAATTATGGTGGACATGTTATTAATATATGATATGCATGAAAATAATTATGTATTTGTGATTAGTTAATTATTTAATGACACATAATTTTATACATTACATTATGAGTAAATATGATAACAACTTTTGTGGATTTGTGGATTACCACATCCACAAAGTGATGTGATTTATTCCTGATATACAAGGAATGTATTAATGATAAATTTAATAAAAATTGGTTACATTAATATGAAATTTTAATTTTAATATATAAATGTATAATTTACTTCTCATTCTTTTTAATATGATAAATAAATGGAAGTAGCATTCATACATTTGTATAGCCTACCGTCTCTATGAGTAATACATTTCTTTTTCCTATCTCCAAATATTATGGATTATTATAAATACATAAATATTTAATATATATAATATTTAAATCATTGTTTTCATTATATAGATGATTAAATCATTATCAATGTATTAATATAAAAAAATTTCAAGTCAAAACATACTTGAATAACTATTCAATTAAAAGATGAAATAGTGAAAATTATGAATTTATTTTACCAAACACATATTACAATGTTAAAAGAAGATAATATATGATTGTATGAACATGAATACGGTTTTTTGATAGGTTAGTATCCCGATTAAATCCCTTAAAATGTATTATAACATAATTTTACTAAAATATAAATTCAATGTAAAGGATTTTTGTCTCACTTTTCATTATATATGGAATACACCATTGACACCACTTCATTACTTTTGTGGTGTATGTAATAACCCTTGGGATATATTATACCACGAATTATTTTATCTTTTTGGTATTCAAATTTTTCATTTGATGATAAAATTTTTTGGGGTATCCGATTTAGATGTTACCACATTTGTAAGTGATTTTGTTTCAATTTCATTTCATTGATGCATATTGTAATGTAATACACATAGTTTATTTTATATGGTGTGTATACTACCATTTGACTTGTTATATCATGAATCTTCATATTATCATGATATTATATGTTTCTTTTAATTTTATTCCATCAAGGATATTATGAATCAAATGTTTTAAAGAGGTATTGGACACTTTGGATTGTTTAATGATTATTTTCTTCCAGAATGTGTTTAATGATTACCTTTGCAATCTCACTTTATTTTGTGAATGTTAAATTTCTATTGAAACAATATCTTTCTAAATATTATTTCTATGGTATATTATAGTTTTCTTAAATATCTATATTCTCATTCAATGGATATAATTATTCCTTAAATTTTATACTTTTTTTACATATAGTGCTTCCTTTGGGATTTATTTGATTAACAGGTGAATTATGTATAAATCAATATATATTAATCACTATGTACATTTGATAGGGAAACTTTTCAGGGATTAACTTGATTAATTAATATGTTTGGAATTATTTGGATGGGTATGACATGGGTGGGGGATGATAATAAATATCCCCTTGATGCATTGATATCCTAATGAACCAAATTAATTAGAAAAATTAGATGTGTTTTGACATGATAATATAAATTGCCTTGTGAAAGGGATTGATATTAATGGTGTTAAGATGATATTTCTAAGTATAATAAACTCTATAAAACCAAATTTAGGATCGAATATGTAATAATGAGATTCTCAAATACAGGAGGGGTGAATTGTATACTTTAAAAATTCCCTAAGGAAATTTTTCATAACAAAAATTCACAACACCTCTAAGATCAACTAACTTGCTTGATTCTGGAAATGAAACTTAACCAAAGTTTACACTAAAAGAGATTCTACCTTAATGCATATAGAATCCTAAAAAATCAGAGTTCATGTTTTATGGAAGTATATGAAAGTTATACTTTCCTCAACAAGTAAAACACACAATGGAATACAAAATATTACATGTAAAAAATAATAACTCTTTTATCACAAAGAGGAGGGTATCCAACAACGATGGATAAGAGGTTCCTTGATTTATACTTTCAATAAAGTCTATCTTACCCAAACCTAGGTAATCCATCAATATAAAGATTAGTATCTATCTTTCTAGCCCTGCTAGCCCTCAATTTGTATGGAAATCGGAACCTCTGACAATCACAACCTGAAGTTTTTGATTTCTAGGAAATCAAACCTATGCACTAATCAAATATGTACGAAGTGAAGTTTGAACAATCTGTTCAATCCTTCTTCACAAATCCTAAATGTTTATAAAATCCTCTCTCTCTAGAAATCACTTCAACATCACTTTGTCAAAAGTAAGTCAAAAGTTGTGAGCTCTTTCAAATGAGCTCTTATTTATAGGCACGGTTCCTATGGTCGACTTCATCCTCCAACGGTCAAATTTTTCCTTGAATTCAGTAGGGACCTGTACATGTTTCACTCATACAACGGTTAGTTGATAACTGAAAGCATGATATCATTTTTTACAAAATTACTGTAAGAAAAAAAATGGTTACATAACTAACCTCCAATATTCAGAGTGTAAGAAAATGAGAGTTCAGATTCTAACCAAAAATTAATTCAGAACTTAATAATACAAGGATATTCAGATTTTGTTTTGTTGGAATTCAGAACCTCAATTCTGTAGAATTCCAGATTCTAAATTTCAAGGAAATTCAGAGTATGTATTCACAAGATTTCAGAACATGAACATACATTGTTCGGAGTCAGAGTTCATGTGAATTCAGAGTTAGGACTCATAAGAATTCGGAGTCTGTATTCTAAGAGGTCAGAGTCATAAAATAGAGAAAATCATAACCAGAATTTGTAATCAGAATTCAGAGTAAGAACATAGAGATGTTCGTAACCGGAATTCGTAATCAGAATTCTTAGTCAACCTTAACATAAATTCATAATCAGAATTCGGAGTTGAACACCATGAATGTCCTTATCCATAGTTTGGACTTGAACATCATTACGTTCATATCCAGAATTCAGAGTTGATCTTCATGAGAGTTCTTAACTAGAATTCAGAGTTCAACTTCATGAGAGTTCGTTTCTAGAGTTCAGAGTTAAAATGCTTGAGAGTTTTTATCCAGAATTCTGAGAATTTGGATCCTAAAACAGAATGCTTCATATCTAAGTAATTATGAGATATCGAGGTTTTGGTTTCAATCCGAATTTTATACATAGAAAGATTATGATATGAATAATGAAAATATGTTAAGGGTAAATTTCTTTTGGGATGGAAATTTTTCCTTATAGGGGTAAGGTATAGGGTAAAAATAGATTTTCCTTGAGATAAGGTGTTTGTGATTTTCAAAACAAGAGAAATGGTAAAGTCATAAGGAAAGACGTAATAAAATAACAATATCCACCTTGAATGAAGGAATAGAATAGTCATAAGGAAAACCTTATTGACTCAACAATCTCCCTCTCTTTGGAAAGCACAAACATCCTTATGAAAAAGAATATATGGTCTTAGAAAATATTTTACTAATCTTTTCAAATAATTCTTATCTCCCTTTGTTCATGCACAATGGTGAATATGACAAACTCCCCTTTAGGATATGGAACACTAAGGATCGAATTCTAGATTTCGGAAATGAGAATTTTTATTTGAAGGTGAATATCTTAGTAATGAAAACTCCCCCTTAGATAAAATTCCCCTTAATTTGGGATAGATCTCATTTCCTTAGAAATATTTTTCTTTCTCCCCTTTAGAATTATTTTTCCTTCTCCCCCTTTGTAATTTTCAAAAAGCATTTAAGGGAATGGAAAAAAATGGTACCTGAAAAATTAGTAAACAAAACTAAACAAATCATGAATCCAAAATATCATTTCAATTGGAATAGTTAGTACAAGGGAAAAAAAGATACAACAAAAGATCAGATTTGGGACTATTTTTTTCCATGGGAATCAGCATTTTCACAATTGTCTTCAGCTTTTTCTGCTCTTTGTGATCCTCCTATGCCTGCATTTCTATGAATTTGCTCCTCTATTATTGAGCCTTCAAGGCCTCTACCAAATCCTTCAGAAAATCTTCTTGGTTCACCATCTTTTCTTGGATCTCAATCAAAATATCATTTTCTTTTTTCCAGCTTTGAACAAAATAAAATCAGCTTCCCATTCAGATATTTCACTTCTTGAATCCGATTATTTTGTTCTAGAGACATCTTTTCCAAAAAGCTTTTTGTAATTTCTTTGATCGTGGTATATTTGGTATCAAAATATTCTTTGATATCTTCCTGAAATTGATCAAGGTAACTCATCTCTTGAACTGTCTTCTTTGACCAGCTGGTTATCTTCATGCATGACTTTCTATGAGCTCCATATCCTATGAGGAATTTTTTGAAATCTAATTCCACTTTGACACACTTTTCCATCACCATGGACACCGAATATTATTTCTAATTAATAGAATGTTGAATCATCATTCGCCTTGAGTTTTTGTTTTAAAATGTTGGAATGAACCCAACAAGATTCTTCATGGATTATTCTACAAAATCATGACTAAGTGAGGATGATTCAAAATCAGAGACTTTAATTGGTGAGACTTGTTTTTCCACTAACTCCACCAGCTTCCTCTTAGTGGTTCCTCCAGCTTCTTTCTTCCTCAAAATATTTATATTTGGGGTATCAAAAATCACTTGTTTACCCTTACTAATTTTTGTAATATCTTCTTCATCAGGGGATTCCTGCTCACTTTTAGACCAATGTATGATCTTATCTTCATCAACATTCTCGTTTTTAATTCCAGCTTCAATATCTTCAGGAAGAATGAATTCATGATTATGAATCTCTTCCTCTAAAAACTTATTCACTTCCTCTTCACCCTTCTCATCTACTCCTATAGTAGGAAGCCTAGAGGATCCAGCTTGAGAAGTCCGGATTGAAAACTTTTTGGAAGCACATTCCTTTTCCTAATATTATTCTACTTGCTTTATCACATCATCAAAGCCACCAATTTCTCATCTTCATGTACATCTTCCACATATTCCTTATCATCATCCTTCTCTTTTACATTCTCTGGAGACAAGATCCACTTACCCGGAGACTCCAGAAATTATTCTACATGGAAAGATTTCGGTATGAGGATTTGTTCAGATGGAACTTCAGTGGCCTTTAAAAGAGATTGCACAATCTCTGCATCTGACATCTTCTTCTTGAGCTTCTTCTCTTTGGATTGCTTTTCTAGCTCTTCAGTAGTTGATTCTTTCAAGGCATTATCCTTAGCAGGATCCAAACCGAACTGTGGCACCCCTTCTTTCCTATTATTTTTATCCTCCCTCCATTTTTATACCACCTCACCTGTGTAGGATTTTTGTTTCATTGGTTTAGGAGGTGAATATTGGACTTGGTTATACTTTGGGGTTTTATCTTCTACTTCCACTTCCATCAACATTCATTTCTTCCAAACCTTATTTTAGGGTTCATCTTCTTCTTCATTCTTCAGAATGGCTTCTGCCTCTTCCTCAGGTAGATCATAGAACTCACCTAACTCCTTTTATAATCCAAACTTCATTATCTTAGGGGTATCATCACTGATAAGAATCACCTTTTAATTCATCGGCTTAGAACTTCTGGGGATCTTGAATGATTATAGGCACCAAACTGTCTGCTTTGAGAGTAAGGAAGGATACATGATAATATGTGCTCTAAAATTTCCATTATTGATATTCTCAATTTAAATTAAAATTTGCTTCATGAGGTTGATCTTCCATAGATTTAACAAAAAGTCCAATATATACATGTCACTTTTCTTCATGGTGTCTTTATCACCCTTCCTCGGTATGATGAGACCTTGAACCCAGAACTGTAGAATCCCATTGTTGGTAGATATATGAGAAATCTGTGTTTTTTTTACATCTTTGAGCCTAAGCCATTCTATATATTTTGCCACTCCACAATTGTCTTGATATAAGAAATTTCTTGAGAGGGAACTTCTGCAGACATTCCGATTGGAAGAACTCTGGATGATTCAGAACAAGATTAAGTAGATGACAAGAGATTCATGGTGCAGGATCTTGAATACCGATGTGGGACAGTGTTTAGGGGGTCCATTATATAGGCGATGGAAGCGACGATTCATCTTCCCTTTCAATCAATGGGCTAAGAATTCTTCAGATGTGATCTGACGTTTGAAATAAAATCCACAAAGGATCCGATCTTTTGAGGTTTTAAAAAGAACATTCGAATTTAAGGAACCTTCAATCCATGAATTTTAAAAGGTAATTACGAAAATCTCATGAAAGAATCACACCTTTAGGATATCTAGGAAGATTATTCGTACTGAGGAATATTCATCTTGAAGAACTTTGGATTCCAAAATAAACTTGAATATGAAAAAAACATTACTATGAAAAATCTCAAATCGGAGTGTTACTGTTACGAAAATTTTAGGTCAAAATATTTTTATTGTGAAAACATTAGGTCTGAAGATTTTCATTACTAAAACATTAGGTCGGAGAATTTTTATTATGGAAATATTGAGTACAAAAAAAATATTTATTACGAAAATTTTGAAAAAATAACATCGAAAATATTATTTTGAAAAATATGAAAAACATTTATTATGAAAAATATCATTACGAAAAACATGAAAAAATTCATTATGAATAATATAATTACGAAAAACATGAAAAACTTCATTCTGAAAAACATGAAAAACTTCATTATGAAAAACGTGAAAATCTAACAATGAAAAAATTTCAAAGATATCAAACAAATGTACTCCACCTATGAAAATAAGTTTATTACTGTAAATAGATAGGTTCGACCAGAAGTTAATCGAGAAGGATTACCTTACAGTTATCATCCCTAATGCCCGTTTAATGTATTCAAATCTATCACAGGGTAAATATATTATTAAAATATCCGCAAGTTGATCTTGTGTTCTGATAAATTGAAGAATGATATCTTATTTATGTGTGTAATCCCTAAGAAATTGATGCAAAATATCTATGTGCTTTTCACAAGAGTGATGTTCTGGGTTTTTACTAAGGGTAATGGATCTTTTATTATCACACAAAATTCGTTTTTTTTTAAACTCTAACCATAGTTTATGAGTCTGTGTTGCATACATGCCACTTGAGCTCAGAAACATCTAGATGCTACATATTCATCTTCAGTAGTCAAAAGTGCTACTGAGTGATTATTTTTTCATGACAAAGAAACTAATGAATCTCCAAAGAAATGAAAAGTTACGAATACTATCTTTCTATCCATTTTACATCCACCAATTTCAGCATCCAAAAAACTTTTTATAATAAAATCATTTCCAGAAGAATAAAGCAGTTTTAAATTCATAGTTCTCTATAAGTAGAGAAAAACTCTCTTCACTTCATTTAAATGAGATTCTTTAGGATTGGGTTGATATCTTGCACATAAAAATATTGAAAACATTAAGTCTGGATGACTAGATATCAAGTAAAATAAACTTCCTATTGTACCTCTAAAAGATGTTTGATCTACTGGTTTCCCAGCTTCATCGAGATCAAGTGTTTTTGAGGTACCAATGGATGTACTTATACTTTTAGTGTTGTTATATCCATACTTTTTAAGAATATATTTAATATATTTATGTTGAGATATATTGATACCTTCTGGGTTTTTAATGATTTGAAAAACAAGGAAGAATGTTAACTCACCCTACAAACACATTTCAAAATCTGATTTCATTAGATTTGCAAAGGAATCAGTTAAATATTGATGTGTTTATTCAAATATAATGTCATCAACATAAATTGGAACAATCAAAACATTTTTTTATCTTTCTTTATAAAAAGAGTTGGATTTGCATTTCCCTTAACATAGATATTTTGAAGCAAGAATCATGTATGTCATACCAAGATCAAGGGGCTTGTTTTAGTCTATACAAAGCATTGGTAAGTCGAAAAACATTATCAGGATGTTTTTTATCTTTAAATACAAGAGGTTGTTCAAAAAAAACTTCTTGTTGAACATACCCATTAAGAAAAGAACATTTCATATTCATTTGGAAACGTTTGAAATTGAAGAATGATGCAAAGGAATGTGGAATTCAAATAGATTTGAGTCTAGATACTAGAGCATAGGTTTCTTCATAATCTATTCCTTCTTGTTGATTATATCCTTTATAAAATAATCTATATTTATTTCCTACAATGATTCCATTTTCATCATACTAATTCTTGAAGACCCATTTTACTCTAATAACAGATGTTTCCTTAGGTCTTATAACCATGGTCTAGACTTTATTCCTTTAAAATTCATTTATTTCATCTTGCATGGCCTTTATCAAATCATTATCACATAAATCCTCATCAGTGCTTTTTGGTTCTAATTGGGTATGAAATTGTAGATGTTCTACTTCATTTCATAGGGAACTTCTAGTCCTTACAGGTTGATTCACATCACCAATGATACTATCACTGGGATGATTCTTTAGAAACAACTGATTTGGGTTTTGTAAAACATGTTCATCACCATAGGGTAGGAAATATTCTTGGGTAAATGATTCAGTAGTATCTTCTTCAACATTTTCCTTTTCAGAAGGATCTTCTATCATAGGTTGATAATCAGTTTTTTAAAACACATCTGAGGATGTTGGTTGGGGTTGTTTAAAAACAAAAGATCAGTTTCATCAAATATCACATGCACTATTTCTTCAATAGTACAAGTGTTTTTGTTGAAAACTCTATATGCCTTAGAAGTTGTGGAGTTGCCTAAGAAAATTCCTTCATCAGATTTTGGTTCGAATTTATAAAGATTATCTTTAGTATTTAGAATGAATACCTTTAATCCAAAAACCATAAATTAGTAAAGTCTAGTTTTTCTACCATTCCATAACTCATAAAGAGTTTTATTAAGAAAAGTTACAATAAAATATAGATTTATATTATAACATACAGTACTTACAGCTTCAGCCCAAAAATGTTTGGCTATATAATACTCACTCAATATGGTTCTAGTTATCTCTTGAAGAATTCTATTTCTTCTTTCAACAACACCATTTTTGTGAGGTGTTGTGGGTGTTGAGAAGTCTTGATTAATTCCTTTTCTACTACAAAAAGTTTGAAATTTAGACTTTTGAAATTCTCCTCTATGATCACTATGAATCGTTATCAATGGAAGGTTTTTCTCATTATTAACATGGGCTCTCAAACTTTTAAAATAAGAAAAAGCATCATATTTCTTTGCTAGAAAATAGACCCACGTAAATCTATTGTAATCATCAACTAAGACAATTACATAATACTGTAATGACCCAAAGATTCATTAATAGAAAATCCCTCTTGATCCAGTTAAATGTTTCTTTATGAAAAATGTTTTTATAAGATGTTAACTTCTTTAGTTTTACGTTAAGATTTGTGACCGTTACTTTTATAGCCGTTGAACAGTGATCATCTGAGTCGTATAAATATAAGGCTTTAACAAACCCATTTCTACTCAGACAAAGGAAGCGATGGCCTCATCCAGTATAATTGCCCCTTATGAAGCCCATTTGTCAAAGCTCTAAAAAGAGGTGGCATCTTTGGGCTTTTACCTTGACCAAGCCCAAGCTAAGCTTCATCAAGTCAAGCTCGAACGTGATCGTCTACGGGAAAAGTGGAAGTTGATTGAAATTACCACTCGAGCGATGTTATCTGAGCCGCCCCAAGAGTCTGTCACCATCATACACCTTACCCTTAGGTCTTATGTGGCTATTTTAAGGGGTTCTGTAACAAATAAGTAGCACCATGTTCATGTACATTATTTTTGTATATAATATTTAATATAATTTCTAGTCATTTTTGATACATTGTTATTTAGTTTTTAAAGTACAGATGGTGTTTTTAGTTATTATTTAATTAAGAATTATATTTTATTAAATTAAAGGATTTTTTAATTAAATGATATTTTAATAAAATATTATTATTAATGTTAAATTAATTTTTTATTAAGTATAAATGATCTTATAATTTTATGAATGCAATTAAAATTTTTATTAAGGTTTGAAAGCCATTTCTGTCAAAACCCGTGATTTTTTTTTATAAATGACGGTTTTTATTTTAAAAGTGAAAATTCACATATTTAAAAAATTATTTAGATAATATAAATATTATTTTCGGAATCAGGACGTCCAAATTATCCAACGGTGAATTTTTCATAATTTTCTAAGACAATCAAATTTTTGGGTAAAAATTAAATACCATTTAAATATATAATGTGTTTTATGACATCATAATGACCAAATGGTGAAGTAATAAAATAAAATAATCCTTATGTTCGGCCAATATGTGTTTTATCATTAAAATAATGAGGTTTTGGGTTTGTTTGACTTACTTTTCAAAGCATTAATGGAGCCCTCAAGACTTATTCAACACATTACCTTTTTAAATTAATTTCCATGGGAGTGTGACTCACCTCCACATAAGCAACCCTAATTTTTTAATAAGTTCGGACCTTGGCCTTGTAAAATATTTTTTTTCCTCTTTCCTTTTCCAGAAACCATGGGAAAATACCATGGGATGGTTTGTGGTTTGGATTATTTTAATATAAGGGGTCCCAAACCTAAATAATAAAGAATTCTCTCACCTTTCCTATATAAACACACCCAAGCTCCCACATCCTCCTCACTAAAATCCCTTGGAGTTCGTCCGACCTCTGCCATACTCTCTCTAGAGTCCTCACAAGGTTCCCCAAGCTCCCAAGAATCCTCTCACAAGCCTCTCTCTAGCCTTTGGAAGCACACTTCCAAGTAAGGTGATTTTTCTTCCTTTCTATTTTTTGTCAATTTTCTTTAAGTTGTATTGCCCTTTTATATTCAATTATGAATGTTGGGGTATGGTTTCGAACATATCCCATACTTACCTCTTATTGTTTGAATGATGGGATACCCCTTTCTCTCTCATTAAATGCCTCCCATGTACACCCGTTACTATGCCGAAATTCCGAAAGAAACCATTTTCTCTTCTTTTATATTTAAGCAATACTTTGGTATCATGAATCTATATTCCTTTTCAATTGTTGGGACATGTATCTATATGACCTACTTACTTTCCATTACATGTAAATATGATTAGGAACCCCTTTCTCTCTCATCAACCTTTTTTATGAATTCTTATGTCACGCTGTTACGCTGCCGAAATCACACTGATTTCTTAAGCCAATATCATTGTGTAGTAAATACCATGCCCATTTCTCCATCAAGGGTGGTCACCTTTATGGTCATTTAATTATTGATTATAAAGTTTCATGTATGAATTCCAAATCCCTTTATCGTGGAATAAATGATTATGTTTTATGAATCCATGTTTTATGATCCATGTGGCACACTTATGCATGAAATGAAATGTTTAAGAAGGGTGCGCCCTTTATAGCGCTCCAATGCATTGGGTAATGTATAGTATCATGATACGTCATGTGCAATGAGTGTTGACTCATGATAATTCAAGTGCAACGAGGGTTTACTCGTGCTTCAAGTGCAATGAGGGTTTACTCATGATCCATGTGCAATGAGCCTTGGCTCATGCTAATTCAATGTTAAGTGTTGTTGGCACATTTCCATGTTATGGTTATCATGCTTTATCATGCCTTTATTCTCATGTTACTCTAATGCTCTATTGATGTTCCTATTGCCTAACATGTATTGTACTCCTCATGTTATTCATTGTGTACTCCCTTACAGGGCTTTATAGCTCACCTTTTTCTTATGCATGTCCTCAGGTTATCCCATGCAATGCTAAGTACGAAGGAATGTAGTGGTCATGTAAAGGAAGATTTCAATAAAGATGATGTATTTCAAGTTTAAAGTTTTTATGTAATGATCCTAAGCCCCAAAGACACTAAACCTCTCGATCTTCTTTGTTGTATCAAGTGAAGTTTTATGTAATAAATCATGCTTAAGTTGTAATAAAAAGCAGGGTTGTCGTAGTTGGTATCAGAGGATAGGTTTAGTTATTTTTGGGATTAGGAAACCCTAGTAAAGCCTTAGATACAAGACTAAGCATAATAAAAACATCCTTAAGTTTTGGTAAATACTATGTAAGTGGTTTATCAAACAAATACATCGCTTTCTGGATACGAGCAGGTAAAGGCGGCTCTGGCATAGATGTATCCTAGGGGTAATACCCAAAAACACCGCTTTGAGCTAGACTCGAACGGGAACTGGTGCACGACAACAAGCCTTTCTGCACTCTTGGTCACGACACTCACGGGGGATATGTTTTGATAAATTCACAATCTTAGTATGAACCCTTATTAAGGGAAAAATGCCCCTAAGAATTTATGTTAGAAAGAAGATCATGAAAATCCTGGATTGAATCCTATAGACTCATGAGTTAAAGAGATTAAAGTTTATTTATAAGTCATCAACTTTTGCCTTTTGATTACCCTTTATGTGTTACCCCTAACTTTCCTTTTATTCCAGCCAATGGCCGGTAATTGGAGAACTCGGGCTAACAACCGTTGTGAAGATCAGTGTGATGATTGTACTAATGAGATGCCCAATCCAATGGGAGCGGGAATCACGAACTTTGTCACGCTTCTCTCTCAGCTAACTCAAGTTTTGAATAGAAACATGAGTCAAGAGGAACGTTCAACCCCCCCTAAGAAAGAACAAGTTGTTATCGAGAGCTTCATGAGACAAAGGCCTCCTACTTTTAGTGGATCATCTGATCCCATGATCTCTGAGCAATGGATCAACACCATTGAAAATATCTTCTCTATCCTTCAATGTTCTGAACAAGAGAAGGTTCTTCTGGAAGCTTATCGTATGGAGGGTGAAGATGATCAATGGTGGACGTTGATCAAAAATACGAAGCCTGTGGAGGAGATCGAGGATTTGGAACGGAAGGAATTCCGAAAGATGTTTTTCGATAAATATTTTCCGCGCACCCTCCATCTTAAGATGAAAAGGGACTTCCTTTCCCTCAAGCAGAAAGATGAAGAATATGTGGGAGCGTACGAGGAAAACTTCAAAAGGCTTGCATGATACGCTTCCCGCTTTGTCGTTACCCCCGAATGCAAGGTTGACCGCTTCTTTGGTGGGATGAAGCCTAGCTTGCGGAAAGCGTTAGCGATCCGTGACTTCGACAGCTATGAGGAAATTGTCCGATGTGCCCTCAAGGTTGAAATGGAGATCGGAGAATCACAGGGGTATCATGGGGACAAGAAGCGGAAGGTGGACTTCAATGCTGGTGGTCCGATGGATAAATCCAATGGTGCTAAAACGTTCCAGCACCCCACTTTCCAAAAGTGCGGAAAGAAGCACACTGGAAATTGCCTTTGGGGGACGAGAAAATGCTTTAGGTGTGGAAGAGAATGGAACCTAGCTATTAACTCTCGGCAAGAAGGACCCGCGGCTGCGACAGAGGAGAGGAACGCTCCGTTCGAACCTCAAAGCGTTGTTCAATGCTACAAATGCAAAGAACTGGGTCATTTTGCGAATCAGTGCCCTAATACAAGGGTTATCGGAGGCAACCAACAACCTCCAAGACAGCAAGGAAGAGCTTTTGCCATCACTTATGCCGAAGTGAACCCCGACAACGAAGTGGTGACAGGTACGCTAGTTATTCATTCAAGAATAGTGAACGTACTTTTTGATTTTGGTTCTACGCATTCTTTTATATCTCGAATGTTTATTAGAACAATCCCAGCACCACCACAAATCCTGGAAGTAAAGATGTCGGTGAGTACGGAAAATGGGGCAATCATTGAATCCCATGAATATAAGTCCTCCCCTGTTATAATCTGTGGATTGAATTTCTCAGCAAACCTCGTCATACTCCCTTTGGTGGAATTTGATGCAATTCTTGGCATGGATTGGCTTTCCTTATATAGAGCCAACATAAATTGTCCGGAGAGGGAAATCATACTCCATATGGAGGATCGACCCACGATTCATTACAAGTGTCAGGAGGAAGATGAATCTCCTTTAGCTCCATCATCTCAAGAATGGATATTACTGCCTTATGAGCATTCATATCTGGCTCACATGATTGAGTCCAAGGAAGAAACCACCCTTGATGAAATGCCTATTGTGTGGGAATTCGCTGAAGTATTTCCCGAGGAACTTCCTGGTCTTCCTCCAAGAAGAGATGTTGAGTTCTCAATTGAACTTATACCTGGGGTGCTACCAATATCCAAGACTCCATATAGAATGGTTGTTGTTGAGCTTGAAGTTCTGAAGAAACAACTATAGGAGAATCTGGATAAAGGGTTTATACACCCAAGTGCATCACCATGGGGTGCACCAGTCCTCTTCGTCAAGAAGAAGGATGGGTCAATGCGGCTTTGCATCGATTATCATGAACTTAACAAAATAACGATAAAGAACAAGTATCTTTTCCCAAGAATCGATGACATGTTTGATCATCTGCGTGGAGCACAATACTTCTCCAAGGTGGACTTACGGTCGGGATATTATCACGTAAGGGTAAAGAAGGAAGATATCCCCAAGACTGCTTTTCGTACAAGGTACGGGCACTATGAATTCATAGTAATTCCTTTTGGACTCACCAATGCTCCAGCAATATTCATGGACTTGATGAATATAGTCTTTAGAGATTACCTAGACAAATTTGTGGTAGTCTTTATAGATGATATTCTAATATACTCCAAAACCAAGGAGGACCATGAGGAGCATTTAAGAACTGTACTGGAGACATTGCGCAAAGAGAAGCTCTATGCCAAGTACAGCAAGTGTGAGTTCTGGTTGAAGGCTGTCTCATTCTTGGGTCATATCATCACAAGCAATGGGATATCTGTGGACCCCTCCAAAACAGATCCAATTGAGGGATGGCCGAGGCCAACATCGATAACTGATATCCATAGCTTCTTGGGGTTAGCTGGATATTATCGATGATTTGTGGGAAATTTCTCATGATTGTCCTACCCTCTTACCAAGATAACTCGAAAGGGAGTAAAGTTTTATTGGAGTGATGAATGTGAAGAAAGCTTCAAGGAGTTTAAAAGGAGGCTTATCACTTCACCCGTGCTCACTTTACCCACAAGTGGGGAGCTTTTTGTGGTATTCAGTGATGCTTCGAAGAAGGGATTAGGATGTGTGTTGATGCAGAATGATAAAGTGATATCCTATGCCTCGAGGCAGTTGAAAATCCATGAGTGAAACTATCCAACGCATGATCTGGAGTTGGCAGCGGTGATCTTTGCCTTGAAAATCTGGCGGCATTATCTCTATGGAGAGAAATGTGAGATATATACTGACCACAAGAGTCTTAAATATATATTCACACAGAAAGAGCTTAATATGCGCCAGAGAAGATGGATAGATCTCATCAAGGATTATGACTGTTCAATACATTACCACCCTGGGAAGGCGAACAAGGTGTCAGATGCCCTAAGTATAAAGGATCCCGCAATTCTATTAAGGATGAGAATTGAAAAGGATCCAATCTTCTTAGACTTGATGAAGATGGATGTGGGAATCATAAAGAAGGTAACATCATCAATCCCTTCACAAATGATTGCTCAACCATCTCTTTTTGAAAGGTTAAAGGATGCTCAAAAGGATGATGCAGGAATCCATGAAAAAGTGGAAGCTATCAAAAAGGGAAAATCCTCAGAGTTTAATGTTAATGAAGAAGGAATTGTGCAGTTTGGGAAAAGACTATGTGTTCCATCAAGTTCGGAGTTGAAGAAGGAACTTTTGGATGATGCACATAGTTCAAATTTCTCTATTCACCCAGGGAGCACAAAGATGTATCTAGATCTCCGAGAAAACTTTTGGTGGGATAATATGAAGAAGGAGATCGCTGAATATACATCAAAGTGCCTGGTATGTCAGCAAGTGAAGGTAGAGAGGCAGAAGTATAAGGGGATGATGAAACCATTGCCCATACTAGAATGGAAATGGGAGAAAATTACCATGGACTTTGTCACTGGACTTCCAAGGATATCCAAAGGCAACAATGCAATCTGGGTTGTTGTGGATCGCCTTACAAAGACTGCACACTTCATTGTTATTCGAGAGGATTTCTCTTTGGATCAACTGGCACGGATATATATCAGGGATGTGGTATGTTTGCATGGAGTACCACTATCTATTGTTTCTGACCGAGATCCAAGATTCACATCTATGTTTTAGAAGAGTCTTCAACAAGCTCTGAATACTGAACTGAACTTCAGTACGGCCAATCATCATCAAACTGATGGCCAATCCGAGCGGACTATCCAAACACTTGAGGATAGGTTGAGAGCATTCTCAATGGACTTTAAAGGAGGATGGGATCAACATCTTCCTCTTGTTGAGTTCTCTTATAATAATAGTTTCCACTCGAGCATCCAAATGGCACCATATGAAGCCCTGTATGGGAAAAGGTGTAGAACACCAGCATGTTGGGATGAGGTCGGTGAAAGTAAGCTTCTTGGACCAGAAATGGTCAAAGAAATGGTGGAGAAGGTGAAAACCATTCAGTAGCATATCAAGGAAGACAAAAGTCAACAGAATAGTTATGCAGATAATCGTCGACGAGACCTTGAGTTTAAAGTCGGAGATATGGTGTTTTTATGCATATCTCAATGGAAGAAGTTCATGAGGTTTGGAAAGAAAGGGAAGTTAAGTCCAAGGTACATCGGCCCCTTCGAGAATCTTGATCATGTTGGGGCTGTGGCATATCGACTAGCACTTCCACCTACTATGGCCAAGGTGCATGATGTCTTCCATGTATCCCTCTTATGGAAGTACATACCAGACCCTTCACATGTACTCTCTTCCGAGGTGGTACAACTAGAAGATGATCTTTCTTATGAGGAGCAACCAGTGAAAATATTAGATCGTAGAGAAAAAGTTCTACGAAATAAGACAATTCCCCTCGTCAAGGTTTTGTGGAGAAACCAGAAGTTTGAATAAGAAACTTGGGAGTCGGAGGAAATGATGAAGCTAAGTTACCCACATTTGTTTTAGTGTGGGAAAAGGAAAATTTCGAGGGCGAAATTTCTTAAGGGGGGAATATTTTAACGACCCAAAGTTTCATTAATAGAAAATCCCTCTTGATCCAGTTAAATGTTTCTTTATGAAAAATGTTTTTATAAGATGTCAACTTCTTTAGTTTTACGTTACGATTTGTGACAGTTACTTTTATAGCCGTTGAACATTGATCATCTGAGTAGTATAAATATAAGGCTTTAACGAACCCATTTCTACTCAGACAAAGGAAGCGATGGCCTCATCCTGTAGAATTGCCCCTTACGAAGCCCATTTGTCAGTGCTCGGAAAAGAGGTGGCGTCTTTGGGCGTTTCCCTTGACCAAGCCCAAACGGAGCTTCATCAAGTCAAACTCGAACGTGATCGTCTACGGTAAAAGTAGAAGTAGATTGAAATTACCACTCGAGCGATGTTATCCGAGCCACCCCAAGAGTATGTCACCATCGCACGCCTTACCCTTAGGATTTATGAGGCTATTCTAAGGGGTTATGTAACAAATAAGTAGCACCATGTTCATGTACATTATTATTTTATATAATAATGAATATAATTTCTAGTCTTTTTTTATACATTGTAATTTAGTTTTTAAAATACAGATGGTGTTTTTAGTTATTATTTAATGAAAAATTATATTTTATTAAATTAAAGGATTTTTGAATTAAATAATATTGTAATAAAATATTATTATTAATATTAAATTAATTTTTTATTAAGTATAAATGATCTTATAATTTTATGAATGCAAATAAAATTTTTATTAAGGTTTGAAAGCCATTTCTGTCAAAACCCGTGATTTTTTTTATAAATGTCGGTTTTTATTTTAAAAGTGAAAATTCACATATCTAGAAAATTATTTAGATAAAATAAGTATTATTTTTTGAATCATGATGTCGAAATTATCCAACGGTGAATTTTTCATAATTTTCCGA
This sequence comes from Viscum album, assembly GCA_963277665.1. Classification (NCBI taxonomy): domain Eukaryota; kingdom Viridiplantae; phylum Streptophyta; class Magnoliopsida; order Santalales; family Viscaceae; genus Viscum; species Viscum album. The sequence continues at coordinate 1,565,924,188 of OY728147.1, forward strand.
GACAGTCAAATTTTTGGGTAAAAATTAAATACCATTTAAATATATAATGTGTTTTATGACATCATAATGACCCAATGGTGATGTAATAAAATAACATAATCATTATGTTCGGCCAATATGTGTTTTATAATTAAAATAATGAGGTTTTGGGTTTGTTTGACTTACTTTCCAAAGCATTAATGGATCCCTCAAGACTTATTCAACACTTTGCCTTTTTAAATTAATTTCCATGGGAGTGTGACTCACCTCCACATAAGAAACCCTAATTTTTTAATAAGTTCGACCCTTGGCTTTGTAAAATATTGTTTTCCCTTTCCTTTTCCAGAAAACATGGGCAAATACCATGGTATGGTTTGTGGTTTGGATTATTTTAATATTAGGGGTCCCAAACTTAAATAATAAAGAATTCTATCACCTTTCCTATATAAACCCACCCAAGCTCCCACTTCCTCCTCACTAAAATAACTTGGAGTTCATCCAACCTCTGCCCTAATCTCTCTATAATCCTCCAAAGGTGCCCCAAGCTCCCAAGAAGCCTCTCACAAGCCTCTCTCTAGCCTTTGGAAGCACACTTCGAAATAAGGTTTTTTTTCTTCCTTTCTCTTTTTTGTCAATTTTCCTTAAGTTGTATTGCCCTTTTATTTTAAATTATGAATGTTTGGTTATGGTTTCGCACCTCTCCCATACTTCCCTCTTATTGTTTGAATGATGGGATACCCCTTTCTCTCTCATTAAATGCCTCCCATGTACACCTGTTACTATGCCAAAATTCCGAAAGAAACCATTTTCTCATCTTTTATATTCAAGCAATACTTTTGTATCATGAATCTAAATTCCTTTTCAATTGTTGGGACATGTATCTATATGACCTCCTTACTGTCCATTACATGTAAATATGATGAGGAACCCCTTTATCTCTCATCAACCTTTTTTATGAATTCTTATGTCACGCAGTTACGCTTCCGAAATCACACCGATTTTCTAAGCCAATATCATTGTGTAGTGAATACCATGCCCATTTCTCCATCAAGGGTATTCACCTTTATGCACATTTACTTATTGATTATAAAGATTCATGTATGAATTCCATATCCATTTATCGTGGAATAAATGATTATGTTTTATGAATCCATCTTTTATGATCCATGTGGCACACTTATGCATGAAATGAAATGTTTAAGAAGGGTGTGCCCTTTATAGCGCTCCAATGCATTGGGTAAAGTATAGTATCATGATACGTCATGTGAAATGAGTGTTGAATCATGCTAATTCAAGTGCAACGAGGGTTTACTCGTGCTTCAAGTGCAATGATGGTTTACTCATGCTCCATGTGCAATGAGCCTTGGCTCATGGTAATTCAATGTTAAGTGTTGTTGCCACATTTCCATGTTATGGTTATAATGATTTATCATGCCTTTATGCTCATGTTACTCTAATGCTCTATTGATGTTCCTATTGCCTAACATGTATTGTACTCCTCATGTTATTCATTGTGTACTCCCTTACTAATATTTATAGCTCACCCTTTTCTTATGCATGTCCTCAGGTTATCCCATGCAATGCTAAGTACAAAGGAATGTAGTGGTCATTTAAAGGAAGTTTTCAATAAAGATGATGTATTTCAAGTTTAAAGTTTTTAGGTAATGATACTATGCCCCAAAGACACTAAACCTCTCGATCTTCTTTGTTGTATCAAGTGAAGTTTTATGTAATATAGCATGCTTAAGTTGTAATAAAAAGCAGGGTTGTCATAAATACTTTCCCCCAATACATCCAGTTTGTATAGGACTAAAGAGATCCATATGCACTAACTATAATTCATAAATAGTTATGACTTCACCGACTGATTTAAAACTTGATTAATGTTGTGTTCCATATTGACAAGGGTCTCCATCTTTTGAAGAATCAAATCTAAGCTCTGGTAGATCCTTAACTATTCATTTCATAGAAAGTTTTCATAAGTTCCTAAGGTTACAGTGTCCTAACCTTCTATTCCAAAACCAAGAATGATCTTCCATTACACTATGTAAAGGTAGATCTTGGCTTCTAACATCTTCTAATTTTAGTGTATAAACATCCTTTTTCCTATTGGTAGAAAGAATAAACTCTCCATTGGAATTGTGTACCAAGAACTTATCATTCCTAAAATTCACAAGGTAACCTTCATCACATAATTGAATTATGCAAATGAGGTTTCGCTTAAGACCCTTAACAAAAAAAATTGAAATCATAGTTTTTCAATGAAGAACAATGTTACCTATACCAATTATTTTTCCCTGAGAATTATCTCCGAAAGTTAATTTTCGCCCTTTCGCCTTAATAATATTTTCAAAATAGTTTTTGTTACCAGTCATATGCAAGGAATATCCACTATCCATGTACCATGTGTTACTGTTGGTACCTTCTTTATCTTCATGAAAATAAGAAAATTAGGCTTTCAGAATTCAAACATTCTTGGATCTGAAATTTTTAGACCAAACAATTTTGGGTATCCACATTTTTTATAAAAATAATCTTTTTGAAACCCAAGAGATTGAACATTATTCACAGATAATGTTTTCTTCCAATTCCCACCACTTTGAGATTTAGTGAAAAAAAGGGCTCTAGAAGGAACAAAATAAAAGTTTTTGAAAACTGGTTTTTGATGAGTATAACCTACTCCAGTAATGTTTCTATAAGGTTTAATTGGAGAATAAATCTTGTCAAAATTTTCCTTCCTAGAGGAAATGTTTGCATGAAGCTTCTTAAGAGAAAATATTTCACATTTCAGTGTGATGAATAAATTCCTAACCTCCCGAATCATTTCCTTAGAGTTAGATTTTCCCACAAAAACTTTTATCTTTAAAATAGCATTCTTAAGATCTTTAGAAAGTTCTTCCTTAACATAATTTTCTTTCTCAAGGTCTTTAAAAAGTTTTTCTAACAGATCATCTTTATCTAAAAGATCTCTAGAAAGATCTAAAATCTCATTTGAAAGAATTTCTTCTCGAGTATTTTACATGTGTAATTTCATAGAAATTTTACAATTTTCTTGCTTCATGTAACTTGGAAAATCTAGATAATTTTTCATAAGAGGGTATGTCTTCATTTTCTGAAGATGAAGTATCTTCATTAAAAGTAATATCTCCAGAATAGTTATTATTTTCAAGAGATAAATTTTTTAAAGCCTCTGCAGGGTGTACCATGGCCATAAGACATGTATCAAGGAAATAAGTAGTTGAAAAGAATCACATATTCTTTTATGATGATGAATCATATTCAGAAGATTTAATTTTTGAAGAGTATCCATAGCTATCACTCTATGTATTATTAGATTTAAGACTTTTCTTGTGTTTGGATCGATAGAATTTCTTCTTGTTCCTTTCTGAATTCCTTTCATTATTTTCCTTCTTTTTCAACAAAGGAAAATCTGGTCTGATGTGACATATTCTTATACATTAATAACATGTAACATCACCATCTTTCTTATCTCTATAGTATTTCTATTTGTACTTATTCTAATAATTCTTCTGAGCTACAATCTTGTTCATTCTTCAAGCATGATTAGCTAATTCATTCTCAAACATCTCTTTATCACTAGATTCTGACTGAATAATAACTTTTTTTGACTTTGATCTTGTTACACTTTCGGGGGTCTTGGCTTTCATATGTTTATATGTAGTTGTAAAAGAAACTCCTCCATTCTCTTTATATTTCTTATCATTTTCAGCATCTCTCTCCATTCTCATTTCATGCTGAAGAATAGTTCCAAAAATTTATCGAAGGAAATCTGGGTGACTTTCCTATTCTCATCAATTGATGTCCTCTTGGACTCCGATTCATTTGGCATGAAATCTATGATTTTTTCTACAAGAGCCTCATCATCCAAAAACTTTTCTCCCATAGACTATAATCTATTCATGATAGTCATAATCCTTTGATGGACATCACTTTTAGGTACTCCATAAGGAATGTTAATGTCATGATATTATGCTCTAAGCATATCTCTTCTAGTCTCTATGACTTTTGATGTACCAAAATGTGTAACTTCAAGTTTCATCCAGATACTATTTTCATCGTCACACAATTATATTTGACTATATATTTCCCTAGTCATGGAACATAACACAGTATTTCTGACTTTGAAATTTTTCTTGATATTCCAATTTCTCATGATTCCTAAAGGTTCTCAATTCCTTATCTGGAATCTTATAATCTCTGGTAAACATTAGATATTTATTAACTCCATCATTGATAATGAAATTTTTCATCTTATCGCTCCAGTACTAATAATCATTTCCATCAAAAACAGGAAGTCGTGTAGGATTTAGATTATCAATAGATCCAACATTTAAACATTCCATCCTTATGAAAATCTTTGAAACTCAAACTATTTAGTAGTTAGAGTTTTTAAACAAGATAAAATATCCTAAGCAATGAACTAGATATTTTATCTCTAATAAGAATGAATCTGAACTATAAGAGTCTAAAAAATATGAATCCGAAAAATATGAATCTAGAAATATGAAACTGAAAATTCTATTCTGAAATCATTGAGGAGGGAAAATAACTTTTATGTGAATATAAGAATTTCAGTAACCTCCCTCTGATACAAATTGTTAAGATGATTTTTCTGAGTATGATAAACTCTATAATACCAAATATAGAATCTAATATATAATAAGGAGATGCTCGAATACAAGAGGGGGTGAATTGTATACTTTAAAAATTCCCTATGTAAATTTTACATAACCAAAATTCACAACACCTCTAATATCTACTAAATTTCTTGATTCCAGAAAAGTGATTCCAAAAATGATACATAACAAAAGGTTACAACGACTAATATTCTATCTTAAAGCATATAGAATCCTTTAAAATCAGAGTACATGTTTTAAGGAAGTATATGAATGTTATACTTTCCTAAACAACTAAAACACAAAGCGGAATACAAAATAATACAAGTAAAAAGTAATAACTCTTTTAACCCAAAGAAGAGGTTATCCAACAACCCTGGATAATAGGTCCCTTGATTTATACATTCAAGAAAGTCTTTCCTACCCAAACTCAAGTAATACCTCAATCTGAATTTTAGTATCTATCTTTATATCCCCACATGCCCTTGATTTATAAGGAAATCAGCACCTCTAACTTCACAACCTGATGTCTCAGATTTCAAGGAAATCGAACCTCTTCACTAATCAAATATGAATGAATAAAAGATTGAACAAGTCATTCAAACATTCTGCACGATGACTGAGAGTTTATAAGAGCCTCTCTCTAGAAATCACTTTAAAATCACTTTTTCAAAAGTCAATCAAAAGTTGTGAGCTCTTTCAAATGAACTCCTATTTATGGGCATGGTTCCAATGATCGACCCCCTCCTCCAATTTTCATATTTTTATTAAATTTTGGAGGGACACGTACACGTGTCACTCAAACAACGGATAGTTGATAATGAAAAGCACGACATCATTTTATAACAAAATGACTGTAAGAAAAAAAAACGGGTTACATAACTAAAGTCCAATATTTGGAGGGTAAGAAAATGAGAGTTCAGAGTCTAAACATAAATGAATTTGGAACCTAATAATACCAGGATATTTGGATTCTATTTTGTTGGAATTCGGGACATGAATTCTGTAGAATTCTTGAGTCTAAATTTCAAGGAAATTCAGAATCTGTATTCACAAGAATTCATAACCTAAACTTACAAAGTTCAGAGTCAGAGTTCATGAGAATTCGGAGTCAGGACTCATAAGAATACAGAGTCTATATTCAGAGAACTCATATTCAGAACATAGAGAAGTTCGTAACCAGAATTCATAATCATAATTAGGAGTCAGAATTTAGAGATGTTTGTAACTGAAATTCATAATCAGAATTCTTAGTCAACCTTTACATAAGTTCGTAATCAGAATTTGTAGTCGAACACCATGTATGTTCGTATCTTGAGTTTGGACTTGAACATCATAACATTTCTATCCAGAATTCGGAGTTGAACTTCCTGACTGTTCGTAACCAGAATTCAGAGTTAAACTTCATGATAGTTTGTATCCAGAGTTTGGAGATGAACTTCATGAGAGTTCATATCCAGAATTCTGAGAATTTGGATCCTTAAACATAATGCTTCATATCTAACTAATTATGAGATTACGAGGTTTTGGTTACAATCCGAATTTTATACATAGAAATATTATGATATTAATAATAAAAATTTGGTAAGGGTAACTTTCCTTGGGGAAGGAAATTTTTCCTTATAAGGGTAAGGTATAGGTTAAAAAAGCTTCCCTTGATATAAGGTGTTTGTGATTTTAAAAACAAGAAAAATGGTAAAGTCATTAAGAAAGACTTAATGACTTAACAATCTCCCCCTTGAATGAAGGAATGGAAAAGTCATAAGGAAAACTTTATTGAATCAAAAAATAGTACCATTTACCTAGGAAACATGGTGTTTAATAATACTGAATTCACCTCATTAAGACTCAATTATTAGTAATCCATGATATTTTTTCTGTGACATATATACAGATGTATTAAATTCTTATTTTGTTGATTAAATAGAATATTTCTTTATTTTTTAAATTTCCATGTTGATTATTTTCATCAAATAATTATTCTTTATTCTTTACATACCCTTACTAATCATTTGAGATCACCCATATCATTTTTCGTTAAATGTGTTATGAAGAATAAATATTTGAATAATATATTAAGGATAGAGTTTATTTAATTTAATTATTTATTATGTTTTATTTTCTATTCCCAATGAATGGTTGGTATTATATATGTAATCTTATTTTCCAAAAATTGTTAAACTATTTAGTCCTTTAGGGTATGATTCCTCGTAATCATACAAATGTAATAAAATAATGCACCTGCTCTATGATTCTAAGGTTGGGGCACTACATCTGGATCATGATAATTTCGACACATAGGACATATGACTCAAGGATGTCAAGGTAGTATTGGCCTAAATGTTTCAAAAGATCACCTTAAATAATATTTAATATAATATATAAAATAAAAAAGAAAATAAGGATATGTATAAGGACTTCCTATAAAAAACTAAATTTCTCTTCATACTATTTAATTAGGGTATATGTGATAATGAATATCATTAAAGATCATAAGAGACAAATCCTACATCCCACCACCGAGGTTGTTTTTTGAAATGATCTCATAGTATATAGAATAGTTTCTAGTATACGGGGTTTGAATTTCAAAGTATAGAGGAAAACACTATTTACTTTTATAATTGGAATACCAATTTAGGAATGACTATTTTACTTTAAAACATTATTTTATTTTTATTTATTCTTTTTTATTATTATTTATTATTATTTATTTTCAAATATATATATATATATCCCTATCCCATTAAATGCATCCACATTTCCATTTTATTAAGGATTTAACTCTTTATAAATTGAAATTATTACATCATGTAACAACAACCTGACCACTGAATATTGTATCATGATGTGATAAGTCATGTATAGTGATTTTATTAAATGAACTATCATTCCCAATTTATAGAATTTCTTGTTTCATAAATCACAATTTTGATTCATAAATCAAATAACTAATATTTCATCCTCGAGAACCAATGCTTCTTTGCCCTATTGTCTCGTAATTGATTAATTAATGTTTCATCATCAATATATGTTGCAAAACTACATTTAGATTAATTTTAGGAATTTATGTAATCAAATTATATTATTTAAATATGAAACATTATCACATTTCAAAAAATAACAATAAGGTACACACAACAGGCACATGTAATGTAGGAAATGTATTTGAAAATATGAATATGGAATGGAATAATTTAGGACATGTGAATCCTTAAGTTCCTATAATGATGCATGATATAATACATCCTTTCTGTGCTAGATAAATGAAATAAATCCTTAATAATAATATATCAATAATAACCACATCAAAAAAACATTTTTTCCATCCAAATGAGAAAATAATTCAATTTTAACAGGCACAAACCAAATAAAAATAATATATCATAGATAATTTGGGTTTCTCCTATTTTTCGATTTGATAATACCAGGAATAGTATCATTACTAATTTCCATTACATCCAAGTATCATGTATAATATCCAAAGAGTAATCTCAAAAGAAAAAAAGAGGATATGACACCACATTGTAGCATCCCACCCTAGAATCAACTAAATGGTTCCCCGATATGGTTATCCATATGACCTCAAGCATGCTTCACTATACGCCAATGGATACAAACTAGCAATTAGGGCCTGGGGTATGTCTTTATGGAGATAATTAACTCAAAATTTAAAGGTATCATAATGGTATTAAATTTAGATATGGAGAAGATACAAGAATATTAAATCATGAAATGTTAAAAATAGGCAGACGATGAATAAAAATAGATATAAAATGATGATGAAAATGTTATTTATCGATATAAAATGAGGTAAATGGGATACATGGGACATAATAATATAAAAAATGATAAAAAAAAATAAGAAATACTAAATGATGTAACTACTATCATAGAAAGAATAGGTTCAGAACCCAGCGATGTTACTCCACCATAGAACTAGAAATCATGCATCAGAAGCTACAATATTTCCATTATCTATACATGAAATCATGATATACAATTGTGAACCAAGGGAAGCCCAAACTGGGTGTGAGGGATACTCAAAAGTCCACCACAAATAGTGTCTAGATCAATCAACTCTGGGCGTAGAAAAATTACATTGTACCAAATACAATAAATGAAAGGAAATATATAAATATAAAATTACGGTCCATGTTCCTCAATGGCTAACCAACTAATAGTAACTACGTTATCTTAAGTAATATTTCTATAATATAGGGTGACCTATACATGTGTGTTATGAGGTATAAATGGTTCATCATAAATAAAGTATCACAAGGTGGTTTGTCCCAAAACATATGATTTGGATAGGTTGTTTCATCCCAAGAATTTTAATTACACATCATTATTCATTAATTTAAAATCCATTATTCAAAAATTAGAAGAAACACCATGAACCCATATATTTTTCCACCTAATGAATCCCAAGTATCACTCCAAGGGAAATATAAATTTAAAATACCAAAGGAGTATATACAACTTGATCTATATATAGAATCACATGTTTCACTCTTATCATGGCATGAAAAATCCCACAAAGCTCATCCAAAGTATCTTACAGAGGGGGTCGAGTATCACTCATAACCTAGTATGACCAACTATCCACTAAGCATGTCCATGTTTTCTCCCTAGGTTAACCAATATCAATCACATTGGATGTAAGGTAAATTCATGGTTATCCTATCCCAAGAATACATATCATCGCTCATAGTGCATGTTCCATCAATATCAAAGTTCTAATTACAAATATAAACTATCACATCTAATGAATCCAATTACGATCTAGGTTTCCCACTTGGATTTTATATAAGTTATCACTTATAAATTATAATATATAGCATTGATCTAGTAATTTCACTTGTAACAACTTAAATTTACTTTTCCGATTCATATAGTTCAATCAATTTAATGTGGCATTGATCATAGGGTGAAACTCCAAGAAAAATAATTATTAATACATTTCACCACTAATATAATTATTATAAATGAATCAAACAAAAAAATTGTTTAAAAAATCTTCTGAAAAGTGGCATTATGAATTTAAATAGCTAACATAGAAATGGTGGCTAAATACAAGGAGATCAACTCATAATGGTGATTTCATTATATCTATGACAATATAAGGCATGGAAACCCATCTAAATTAATTTACTAATCAATTTAGAGGTATCACCAGAAGACTATGGGACATGGGCCTATGGAAAATAATATAAAATAACCTAAACATGAGGGAAAGAATCTATATTACCTCTCATAGTACCAAAGAACTTACTCATCTAATTTCGATCATAGGATCAAGCTAGAATAGGTGAAAATGGAAGAACATATCATAACCCTGAGAACATGGCATATAATCTCACAGAAAAATAGTGTATAATATAGGAAGATAAATGATAGAAGGAAGGAATGGCATTGTAGTGCATACAACTATATATCCAACAGACCTGACAGTGAAATAATGGATTCCGACAGATGAAACATTGTGGAACCTAGGTGAGGCGTGGGGGGACTCATGTATATGTGTCCTCCTATATTTAGGAGAATAAAAATAACCACTATTTAAAAACAAGGATTTCTTCTTATTTTTTATAAAATATCTGTAGCATTTTAACATCTTGTAAATACATTTCATAGCTTGTAAATTAATTACACATTGTGTAAAGCCCATGCATTCCATTCTAGTGGAAAATATATACACTACACTAAGTTGGTCTACCAAGAAAAATATATGTTGTTTATTTATTACACATCATGTATTTAAATACACACTGTGTATTTGGTCGGTTGATAGGTTCCATCCCATCCTACTACATCTTTTCCTGAAATGAACTATCCTTCCCTTAGGCATAGTCTTTTAGGTCTAGCCAAAACTAAAACAAAATGCACCTCTCTATAAAATATGGATGTTATAGATATTTATGTAGTTTATATTATTTATTTTCGGCATATATTATTTATTGTTTTACCCAAGGGTAGACTCTTTCATTTTGTATCGGTATACCCTTGCTGCTGACCATTATCCACTATCTAATTAGAGGATATCTTTAAGAGTAATACACTGACTCATTTATGGATTAAGATATGTCCTGTCAGTTTTGGGACATAAAAATTAGTCTAAGAGTAATTTTTTATAATTTTTTAGTTCATACATATATAAAGATTAAATTATATTATAAAAAACCAATACACATCAACCTAATGATTGATGAAGACTAGGAAAAATTCCATAGATTTATAGGGCCTTTTTTATTCTCTATGATAACATTGATACTCATTGAACCCTTAATATGATTTAGTGAACTTATTTTTCTATATTATTTTTGAATAGTTTCATCCATCATATAGTCATGACTTTTAACAGTTTTTGTGTGTGATTTTTAAATAGTATTGTTTCAAAATAGGTGAATTTATAGAAAAAAAAATTTCATAATTCTCATTCTTTATTAATGTTATTATATGTGTTTTTCCCTTCAATTAATTGGTCAATTATCACAAACGAAAGAATTTTTAAAGGTAATAAGTAAAATTAGAAGCTATAAGGGCCCAAATGAATATGAGATTTGGAATATAACAATATAAAATTTAACATGGTAGAAATTGAATCTATATAATTATTTTTTATCTTTTTAGGTGATTTATCACATGTTAAAAGGCAAGGAGATAGATTTTTAAGTGATTAAGAAAAGGAATGACAATTGAGTAGCATTGTGGGTGAGTTTTATTGAGTAATAATCACAAAATTTATGGATAATATATAAACCAGATTGATATGTATCTATATTTAAGGTGGAAGAGTTTTAAAATCTTGCTAGAAATGAATTTTCATCTGTAAAACTTATGTTTGAGTAAAAACATGGGTTATAGAACATCTAATAAGGGAGTTCTGGTGTACATTAGTTTGATGTAATATTTATCAGATTTATCCTTTGTCTTCAGATACATATTTCTTATATGAAGTTTATTTTTAGTCATTTTCGGAATTCTCCATGCTTGAATTTCATTCAAAAATTCGTACTTTTATGTCGGTGACTTATGTGGATGTTATAGAGTGTGTTATAGAAATACATATCCTTTTTCTCAAACCGATAAATTGATCATAAAAATTAATATTCTTAATTTTGGTATATTTCAACGTCAAAATTAATATTCATTAAGAAATTTCAGATTTCATAATAATCAATGATGTCAATTATTGAACTGATATTATTTCTCTGATGTTAGTAATTAATATACTTCTATATACGTAAAGGGAATCAATAGTAACTCATTTAGAAAAATGAGAAATTGATTGTTTATATATACATCTTTCCCGAGTGGGTATAGGAGGGTATATCGTTGAAAAATATTTTCTGTTTCGTTCCATCAATTAATATGACCACATTACTAATAGTTACCTCAATTACCATTTTAGTTGCAATAACATATTCAATGACCTAATGAACCATGGATATGTTATGTCTTTTTCAATTTTCATCAAGGTGAGGTTCTTTGTTACCATGGGCCATATTCTAATCATCGTTATGGATGACGTGGGAAACATGATCATAGAGATGGAGTGGTTGGTCGAGGAAAGAAATGTGTAGTGGATATTAATAGAATTAAATAACTTATTTTTAGTGAAGGAACGATCTATGTCTTATAAACTCATTCTTCTTTGTTGAATGAAATAAAATATTCCCATTAATTTCTTAATAATACTCTAGTTTGTGGGTTTAATTTAAGAGTATCACTATTTAAAATATCATTAGTGTTATTTATCCCATTTTATTATGTTCAAATAAATAAAAGTACCTTTTTAATAGTGATTTAACTATTGTGTAAGATTATTCATCGTTATATTTTATCTTATTAATGATGAATTCAAAAAATGCCACTCTTATCATGTAAGGGATTTATTCTATGAAATAAAATTTAGATTATTATCATAAAATGGGTATATTATAAAATTTTGAAGGTTATAAGATCAATTTAATTGGTGATATGTATTTTTAAATGAGTTAACTATTTTTTGATACCCAATGTATCATGTACAATCTTGAGACTTTTCCCTTAATCAATAAAATGTAGAGGAGCTCCAAGATGTGGTAAATGCATTTCTTGTAAACATTCTCTTAAGAGGTTAGGAGTTTAACCCTTTATAAATATAGTGTTTTTATTAATTTTTATCTAGGTTTGAACCCAATATCATTAAATACACAATTTATTAAACCTGTAAAACTCATATTGTTTACATCTATAGATTTTTCCAATGATATTTTAAAGGATGAAAACTTCAATAGTAAGAATACTATTTCCCTATGAAAAATAGTTTTAATTATGACAAAAATCATTTTATATATATATATATATATTTGTTATACCTAATTATCTAAAAAATATTTATAATAAGATAACTATTAAATCATTTATAAATAATCCAAATTATTAGAGATTTAGGAGTTTATAAACATATTAGATATATTTTTAAAAACCCCTAAGAAATCATTTTAAACCCCATCATAATCCTCCAATGAAATTCTCATAAAAATCTCACAGCAAGGTAAATCCAAGGGATATATATAATAATAACAATGTAAACTAAAAACACATTATAGAGAAATACATTATTGATATATAAATGTATGTAAATGTTATCATAATGTACATCATAATTAAATAAAATTTAATAAATAGAATAACGAAGGCTTAAAAATAAAACATATTATTAGAATTTATCACATGGAAGATAATAGAGCATCATAAGAGTAGGTGAGATATTTCTCAATAGAACCCTTAATATATTTTAATATACAATGGGTCTATCTTACATAGATAGAATCTCAGGATATATAATAATTACCCAATGCATTGAGGGGAGTATAATTTTGGTACAAAATTTCATATCATAATACGTCTCTAAATATATGTTCCAAATGAATAAAAATGATCATGTATCGACATATTTCATAACCATATTATCTCCTTTAAAATAAAATTTATTATTTAATAAAATTACAAGGCAACCTATAATTATAATTTTAATATATAGAAAAGATTGTATAATGAATTTCATTTAACGTACCATTGAAATGGGTGGTAAATCAATGGTATATCTATATATTAAATTTTAAGAAATTATCCACTATGATTTATTAAGGTCACAATCTAATAACTATAACCACTCACTGATCATATATGTAGTAGTAATAAAAAATGAAATGCACAGATCGGTTTGTTTCTATAGGGGTTGTTCATTATGTGGGTAAAATATTCTTTCATAGGCCGAGTTAAGTTATAAGACATAGATTATCACTATAATTTTCATGACATTACAAGATATGGGTGGTTTACTTCATTAACTATTGAAAGGTTGTTTTTGTGTGTACAATATAAGGGAAGAAAACATCCATTAATCTATGTTGATTGAAGGAAACTATAAGGTCATTTTTCATATTAGAACCATTGGTATTCTATAAATTATTCAACTCCTAAATTTTAATAATATCGTAAATTAATTATAGGATGACTCTATTTTAGAGACTAAGACATTCAACCTTATTCTTAGTTTTAGATTACTATAATAATATAAATAGACTAATTTACAAGTCATGCAACCATCTCATACATTTAGAACACTCAATATATGAATGAGAGAATTTAACCACAAAATAATGTTCTTCCTTGTCCCATTAAAGCCTTTAGATGATCAGTAATAGAATATATGTCTAAAAAATAGATGATCAAGAATATTATCACTTGTCAATCTTCTTTTCTCTCTATTCAATACATCATTTCTTCATAATTCCACATCCTTGTCTCATTAATTATTTATCATAAATCATTCATCCCATTTCATTTTTATTTTTTTATATTAAAATATTTTTGTAAATAATATTTGGATATTATTTTTATCTAAATTATACATTAACTATGGATTATGAAATCAACATCATAAACCCTTATATTTAAACTAGTTTATATGAATCAATAATCCTCTAGTTTTGATAATGATAATAAATTTACAACATGTTTAGATGAAATTTCTATAAATATTTCTCTATGATATTTTCATTTCACATGTCATAGTTCATATATTGATTCACTTATTGACCAATAATCTATGATGTTTTATATTTTTTAATCCAATTAATAATTTGTAAAATTAGATGTCCCCGGATTTTTGGCTAACCAGTGACCCTTTTATACTAATAAATTTAATTCTAATGAAATATCAAAAAATTATCACGCACCATAGTATAATCCTTAATATTCTAATTTTCTAGAAACTCATGACTCATATATATTTATCAATCATATTAAAATATATTTTTCAAAATAAATATTTTCAATGTTTATAAAATTTCTAAAGAGTCTTATAGAAACTGAAAAGATTCTTATGTTTTCCATTATAGTGTTCAAAGTTTTTCCAATAGTTTTCTAGATTATTCTAAAGTATTATGAAAACTAAAAGACTTTATTTTTTATCAAATAGACTTAAATTTTACATAATTGACTCTTCAAATGAATCATAGTACTCTTAAATACACATGCTTATGTAATTCCTAGATGATTTTAAGAGTCTTATGAAAACCACATAATCCATATGAAATTCAAAGGTCCCTATATTTTGGAAATTCTCACACAAAATTTTGGACGTATAAATTCTATAAAGTAGTGAAATCACTTATTACTACCAGATAACTCACAAAATATTCTATAATTTTATTCAAAATGATCATTCCAACTAAAAAATCCTTCTTAAAAACATTATAATGTTTTATAAACATGGTTTGTTAATATGGAATCATAATTCAATAATTCCATTGGGTTATTAAATGTCATATTTTTATTTTTTGTTTCAATGAAAAAAAATTCACTCTATAAAACATCAGATTATATGATTTCTCAAAGAGAGTATCATTAAAATGTAATAATAGAAAATGTAATTATTTTGAAAAATTTCCATACCATTTGGAAATAAAATTTTGGTCAAGTAATTTGGATGCTCTCTCCCCCCAACTCAATCAAAAAAATCATAAAACTTTTTTTCACCCATTTAAAAGAAATATAAATCATTGTGAGTGTTTTATGAAAATTACCTAAAATAAGAAGAATGGTATGAAGCATCATGTTCATCCTTAAATTCTCAAATACATCATTATTTATTGTTTTAGTGAAGATATTATCAAGAATATGTCGAGTTTAAATGAATTATATCTTTATATCACCATTTGAAACCATCAGTTTGATGAAGATAAATATGATATCTATGTTTTGAGACTAATAATGTTTCACTATATTTTCATAAAGATTAAATACACCTTTATATTCATTGTTTATTTTGATTGGATTCTAAATATTCTCATTAATGTCTTTGAAATATTCATTTATCAATAATATCTAGGTACATGTACTTATAGTTGTTACATATTCAGCTCCTATAGTTATTAATTTCATTTAATTTATATTTTATTCCGTGCTAATTGACATATATTCCTCCAACATAAAAAATTATATCATAAATTTATTTTTTACCATCATAATTCTCATCTATGTTAGCTTCAGAAAATACATACATATTTAAGAGATCTCTTATTTCTTACACATACCCGATGTTCATGTTTCCTTTGATACAATTGAAATTTATTTTTTTATCCATTTATTGAGATTATTATGGATCAATTTTTATCCTTCATACAAGATCAAAAATAAGATAATATCATGTCCCAATAAAATGAAATAATGCAAGAATTCAATGAGTCTTCTACACTTCATCTGGTTTAAATTCATTACATTTATTTCATTTTCAATAATCATATCAACTTATATCGGTGTAGACACAAGTTTAGAGTATTTATTTCTAATTTTCTTCAAGAATTATATTTCATAAATTTATTTAAAAATGAAAATAAATACATTTTTTCTTCATTATTAATCAAAAAATGTAGCTGAATTATCCCAGTATAAATATTTTACAATGAGCCTTCATTTTTCTAGAGATAAATAGATAAATAGAAGAATGGTTATACATTTCTCAGTATAATGATATTTCTAATCACATCATCTACTAATCTCCTCCAATCAACCAAACCTATTTTGGATATGTTATGGAGATATTTTTGTTCATTTCCTACTTCTTCATATAATTCTATATTCTCATCACTAGATTGATTCCCCTCAATTAATACACTATCAAACACAATATGATTATAATAATATAATATGATAATATCAAATATATTGTTAATTCCTTAAAATTCAAGCATGTACATATTTTTCTTTACAAAATATCATCGATTAAAAAATTGAGCCTTTCTATGAATTAATGATTTTTAGTTTTGGTATATTTTCCTAGTCACATTAACTACTTGGACCTAATAACCTAGTTTTAATAAAAACATCATTACATTTTCACATGATACAAAAGATTACATTACAAGGTATAAAAATTGTTTAGCACTACTAGTAAACTAGTTACATACATGATTCCCATATTAAATTTGAAAATAAATAAAAAACATCGGTGAAGTAAATATCCTATATCCTTGAAAAAATTTAATGATTCATTCATTGTATTTAAATGAAATAAAACAAAATAATTATGAGATTATATTCCTATTCAGGGTTATTTTCAATAAAAATATTCTTGATAAAATATGGTATAATCAATATGGAAATGTATATAACTGAAAACATCTGTCATTTAATTTTTAATATGGAAATGTAGAATAATATTTAAGGATTAAATGATAATCCAATAAATCCATATAAATAATTACTTGAGACTGAAAGAGTTTCATGGTTATCATAATTACTTTTATAATCACATCGAAATAAAAAACAAAATTTATAAGGATGGAATGATTAATGTCAAACATCTTAAACATACCATTGATGCCACATGTCAGAACATCTATATTAATGGGTAAGGCATTGACCAAATAACCTATTTGTTTTGTATAATGAGTCATACTTATTAATCAAGGGGATATGTAATTTGTTTCCTACATACCACATAATAATAAAAATACATTCTATATATAAAAAAAACCAAACATAGTGAACAATTCATAATAATCAAAAAATCATGTTACCAGAAAAAACATGAATATGGAATGTCAGTAAATTCCACGTAAAACCTATCATAAACCATCTAGTGAAAGAATACGCATTCAATTATTATAACATATCCCAATAGTTTATAATTAAGAAAAATGTATTTTGTCTTTGATAAATAGAAAAATCATAAAACATTATAGACGTTCATGAGGAAACAACTTTTTCACATTGAAAAAAAAAATTAATCAATAAAATAATAAAACAATTATGGAAGAAAAATTCAATTTAAATAGGCCATGTGAACAAATAAATTATTCTTTATATAGTTTTTTATTCATTGCTGTGGTAAATTCTTTTAGTCTAAGAATGATAAAATAATGATTCATATCCCATTTTTAATAAATATTGAAAAAATTAAACATTTGTAAAATGATAAGAATATTTATTTTAATAATATTAGTAGATATATAAAATTAAAATAATTTATATAAAAAATCATGGGGGATCCATAAGAACATTCCAAAAAACATTTAAAAATAAATATCGACAATGAAAAGTACTCACTCCTGAATAGAAAAAAATTGTTTTTCTTAAAAACATTCATTTAGTCTCATGACTACTAAAAATTGGAGAGTGAATTTAAATAATATGAAATAATAAAATAAAAAAATAATAAGTAAATATACTAGTTTTAATATTTAAATATCATATAATTTCCCCAATATAGTCTTAAACATAAACAACCTTGAATAATGATAATATTGTGACATAAAATCTTACATCTTTGGAAAATTTTAAATAATAACCCCTGCTAAAAGAGATAACATCAAATAATTCTTCATATATTGTTCATATAAAAATAATAATGATATATAATATAAAATTAGTTTTATATACACCACATTAAATAAATAATCGGTTAATATGGAATATATCCCATGGGAAAAAAGTTGGACGGGAAACCCTTATCTCATGTCGGGATTACTTTGTATGTGTTCAAACCTACTATATAACTATTATAGGATTATTATAAAAATATTATAATACCATAATAATATATAAAATACCATATATTATTTAATTATAACCTTTTATCACCCATTTCTTAATAATTGTTTTTTGAAATCACATTTCTGGGTGACAACTACTTCGTTTTTCTTATATGCTCTAGTTCGGTAGTATTGATGTGTGTACTTTGATCATAGTTGGATCATATATAAAAATATCAATCCAAATATAAATAAAACATATACACATTATATATATATATATATATATATATCATATATAAAATTTAGATATATAAAAATTAATTACACTATTCCTGGCTATAGTAGGTCGTGCAGACACATGAACAGTATTTTCACTTTTTGAAAGATGGGATGAAAAAAATGTAAATAATAATTCAACTTCATAGAATTTAGATTATATAATTTATATCATATTTATTTTTTATATATATAATTATTACCATCCATGTAAATGGTAAATCGAAAACGAATCATATCACTTCATAGAGGTTGTAGTCCATACATACGCATACGAAAATTATCATTTCTTGAGGATGAGATGGCAAGAAGGAAGATATGATATTGTAATTGCAGAACCATAATTAATTTATCAATAACATATAAAATTTAATCCCATTATAATAACCACCCATAAACTATAATGATTAAAAATGAATTGTTCTCCTTCGTAGAGGTGGTAGTCCACATGTACGTACAAGTGATACATTCACTACCCATTTAATAGAATATAGGGTGGATAATGATGTTTTGATATTAATAATTAATTTCAAGTTTGTTTATTTTAATTGAGAATCTATTTAAGCATCAATAATATATATTTAGATCATATAAATAAATATGTAAAAAAATAATGTGATCAGTAAAGGGGAATAACTTTTAATTGAATGAACTCCTTTAAATATCCTATTATGGACCCTAGGGTTTGACTTTTTAGTACACCAAAACATCTAGAACTTGTATAAGTATATTTTTGGATGGATTTTTTAGGGTTTCATAGATATAAATAGATAAATAGATGTGAAGAGGTGATGGGAGGAATTTCACTTTTATAATTCAAATGAGTGGCACAATTTTATTTTCTCAATGTTCTAAAATGTTATAAGTAAATTTCGTTAAAATATGAAACCAAAATGACTCATATTCCATGATGATAGGTTTAAGGTTTAAATACAACCAACCATTGGGTTTTACTTAAGTCTTATGGTCATTTTAACCAATATAATGTTATATTTACAATTGGTAAAATTCTTAGAAACATATCCTCATTAAAGGATTCTTCAATATTAAAGGGTTATAATAATAACTATATATTAACAACTAGATACAAAATTCACAAGGGATAATATTTTTTACCAATTATTATCCTAATTTTTCTATTTTTATATTTTTAGTATTTTTGAATAAGTTAGGAAAATATTTGTTTTTATAAAATATCACTAACGTAATTATCTTACTCAATTTATTTAAAATTAAAATTCAATGAAATCAATACTAAGATTTACTTACAATATAGACCATTAAAACATACCTAATATTTTATACTAATATATAGTATCTTTCTATCATAATTATTAATCCAATTTTTATTACATTTCATATTTTTAATATCATTTCTTTTATTTTTCAACTAATGGAATAAATATCGTGTTACTATTGCATAAAAATTTAAGATTATTATTTAATCAAAAAAATATTAAATTAAATTTATATGATAAAAAATATTTTTCATATTTAAAATATATGTTTAAAATACAACCAATCCAATTTTTACTATTATTTTCAAATATTAGATATTTTATATTCAGGACTATGAAATGTTCTTTTTATTCTTTTCAAAAACCTATATAAAGGTAAATATAAAATAAAAATTATGACATGGTCCCTTATTTTTTAGACAATGATGGAAATTTTGGAACACCTTTCATCCAAATGTATAATGAAAAGTGTTGTAGAAATTTTAAATTAATTTCCCAATGTTATAACAATATTTTATCCTTTTTCCCCTTAAAATGATGCGAAATATATATCAAGGTTATTATTCATAACGAACAACAAATATAAAAAACAATTTAAATTTTTTATCCACATAATTATAAATATATAATTAATTTTTCTATAATTAATTCATATATGATGATGAAATTAATTTGAAATTAATCCCCTAAATGCGATGGAAATATTTTTTCTTAGAAAAAAATTCTAAAGTATAAAATATTTTCTTCCAAAATTTAACAAAAAATTATTTCAAATAGACATTATTAGATTAGTATTAATATAAAATAATAAAAACTTATTTTTAATCAATTTAAATGAAAAATTAATGCTCTAAATTCTTCAAAATAAAATAGACTTGTTAATAAGGAGTACCTTTCACTATTCATCCAGAAATCATTACCTTCAATGAAATTTTTAATCATCAATCAATTTTAATTATGAAATTATGGTTTCCAAAATGTGCATAATTTATTTAAATAATTTCTCTAAAATTCATTGAATCTAATTATTTTATACATTCATAAGAAACAATAATATCCTTTTTTTAAGAAAATTTATTTTTAAGTATATATGAACTTTACAAAAAATTGTTTAATTATTTAAATTGTATTAATCTGTATATTCTTATTGATTAAGAATTCTATAATTATTTAATAATTTTTCTATTACTATTTATTTATTTTAATTCAATGGACAAAATATAAAATTTAAATTTAAATTTTAAAATTTCATTGTTTTTTTATACTTGGTGATATGTATTTTATTTGATATTGAACATTGTGTTATCTTAAAATCTTAGGGTGTTACATTCTACACCATTAAAAAATTCTCCATAATAAGTTATTATTGTTCAATAATGGTTCAACCTTTGTTGAAGACTCCCATATTAAATATGTGAAATAAAACATATATTAAAAAGGGAAATTTGGAAACCGACACATGTTCTAAAATATCACATATTTGAGTTTCCTTATAAAAATAATATTTCATGAAAGTTAAAATAATGTAATGGAAGAGAAATATTACTTCAAAGGACTAATAGAGTGTGAATTAGAATATGGTTCTAAGATTCTTAATGACCACAACTCCTATACTTAGTGAGGGGTAATAAGACCATAAGTTCAACAAAAATTATGGTAATTTGATTTAAAATTTATTTCAAGTCCTTTTACTAGATTTGAGTAATTAATTAACCATATACACTAATTAAGTATAGAAATATGCCTACTTGATCATTTTAATTTCGTCTTTGAATCATTTTTCCATAACATCCCATATTTTTTCCAAACAATGTGTATTGAAAACAAATTTATCAGGCCTAAGGCACTAAAATAAACATCTAATTGATCACATATAACATAAAAGAATAATAATATATTCCTAATGTCTTTTCCAAAACTAAAAATGATAACATGGTAAAATAATAACTATTCATATGAATAAATATTACATTAATCTCCAAAATTAAATAATTGTACTCGAAGTTTAACATAGATCAATAATTCACCCTATATCAAATATAACCTCAATGACCCCAACAAAAATTAATGTTTTGACATAAATGGATATTTCATACCATTAATCTCCGACCTATAAAAATGTAATATAATTTTTTAAAATAATTCCTTATGTTATACAAAAATATTAATATACTTCATCAAAAAAAAATTTCTCCTAAAAGATCTATAATCATATAAAAATAAAAAATGACAAATATTTGATCCTTTAATTTTATTAAAAAAATAAAATTAATAACTATTCATAAAATAGCTTAAAAAATTAATAATAATTGGGATATCACATAGGCTAGTGGTAGGTTCTGCACCCTTATCACCTGTTAGTTCTGGGTTCAATCTCTGAGGTGTTTTTAGATGCAACGGGTTGTCCCTTGGACTGTGGGTTATCCCATATATAAAACTATATTAGAATAATTCCATCAATTATCCCAATATATGATGAAAAGTATAAATATATAAATTAATCATAAAATAAATTTTTAACAACTAAGGTATTCTATAAAGAATATTTTTCAACAAAATAAAATAATCATAATTTATTATTTTTACTTAAACATGAATAATTATATTAACCCAAATGGTTATCGCTGACATTAATCCTATATTAAAAAAAATATGGTTTCATTCTTCCTCAAATAACTTTATCACTAAATCATATAATAAACCAAATGTTTTAGTTATTAAAAATTTGTGTATAAATACCCTTAATCATACTCTCTTCACATAAAACATCAAAATGGGTATATATGGCAATAAACATATGATAAAAAATTGAATTATTGACCCAATATGGTTTTGGTTTATCCCATATCAATATGAAATATTATTGGTTTTTATGGGTTCTGTTATCTAATTCATCATAATAGTTCTTATTGAGAATATAAATTAACCATAGTATATCTCTTGGTAATGTCAAATCATGTTCCAAAATCACATCCCCATATAGAGTCTAAATAAAAATACAATTCAAATAAAATGACATAATCACTATCTTAGTAGAACATTTATGATATTCTCTTATAATTATTCTTATCCTAATATTCCTTCATAGGGTTATGTTTCATAATATATATCATACAAAATCTTGTTCCTAAGTATTCACTTAAATATACTCTGATGGCAATTTTAATGACCCCGGATCCATT